>RXPK01000072.1:231832-927501 GCA_004143645.1 Protaetia brevitarsis
ATACAAACGTGTTGTTGTTATTTTGCTATTACAATAATTTGAAGTGTCAGTTTCTTTTCTTACACAAAAATAAGTTTCCAAAGATTTCTGGTAAAATGCTTTGCAACACTGAGGTTATTAGCCAAAACAATAACAAATTGACAACACAAACGCACAGGAGATGTAGATTGCCTACACGTAACGCTGTACAGATTGCTACATCGGATGGTAACTTTTAACATTGTATTAATTTTAGAAGGCATTGTGGGAATATCAAGAAACCTTCTTCGCGGCAAAATAAAACCAGTTGAAGCCATAAATGTAAATAAAATGGTATCATTTGGAAATCATTATAGAGGCAAAATATAAACGTGTAGCTTATTAAAACAGCTTCTATTTTTTTTATTTAATTGGTTTATATTCCTACGTATGGTTTACAGAAATCTACCAGAAAACAAATTATTTTAGTTCGGCTACCGTTACACAGATGGCGAAGCATGCAATAATGCGAGAAATTTAAATAAATTAATTATCGTATATTTTAATATGACTACTAATTACTACTTGGTTTGTCTGTGATATTGCGATAAGCTTGTCACTCACTACACACATCAGAAACAAATGATCACGAAATTGCCAGCTTTCGCCAGAGTTCGTTCTAGTCAATTGGAAACTAAGGGCTCTTGTTAAAACAGTGCTTGACAGTTTTCCAAGGTTTTTATAACCTATGTATGAACGCACCGTTCAAACAAAGTATAAGGAGATATGTCAACTGATAGCTAGCAAATTTTGAATATGCAATCGCCATCTTTCTTGAGTTTGTTCTAGCCAATAGCAGTCAATAAATGGACTGAATATCACGAATTTTTGTCTCAAAGATGCGTTTTTGTTGAGATGTCCCTTGATTGTAGGTACCTTCTGCAGAAAAATTGACAAGATTGTTGAAGTATCAAACAAATTCGGTGATTATACACCACTCGAGCAATTAAAGGCGGAGAAAAAATTAGAATACGTAATTTATTTTAAAAAAATATTTGAAAAACTATGATTCTCATTTTTCTTTCGAAAATTATGTTTAAAAAAAATCCACATTAACTTGGAGCAAACTTTTTTTAAATAGCGTACGTCATCTAACCTCACTTTTTGTCGATCCTTAGCATACTTTATAAGTTTACAACTAAACTAGTGGTGACGTCACGTATCACAATAAATTCCAGAGTTTCTTAGAGATGCTGGACTTATCCTCCAAAAGAAAATTTCCCATTATGTCTTTCACTATAATCATTCGACATAGAATTTTTCTAAATAAAAATCTCCCCAATATCAAATAACAATGTCTTATTTTCCAGATTGGAACAAGATGTTCCTGTCATCACTACCACTCATTCTCGGATGTCTACTTCAACGAATCCACGCCATCGAAGTAATAAATCAATGGCCTCTGTTAGACTTCGAGTTTCCCGATCTGAGCAGCGTAACTCAGTTCAGGTTGGTACGCATATATATATGTAGATATCAACGTTATCTTCCTCAGCATTGAGAGAAATAATCCCTCATTCCCGATTTAGACCCGAAAATACTGTCTTCACCGGTTTGGAAGTGACTGAAGATAGGATATTTTTAGCTATGCCACGGTTAAGGATCGGGGTACCGGCGACTTTGGCCAGCATACCTAGAAAGACAGCGCCAGGATCCAGTCCACCTTTGAAGCCGTACCCAGATTGGTCATATCATGGAGCGGGGACGGGGAATAACAATTGCTCCGGGTTGATTTCGGTGTATCGGATCAGAATTGACGCTTGCAATAGATTGTGGGTGAGTGGGGATTTGAAGTCTGAACACTCTAAATACGGCTGTAGTGGAAAAATTATTGTCTTTATCTATCTAATCATTACTTTGGCCAGTTAAAGCAATTAATCTTCCACTCCAACTATTAAGACCTATTACAGAGCGTATGTTAACTTTTTAGATGCCACACCCAATCGTTTGTTTTTTTTAGTTGTTGAAAATTTTGTATTTTTTCTAGTTAATTAAGCTAATTTGAAGAACGAAGTAAAATATCTGGATCCCAAATAGGATCAATGATAACTAAAAGGTTAAATGAAAGTTCTTCCAACAAACAAAGATCACATACCTAATTGCTAAAGCAACAAAATATTAAATTCATTTAAAACGATCATGAGATGCGTGCTTCGAATGGCAGCATGTTATCGGAAGATATTGCTTCGAACAGCTTGCTAGTTATGTGGACATCAGTCTATAAAGATTGATTCACTATACGTAATATAGTATAGTAATATAAATTTGGTAAAAATTAACAAATCTCGTTGTTCCAAAAGCTCCACAGAAAAAAAAAATTGTTAAACCCAAAATTGTTACTTAAAACTTTATACTTTGTTAAAGGTGGACATTTTCTTTTTCATCGGTATAGCAAAAACAATTGGCAAAGTTGTAAAATTCGCTTCTGTTTTGTCAAAATAACAAATCTAATTTGTGAAGATGCTTTATCCAAATTGTATATTAACAGGCACCTGTGTCATTGCTACAGATTTTTTTTAATATCAGATTTATTTACTTAATTGACAATTTTTTTTTTATAAATATGATAACAATTTTTGTTAATTTAACATTCCTTTGGTTGATATACTGAAAGGTTTTTGTTACTTCTGTCACAGTATAAACCTTATCCACTAGTTTCACTAAGTGTCGGCACCTTCGATGTTTTGTCTATCAATTTAAGGAAATTCGCGATGGCGTTTGGCGGCTATATTTGCAACTAATAATTGCAAAGAAGAAAATCGCACAACATCAATGTCAAAATGACAGAATGGAACGGCTTTGTAGGTTAGATTTTTGCTTTATAAATATTCAAATAGTTTTAGTTCCATTTCACCCACCTATGCGACACCTCGAATTTCCTTGGGCGCCATGTTTGAAACCCATGTTACCGGCGATGTGAAACTACTAGATATACATATATACTGTGCTTCTGTACTATGTTAACTTGAAATATTTAACTCGATTGCTTGTTTTGTGAAAGGTGACATATCAATAATACAAAAATTTCAACATAATACATTTTTATTTGTTTAAAACGTTACACTAAAACTACATAATATTTTAATTTAAAGCGATAGCTATTATACCCAATTCATAAAGATATTGAATCTCATATGAGACTACAAGTTTTCGAAAAACTAAATTTACTATTAGGTAGACTTGAAGAAAATAATAACGAAACGATTCAAGCCTGAGCAAGCAAGAGAGAAAATATCGGCTTCTTGTAATGGAAGGGACCCGATATGTTCTGTCTCACTCGCTTCCGTGCCTAACTGAGGTTATCACGAATTTATTTCTAAGTTCCAAATTTTGCTTGAAAAAAAATCTTCCAGCTTCGTCTGCGGCCCTGTTCATCTTTGGCGCGTTTGATTCTGGAGCGATCTACATCTTTTTTGCGTTTCAACGTAACAAACAATAGCGCCCTCTCTGAGCACTTACATTATTTACGTGATCTACGCCCTAAAGAGGTTGCGCCATCTGCTGACGCGGTTTGAAATTCAAATTCACGATTTTAAAAACCACTAGGGCTGAAACATTTATACAAATAATGCTGAAATTAATCAATGAATAATTATTATTACCCTAAAATAACCAATAACAAATTGCTTCTACCAAAATCATTCAAAGAGATTTTATTTTTTATTTACATGTTCTACCACACAAAAAAAAAACTGAAAAAAAATATAGTAAACCTAAATGTATATAATATAGTCTAATATAACAAAAAGGCTTGTTGGTACCTTAAATCAAACTCAAAAATACCACCCCTCAAAAGGTGAAAGTATTGATAACTTTGAACTGAGTGAATGGAATTAGTTCTTGATTTTTTTATAAAATGGCCATTATCTGTGTTTACTTATATAATTTTTTTGAACGTGATAGCGTAAGTAATTCCTGAGAAAAAAAATATTGGATTTTTCCACCCTCATGCTAAATCTCAGATGGGGTGGCATCGATCAGCTAATTTTTGGTATTTTTAATATGTGTGACAGTAGTACTCATTTGCTTTAATTTCAGCCCGATAGCTCTCCCTACTACTCTAACAAATTGTATTTTGATGTTTCGCCTTTGTATACAAAAGCTTTCTCAATATATGATTAACTTAAAAACATATTCGTTTTCTTTGCTGAAATTTTAAATTATTTTCAAAATATCCATAATCTAAATTAAAACTTAACTGATGTTTTACTTGGTGCAAACTGTTGCTAATTAACTACATGAAGCTAACGATTTTTAATATTTGATATATTGCGATAATCCGATAATACAGGGTGTATCAGATAATAGAGGTAAATATATAATATTGTAGCAGCTGTATCATATACAATCAAAAAGTCTTAATACACAGGGGTCTATCTGTAAGCATTAACGAGAAAAAAATATTTTATAAATGCCGTGGGCTAGAGCCGCACCTGTGCCCAACCTAAATGCTGTCCCGAGTATACCCCCACATATCACTATCATTCAGCCATTACCGCTGTTAGTTTTGTGTGGATCGCCGCTTGGAGTGCAAGCCATTTCGAACATATTATTTAAATTCTTCCCGTCTCGAAAAAACGATTCGTTTCAGGACCATCATGATTTCATATAAAGAAAATCGAAGCTTGATGCATCGACAAAAGCGCGGGAATGTATAGATTCATTTTCGCGCGATATCATAGTAAAAAGGCATGTTTGCAAATTTTCTATCTACATTTATTTCTGTGTAATTCGATTCAATTCATTTTGCGTTATTTGATTAAATAAATCCAAAAGAAATAACTCAAAGTCATGTGGTACTGTTTATTAACAACTAACTCTCGATTCGACAAAGCAAAAGAAAAATATTTACGTTTTTTGTAACTATTTAAGTCGCATATCCGGTGAAACTCGAACGTCTTATCAGGATATTAAAAATAATGCTTTGTAGACTTAGGTAGAATGCTCTTAACAAAGGAATGTTTATTTTATAAAAAGAAGAAATTTAAAAGGGCTCAGTTTTGCTATTTTTACAAGGGCCTTTATTTATTCAGAATGACGTTAAATGAACTTACGGCATACCATTAAGAATAATACTAAATGAGTGCAATGTATTTATATATAATACCACGTTTAGCGGGTGCTTAACATGACGTTTCCTTGCATCAGGCCCGGACTAAAGAATTTTTGGCTCTAAATTTTACTTTTTTTTATTCTTTAATGATAAAATCCGGTTTCGGTGGGTTTGTGCTTTATATGTCGTGTAGTTAACACTCAAGCAAAATTTACTTTTTTGTTTGATACACCCTGTATATAAATTCTACATCCTTCGTACTAATCTAAGATTATGTTAATAGGTTTTAGATTCTGGTATAATGACCTCTTTGGACGATTTCACCAGAGTTTGCAACCCAAAGTTGCTGATAATCGACCTAGCCACAGATAACATAGTGAGACAGGTGATCTTTCCAAGGGAGGTGTTAAGGCCGGCGTCTTTATTGACTAACATCATCTTGGACGAAAGCGTACAAGGAACTTGCGATTCGGCAGTGGCCTACATGACGGACACAGCAGCTCCAGGTAACAACCCAACGAAGCTTCGTAAAATATCCGTGAAAGACAACCAAATTCACAGGACTTGTGTCTATGATAAGCCAGAAAGACCAAGCCTGGAGACTGATGCACCCTACCATGTTTCCCGACCCGGATTTTTCCGATTATACAGTCGATAATGAACGATTTACTTTGATGGATGGTATAGTGGGCTTGGCACATTCCCCCAATCTTGGTTTGCTATACTACCAACCTTTAGCTACTGACAGGTGATGATATAAATATACTAAGAAAAGAAATCTGTTAATTCAACTGGTTTGTATACAAACCATAAAATGTTAAAATTCGACGCACCATTATGCTATAAATACCTTTAAAAGATTACTTCAGCATTAACATTTTACGGATTGTATGAATCCAATTTTATTGTTGTCCTTTAGTCTTTATCTTCCCACAATACTTTATTCACACTGAACGTATGCACTTCAGTTCAGTTATAGTCCTGATGATGATAAGTCAACCATCAAAACGTAAATAATGGGAATTTTTTTTTAGGATATATACTGTATCGACTGCGGATTTACGCAAAGGACCTTTGATGGAGAACGAAGAATTACCGGTCAGATTAGCTGGCAGGAAGTCCTCGCAAGGTTTGGGATTGGCAGTAGACGCTAGGGATGATAATTTGTTCTTCAGCCCTTTGACGGAGACATCGCTGACTTCTTGGAATCCCATTACTAATCACCAAAGGTATGTTGCGTTCTGCGCTGAGAAAAAATATTCCTTCCAGCAAAGAAATGTGCATGCATCTTTGAAGAAAAAAAATTCATATAACATAAAGAAAATTTATTTGAATTAGGTGTAGTAGTAACTCAAGCTTAGTGTTGCTACTTTTTTCGAAGTGATCAAAATATTTCTTTAAAACTAAAACACCTTGATAGCAAAAAATATTTTTATGTCAAATTAAAATGTCAGTCGATGTTAGCATACATATATATATACAGTGAGGTCGTAAATGGTCCCCCCCTCCCCCCCCCCATAACTTTTGAATGGTATGAGATAGAGCAATGAAACAAAAACCAAGTGAAATTAGAGATAATTTGTGATTTTTTGCCTATAGAGATACGCACATGGCTTCTGATCTAAAATAGAGGGCGTAGCTATCTTTAAAATTTTAAATAGGAAATAATTTCATTTAGAAGCTCATTTGGAAGATATTCTATTACTTTTATGGCAATGCAAACAGTTTTACGATTTTCGAAATTTTTACCAACTTATCCAAGATTAATAATTGGAGTACTTACGTTACTTTTTCTATAGCCCTCGTATAAATATTGTGGTTTTATGTGACTTAGGAAGCGATTGCTGTAAAATATGACATATTTTACAATATGACGTTTTTGCAAAATTTAGCAAAAGTGTCTTATCTGTCAGTGTATGTGTCATGTGTGTGGGTGTCTATGTTACAGATTACTGTAATTACAGGTTTCTGTACACTATATCCAAAAAGCGAATACGAGAGAAAAAAAAAACAACTAAATCTTCCTAAATAAAAAATAATAATAATTGATCCTATATCTGCTACATGTACACGTCAATACATTAACAATTATTACAATAAGAATTCCTTAATTGACTAAATAAATTACAGGAGAAAAATTAAACTTTCAAATTCAAAATGAATTACAAAATGGCAACAAAGATTTAAAAATACGTCTACTCACGTCAATAGTCAAACAAGGAAGTCCTTAACAAAATCCTACAATTGTTTTTCTTACAAAAATCCCTCTCTCAAAATTCGTACAACGCAGACGTATAACATTACAACGACAATATTTAATAGAATACGCATTAAATTAGCACAAGCAAACAAAAGACATTTGAATGACTGGATTAATTAAAAAAAAAACTTAACACTACATAATTAAAATCATACAATAAACTCTCAAACTAAACTTATTCAAAACAAAATAAAATTGTGAAAATTATCGGTAAATTGAAAATCAGCTGGTCGGAGAAATCAAAACAACCAAAAATATGCAACTTAAAATACACTCAGCGAAAATGGGTTGTCTAATCACAGCAATACGTTAGCGCTAAACTCATTAATTTCCAAGATATCTTTGATTTTCTAAAAAATATGTTGATTGCACTGTTTGAGGAAAGCGATTGTAATTTAATTACCACTTAGACTAAGCAAATCAAATTTTAAAGTATCTTAGTACGGCCCTACTTACACCTACAAGTGTGTTTATAGTAATATGTTAATATAGTGGGTGTTCGTCAGTTAAGCGCAAACTCAGTCAACTTCAAGAATATATCTTTCGGGTATACCTTTCTTTTAAATAGAACACCCTGTATATGTTTACGTCATTGAATTCCTATTAACGGGTGCTTTAATTTTTATTAAGCATACTCTATGTTTATCTCTGCTAGTTTTCGAATTATTACAGCTTTGATTAATGTTTCATTGTTACTACAACTTTCTCCTTTTCTCTAAATTCAATAATAATAATGAAGCTCAAAAAAAATAACAAAAAAGTTTTTACATATTTAGTTAGCCATGCATTGCTTGTTTGTTTTTCCAAAAAGCAAAAGGCTTGTTCAAATTAACTCAAAAAACTTCCCCCGTTTTAATCTTCACTCTATCTCGATTGGTTTCCGAGATCCTGATACTAACATCGGAACCCCCTGTATAATGAATAATTACTGACAGACGTAAACGATTTCTTGTGGTATCAAACAATGACCTTTTATTATGGATGTCATCGATAATATTCTGGGGAATCCAAAATGCGGGAAGCATTTTCCATGAATTAGTGATCGTAGAATAATAATAATAGTGCTTTTATTCTAAATTAATACAATACATTTTACTATTTAATCCATTGTTTTAAATTTAATAAGACAGAACAAAAGAAAATTATTTCTATTATTCTGATAGATTTTTTTTTTCAATTCAAATTTACGATTAAGTAACTCGTATTAACTGTAAGAAAATTGCTGGTTTGTTTTTAATAACGTCTACAGGAAAAGAACAAACACAAAGTGTGTTTAAATCAACGTAGCGTATAATCATCATAGCATCTATTAAGTAATAGTCATTGTTTTTTTTTTCTTTACGATCATACTAATAAGAAAATTAATGTTAGTCAGGAGATGTCGAAAAATAATTGCTGTTTACAAAAATAATTCAACGTCTTTGAATAGCTTATACAGATTTGCAGTTTCAAACAGTGATTTATACCAGACTGGATCATTATACATCAATAAAATCAATAAAAATTAAAAGACTAAAATCCAGCAAGAGTATATACTGATTTATATGTATAGGGTGGCACTCTTGGCCCTTTACTTTTTGTTAATTATATGAGTGATTTATCTTTTTGGGGATTGTGTCTCATAATCAAATTGTTTATCGTTATGCAAATGATACTCATCTTGTATCATCAACCGAACTCGTGAAAGATTTAATGGCTGGAGGTAATGATTTATTCAAGTAAACACCGTCTGACTGATGGTTAACCAAAAAATATGCTAATTTTGAATAATGACGAAACTAAACTCTGTACAAACCGTCAATTGTAAGTAATTCAAAACACAAAATTTGTTTATATAACTGAGGTATCCTTAAACAAAAAATAAATTATGAAGAAGAGGAATTCATTTATTTTAGTATTGCATAAAATCTTTATTGACTATTGTTTGGAGTTTTATAATGACGTATGTAACACCTATTTTTTTATTATTATTGACTTTATATGCATGCAAATAGCAATAATAATATGATTGCAATATCATATAATACAGGATATATTAACATCAATGCGACTTTAGATTGAACAGGTTTTGATATATCTTGTATGTTGGAAGTATTGGGCAAGACATTATTTAAAGAAAAAAAAAACTGCTAGCATTGAGTTTCATTTCGCATGGATTTTCGGGAATGCGGAATTACACATATTAAAAATATTAACCAAACCTAAACTCAATTCAACAATACCACAAGGTTAAATAAATACAGTCAAAGTTATTGCGTGCCCATTGGTGTTGATTTTGGAGTCGTCGATTAGATGATCACAGTTCTACCTGGTAAATAGATAAATATCTTATGGCAGAGTTTGCCATGTAGATTTTTTTGTCAGATATACATTGTTAATGTAGTGAATTTTACTATAATTTGTGTACTCTTACAGTATATTTAATTATAAAAACGTTTGCTATAATAATATTTCGAGTAGGGCATAACTTGCAAAAAAAATCAGAGAGTTAGATTTGAGAAACGATAATTTTATTAGCCTAGTCCAACATTTCTCAATAATGTTCACTTTGTCAACTGAGCAATCAATAGTTATGGCTAAAGTGAATTTAATGGATTTGCTAAATTAAATATGTTTAGATATTTCTTGCCTCCCAATTTTTCTGGAAGTTCCCACCCTATGAACATGTCTTTTATACTGTAATCACGCCCTTCATCACCATCTTCATAAAAATGGTGAAAATTGCATCACGCCACACATCATTCCAAATGACCCAAAAAAAAAAAATAACGGAAATGAGATTTGATTTCTGTTTGATTAATTCAAGGCCATAAAACTTATACGCAGCACATAATTAGTTATAAATTGCCTAAGGCTAAATCCATAGTGATCAAAGCTTGTCTTTCAAATAATATAATTTTGGCAGAGAACTAGTATTCCTTGGTCTGTAACTCCATCGACTTGTGAAAAAAAATAGTTTGGTTTGAGCATTTTTTGATATCATGTATCCAAACAAAATTTTTTTTATGTGGACGAATAATTGAATAAGAATTCAAGATGGAAATCACGTGATTATCGTGAAGATATTTGCTAAATTATCCATCTAAAATTACAATATTTATCTACAAAGAATAAAAATAATTGTAAAACGGAAGTAAACCACTTAGCATGTGCTAATTAACTAACACTAGTATTTAAAGCAAATTAAAATATGAGTAACACTCCCTCGATATTAGCATACATGTGTTCCACTTTACCAAGTATATTACCAGTACTTACCAGTGCTACTAGACGCGTGTAAAATTGAAGAAACAAAAAAATTAATCGGGGGCGCAAAGATTGTTAACAGTTAGAGCTGCGAACACGTATTCATCTATTTCGGCAGAGGCGGCGTGCGTTATTTCGGGCATTTTACCAGTAGGTTTACGTTTGAGGGAACTCATATTTCGTAGGGACGCGAATAAAATCGAGTTTGATGGTTTAATTACTGCTCCAACAAAAAAAATATATTATTTCCGAAGAAATGCGTAGGTTTAAAATGTTGGCCGTATAGAAAACGTAAAAACTTTAATTTGATGCGATTCCTTTCATATATAAAAAAAGGGTAATTCTATTTAGTGTAATCTATTGTTTCACGTTAAACTTTATTTTCAGGCTGATTGCTTACGACAAAACAAGACTCCAATTCCTGGCCGAACTCAGATGGTTACCCAACGATCCGGATGTCATTTGGGCGCTGTCAACCCGCTTCCAAAGGTTTTTCAAACGCAACGTTCGTGCTAACGAAATCAATTTGAGAATCCTACGCATTCCTATCAACGCCTTGCAACCGAGATATCCCCTACTATCCAATAGTATATTCTTTAAGTGAAAACGCGAGGAAAGTTATATACAAAGAAAATAAGATTGAATATTTCAAGTATTAGATGATATTATTTCTTGCCTTTTAGTTACCAGTTAGTTACTGACATCAAAAAATAATTCTTATTCTTTCGTATACGATATATCCAAAGAAGAAAAAAAAAAATAATGTTGTCACTAGCCGATATTTGAAGAAAGATTTTGTGAAAATATTGCGCTATAGTGACGTATTTATTTCTACAGTGCAGCCTTGTGAAATAAGCAAGTACGTATTGTGATGTAATATTTGCTTATTTACACATACAGGATGTTTTATAAGATTTTTATGTTAAATGTAAGCCCTAAGAAACCGTTTACTTTAAAGCAATATTAATTTTAATTTTGTACGAATATTTTTACGCCTATTTTTCTATATGAAATATTTATATAAAAATGTGTGTATTCGATGAAATAAATTTAGTTTTAATTTTCCATTTTTCTTTTTAAATATTCCACGGGACAAAATAAAATTGAATAATCCTATTTCGATTTACAAATTCGAATCGAAATTGTAATCAAATCGAAATCAAGAGACAAAACTATTAAACACAAACGTAAATGTGAGCACAAGATTCATAATAAACAGCAAAGAGTTTTCATATACCTGTTTGGGCCGTGCACATCTTTAAATAGAGACGCAATGTTAATAATAATATATGTCCCTATTTAAACATGTTTATATTCCAATCGTGTATATCGGCTACGAACCATATTCAAATGAAGAAACAAATTAGAAGTGTTACTTACAAACAAAAGAAATATTTGTTCAACTTCATTTTTAAGCATCAGAACGACTATATTTATGTAAAGCAAGCTATGGTAAGAATGAGAAGTTTTTATCCGATCATTAGCTTGACCCCTAAAGCCGTACCTTTTAAGTTTGTTAAGCAGAAGAGAAGTACAGCAAAATACTGTGGCGATTATTTGTTTCTAGTTAATATTATGTTACATTATAATTTTGTGCTGATAACTACACTGACATCGGGAATGATTGTCCTGATCCTACACTATTTTCCGCGATGAGAAAATCAATATTTTCATCCAATCATTGTAATGACATTAGTAATACAGCGTTTCCTCAAATTTTGCTTTCAAATTTGACTTATGTTCTACAAAGTCGTGCGTTTCATGTTTGAATTTTGCTTATTTAGTCATTCCTTATTATTGTTTGTCAATTATCACATACAGTCTTTCTCAAGACTACGCCTTCATTTCGCATTGAGAGCGTAACGTGTTTTTTTTTTTGGCAAAATGCCATTTACACTGGACCAAGATAAATTTATTTTGGAGGCATACTTTCGAAATGGTGAGCAAGGAGGTGATGGGCAGTTGAGATATTCAGCTGTACTTTGTGCTGAAGAATTTATAAATCAATTTGTCGAAGTGCAAACTGATAATGAAACTCTCCTTCGACACATCAATCGGGTTGTCCATCGCTTCAGAGGAACTGGAATTATTTTGAAGGAAAAGTCACCAGGTCGCCCATCAGTTCTAACCTAAAATGTGGTGGTAGACGTACGTGCTGGTTTGGATCACAGCCCTGGAAAGCCATTACAGCAACTTGCACAACAAACTGGTATAGAAATACACATACTAAATGGCGTTATAAAAAGTAATGTGAATTTTTTTGTAGGCTTATCTTATGGATCAGCTCAGAAAACTGTAAAACGGAAGCTTCATTATCATCCATATAAAATTTCTATCGCGCAGCAATTACTGCCACTAGATTTCGAAAAACGTATGGAATATTGCCATTGGTTTAATGCAATTCTAAGGAATGACGATGTTTTAAATCTTACCTTTTTTCTGACGAAGCCTGGTTTGATTTAACAGGTGATGTAAATTCTCAAAATATTAGGATTTGATCCGCACAAAATCCTCATGTTATTCGGGAAACGCAATTGCATTCTGTAAAAATAGGAATATGGGTTGTAATGTCAGGATACGTATAATATGACCGATATTCTTTGAGGATACAATAACAGCAGACAGATATAGACTTATATTACATGAATTTGTGGAACAATTATTTGAGGATGAATTACAGCTAGGCTATTTTCAAAATAACAATGCAACTGCTCATACAGCAAGAGAAACAAGAGAGTATTTGCAGGAATTTTTTGATGACACAGTTATTGGCTTTGAACGTTGGCCATCTAGATCACCCGATCTTACACCGCTTGATTTTTTTTTATTTGGTCATCTAAAAAATAAAATTTATCGGAACCGCTTGCATAATATGGATCAATTGAAGGAAGCAATAAGAAATGAAATAGAGAATATTACAAATGAGCAATTAATAAATGTTTCTGAAAACATGAAGAAGAAGGTAGATGCTTGCATAAATAATGGTAGTTCTCACTTTGGACACAGCATGTAAGCAGTGCAGATATGTGAAAGAAACATGTTTCCAATTTTTTAATTTATATTATATTTTTGTTGTAGAGCGTATGGCTATGAAAAGCATCCATCCATTATTGCCCATTCAGTACCTCGTATAAATTATGAAGAATGTCTGATATAAGTTAAGATATGACATAAATGTGTATTATTACAATATATATTGTTTAAACCTTCTATACCTTTAATTAAACCTGGTTGTATTTGTTATCAGAAATATACTGTTTTGAAAAATGTTTAATACATTATTTTTGCGCGGGAGTTAGTTGAATGACTCATACCTTAGATGCAATTTTGGTGCACTACACTTGCTCTCCGGGTTGACATTAGTGTATAGTTAAATTGCATACGCACAATTAGACAAAAACTGCACAATGACCGCACGTTACTGTGTTTTATTAACTAACTTCATTCGAAACAGTGGATGTAAATATTGATATAATCTTCGTGAAAAGTAGAGTAGGATCAGGACAGTCTTATTCGATCTGTCAGTAGTTGTAACGTGGAAAGATCTTTTTTGATATATAAAGATATCTTGTCATCGAAGAGAGACATATTAAATGAATATTATACTTATAAATTATACTTTTGTTATTTCTAACACCAACGTTTATGCCCTTAATTGAAAATTATTTTTCATACGCCATAAATATATACATAAATCAAAAATGTAAACACTGATGTACTAAGAGTATAATGAAATTCAGGCAACTTAAATAGCTTCATCAGAGTGCAGGTATAATTAATTTTGACATTTAGAATTTGTAAATACTTGAAAGTTCGATTTTATTATATCTAAATTAACTAATAACCTAAATAAATTCTATTTATATTTAACTTTCACCTATTTCAATTTCATCTCTATGTATTTTATTAAATGGAAACTTACTGCAAAGGTTGTTCTGTGTCATTAATCTCGAACCCTCATGTCATTTGTTCATCCTTGCTAGGAGATCAGAAGATGCCGTTTGAAAAAAGAAACAATTTGATTATAAACTTTAGAGACGATTCACAGATCAGATCAAATCTAGTATTTTCATTATGTGAAACTAGTTTTAAACCTGTATCTTGAACGATATTCAGTTATTTCCTGATTTAATATCAGAAGTATTCATTTTTTTACTTTCTATACGAAGAGAATTCATAATTCTATCCTTGATGAGCTAATTCCCCATCCAGGAGAGGTTTCATTCCCGATTTTTCTGAATTATCAGTCTATTATGACCCGAATTATCGCACAGTGGTCCCAAATCCCGAAAAGCTGGCCAAAATATGAAGCTATTATTTGTTCTAGCGAAACTCGGTATATGAGGGGTTTTCAAGTCGCTTATTACCAATATGAAGGCCATTTTTGGGAAAAACAAAATGGCGGATTCAAAATGGCGGACTACTTAATACAAAATCGCATTTATATTCATGAAACTCGGTATATGAGGGTTTTCAAGTCGCTGATTAACAATGTGAAGCAATTTTTGGAAAAACAAAATGGCGGATCCAAAAATGGCGACTACTTAATACAAAATCGCATTTATATTCATGAAACTCGGTATATGAGGGTTTTTCAAGTCGCTGATTACCAATGTGAAGGCAATTTTTGGAAAAACAAAATGGCGGATCCAAAATGGCGGACTACTTAATACAAAATCGCATTTATATTCATGAAACTCGGTATATGAGGGTTTTTCAAGTCGCTGATTACCAATGTGAAGGCAATTTTTGGAAAAACAAAATGGCGGATCCAAAATGGCGGACTACTTAATACAAAATCGCATTTATATTCATGAAACTCGGTATATGAGGGTTTTTCAAGTCGCTGATTACCAATGTGAAGGCAATTTTTGGAAAAACAAAATGGCGGATCCAAAATGTCGGACTTACTTAATGTAAAACTGCATTTATAGTCACGAAACTCGGTATATGAGGGTTTTCCAAGTCGCTTATTACCAATATGAAGGCTATTTCTGGAGAAAAAAATGGCGGATCCAAAATGGCGGACTACTTAACACAAAACTGCATTTATATTCATGAAACTCGGTATATGGT
Organism: Protaetia brevitarsis; assembly: GCA_004143645.1. Lineage (NCBI taxonomy): Eukaryota > Metazoa > Arthropoda > Insecta > Coleoptera > Scarabaeidae > Protaetia > Protaetia brevitarsis. Next base: position 247,486 of record RXPK01000072.1, read on the forward strand.
GGGTTTTCAAGTCGCTGATTACCAATCTGAAGGCTACTTTTGAAAAAAAAAAAAAAAAAACAAATGAGGGATCCAAAATGTCAGATTCCTTAGTACAAAACTACATTTATATTCATGAAACTCGGTATATGAGGCGCTTATTACGAATAAGCATTTAAACTGAGCGCTTAGTGAAATAACGAGTAACATATAAACAGTAAAAAAAAAAATTATTTATCTTTATTTTAAGTCCGTCAAAAGTCAATTTTTCTCATTTAGCGATAATTATAGCGTTCTGTCATCTTTTTATTTATCGTTTTTTCATGGTTGATGGTAACAGACACAGCAATTGACAATAGGCGCATTTAGCAAAGGAATGTGTTACACTATCGCAATTTGCGGAACATCGACGATAGTTGGAACACATCCCATTTCTGCATATTTCTTCATATTTAAATAAATTCTCAATAGTGCTTAAAGACAAAAGTGCCTTATCCTACGCCGCTGCAATTTTCATCACACGGATACGTTATAGGAGACGCTGCCATGTAATTAATTAATCTATTTTACCAGTAATAAAGCAATAAAATTTAATTTCCTATAATAACAGCTAATAAACAGATGAAATCATGTTTATATAGCTTCTCAGTACCCGGGTCATCATCAAATCACAATTAAAATAAGAAAAATGAAAACGTGATTTTACGGAAACCACAACGGACGCAAGCATATGTAGGTAAAAACTGCATATACATGGAACATATAAACGCGTCGTAAAATTGCCGGTCTGAACTAATCTCCCGCATTATGTACTTTCCACTACATTTAATAACGGGAAATCGTTCGTATACCTATTTTATCTGGGCGATTTTTCATTTCGTTTCCAGTAACTGATGCAACAACGAATATTTTCACGATCCTTCCCAGAAACCGTACTAATACACTGCAGGTGTACGTTAACATTTTTTTTTACATATCTACGTTTATGATTCTGAAGTAAAAATGCATGTTGGCGTGTCACATTATTCACAGTTAATAAATATCTCACACGTTCTTTTGCACGGTTACATTAACGGAATTTGCCGAATATTTTCGAGGAACGTGAAATGGGAAATGTTCTTTTTTTTTATTGAGGACGTGCAAATTATTTTGCCGTGATATTTGACACGCTAACCGACTATATTTGTTTATTTTGCACGATAAGGAAGTTCTGTTTTATCGCTGCATGGTTAAAATGAGAGGTAATTGGGAAATTTGTTCGCCGATAAGATTAGAAGGAAATTTCCTCGCTGGCATAAGTCAACTCTTGTTGCTAATTAATAAAGATTTTTTTTCATACATATCAGTATTCCCGCAAATGATATGCGTACATCAGAAAATACTAATGCATAACAAACAGCGGCGCCTCTTCTTAAACCATTGCAAATCACAGATTTATCCTTGAAAAGTTTTTATTTTCTATATCGATAAATACACGTATACACACATTTAAGTACACTTTATTTATGAAAACTAAATTATTACAAATCATCCCAACCCCGTGCTCCACCTATAAAAGGTACTATACACGAGGCTACCTATTCTATAGTACTATACAGGCTGTATCAGATATAGAGGTAAATATAATAATATGTAGCAGCTGTAATCATATACAATCAAAAAGTCTTAATGCACAGGGGGTCTATCTGTAAGCATTAACGAGAAAAAAAATATTTATAAATGCGTGGTCTAGAGCCGCACCTGTGCCCAACCTAAATGCTGTCCCGAGTATACCCCCACATACCACTATCATTCAGTTTTGTGTGGATCGCCGCTAGGAGTGCAAGCCACTTCAAACGTTTTATTTAAATTCTTCCCGTCTCGAAAAAACGATCCTTTTCAGGACCATCATGATTTCATATAAAGAAAATCGAAGCTTAATGCGTCGGCAAAAGCGCGGGAATGTATAGATTCATTCTCGCGCGATATCATAGTAAAAAGGCGTGTTTGCAAATTTTCTGTATCTGCATTTATTTCTGTGTAATTCGATTCAATTCATTTTGCGTTATATGATTAAATAAATCCAAAAGAAATAACTCAGATTCATGTGGTACCGTTGTATAACAACTTAACTCTCGATTCGACAAAGCAAAAGAAAAATGTTTTACGTTTCTTGTAACTACTGAAGTCGCATATCCAGTGAAACTCGAACGTCTTATCAGGATATTAAAAATAATACTTTGTAGACTTACGTAGAATGCTCTTAACAAAAAAGAATGTTTATTTTATAAAAAGAAGAAATTTAAAATGCCTCAGTTTTGCTATTTTACAAGGCCTCATTATTCAAATATGACAACTTACAGCATACCATAAAAAATACTAAATGAGTGCAATGTATTTTATATATTTTATTGCAAATGTTTTCTCAATATATTTTTTCATAACTCTGCAAGAATATTTGCTTTATATTTCTGTAATATATTTATTTCATATAAAAAAAAAAGATTGAATTTTTGCTTTTGTACATTTGGTGCGTAGACGAATAATATAAATGGGTAAATATGCATACATATTAAGTAGGTATGTACCTATTTAAAATGATAGTTTAAAGATTAATTAGATATATATATAATTATAGATTTAATTAGTATCTAAGTTGAGCGCTGTAACTTTTCTATTAATATATCTGCGTTTTGTATTATATTATTGTAATATTTGTAAGTTGCGAACGTCAACACAACACCTCTATTCATTACGTGCCGGTGTATATGATTTAGTATTGTTTATGCGTCTATGGATTAGGTACATAGAATGCATACGCGCACGTGCGTATCATCAACGTTTTCATTCGTTTGTCCGTTACATGTTTATAGTTTATAATAGTATCGCTTAGGGCAGATTAGGGTTACTGTGTAATTAATTGTTGCGGGATGTGTTTTAGTTTTTGTGGTGACTACGAGGTAAGCAAACTTGAACATGTCATGGCATTTATAAGATAATTGGAATGCTCAATATCGCTATGTACAGAAATCGTTGAATAATATTAATTGTAGGAATTTTATGCTGCATATATGTATTGCGTCTACCAGGTAAATTGCTAGTTGATTTGCTCAAGAGATTCATCTCGGTAGATAAGCTTATAACCTCAAATAGAGGTTAGAATACGTTGTGTTGTTTTATTGTTCGTACGTAGAATGTTTTCAAATATTAGGAAATAAAGTAAAAATAAGTATCGTAAGTATTAGAATGTAGCTACCACTCCAATTATTGTAAATGCTCCAAATGTATTGGTAGGTGTTGATAATGTTGTACGAATGTTTATTCATGGTATGATCTAATACAATTGGCATTTGTTGTAGAGGCCACAAGGAAACGCCATGAGAGCGCCACTACCGAGGATATGAAAAAAGCCATAGGGTGTACCTGGCACCAGCCAAGGCTAGACTTAAAAATGAGTATTTTTCATTTTATTGGCTTATCAAATAAAATGATAATAAATACGTTTGTTTTTTATTTAGAACACTTCAATTAAAAAATAGTGATTAATTTGATAAACCTTCAGTATGCCTTAAACATGCCAGAATTATTGATTATTAACTTGTATGTTGAGTGTGAAAAACAAGTTTTGCCTTTTAAACAACTCTAATGTATGTTTCAACTTTCGTTATCGACGTTATACATTCTAATAACAAGAACAATTTAAGTTCATTTTGACAAATTAAATAGATTGCATAAAAAATCTCAATTTTCATTTAAATAATATTTTACAATATTTAGAAAAAATATCGCTTACATTAATTTTAAAAATTGAATAAATATTTAATTGAATTTTTTAGCTATATTTAGAAAAAATATGAAAATATATTCAAAAACCTCTCACGAAAAATATTTATAAAATATATTTTTTAAAATATCTATGTAATATTTCTGGCTGTTAGGGAAAACTTAACTGAAAAATTAATCAAATGAAAGGAGAGGGAGGGCGGTAGTTGCCCCGAGATTGGCCCCAGCACTCAATATTGTTCCGAGCTGCACTGATAACAAAATCGATCATTTCAAACACAAATAGTTTTTAGAATAAATTATTGAAAATATATAGAATCGGAAAGATGTATTTTATGTAAACAAGCTTAAAAAAAAAAGGAGCTCACCTTGCTTAGCAAATAAACAATACTGTTATCCTTGTCACACATATAGAAAAACATGGTATTATTGATGAGTAAAATGTAGTTTTTTATTTAAAGAGGTGATAAATTTTATAAGTTTTCATATTTGTGTCATAATTTTAATAAACATGAGATAAAATATACATGCATAATACAAACAAAAATATAAAAGTAGTATTTAAAGTTATTCAATGTTTAATAATAAATTATGAACTATGACTTAACACTATATAATATCACAGTTGGTTCTTCAAAAACTATTGTGTTGAGAGGAAATTGTTTATTTGTCATTTCAATATTTGTCAATAGTTGTCAGAGTATTCATTCAGTTTATTGCCAGTTTCTGTTTTCTAAAATGAATTACACGAATGCTGAGATGTGTGATATACATTTCGTTTACGGTCTTGCCAATGGAAATTCGCGTGCTGCTAGACGTCTTTATGAAGAACAATACCCGAACCGTATCATCCCGCATCATTCAATATTTGCCCGTCTTCACCAACGTCTTAGTGAAACAGGAAATTTAAAAAAACGAACGACTGATAACGGGCACCCATCTACAGTGAGAACTCCACAAGTTGAAGAAATGGTACTAAATGAAATTGAGGAACATCCTACTATAAGCACCAGAAAAAATACGTTTGCTTTAAACATTAGTCAGGTCACAGTTTGGAGAATATTGAAAGATCAACTGTTGTATCCGTATCACATTCAACGGGTGCAGGCACTTTTGCCGGCAGATTTTCCGCAAAAAGATTGACTTTTTGTCAATGGATGCACCACAAAATCCTGACTATCTGGCTCAAATATTCTTCGCCGACGAGGCTACTTTCTCTAGAAACGCGATTATTAATTTTCATAATAATCACATATGGGCCGAAGAAAATCCGCACGAACTAGTGAATGCCCGTCATCAACATCAATTCTCTATAAATGTGTGGGCCGGAATTGTTGGAGATCACTTGATAGGTCCACATTTTTTACCGATGCGGTTAAATGGCGAGGTATACCGCAATTTTCTTGAAGAGGAGCTACCACTACTGCTGGAAGAAGTTCCGTTGCAATTAAGATTACAACTGTATTTTATGCATGAAGGTGTTCCAGCGCATTTTAGTTTAGTTGCTTGCGAGTTTTTGGAGAATACGTATCCAGATCAGTGGATAGGACGGGGAGGTCCACAACCGTGGCCTCCTGGGTCTCCAGACTTAAATTCTTTGGATTTTTTTCTCTGGGGTCACCTTAAATCATTAGTTTATACGACTCCCATTGAAAATGTCGATGAACTGAGAAATCGTATTATCGCAGCTTTTTAAACAATTCGAAATACCCCTGGGATTTTAGAACGGACTCGCCAGTCAATGCGACGGAGGATAGAAGCTTGTATTGCAGTTGGGGGCGGTCATTTTCAACAGTTAGTATAAGTTAATTTTGTTTTACTAATTATCTTGTTAATTTATAATAAAAACATTAATTATGTTAACTTAGTATTAAACATTGTACAACTTTAGAACTAAGCGATTTTGGACATACGTTCTTATGAACTTTTATGATCAAAATAACCTCAGGAATCAGCGCTTAAAGTTTGTCGCATACATTGAGAATCACCGTGTATATTTGGAATGGTTATTTTAAGGTGGTACAGTCAAATGTAACTTTTTGGTTAAAGGCACATATAGTCGCCCTATAGGAAGTAATGATTACGTAATTGTAACACAAAAAAATGTCTATAGCTTTGGTAGGTAATATCTACGTGTTGCACACCTCAATTCTACCCAATATATATTACTAGCGGATCATGATTACAATAAGGTCAGATTTTGGTAGCATATGTTAGTAACGCCGATTTTTAATCTGTAACTATGTGCACGAATTAACTTTATAGTGACTCAACAAGTAAGAATGACATAACAATTACTATTTTATTAACACCACAAAGTAATTTATTTGGTGGCCACTACGTAACTGCAACTACAGATATGTCGTCTAAGTAGATATCCCTTCAAAATTGGTAATTGTATTAAAAATTACGTAACAATGACTATGATGAAGTACACTGTTGAAAATTTTAACACTTTTTTGACTAATTTAATAGTCAGGAGAGGTCCACACTCTTTTCGTGTTATTTTGTCAAGAACTATAGAAGTTTAAATTTGACGAGCAAAGATAGTCAAGTATTGTCTATTGCTAAGGGGTTATTTTGTCCAACTGACACGTGGAATTATAAAATACTTCTAGTCACATTTCATTTGATCTAGACTAGACAAATTTACTAGGCTGTTTACTAAATGAACGCGATCTATTGGGTGTTTTAACACCATTTTCTAAACACAACGTCTTTTTAATATACAACTCCTATTTCTTAGTGCTATAATATTCTCTTTTTAAGACGTTTTCTCAATTATAAATATGCAAAACCACTCATTCACAAGTTTGCGTTTCAACTAAACGTACCAATTTAAAATGATTTTTTGAGAACCATTATAAAATTAAGTGAATGTTTATGCTATTTGATTCAAGTCTAAACTAATTGCGTAAATAGATGTTCCCAATACATCTTTAAGATGTTGAATTTTTTTATGCCCACTGGAATCAACGTTTAATAACACGAGGTTACACTTTGCAAGTCAGTCACATTTGGTGGTTTGTTTGGATATGTTAATACGGAGAATCAAACACGAAAACAGATACACGTGCAATGCAGGTGATGCGTATAATGCAATACTGTATTAGAATAAGTGGGGTTTCTATATTTCTATCCGAGGGAAAAATTCTGATTGGTTGACGCTTCTGAATGTCTAGAAAAATAGTCAATCCTCATATCTGAACAAAGAATTCACACAAATTCTAGTAATTTCTGTTCTATTAAATACGCGTAGTCAACTCGTCTGGCAAAGTTTGGAAAAATCAATACTAAAATATTTGACTAGCGCAAAATTAACGCCAACACCGTAATATTTTCAACAGTGTAGTTGTGTCTATAGCAGTGGTATTCACAACTAAATGCTACTTGGGCTTTTACAATATAATACCCGTCTAATAACGACAAGATTTAAATTGCACTATCAACCTTGTAAATTAGCGAATCTGTAATCTAGTATATACAAATAGAAATTTCATTCAAGCATAAAATTATCATTCAATATCTACTTGTGAATGAAATTCACTTAATGTTGTAAATCGCTTCATCATGGTTCCTAAGCAAACCTGGCTGTTTTTACGGAGCAATTTTTGACGCAAACACTACTTCGGTTATTTAAAATACGCGCAATAATTTAATTATTATTAACACGCCTAATCATTGGAATCTATTAATACGCAGTGTGACCCAGTACTGTCCAAGAAATCTACCTCGATTCTCTTATATTCTATACTGTAAATAGAATACTGATTTCAATGAAAGCGAATGCAGTTATTCATACTTTTCGTTTTCATTGGAAAAGTATTACGAGTATCATCTTGACATAGTTTTTAAAAGGTGACATACATATACATCTAAAACTACAATGTGGAGGTATAAAACCATCACTAATACAATAATTGCTTTCGCAATCCACAACGTGATTACTCTGGGAAATACCGATGTCATATTATTTTTTATTTCTTTTTGTCGTGTACAAACAATAGTTGACCATAATATTATTTTAATGTTTCAACTGTCTGATGATGTCTTTTACTTTAATTATGATTGTTTAATGACCGCACACAGGATGTATGTTATGCGGAAAAGAAGATTTGTTAAAGTAACAGAATTAGAAGTTTTCGTGGTTAGAAGAGAGAAATATCCTTTTCATTTAAAAGGAATTGCATTAAACCAAAAATTTTTGCGTTTTCTATACGGCCCATATGATTTGGTGTTTCCTTGAAAAGGAATGTAGTTTTAAATTCACACATTTCTTCGGAAATAATATATTTTTCGTTGAAACAGTTTATTCTTTTAAGTGAAAGATATTGATAGTTGATTCAAGTCCTCTCTATTTTGAACTTGAAAACTATGCAGATTGGCAGAAAACCGTAAGCATGTTGATTCAAGAGGTTTCTCCTTTTCTTATGAACATTTATTCATTTTAGACTTAAGCGTAAACACAACAAAATGCCGTGATCATTTTTAATCGAAATGAAAATGAATTATCTCCAAAAGCCCATGCACTAAAGAGAGATTTGTCCCGATAGAATGTTGTAAATCCTAGTAGTATTGGGGAGATTGGTCGAAGTGACCATTCTGGCACTCTAGTGCATCGTTGAAGACATCGTCCTTTCAATGGCGATGACTCCTATCAGATGTTGATCTGGTAAATATACCACATTAGTATGTTACGATCGTAGTTTCCAGCCTATTTTGTGCAAAATATTATCTGTTACTGGAATGAAATAGGAGATACGCCATCTATACGACAATTTCTCTACTACACATAAGTACCATGTGATTCAAAATGATTGTCGTAAGAAAAAAACTTTTTTCCGTAAAAATTTAATGAGCGAAGTTAGCAGCTACATACAAATTTCATACATTAAATGAATTTTCTTCACATTTAGCGACATTGGCGTGCGTGTTGTAGTATCTTTCGATTATTTATCTTATAATTTTTTTCAAATCGTTTATATTTACATCTAATATCACCAACAATAGTATTTCTGAATACTGTAAGGAAATAAGGGAATCTATCTGTGGTAATTAGCTCAACAAACAGGTAAAAAATCAATATTAACATTAAGTGAAATAGTTTATTACATTTTATAATTTTATAGGCTTATCATACACTTCAGCGCAATGAGCTGTCAAAAGAAAGTTACATTTTCATCCCTATAAAGTTTCTACGGTACAGGAATTATTACCATTAGATCACGATAGGCGATTGGAATATTGTCATTGGTTTAATAACAATTTAAGGGACGATGACTTGCTAAACAAATCATTTTTCTCGGATGAAGCTTGGTTTTATCTAACAGGCTATATCAATTCACAAAACTATCGTATCTGGTCTGCAGAAAATCCACACGAATTTCGAGAAACGCAATTGCATCCCGTAAAAGTTGGAGTTTGGTTAGCTATGTCCAGGTAACGAATAATAGGGCCAATTTTCTTCGAGGAAACTGTAACAGCCCAACGTTACCAACAGAGTGTTGGAATTGTTTATTGCAGAGTTAGCAAGAAAATGAGCTTGAAGCAGGTTATTTTCAGCACGATAATGCTCCAGCACATACTGCTCGACAACCTGCCAATATCTTCAACAGTTTTTTGCTGGACAGATTCGTTAGAGCACAAAGATGGCCACCAAGATCGCCTGATCTAACCCCATTAGATTACTGCATGTTCGGGTATCTAAAAAATAGGATCTATAAAAACCGCATGCATAGCATAGAAGAACTGAGAGATGCAGTTTTGTCACTTAATAATTATACTAATTGTATGTTATAATTTAAAGTAATAAATAAATTTAGTTAAACACCAGTTAGTACTGAATTGTAAATTCATAATTTAGTAAAGTTAATTAATTACATTTCATTTTTTACAAGCAGAAACACCAATCCATAGTCGTTTATATAATGCGAGTTCAAATATAGGTTACGTTTTCCCTTATTTATGACAGATCCGTTTACTTTCTTATGTTCCAACACTGACTTAGTTCAAACCTTCATTACAAACACGCGGCATATACATACACCCTGTTACTATCTATAGGAGCGGATTTGACAATCATTTTGAATCTCTGTGTATATCTGTTCATCTCCTGTACTATATGGGGAGAAAACTGCTATACGAAAATAAAATGCGATATTTATTTTACTACCATGTAAATATTTAGTTAAATTAATAAATACTGCGCTAGTTTCAAATAAATCTACTAACCAAATTATTTGTTTGATTGAATACAGGAATATTTTTAATATTCCTAAATCAAGTAATAGTTTAATAACTGTAGCCAAATGCATGAAAAATGGTTGAAAACAACAAAATCGTTTTTCCTGTGTATATAACAGTTTTAAAACCTTCAAACACTATTTACTACTGTAAAGTTATTTGGCTTATAAGTAAATCAGCATTAACTGAAAAGATTCCAATTATCTCTGAAATTTCTTTAACCTTGCGCGAAAAATATTCACTTTTGTTCTTTATTGCTTGTGTATCTGAGACTTATGCACGTGGGAACGTGAATAAAACTAAAATACTTCCGCGTAAAAAAGCACTCAGCTTGAATACAGGTGCTTGCATTTTCCGTTAAAAGGCAAAAGTTTTAAATCAAGGTATACATGCGTATACATTGATATAATCGATTCTACTCACTACTAAATCAATCGAAACTTCCGCAACATCATAACTGGTTTCGATTCAATGCTACTTCCAATATTAAAAAAATATACCATTTAAAATTATCTTATCAAACGTAACTTGGGCCACTGCTTCTTGATTGGTTGTCGAGTAACGCGGCAAATAGTGATGATTCTAAGCATGTTGTATTATTGTTAATTAATGTCGTTTAATTTATATTTAGAATCAGCACTCTGTATAAATAATCCAACTCTTTTAATCAACGCAAATGTCATTGATTTCACAATTTGCTTTTTTTTCAGTGTAACAGACCGCATATTTTTAAAAACGCCTATTCACGTTTCCAGGAGCTACAAGCAATTTCCCCATAAATTTAGTCTTATAGCACACGTTACCTAATCGGGACTATTATAATATATTATTCACTATTAAGAGCGTTCCATTTCCGATCGGGTGAACGACATTGCCAAACGAGTACCTATAGAATTTATGTCGATAGGCTAATTCTACGTGTGTGTATATAGAAAAACGAAACATCGAAAGCGTATATACCAATAAAAACTTTCACTATTAGGATTTCCTACGGAGATCTATAGAAGTGCGAATGAATCACGTGGGATTTTTCGAGTGGCTATACTGTTTTAGTGGCGTAGGTAAAATTTGCAAGAATCGTTCTTAAACTATGCAGGCGCCCCAAGCTTTTGCTCATCCTCATTTTAATATACATAATAAATACGGCGTCCTTGAATTTATAATTCAATTCAATATACTGGCAGTAGAATATAACTTTTACCGCGCAACAGGCAAACGTTTGTTTATACGCAAAACTTAAGCGTTCAAAGTTCAAGTCTATAATATCGAAAGGTGTTTTAATAAGCTTATAGATTAATGATAAACAACCGTAGTTGTACCAGAAATTATAAGAGATTTTTATTAAGAGAGTTTCCCTTGCTATTGGTACCTTCGATTTTCATCATCAAAATTTAACTTTGCGCAAAATACCACGCGTATACCAATAGTTCTGCTCTACAAAATTTATTTCCGTATTATCAATTTACTATTTCCGAATAGCGGAAACTGTAAAAGTTTGTTTTCGTATAGGCTGCGTAAAACTGTACAAGTTAATAACAGCAAAGCTTCAATCAAAATGTTAAATATTATAGAAAAATAAAATTTATTGACCAAATCAGTGAGCGATGGGGCCAACTTCGGGCCAATCCTGTCTCCAAAACTATTCAGCTGTCCTTGTGATTTTATATCGACGAAAACATAATACGACACACAAGACATACGTTATTTAAGCGTAGATCATCGAGTAAAATATAATAGATATTCTAAGCAACTTTTATTTTTTTTGTTTGTTTACTTAAACAAATGGCTTATTTTTTTTACTTAAAGCACTATTATGCACTGAGAAAACAGTTTTAATATAAATTTATTATACCAGTATTATTTTAAGTATAAACATTTTTATTTTTATTTTAAAAATATGTTTATTTTACCAGTAAACATTATTTTATTTTATATATGTTTATATTAAAACTTAATATATATTATATTAAAATCTCGACAATCGGGAAGCTTCGTTCAAGTCCGGAGTATCTCGCTTTTCCTAACCAATCACAAGCTGCGTTGCTGTCGGCCGAATGAAATCGGAAATCATCGGTTAAAGCTAGCGTTTAGTGAAAGTCACGTACACCGTGCTGGCCGTCATTACACAGTGAAATGTAAAAAACAATAACAGCTCAAACAGGTGTAACTTAAAATGAAGTTCTTTTTACAATGAACGGATATCCCAACAGGCAATGGAAAATCTACTTACCACCTGGGGATTTGAAAATTTGGTGGAAGGATTTCTAGGTTAGTACTGAACATATACATATATACCCAGCTTAGTTTGTGTCCCATTTGCATTCAAATAAGTAATCATAAGTAACAAACTTGATTTTTAGTTATTGATAATTTATGCCGTCAATAAAAAACTGGATAGGGGGTACATTTTTTTATCTGGCTACCATTGCTACTTCGTTGTTATTGGTTATTGGCAAACTACCTAATAGTAAACCTACCTATTGTTATCTCAATGCACATATCATTTTTTTTTCGAAAATTTTGAAATAACTCGATAAATTAGATAAATTATAATTTAATCACAATCAACTTTTTCACCATATTGTGTATGACTAAAGATCTAATAGGTACATCAAAATAATTCTATACTTCTACTACGTTTTAGCTACAGTCACAGAAGTCATTTCACGACCATCTACACTGAGTAACTCATCATTGGATAGTACCATAAACAACAACACGAAAGGTTTTAGAAATTTGAATGACGAGCAACATAATACTTTAATTAGACCTAAGTTGGATAGTGTCATTTCTTTCATATTTTTGATTTCATTGTTATTTTTCATTTTCTCTCTTTTGAAATAAACAGATACATATTTAATTACTTTATTGTTTGTCTAATATACAATGTTTAATCTAAGAAATATGGCAAATTACTTTTTTATTTATTTATTACCAGTAAACATTATGATTTATGCAACCCGAAATTTGTATGATTATACTCGATAAGACTAAGTTACTTAGAATAAATAAATGATGAGTAATTATAGTAATTATACATACCGAATGACATCAAAAAGTTGGGTATTGAACTTTAATAATATAATAAATTTTAACATGTCAACGTGTTTAATTTAATCTGCTATTTCAGCTGTTGAAATACATATAAATATTAATTTGAAGTTGTAGCTAGCAAATTAATATGTACTGTGCTTTATCAGTTTACAGCTAAACGATACCATAATTAATGTAAGTTAATATAAATTTCCATTAAAACTACACAAATCTTATTTTAACAGTAAGCAAAAACTATATTTATACTAAAGATATATACATTTTAAAGGTAAGTATGATGGTTTTTAATTAAAAAAAAATATATTTTCATTTCAAATATAATTTTATGTGCTACAAACAATATTTTAATACAAGACATAAATTAAGTTAAATTTAATATTTTTTTTTATATTAAGCGATAACATAGTTATTTAACGTTTAAAAACAATATATTATTTATTTAAAACATAAAGTTTGTTGAAGCCAAATATAAATTATTTTTGTTTGCGTAAAATAATTTTATATTGGATTTAAACAAATATTGTTGCTGTCCCATATATAATAATAAATTATGTTTATGTGTAATAGAATTATATTTAAAATAAATATAAATTTTTCTCAGTGTGATATATATTTAAGGAATAACTCCCTTATATATTCATTATGTGTTCTTTTGTGACTTAAGCAGCGCTTTTCATTGCGTCAACCATTCAGTTTTGCTTTCGAAGTTGCATAATTATGGGATTTAGAGGTTTGGCTTTGGAGTGGTTAAAATCTTACCTTTTTTAACGTAATCAGACCATTTCATTGTCATGTATGTTATTGGAAAATTAGGAAGTTCTGTCCAAAGCTCTTCCATACGTGGCTGCAAAGAGTGGAGGAGATGATTATGCAATAATAAAAACCTTTATGATTTATTGTAAATATTTTTGAGTGTCAATAAACCAATAGGCAACATATGGCAGATGTATTTTATTTATCACTACCATCATGATATGTTGTATAAATAACATCATAGCTTGCTAGAAAATAAATTTAATTAATCACATTGTATTAATCGCAATGAAAACTGCATTTCACGCGTGTCTGTGATTTGCCTTATATCTACCTATCGTCCGCATGATGATTACATTAATTATACGGAAAATCGCTTACGCAAATCGTATCGATTCTCTATAAGGTATACAGAAAGGTGTGACGAATGTAAAATCACAAAATTTGGGATGTACTAGTATACATCAGCGGGCAGTACCCTTACCCATACGATGACGTTATTTCCTAAGTTGCAGAAATAAACAAACCGCCCTCATAATCGAAATTCGATGCTTACGACACATCACACATAGATAAAATTCAACACGGAACGATTTGAGGAAGCATCTGTGATTGGCGTATGCTCATCTGCCCGACCAAACACGCGCGTGAAAAGAAGCATATACACAATTATGTACTGGCATAGACGATTAGTTAATATCAGAGTCAACAAGTGAACACACTTCGGTATATATACAGTAGACGCTAGTAGTATCGGTTATTACTTTATTGGTAACAAAGCCAACGCAATATTATAATATTTCCTCTTATAGTTTGTGTCGGAGTGCTGTATAAAAGAACATTAATATCTTTATATAACACTTTTTTCCTTTCATTGCTGTTATATTGCATCTGTACCAGGCAAAATGGGTAAGTGCTATAAAGTTAATTTTAAATATATCTTAACAAATTATATGAAATGTATAAACTATTATTATTTGTATCTAGAAATTAGATAATTTACGGATTTTACATGCGATATTAATTTTGTATTAAAATACCGATTGATTCCCAATTTATATTTTAAAATACCACCAAAAATTCAGAATATATTGAAAGTTATTAGTGAAGACAAGAAAATAAGTACAGCCAGCATTATATAACCGCATATTTTGTATAAAAACGTATTAGCAAAACAGGTTTCCTTTCCAGAACAAAAAAAAAATCATCTAACTGGAATACGCTATGAAGGAAGACACTTTCCATTATTAAAGTATATTAGAGCCGTTTTACACGTACGAGAATTTTTACATACATTTATGAGAGTCAAAATGATTGTCGTAAGAAAAAAACTGTTTTCCGGAAAAATTTATCTATACTTATTACCAATTTAATGAGCGAAGTTAGCTACATACAAACTTCATACATTAAATGAATTTTCTTGACATTTAGCGAGATTGGCGTGCGTGTTGTAGTATCTTTCGATTATTTATCTTATAATTTTTTTCAAACCGTTTATATTTACATCTAATATCACCAACAATAGTATTTCTGAATACTGTAAGAAAATAAGGGAATTTATCTGTGGTAATTAGCTCAACAAACAGGTAAAAAAATCAATATTAACATTAAGTGAAATAGTTTATTACATTTTATGATTTTATAGGCTTATCATACACTTCAGCGCAACGAGCTGTCAAAAGAAAGTTACATTTTCATCCCTATAAAGTTTCTACGGTATAGGAATTATTACCATTAGAATTTCGTTCTGGTCAGGCTCTTAATGTTGATTAGGGGAGAGCTTTAGGTATTGTTTTGTATCGTGTTTTATATTTAATAAAACCACCACGTTATCCCGTTTATATATTTATTATACACGTGTGTATAAATTGTCGCAAAAGCTGCACGTAGCGACATACTTCTTCGTTTCTGAATCGAAAATCTAAATGGTAAAATATTGTACTATGCTTCATAAGTCTTCACGAGGTTCTTGAAGTTCGGTTTTTTAGTTCCTTAATAAGCGTTTGTGTTCGTTATTTGTCGGTATAGATAGCTGCAATTTTGAATTTAGACGATTTCTTATTCCTGTTTTTTTCGTAAACAGTTTCTTTTTGATTTTAGAATCTGGTTTCAACATTTCTTCATAAGCATCCTCTCATGAAAAACACATTTGGCAACATTGTAGGACAATGACTTTGTATTCTAATTTGATTTCAATCAAAACCATTACTGTCAAATTTTGACATTAATCTGAAGTGTCAAATCAATTTTATGCAAGCTCTGCTCTTTTTCGTGATTACTCGTATTCTCTTGATTAGTTTTTCTGTTTCAGTGTTTTTATCGTTCTCGTATTATTGTTTTGTTTATTTACAATGGTTTTTACATTTAATGAATATGGCGATTTGTATATGGTATACGGTTTTTGTAATGGAAATGCTAACATGGCAGAACAGGAATATCGCGTACGTTTTCCAAACCGGAGACATCCTACTGGAAACGTATTTCGACGGCTGGACCAACGTCTATGTGAAACTGGTTCGTTTAAGAAAAGAAATGCCAACGCTGGTCGACCTAGACAACGGCGTACATTACAACTGGAAGAGGAAATTCTAGACTCAGTACATGAAAATCCCTCCGTCAGTACTCGACAGTTGGCGTCCACATTCAATATCCGCAGTAATAAGACCGTTCATTTGGTTCTACGTGAAAACCTTCTTTGTCCATACCATATAACTAAGGTGCAGCCGCTCTATGAAAACGATAACATACACCGTTTAAACTTTTGTCATAGTATCTTAAATAGGATTCAAGAAGATGGCGACTTTTTAAGAGGTGTTCTTTGGACCGACGAGTATATGTTTACCAGAGATGGTGTACTCAATACCTATAATTTTCGCCATTGCGCAGATAAAAATCCTCATGCGTTTCGGGAATACGGTCACCAAAGGAAGTTTTCAGTTAATATTTGGCCGGGTATAATAAATCACCGTGTCGTTGGGCCAATCTATCTGCCAAATCGACTTGATGCCAACGGGTATTTAATGTATTAGAACAAGTATTGACGAGATGCCATTGAATATACGCCGTAACATGTTTTACATGCATGATGGAGCTCCGGCACATTTTTCTCGTAATGTGAGAGAGTGGTTGGATAAAACACTTCCCTAACAGGTGGATTGCTCGCGGTGGCCCTATCTTATGGCCTGCGAGGTCTCCCGACCTAAATCCTTTAGACTTTCTTGTTTGGGGTTTCATAAAGGTGAAAGTTTACGCAACACCTCCACAAGACGCTGACGAAGTTATAGGACGAATTAACGCGGCAGTATTAGAAATTACACCGGAAAGGCTTGAACAAGTAATACAGACTATACCTCGTAGATTGCAAATGTGTTTACACACAGACGGATATCAATTTGAACATATGCGTAGGTAATAGTGTTGCTAATTTATTACAAGAGATGCGTTCGAAAAATCAAAACTACTAATTCTGTTTTAATAAAGCTTTCTTATTGCTTTTCCCTATGTATCATTTGTGTTATCCAATTTGTCATTTGTCATTCTGATCTGTCAATTTTGACAAGTATTGTAATTACCATTACGGTAGTATGCGACTACAGTGTTGTCAAATGTATGTTACTTTCAAGTGGCTCCTGAAGACGCATGAAGCATAGTACCATATTTTACCATTTAGATTTTCGATTCAGAAACGAAGGAAGTATGTCGCTACGTGTAGCTTTTGCGACAATTTATACACACGTTGTATAAAGTATAATTATAGAGGTTTTTACATGGTTCCTTATAAAACACACCTTACTTGTTAACTATCGTTTTACCACCACTCTTTTGCTACTACCCACAATGCACTCATCAGTGTCCTTCTACATCCTATTACAACAGGTATTATGAAGCCCCGTTTTTTTTTTAAAATACGTATAATGATCATTCGATTATATTCAGCACTAGATATAAATTATAATAATATATAATATTTCGTCTTCAAAGCGAATCAAATAGATATTTGCCAATATATGCATTAGGTGCATTACACAATTGCTTTTTAAAACATAAAGCTATACGTTTCCCACTTCAGCAGCGTTAAGAAATTTTTTTCTAGCATAGTATTTCTTCTTGTTGCCATCCATAAATAAAAAGAGCTACAAACTTGGCGTTTCCATTCCATCAACTACATTGTGCCAGTAGTTGTGTCTGCTAACACAAAAGAATCACTTCTCCCACAATCAGTGTTTCCACTAATGTCAAATTTTTCGATTTCTTCAAAACTACACCAAATTATTTTTTTCATTTTTCTTGTGCCTCTGTTTTTGCTCGCTTGTGTTATCGATTTTCTTTAACGTTTACCGCTAAAAACGAAAACTAAGCGCTCAGCGACAATATTATACAGGTGTTCCTAAAAATCATGTACATAAGGAATAATTATTTGGTTTATTTTGTGCCTAAAATTTCATATAAACATAGGTCTGCAAACGCTTCGTTACCAATCTGCAGGGTGTTGAAATTTCAAGATTTTTTTACTTTTTACTGTATAGCTCCTACAGTTTTTGAGATATTTTGCTCAAATTTGGAAGGTAGGTTACGCTATAAGGCCTGCATCATTAGCCATGCCAAATGATGATGTAAATCTACAGGGTAATAATTTTTTCAGGGTCATGCCCTCTTTTCTCACCCTGAACTTTTTTTTTTGCGATGCGCCACTGCTAGATTCTAAAATACGCAATAAATTTTCTGTCTTGTTTAGAAACTTTTTGATCGCTTGTATTTTTTTCTTATCTCTGACCGTTATCGAGAAAAAAAATAGAAAACAATTTTCTGTAATTCGCCAGAGAAAATTAAATTTTTTAAAATGGTCTAGCAGGCTCTGATGGCTTTATTCAGATAATCACTTGAGTTTATTAATTTGACAACTGACATTAGAAATCGTAACTTGTGTCTGTATAAGTAAAGTTTTAAATTGCAAACTGTAAGGTGTAAAAAGTGTTTTAAATACTCGTTATAATTTTGTAAATATGCCAAATTTCACTAATTCTGAAATGGCTGACATGCATTTTATTTACGGCCTTGCGAATGGAAATGCAAGAGAAGCCAGGCGTCTGTACATGGAGCGCTATCCCAATAGAATGATACCCGATCATCGAATATTTTCAAATATTCCTAGGAGAAACTGGAACTTTGAAAAAGAATACTAATGATGCAGGTAAACCACGTACTGTTAGAACACCACAGATCGAAGAGGCTGTTCTGAATGAAATAGACAGACATCCTCGCACCAGCACCAGAAAAATCAGTGAATATTTAAATATTAGTCATCAAGTTGTTTGGCGTATTCTACGTGTTTCCCTGTTATACCCTTACCACATTCAAAGAGTGCAGGCTATTCTTTCTAAAATACGTATTTTAGAATCTAGCAGTGGCGCATCGCAAAAAAAATTCAGGGCGAGAAAAGAGGGCATGACCCCGAAAAAATTATTACCCTGTAGATTTACATCATCATTTGGCATGGCTAATGATGCAAGCCTTATAGCGTAACCTACCTTCCAAATTTGAGCAAAATATCTCAAAAACTGTAGGAGCTATACAGTAAAAAGTGAAAAAAAATCTTGAAATTTCAACACCCTGCAGATTGGTAACGAAGCGTTTGCAGACGTATGTTTATATAAAATTTTAGGCACAAAATAAACCAAATAATTACCCCCTTCCTTATGTACATGATATTTAGGAACACTCTGTATATATAAATAGTTGAAATTTGTTACGGAAACTATGAGAAACATTTAAGAATATTTTCGGAAACAACTAGGTAATTAATTGCTACAAAAATCGCCAGTGTAATAGCACGCTAAAAATAAAGCCAATTCCAAGCGGGCAAATTCATTGTAATATTAACAAAAGGAAACAAAACAAAACATAAATCTCAAGTGATTGAGTATATCCGGTCTTTTACCCCTCACCTTGAATACCACAGCCAATTTGTACACATTGTAGGTCAATGATAAAGTTCAAGGTGGGTAATTATTTGCAAATAATATTACTTCATCACAGTATGCGCAATTGGAAAAACGTATTTTACGCGCGTATGTATGTTCAACATACTTATGTATACATATTCCCCACGTTAACTTTAACAATAAAATTATAAAAACTAAATAAATAAATATTCAAATCGTAAATAAATAATGACACATCGGGTTTCCCCTCTATCAAAATATTTAATTTGTGCGTACATCTTGTATTTACAAGTCAAATAGAAACTATACATCACGTTGAGTTTAATTACATATAAAAAAAAAATACTTCATACGCCAAATCATTAATTGAATATAGTGTAGATATTATTAAGTGACTTAATCGATAAGTAAACATTTACACGTCATTACGGAGTATTTATTCTTGGTGTTCATCGTAAGATTAGCCTCAATTTTCTGCTAGTGAAGATATGTTAACTACATGCTAATATCAAATGAAACAGCTGTTGATTTACTACACTTGTTTACAATGCGTTATACTTGAGCGCTGTTAAGTATTTTACATATAAAATTAACACCCCTGTATCATTCCGTTAGTAATTAACCGATATAAAGCAAACAAAGGATGTGAAAGGTTTCTGCGGTCCCAAAAAAACCACAAATTATTCGATAAGGCATCCGCAAAACACTTTAACCTCAACAGATTATAAATGCATACATAAATAAGCGGTCACTAAGCAAGCATACGCGATTTAGCAATGAATAAAAAAAAGAAATTAAAAAACTTACCAGTTCGCTATAGTTTACATTTACACAGTCGCTGAATTTTCGGAACCCAAGGAACACACAAAAACACATAATTTTGCCGAAATAAATAAAGTACCCGTGATGCATCAATAAATTGATTAATTTAGAAAGAAGATTCATCTACATTTCTGCTAAATAACCTATTTTTTCCTTTATGATAGTATCAATCGAAGAAATGGCCCGTTATTAAATGAAGTTTACTTATTTATACGGTTGCTATAGCAACGGCAGGTAGTGCGAATGCTTACTCGTTTGTTATTGGTCGTCGACCTAATTAACTGGTTGTCATGGTAACTGTGACAAATAGTTCGCCCAAATTATTTTTAAAATCAAAACATTACATTAATAACCTGTTATTAATAACGTTTTTTTATGCGTATGCACATTTTATGAACGCAATTTACAACCAAGATTATTAATTCCACAACCGGTATTTTAACCGTGTTCTGCGTAGAATTTTTCGGTGGGTAATTTATTCAAAACAGCATACCTAAACTATATGCAAAATAACCCGAAAATCATGTTTGCTCTTTTATTACCGGTACTGAATTTGCATAAAAGCGTGTCTGTGTCCAGTTGCACGTCATGCCAACCATATTAGCCTTAATTGTATTTAATCACTTGACCGGTACTGAATTCCTCTCGTTTGGAGGCTGTGCCGAATCGATAAATTCGCGAACGGCACCCGCGATTGCAGAAACAGAATGGGGAAATTTGAAACCGGTAACCTATGTTTAAGTATTAGTTTTATATTCGTGCATCGGATATTGCTGCTGTAACGACCAGCGAGTTGGGCGTGTTATTATCTGGCACGGATGTTATTTCATATTTGAGGTCGCAGATCGGTTGCGATCTGATTTTGGAAACTTTTCTGTAGCGTGAGATTTCTGCGGCTAGGAAATTGGTACGACGACACATCGTGTGAAAGTAAATTTGCACGGATATAAAAGAATGTCTGTTGATTAATATTTATGCGGGATTACAGGGTTATTGCCATTGTGATGTCATTTTAATTCATATACTATGAGATTCAAAATGATTGTCGTAAGAAAAAACTGTTTTCTGGAAAAATTTATCTATACTTATTACCAATTTAATGAGCGAAGTTAGCTACATACAAATTTCATACATTAAATGAATTTTCTTGACATTTAGCGACATTGGCGTGCGTGTTGTAGTATCTTTCGATTATTTATCTTATAATTTTTTTTTTTCAAATCGTTTATATTTACATCTAATATCACCAACAATAGTATTTCTGAATACTGTAAGAAAATAAGGGAATTTATCTGTGGTAATTAGCTCAACAAACAGGTAAAAAATCAATATTAACATTAAGTGAAATAGTTTATTATATTTTATAATTTTATAGGCTTATCGTACACTTCAGTGCAATGAGCTGTCAAAAGAAAGTTACATTTTCATCCCTATAAAGTTTCTACGGTACAGGAATTATTACCATTAGATCACGATAGGCGATTGGAATATTATCATTGGTTTAATAACAATTTAAGGGACGATGACTTGCTAAACAAATCATTTTTCTCGGATGAAGCTTGGTTTTATTTAACAGGCTATATCAATTCACAAAACTATCGTATCTGATCTGCAGAAAATCCACACGAATTTCGGGAAACGCAATTGCATCCCATAAAAGTTGGAGTTTGGTTAGCTATGTCCAGGCAACGAATAATAGGGCCAATTTTCTTCGAGGAAACTGTAACAGCCCAATGTTACCAACATATGTTGGAATTGTTTATTGCAGAGTTACAAGAAAATGAGCTTGAAGCAGGTTATTTTCAGCACGATAATGCTCCAGCACATACTGCTCGACAAACCTGCCAATATCTTCAACAGTTTTTTGCTGACAGGTTCGTTAGAGCACAAAGATGGCCACCAAGATCGTCTGATTGATTTAGAGCCAGCTACAAACACGTAAAGATAGGGCTACTTAGTCTGTTTAACAAAAAGTCGTTCATATCTCAAAATCTATTTAAAGAGAGGTATAGGGAATGCTGATATAAAGTGATAGGGGATGATATTTACTTCCTAATTCTGAATTAAAATACAAGGTGTTCTATTTAAAAAAATTGAGTTTTCTGCATTTGAAAATATGTCACTTTGTTCCTCAGTTTTGAACACCCTGTATGTTAGAATGTAAAGTGTTTCTTAGAGTTATATCTACATTCATAACATAGCAAATTTGGAGTCTCTACTTGCAGTATTAACCGAGATATTAATTTCTCAATGATGCAATGATTGTGACTAAAAAAAAGAAGAAAAACTTAAATAACTCAAAAACGGCAGCATGTAGCTATAGGAATAGCTAATGAAAACTGATGTATTTGTAGTTGTAGAATCCAAAAATGAATAAAAAATTATATCATTCTATTTAAAATAACAAACTTGACATCCATTTCCGGTCAACCGGAAGTGATATTTTGGTTAAAGTATTTTGCATTTATAGTTCCAATCGAACATATAATGGTGCCAAAATCTCAAATATAAGTAAATAATAGAACATCATAAACTTTTAATGAACCAGTTACGTGGAATACCGTGTATAACGACATCAAATGAATGAAAAAGTGCCTACATCATATTTATACTCCATTCATTCAAAGTAAAACTCGAGCGAAGCAAACCTGCAGGAAGCACAAAAAGCACATACGTATAATCAATTCGTTAACGATCTTTATAAAAGGAACCTCACTTTTAAAGCAATAAAAAACACTACACAAAATTAACAGAAATGTGACAACATCGAACATACTATTCTGTCACAATTCTAGCAACCTCGCATAGTATAGATATTATTTACTGTGAATTGTTGAAGACCTTTGTGTATTGTTTTTTGCTTCTCTCCGTTTTGTAAATATACAATTTTTTCCTTTAAGAAATTGCATTTGTACACACGAGCGTCTTATAATCTTATAAACAACACTACTTTCCTATAAGTTTATTGAATATCATTCAGGTGACACTTGTAAGATGGTACATTCAACTCTGAATTTTTGAGTCACATTCTAAAAAAAAATATATATACAAACACATGTTTATTGTATATAAATTGTAACCTTTCGACTGTGTAGGCTGTAAAAAGTAACAAATACTAATTGCGTTAACACCTTTTATAATCAAACAAAATTCCTATCTCTATACGGAATTAAAAAGTATATTGCTAATAACTTGCGTCTACCATAAAAAAATAAAAACCGTGCGTGTAAAATAGACTCTCCTAACCAAAAAGGAATACATACTCATCTCATAAAACTTGTTTACAATCGCACACCAATTGCAGCAACACTTCCCGTGACTTACTTTTACACTTAAACACCTGTATCTATTAAACAATCTAACGTGTTTATTGTTGACACTAAAGCACTTTTTATTGATACACCATTTCTTCACGCACCACCACTGGTTGGTAATTTATAGCGCATCCACAGACAGTATTTATTCGCAGTCCATGACGGATCATCGGACAAAGAGAAACTAACGATAATACACGTGGATAGATCGTAGTAGATATTATTTGTTTGCACAAACAAACACAGGTTGGCCACTACTGGGCACTTAATTGTGATTGGTTATGCTAACGAAAACAGGTTGATTTATACCAAAAGTAAAAAAAAAAGGAACAATCAGTCAATCGGTATCACGTACGCGGTAAGACGAAGTCGGGGTATTCGCACGAAGAAAGTTTTAACACCGATAAATCGATAAATACCCGTGTCCAGTCTGAAGAAAGCCCCGTGGCGGTACAGCCGTTGTTACAAAGGCGGAAATGTCTCGCGATTGTAGTATTTTCTCACTATGGATCGCAACGTGTTGTTATCTTTGCGT
Organism: Protaetia brevitarsis; assembly: GCA_004143645.1. Classification (NCBI taxonomy): domain Eukaryota; kingdom Metazoa; phylum Arthropoda; class Insecta; order Coleoptera; family Scarabaeidae; genus Protaetia; species Protaetia brevitarsis. The sequence continues at coordinate 271,890 of RXPK01000072.1, forward strand.
GTTACCTTGGCGTATCGATTCCTTACCACAAAGATCGTCGATGTTCCAAGATAGCGGCTACAAGAGTTTCATGAGGGAATACTCCGTGTGGCCGCGCAATTCTAGGGAAGACTATAACGAAGGTAATATAACCTATAAATCCTTTTATCGCTAAATAACATACACGCTTACACCATACAATTTTTTGTTTATAACTTGACCCAGTTAATCGTAGATAAACAAGGAAACGTATGAGCCCTTTTTAAGCAACCGCTCACTTTAATTAATATTTCGTTTTCAACATTCTTAACTCCGGAGTGGCACTAAAGCGTTTCAGCACGCGAATATTATGTTTCGGTTTGGTTATGTAGAAATAGTTTTATAGATTATCAAGTTCAGTGGAGCGGTGAAAGTTATTTATTAAAGTTCACTGCGGTAATTTGTGAGAATAAAATTATATATTCGATCTGATACGTTTAATTATTTTCGTGTTATTGTGAGATTCCGAATAGAAGGAAACCTCAAAGTTTGGAATTTAGAAAATGTTTGTTTTCGTATTGACAATACAAGTATTATATGTAGATGAAAGAATTTCTTTTTTTTTATGTAAGTATATTCGATAATTGTTTGAATATCGTTATATTTCCGTTATTTAGAAATGTGTATCTACGTAGGTGTAAAAAGAAACCTTGCACCATCTCCTTTATACAAGCACCTAATTTTAAATGTCAAAAGGTGGGTGCAAGGTTTTTCAATTCCTGAAAAATTCGCTATTAAAAATTAAAAAAAAATACATCCATGCATAATCCATTAATATATCACGATCTACTGTACTTATTACACATTTTAGGGCTCCATTTGAACCGACGCTTATAAATTAGCTAATGACATTACTGAACAGGGTGCTTGGCTGAGCGGTATAAAGTTTTGTACAGTCAAAAGATGAGGTCATTAGAAACCATGTTAACCATATTTATCTTAGTCCAGAGTGTAATACACTTTGAGGTATTTGAACGGTAAATTTTGAGTTTTTGGCAAAAATTAACCATTATATAATAGGCGTTTACGAAAATTGGATTATAATAAGGTATCTACCGTCTTTTATTATTAATTATCACAAATAAAGCAAATAATAACAACGTAATTTAATATTAAGAACAATAACAGAAAAAAAGCTGTAACGCTAGGAACACATCGAACAGTAGATAGACAAGACCTGGCAAACCTCAATTACTGTCAAAAATTACTGACTAAAAACTGACAGATTAATGACAGGTTAGTACTAGCATGATTTATTTATCGTATAGGTAGTAAGAGATATATGAGAATGAGAGAGAAAGGTACCTAGTGGAAGTTTGTTTTACAAGTGAAATATTCTTCCAAAGTTTTTAAAAGTAATTTTCACATTGGAATTGTTTCATTTAAAATGGAAAAAATATTTACAAATTTGAGAATTATAAATGTCCATACTATTAGTACTTTTTTCCTAACTGACTTGGGGCTTTAATTACTTGTCTTTTTTTAAGAAAGATGTATTAAACTTCCATAAAAAGCGAGTTTTTTAACATGATATCATTAAGAAAATAAAAAAAGTTATTAATGTATATAATTGTAAATTTTTGCCTGAACCTCAAAATTTACTGAATGTTAAGATATCTCAAAATCTATTACACTTTGGACTAAGATATACAGGATGTACCATATATCTGGCATCGGTCAATCATGCTTTACTTAATCATTATACTTAATCGAAAAATGTTTTAAGTAAAAGTTACTTAAGATCAGGTGCTCTATAACTCAAAATTATTTTAACATATAACATAAAGATGTTTGATTTTGTCGGTACGTTGTGTAATTCTATTTTATCAAATTGAACGTGTTGTATATATTATTGCATTTTTGAATTCCTTGACTTAAAACAAATCATAATTATCGAACATACTCCACGACAAAACTTGTTTTAAAAAAAATATTGTTCGCAAGATATTCTTAAAAAAATTAATAGCTCCCTTATTAACTGCTATTTTCTAATAAATTTTTGACAGCGATCTAATGCAGCTTTAGATAAAAAAAATAGATACAAAACATTTTCATTATATTATACAGGGCGTTCTTAAAATACATCCGAATTTCCAAAACTTTAAATGTATCAAACTGATTTTTTTTCAAATAAAACACCCGGTATATTTTTATGTCGTCGAATACAATTGAAAGGCATCTTTCGAACGTACATGCACACATAACACTGCCTATACCTAAACTTAATAGTTTTCGTAATAGAACATCATTTACTACAGGAAGCTTATAATGAATTGAAACTTTAAGAAAAATTATTTAGTAGGCTCTGTCTATGACAACAAATAAAATAAAAGTACGAGGCTAACTGTCAAAATCTATTACTATCATCGTAAAATTATCCGTAATCTTTATTCCAATATTCTGTTTTGCTTTTTTAATAATTGTTAATCAATCTTTTTTGTTGTTAACTGTTTGTGTTGTGTAATTTAAGAATTATTTAAATATTATTTTTCGGACGGCCTTAATTATTAAATGTGTGATTTAAAGTAAACTTTCCTATTTGTAGTTTATCAGCTGTTGCTGATATATTCATGGAAATTTTGATTGTAGTTTCTTTCCAAATGAATCTTTCTTAATTGCAAGTTTGATTTTTTTTGTTAATTGGTGTAGCAAACATGGCCTGTATATTTTATCTATCCAATTAATTTCTTACTAAGTTATATAATGGACTTTTCAATTAATTCAAATCAAATAATTATCCTAATCATCACGCAAAATGCATACACCCTCTTTGTTCAAATTGCAGAACGTATCTATTACATACTACACTTATAATTAAATCAATTATAACTTACTAGTAGTAAATGGCGCTAACTTGCCAATCAACTTGTTTTTTATGTAATTAGGTGAAATCTAATACCATTTCCTACTTCATCCCCCTACACCAAGTTACATAATTAACAGACGGTAAAGAGGCAAACAAATATTGATGCCGTAATTGTATGGAATTAAAAGTTGACTTCATTATCTGTGAGGAATTTGAATGACAGACAGTTGTTTGATTTTCTTGCTTTACTTTGACATTTTTTGTCAGGTTGGCTACTTGCTGTCGGATTCCTAGCCAGTAAAGTCGTATTTAAAATATTAGAAGAAAAATATTAACATTTAAACATGATTATCGTTTTACAATTCACTTTTTCAATGATTGTAATTTATAATTTTGTTAGATACATGTTATAGCAGTGCTGTGACGTAAGGACAAAAAAGGATTTACTGATAATATTCTCGGCTGTTATCTAACGCAAAAAGAACATTCGGAAAATTTTGAAAGTTCCCTGTTATACCTACATTAATTAAGAGTAAATATAAATATTTTAATCTAACTTTTTTTTCGCATGTTTGTATTAAAGCTAAATACATGTTGTACATTTATATTTGACATTTATTTCCTTATATTAATATCAATGCCGTAATTGTACGGAATTAAAAGTCGACTTCATTATCTGTGAGGAATTTAGATGACAGACAGTTGTTTGGTTTTCTTGCTTTACTTTGACATTTTTGTCAGGTTGGCTACTTGCTGTCGGATTCCTAGCCAGTAAAGCCGTATTTAAAATATTAGAAGGAAGATATTAACATTTAAACATGATTATCGTTTTACAATTCACTTTTTCAATAATTGTAATTTATAATTTTGTTAGATACATATTATAGCAGTGCTGTGACGTAAGGACAGACAAAAAAGGATTTACTGATAATATTCTGGGCTATTATCTAACGCAAAAAGAACATTCGGAAAATTTTGAAAGTTCCCTGTTATACCTACATTAATTAAGATTAAATATAAATATTTTAATCTAACTTTTTTTTCGCATGTTTGTATTAAAGCTAAATACATGTTGTACATTTATATTTGACATTTATTTCCTTATATAAATATCAATGCCGTAATTGTACGGAATTAAAAGTCGACTTCATTATCTGTGAGGAATTTGAATGACAGACAGTTGTTTGATTTTCTTGCTTTACTTTGACATTTTTTGTCAGGTTCGCGACTTGCTGTCGGTTTCCTAGCCAGTGAAGTCGTATTTAGAATATTAGAAGAAAGATATTAACATTTAAACATGATTATCGTTTTACAATTCACTTTTTCAATGATTGTAATTTATAATTTTGTTAGATACATATTATAGCAGTGCTGTGACGTAAGTACAGACAAAAAAGGATTTACTGATAAAATTCTCGGCTATTATCTAACGCAAAAAGAACATTCGGAAAATTTTGAAAGTTCCCTGTTATACCTACATTAATTAAGAGTAAATATAAATATTTTAATCTGACTTTTTTTTCGCATGTTTGTATTAAAGCTAAATACATGTTGTACATTTATATTTGACATTTATTTCCTTATATTAATATCAATGCCGTAATTGTACGGAATTAAAAGTCGACTTCATTATCTGTGAGGAATTTAAATGACAGACAGTTGTTTGGTTTTCTTGCTTTACTTTGACATTTTTGTCAGGTTGGCTACTTGCTGTCGGATTCCTAGCCAGTAAAGCCGTATTTAAAATATTAGAAGAAAAATATTAACATTTAAACATGATTATCGTTTTACAATTCACTTTTTCAATGATTGTAATTTATAATTTTGTTAGATACATATTATAGCAGTGCTGTGACGTAAGGACAGACAAAAAAGGATTTACTGATAAAATTCTCGGCTGTTATCTAACGCAAAAAGAACATTCGGAAAATTTTGAAAGTTCCCTGTTATACCTACATTAATTAAGAGTAAATATAAATATTTTAATCTAACTTTTTTTCGCATGTTTGTATTAAAGCTAAATACATGTTGTACATTTCTATTTGACATTTATTTCCTTATATAAATATCAATGCCGCAATTGTACGGAATTAAAAGTCGACTTCATTATCTGTGAGGAATTTGAATAACAGACAGTTGTTTGGTTTTCTTGCTTTACTTTGACATTTTTGTCAGGTTGGCTACTTGGTGTCGGACTTCCTAGCCAATAAAGCCGTATTTAAAATATTAGAAGAAAGATATTAACATTTAAACATGATTATCGTTTTACAATTCACTTTTTCAATGATTGTAATTTATAATTTTGTTAGATACATATTATAGCAGTGCTGTGACGTAAGGACAGACAAAAAAGGATTTACTGATAAAATTCTCGGCTGTTATCTAACGCAAAAAGAACATTCGGAAAATTTTGAAAGTTCCCTGTTATACCTACATTAATTAAGAGTAAATATAAATATTTTAATCTAACTTTTTTTCGCATGTTTGTATTAAAGCTAAATACATGTTGTACATTTCTATTTGACATTTATTTCCTTATATAAATACCTGCCATATAAAATAAAAAGACTTGACATATAAATGTAGTTATAAGGCACAAGAATCAAGACCCTCCCTTCTTTAATCGTTAAATAGCAATATTAATTGCGTGTGCTCCACCTCAATCGTTAATAAATATTCCTCACACCAGTGTGTGTCTTTATATACATACGTCCGTAAAAAAAAAATATGTACTTTCTAAACTAGTGTGCCGGCGTATGATAACAAGAAATGCTACGACTTACAATCAGTTCCGTAACAAACTTCATATTCCGATCTACAACTTACTGTTCATGAATACCGAACTTAAAGGCGGCAAAAATAATGAGATACGCCCATCATAGAGATGTAAAGGTTAACAATTAATTATATCTGTGGTAGTTGAACGATGTTGTGGTGAACCGAGTCATTAATATTGATGGGTTGAATGGGATTGTTATCCGAAAGTGAAAGCCGATAATAAAAATAGAATAGTTATTTAGTTCTAAATACCATACCATGGAATATGTATTTATAGGAAGTTATTTATTAATTAATTAGTTGGCAAAGTTTTAATTCTATGAGTTAACAGTTTATAATTGTTATTTAATCAGTATTATTTGTCAGTGAAAGCGACATAACTTCATTTGTCAACCCTGTCATTTAATTAAATTTGAAAATATATTAAAAACCCCATTTTAATTTTTTTTTGTACCTATATTACATTTATGTTATTATAATGTTTATAATATATACAAAATTATGCAAACTAATGCGTAAAAGTGTAGGATAAAATATCTAGCATTTATGTAAATGCAAATTTGTATGATTCAAGAATTACATTTTTTATTCCTTCAAAATTATCGGCGAAAAAAATTGCAGCCTCTAACCATGTACCCCATCTCGTAATAATCGGTTCAGGAGGCAACTTAATACCGGGAAGTCGCTCCTTATAAAATTGGATTCGTAAATGTGCTTTTAAAAATACTTTTTTAACATTGCTAATTAAATCATTAGTCAAAGGGAATTGATTCCTAATGTCTTCGGCTACACGATTGAACCCATGAGCTAAACAAGTGGTATGAATAATGTTACTATAAAAAAATTTTAAATTTTGCGCGGCTTTTATCATGTATAGTGCAGCGTCGGACAACATTAGTAAGATTTTTTCACAAGGTATACTCCGAGGTAAAAAGAGATTTGATAAACCTTCTTGAACGAATTGGGCAATTGTCACATTGTTGTTTGAAGTTCTTTACAATAAATTAAATATGATTTACCTACAATATCTTCATGAAGAATTCTTATTAACAAATGGGCAATATAACGGCTACACTTATCCGTACTTTCATCTACCATGATATAAATAAAATTATTCCCTGGCAATTGTTGAATTTCTGCCATTGTTTGCTGGTAACAAGATGGGACATAATTTTTTCGTAAGGTACTTTCGTCAGGTATATTATGTTTGCAATTTTTTTTGCAGAAATGATTTCAAATTAACATTGTTTAATCTTGCTAATGGTATATTAGACGAAATTAATGCGTTACACAGATCCGTATTATATTCTTCTTGTTCTGAGTTTCATGAAGTTGATGCTACACATTGACGTATAGATTGCTGCACACATGCGGATCGCTTTAGTGTTTCACATTTTGCAATATGTGATGGAGTTTTAGCGTGTTGATCAATAAGGTATTTTCTCTCAGAAGACACCTACAACAACAATTGTCATTTTATATCAAAAGTTAAAGAATTTAAAAACAATTGTAAAGCTTTTAGTAAAATCAAACTTACCAGTTTACTCCAGGCTCGACAAAATGTTTTGTCGCCATCCTTTACCAATTCAGAATATGGCTTAATCCATAAAGAAATTTTGTTCGCTATACTCATTGTATGTACGCACAGTATTTAAAAACGTAACACAATTACTACATGCTGTTTCGCTCAAAGATATTCAATGAATAAATAGTTTATTTGGGAATTAATAATAATAAAACGTATTTACCACATCCCTTCTCCTAGACGAAATTAAACACGTGCAGTTCTTGGAAAAAAAGTATTAGAGAAACCAATGTAATAAAAGATTTATCGTTCTGAGAATTGTCGGTTGTCGATCTACATTAGGAATTACTAGGAATTTTCACTAATAGATAGGATAAGAAAAAGCTTAAATATGCAATATATGCAACTTTTGTAAAAATATGCATAGAAATGCCTAAATATGCAATATATGCAATCACTAATTGGCGCTAATTAATTTCAATTAGTGTAATACGTCTACATATAGACTATAATTAAAGATATGCAAAAAATAAAATACATTTGCACTTTGTATATAATCCGGTCTCTACTTATAACACAATATCCCCTCTAGTAGCAAGATTTAAATTTCCCACAATTATTCTTAGTAACTTCAACAGAAAGACATCAAAGTAACTAATCTTGTAATCTAATACAAAATAATTGGTAATTTCGTGTTTCAATTTTGAAGTTCCTAAAAATAATTGCGGGAAATTTAAATTTTGCTACTAGGGGCCATTACACAGTGGGTAAAAATAAATACACATTCCCTATATAGTTACAGATATAATATAATTATATAAAAAAAAATAACAATATTTACGTTTGTAAAACATAAATATATTGTAAGAAGATAATATGTAGCATGTTCATTCACCGGTTTGATATACATATATTACATCCATGGTTGTTGATATAAAATGACACTATAAAATCCATAGGAATGCTTTTTTTTTTTCAAACATTTGTTTTTATTATTTATCTACAAAAGGATGCATTAACATTTTTTTTTTGGCTCTTTTACCTCCTAAATAAATAGCTCACGACATTTCTTCATCGATTCAACGAAATAACTCTCCTTCATAGACATTTCTTTCCTAGCGTAATTTCATGCTTCATTTGGCAACGTTAAAACCGTGTCTTACAACTACATACATAGAAAAACGGTTCGATTTGCATAAACTCAAACGGTTCATTATATTTATAAGACACTTTCTTGTTTATGAATCGCCTTCGACTGACCTAATTTATCGATTAAAGATAATCATCTATAAAATATTACTACATCTTGCACCGACCAGTGAAATGACACAGTTCCATACATCCTGACCTTGACATTGTATACGCTACCGCTTATGCAACCTTGAATGGGAGAGTGTTTACCTGTTGTTAAATCAAGACGCAATGCATTGACTGCAGCGCCTTTCTTATTGCAGTCGGCGACCTTTGTGAACAATGTAAACACTTAATTGACAAATTGGGTGTTTACGAAACGTCTGCTGACGTTTGGCGTTGTAATGATAATGAGGTGTAAATAAGTAAGAGAACATGCATTATATGCATATATACACATTGTGTATTTCAATAGGAAAGGTTGAATGTTAATCGTGTAAACAAAAATATATGATGTTTGCCGACATAACGTATGTACACTTCTCACAGGAAAAATCGGGACACCAGCAATTCAGAATTTTAAAATTTCTTGATTGTAAATGCAACTTTCGGAGGACGTATTCACTTATCATAGCCATAAATCACTTAATTATGTATATTTTACTGCGATCAAAGGTAACGACTAGAAATTTAAACAGAAAAATAAATATATAGAGAGAAAAAGGTTTATGTATAGATTAAACAAATCGGAGTTTCGGTGGCGGTGTTTCCTTTAGGAATACCAGTGAAGAAACAAATACATAACAACAAAAAGAACTCTTGAATAGACGGCTTCATTTAGAAATATATATGTATTTAACTTGTTTGCTGTTATGTAGAGATAATTCTTTTTTAAGAAAACATGTGGTGATGGGATTTTATTATTTAAAATTATGTTACTCCTTAGTGCTGCTTTGATATTAGTTACTTACTTGGATTTATGCTCGCGAGTATTAGTTTAGCAATAGATAAATATGTCAGTCAGCCTCCTCAGTTTTGGGATAATGTGATTTTCACAGATTTATTGACACTATTATTGATGTATTAATTACTATCGTTGTTTAATATTCTTAAATATTGTATTACTATAAACTTTTCTTCTATCTATAAAAAATTACCAAAACCAAGTTTAAAATTATTTATAACATTCTTAAATAAAGCAGTTAAGTTAGCAAAGAAATTATTTATTTTATGAACCCTCCGTTTATTGTATTTTCAGGAAATATATCTTAGCTATCGCCTGTGTAATCTGACGTCGTTGATCTATTTTCTTGAAATATGGCCAACACTGGGTCTCTTTACAAACTGTCTCTATGTAGCACAGGTTTATTAACAATTATTTAAATATTATTGGATTTATAACACATAACAAACATTGTAAGAAAGCATATTGTTCGTCAATCTCAGTTAGTACTAAAAATATTTGTTGTTGAATTTGATACATTTAATACTTTTTCGTTGTTACTGCCCGAAGCTGTGTTACATACCAAAAGTGTTAACTATATTTCAATAAAATAGAACTACATTGGATTACACAGGCGATAGTTAAGATATATTTCTTGAAAATACAATAAACGGAGGGTTAATAAAATAAATAATTTCTTTGTGAAATTAATTGCTTTAAAAATGTTGTAAATAATCTTAAACTGTTTTTGGTAATTTTTTGATACATAGAAAAATATTTTGTAGTAATACAATATTTAAGAATACTAAACAACAACAATAATGAATGCATCAATAATAGTGTAATTAATTAATGTGAAAATCACATTGTTCAAAAACTCAGGAGGCTGATTGACATATTGTCTATTGCTAAAGTATTACTTGGGGGCATAAATCAAACTAAGCAACTAATATCATAGTAATAGGTAATATAATTTTAAAATCTCATTGCCATTTGTTTTCTTAAAAAAAATTATCTCTACATAACATCAAACAAGTTAAATACATACATGTGTATTTCTAAATGGTGCCGTCTACTCAAGAGGCCTTTTAGTTGTTATGTATTTTTTTTTGCATTAATATTTCCGTATTCGGTATTTCTAAGGAAACACCGCCACCGAAATTCCAATGTGTTTATTTAATGTATAAAACTTTTTCTCCATATATATTTATATTTCTGTTTAAATTTTTAGTTTTTAACTTTGATTGCAATAATATACACAAAAAAGTGATTTATGGCTTTGATAAGTGCATATATCATCTGAAAGCTGCATTTACACCCAAGAAATTTTAAAATTCACGATTGCTGGTGTCCCGATTTTTCCTGCGAGAAGTGTACGTATTGAGTAGTTTACGATTAGTAATTACTAAATTTACTTTGTAACAATCCATGATTTTATTTATTCAAAATATCATGTTGGTAGTGACGAATAAAATACATCTGTCATGTATACTGCAGTATTGGTTTATTGACACTATAAAAAAATGTTTACAATAAATTGTAAAGCTTTTATTATCGAATCATTAAAATTAGAAAATGGAGTATTGTTGTACTCTTCGCAGACATGCATAAAAAACTTTCGGGCAGAATTTCCAAATTTTCCGCTAACATATGACAGTTTGCGACAATTGATACAAGAATCAGTGGCAAAATTCCGTAAAAAATTATCATGTTTTCCCTCGTGGTTGGCACTTCTGTATAAACTTCAGACTTTAAGTGGCCCCACAAAAAGAAGTCAGGGGAAGTAAGATCTGGTGATCTTGCAGGCCAAGACACTGGACCACCTCTTCCGATCCATTGACGATTATAGGCTCGATCTAATACTTCTCGTGCTATTTCTTGAATAATGTGCTGGACAACCGTCATGTTGGAACCACACTGTTTGTCGTACGTCCAAGGGAAGATCTTCAAGTAACACTGGAAGTTCGTTCTGCAAGATATTTCGATATTTTTCACCATTTAAGTGTCCATCGATGAAATATGGACCAATAAGCTTATTGCCAATTATTCCACACCAAACATTTACGTTCCAAGGATGCTGATGTTCAACTTGGCGCAACCAATGGGGATTTTCGATACTCCATCAGTAATGCATGTTATGCCGATTTACCGTACCGTGATTTGTGAATGTCGCCTCGTCAGAAAATAATACTCGAGCAAAAAAATTGGGATCATCTTGTATCCATGTTGAAGCGCCCATTGACACAAAATCGATTTTGAAAATCATCGCCATGAAGTTCTTGATGCATGGAAACTCTAAATCGATGATATTTCCTACGCTTCAATATTTGGCAGATAGTGGACTGAGAAATTCCTGATCTGCGAGCTATTTCTCGAGTACTAATAATGTGCGGATTATTAGCTACTGCAGCTAATACCGCGATTTCATTATTTTCTCCAGCAATTGTTTTTCGGCGATTACCTTTTCTTGGCTGTACAGTTCCTTCGCTAGAGAACTGTTGAACGACTCGATAAAAAGAAGCGCGCAATCGCATCTTGTCGGGAAAATGTTGTGGATAAAGATTAACAGCATCATCGATATTCCTACCACTTTCTCCATAGATGTAAATCGTTTCAATTCTCTCTTGTAATGTTATAGCCTCCATTACTGTTCAAATATTCAACACTAACTAATTTGCATCGGATTAATAATTAATAATCTAAATGGGGATCGGACAATGTGTAAGTAATCACAGCTTGTCAAGTACTGAATAAAGTACGGTTTTGTATCGTTGAATAGCATTCCAATTGCGAATAAATAAATGTATCGAAGTGAAGGGGCACAGTTTCGAACACATGGCTTTTTGAAATGTTAGTTTATGTTAAAATAAAAAAAAAAACACAAAATCATGTTTGCTTGCTTCTCTTTTTTGTGTATTTTTTTCTAGACGTTCACAATCATGTTTTTTTTTTGTGATTACACCGCAATCTGTTACGAATCGAAAAAAAAGTTTCAAACAAAAACTACATACTTGATGACGTAGAATCCGAATCTGCAATACAAAATGGGGTTTCCCATTTAAGATTTCAAATCTCATCTTAAAAAACTCACCCTGTATAATTCACCTATAATGTACCTAGAAGTAATTCATTTTAAAATAGTCTGTATATTTAATTACGTATATCTTAAGTAGTACGTAAGCGGTCATTTTAAATAAAATAAAATTTCAGCGAAGGACATTACCTATACCATTTAAAAATTCTACAATCGCTCATTGTCATTTACTAAACGGCACGCAAAATTAGTTGCCCCCGGTAGTGAAATCAAATCGTGACGTGTAATTCAAGGTCCTATTCTACATAAAACCGTGTTATAAAAAGCAACAGTCGAAACGGTATTTTTGTAGGATTTTCGACAAATAAAATTTCGGCACAGTAGTTATGAGGTTGTGATGTTCTGAATGAGGCACTGAATACCCTAAAAATAAAGGAGAAACGATGATAATTAATGAATTATTCATAATTTACGCATCGGATAATTAAATAAATCTGCACCTCATTTTAGACGTAAAATTAGATATTAAACAATATATTAGCATACTATAACAGGTTTGTGCTTCATAAATATTTATATTATTTTATTCAAAACGTAATTGAATTTACTAAATGATTATTTCGACGCAACCATTTGCACGGAGAAATACTGCGAACGATGAATGAAGAAATAAATAAATAAACAAAATATTGCAACATTAAAAGTAATAAAATAATATGGTATTTTCCTTTATTTCATTTAGAATTTTAACAACGCTAATTAATAGGTTCATAATACAACGTATCTAACTATTTGTGCCCAGATATTTAAAAAGCACAATCGTTTGGAGATAATTGCATTTTTTACGCTCCAAGCATAATTTTAAACTCACGCACCTTGAAATATAGATAATTATGGGTTTGTCTGACACGCGTCAGTTTGCGAATTTTAATTTTATTTCAATGTCCTGACTAGTATATATGATATTTTTTTTATAGTTATGTAACAGTAGCTTTAACTATCCACAACTAGAAACGCCACGTGGATACGTATTGCTATGTACTGATGGTACCAGCATAAAAAAAAAATAAAGTGAAAATAAAAATGTATGAATAAAAAATGGAAAAATTATATTTACTAGCTCAGCGGATAAAAATTTAGGGGGGGGTCGCAAAAGATTATCTGAACTCAAGTTTTCTAATCTAATCATGAAAAGTACAATGTGGGTGAAAGTAATCAAAATTTATTATTTAAAAAAAAAAAACATTTAATTACAATTAACAGGCAAAATAAAAACCTTAGACTGAAAGTCCTGGCCGAAATCGAAACCTGCATGAATCTAACAACTACGGGAGGACAATTCAAAATCCTCTAACAAACAAAATGGTAGATTTGTTCTAGAAGAAATTTCTATTTCACACAAAATTCATTGGTTTCAAATTTTAAACCAACAAAATTAAATTTACACAATTGAATTTAAATTACAAGCACAATGCTTCTTTTCACCTTACACGAGGTGATTAACAAAGAAAACTAGAAATAGGAAAATTTAACTCTTTAAACAAAAAAACAAAATTCTCTAGAACAAATTATAATAACGGATCTTATACCTAATATGTGCACAATAATATAATATCAATTATTATTTAATAGGAGTTCCTCGATTAATGTTCTAAATTCAAATTAAGCGATCAAAAATTTAATATAAAAATTGAAATTACCAAAACGGTAACCAAGCAAATATAATACAAGTACTTACATACGCGACATCAACCTCGGAACTGCCCTAAAGAGGCCCAAACTCGCATACATATAAAAATAACATCTGCGTGCTACAAAGTCGCACGAACAGCAAAGAAAATTCCTCGAATATAACAACGAACAAAATATATATACAATACTGACGAAGGCAATATGTACAAAAGACTGAAATTAATATACACAACTGAACAATTAAATACTTAAATTCATTAAACAATGCTATAAACAAAATCTTGTCAAAATAAAATAGAATAGTGGAAACTCTAACTTTGCTCTAATAAGGCTAATTCGGAATGAATAAAAACACAAATTTAAATTTCCGAAACCCGGGGTGCCATACCATAGCAGTATGTAAATTTCCGGAATTTCTTCTAAATTTTAAATTCGCATTTAAGGTAACTAACAGGAAATACCAATAAACTTCAAGTCTCACAAATTCTTTAATCTTCAAAACACAATGTACATTTCGTTAGCTAAGCTAACATCTTCAGGTGTACATACAAGTGTATTGTCAAATACTAAATGCGTAAATATAGTAACAGTATATCCTAGGTTACAAAAATTAATCATCAGGACTACTATATTCAATAAATTCTAAATATTTGTAATTAAGGGGTGTTAAATCAGTATTGAGCAAGCTGTTAATATGTTTTTTGCAATTAGTGCCGTAACCATACCATTTATTCCACTAGTGCCGTAATAGGGTCTATTACAGCACTAGTTGCGTAATAGAAATGGAACATTTAAGCAGATTTATTTTAAGTTGGTCACATTGCAACAGAAATGGAGATGTCAATATGACATTTTGTAAGCAAGTTTGAGGTTATTATATTAAAATTCATTGTAAGATTTGATATTTTTAATTAATCTTTGAAATAGTACAACTATTATAAACATTTATATTAACGTTTGAATTATCTTTCGAAGTGATAGTGATACCGTGTGCGGTAAAAACATTCTGTTGAAAATTATCGTTCTCTGCGATAGTGATTCTTGCTTCTGTTGGAGTACTCAAACTGTGAACCATTCCCAGAAGTTCCAGGTAGATTCACATTATTTTCCTGTGCAAACATATTTCCAACATCAATTTTATTTTTCATAGAAGAGCAACGTAACCTTCAGCAACAACCGTCTTTTCCAGCCACCTAATCGTTTTATAGTTAAAATATCACCTCCAGTATTTGCTATATGTGTCGCACTGGATCTTCTAAAACAATGTCCTGTATAAAGATGAGGATCTGGTAAATGAAGAAAGCTGGCAATTTGTTTAGGAACATTTCCCATGGTGTTAATACCGATAGGGCTATTAATTAAGCAGCCATGACGATAAGTTAGAAAAAAACGTTTGTGAGTAACTGTTTTAGGCCGCAGATTATTATATTTTTTTATAAGTTCGATGCAGTTTACATCAGTCACTGCGAACATTCTGGGTACATTGTTTTTTGTTTTAGGTATGTTGACTATAATGGAATCGGAATTGTATTGAAGATCTTCCACACATATATTAATTAATTCTTCTCGCCTATAGACTGCATTATATCCTATTATCAAAATAACCTAGAATATAAAGAATTTACAAAAAAGTAACGAAATAAAATCAACACTAACCTTTATAGCTAAGTATATTTTATCATCGCTTCCCACATATTAAGATTCTTACAATTTGAAGACTTAATTAACTCTAAATCATCAATTGAAAAATATCCTGTATTAACAATTGATGATTTAGAGTTAATTAAGTCTTCAAATTATCTCACAGTGCTCGATTTACCTTCTATTTAAACGCATTTAAGGGTTAGATAGATGTTTTTACAATCAATTTAACTGCATGCAGTTGTCGGTTCTTATTGTACTTTTGCAACACACATCTCATTAGAAACTTAGTGCAACTAAAAATAATAATATAAATTCTCAGAGGTAATGAAAGTAACATAAATTTTAATGTGTTGCTTTCTAAGTTTGTATTGCTTTGAAATTTGCTATGGATATACTGTTAAATTTTGTGAGTTTACTTATGATATCCACATTTTGTTTACGGTTTCTGTTTAACAGTTTTCAATTTTCGTTTTTTTTTTTTAATAAGACACCCTGTATATTTTTACACTGTCGCATGTAGAATGAAAAACTAGATATAGATACATCAAAGTATTTTAAATAATTTTATTGTGTTATTTACAGAAAAGAAAATTTTTGATAGCATGTAAACAAGTTTGCCTTGTAAACAAGCTCTCATATTGTTGTCATAGATTGTTTACATCACTATTTTTTCGTTTTGTTGATTATTTAGACCAAGTATGGGCAACCTTTGACATGTTGTGAGACAAACTTTAGTGTGCAAATACGTTCGCGGGCCGCGTTTAAAAGTAGTGCATTTTAAAGTAGTGTTCATAATTTTTAGCGATAGATATCAGACATGCAATAATACGACAATGTTATTATAATGCAATTTATTAAAATAAGAAAATGAAATGAAAAAAATAGGTACAACATTGTGATTATAAATCGTGAAATTTGGAATTATTACAAACTACGAAAGTTAAATAGCGACAACGAAATCAATGAGACCCTAGAGTTTGAATTTGGGAAACTAATCCATCGATGTTTGGATGAATTCCACGGATACAAAGACATACAGAAGTTTTCAAATTATCGTCAGTCAAGCTTGTACGATGTTTTGATTTATTAACTTTTATCGTTGAAAAGAACTGTTCGCATTTATATAAGTACTGCCAAACGCACAAATCAATCTTCTTGCTAATTTTTTAAGCTCCGGAAAATGGTCTTCTTCGAGGTATTTTTTGTAGAAATCGCACAACTCTACGTCTTTAGGAGTGAGTTTTCTTGAAGCTCGATCAACTCCATTTACAAGTGTATTGGAGCATTTTGTACATTACTTTTTGTTGGAGTATAGCTAATAAATTGAAACTGTCTTCCGTGTTTTTAAAATCGCTAAATCTGTTCGAAAATTGCTCCGAAAGTAATTTGAGTTCTTCAGCATATTGAGTATAAGCAGTATTTTCATACGCAGAGAGCGTGGTGAAATGGTAACTGTTACACACAGACAGCAGCTGTGCCTCCCACAAGCGGATTTTGTTTTGATACGCTTTCAAACGGCTGTACATATCATTTACTAACTGTCCTTGTTTTTAAAGTTTCAAATTTAAATCATTCAAATGGGCTATAAGGTCGACCAGAAATGCTAAGTCACATATCCATTTTGGGTCACTCAATTCAGATAGTGGTTTATCTTTTATTTGCATAAAATCTGCTAGCTCATTTCTAAGTTCGTAAAACCGTTTCAGCATTTTTCCTTTACTTAACCATCTGACTTCACAATAATATGTTACGTCGTCATATTCAGCTGATATTTCATCCGAAAACGCCTTGAACTGACGATGGTTAAGCCCTCGGGATCGAATAAAATTGATGGTTTTTACTACCACATTCATAACATTCTAGAGTCGAATGGACTTAGAACACAAGTTCTGTTGGTGAATAATGCAATGAAGGACTATCAAATCATCTTTTTGCACATTTAATTCAGTTGCTTTCTCATACAAAATTCCGATGAAACCTTTACGTAAGCCGACCATAGAAGGTGCACCATCTGTGCATACACCAACTAATTTTGACCATGGCAAACCAAAACTTGTGAATACCTTTCCAACTTCATTAAAAATGTCCTCTCCTGTAGTGGTTCCTTTTAGCGGCTGTAAAGCAAGCAATTCCTCAGTAACAGTGAACTCTTTATCAACACCTCGAATAAATATAGCCAGTTGAGCTATGTCAGACAAATCGGTGCTCTCGTCTAATGCTATGGAAAATGATTCAAAACCAGCCATATGGTCAGTCAAAGTTGTTTTTATGTCATTAGCCATCATTTCTATACGTTGAATAGACGAATAGAGTTAACCAAAGGAATGACTTACTTTTCAGAGGAATGACAGCTGTACAGATACATGCACGCTGCTATTGCTGAAGCAGACCTATAAGACGATAGTAAAGTTAAAGTGATGTTCCTCCGAGTTTTCAGGTTGGATGGTAAACAGGCTTTTTGACAATGCGTTTGAAATGTAGTGATTGTCAATAAATTCTATTATTATTATTATTATTATTATTATTATTATTATTAAGGCCGATTCTCTAGATATCTCTTACATACATTTTGATGCCATTGTAGATATTTTGCCATCTCCTGCAGTTCCTTCTTGAAGGGATATAATATTTTATACTTTCACAAAAAATATGCCGTATCTTGAACAAGGATAGTATGTATTTTGGTTAACTTTGTATTTTTTTTTTTAAATAATAAACTAAATTGAAAAAGGTAAAATTAATAACACAGTTTGATCCTCTGCTATTTAGATATTTCGAACCTTAACTGGTATCAACAAACTTATTTGCAATAAAATCGAACATATAAAACTCTATTTGATGTCTGAAAAATGACTATTTTTGAAGAATGACCCATATGTTTTTGTTTTTTCTTATGCCAAACAATGCCAAAACATTTTGTGTAAATAAGATATAAAAATACGAATACTTTGGAACTAGCACGTTTTATTGAATTCAAGATTTATTTTATCAAACTTCTGAAATCTGTAGAATTTAACACCAATGATCTCTTACAGGAAACAGATTTCTCTGCTTGGTCATGGGACTGTGCGTAGGTGGGAGTTTTGGTGCGACCAAATTTAAAAAAATCTACGATTTTAACGAACTGGACTTTGATTATCCAGTCCAGCGGATAGACAGCAAGATATCGACTCCCATGCCTTCATACCAGGAGTTCCTGCTCCCATTGATATGGATGTGTATTATCCACGTAAGTAAAGTTTAAAACATACAAAAAAAAATGTTATTAATTAATTATTAATATTAAATGAATGAATATACAGTTTTTCATATTTCACGTAAGTGGTTCATTAAAAGTTGTTCTATTATTTGCTTATACTTGAGATTTTAGCACCATTATCTGTTCGATTGGAACTATAAATGTGAAATACTTTAACCAAAATATCACTTCCGGTTGACCGGAAATGGACGTCAACTTTGTTATTTTAAATAGAATGATCTAATTTTTTGTTGATTTTTGGATTCTACGACCATAAATACGTCAGTTTTCATTAGCTATTCCTATAGCTACATGTTGCCGTTTTTGAGTTATTTAAGTTTTTCTTTTTTTTTAGTGATAATCATTGCATCATTGAGAAATTAATATTTTGGTTAATGCTGCAAGTAGAGACTCCAAATTTGCTATATTATGAATGCAGAAATAACTGTAAGAAACGGTACACACTCTTCACATTCTAATATACAGGATGTTCAAAATTGAGGAACAATGTGACATATTTTCAAATGCAGAAAAGTCTATTTTTTTTAAATTTCGTTACATGAATTTAAATTAGATTGCTTAAACATAGTTTATTTCCCGATAAAATACGTTGTATGCCCTGGATATAGAATTTTGTCGGCGTAATATTTTTATGCATTTATTAGTTATTAAAATTGTGACGTCGTCAGTATATGCAATATTTTTATCGGTAATATGATTAATAATGTCATTCAAGTACAAAATAAAAAGAATGGGTCCCAAGACTAAGACTTGTGGCACCCCATAATTTTATCGATGAGTTTTCATTGTCATTATCTACCTACAGGGATCTGTATGTAGATAATATAAGCCCACTATAAAAATTCTCGTTTATGACTTTTTCTCACTACATCATATGCAATTTATTATACAGGGTGTATCAAATAAAAAAGTAAATTTTGCTTGGGTGTTAACTACACGACATATAAAGCACAAACCCACCGAAACCGGATTTCATCATTAAAGAATAAAAAAAAAGTAAAATTTAGAGCCAAAAATTCTTTAGTCCGGGCCTGATGCAAGGAAACGTCATGTTAAGCACCCGCTAAACGTGGTATTGTGTATAAATACATTGCACTCATTTAGTATTATTCTTAAAATGGTATGCCGTAAGTTCATTTAACGTCATTCTGAATAAATAAAGGCCATAACAGCAAAGCTGAGGCATTTTAAATTTCTTCTTTTTATAAAATAAACAATCCTTTTTTGTTAAGAGCATTCTACGTAAATCTACAAAGTATTATTTTTAATATCCTGATAAGATGTTCGAGTTTCACCGGATATGTGGCTTCAGTAGTTACAAAAAACGTAAATATTTTTCTTTTGCTTCGTCGAATCGAGAGTTAGTTGTTAATAAACGGTACCACATGAATCTGAGTTATTTCTTTTGGATTTATTTAATCATATAACGCAAAATGAATTCAATCGAATTACACAGAAATAAATGTAGATACAGAAAATTTGCAAACACGCCTTTTTGACTATGATGTCGCGCGAAAATGAATCTATACATTCCCGCGCTTTTGCCGATGCATCAAGCTTCGATTTTCTTTATATGAAATCATGATGGTCCTGAAAAGGATCGTTTTTTTCGAGACGGGAAGAATTTAAATAAAATGTTCGAAGTGCCTTGCACTCCAAGCGGCGATCCACACAAAACTAACAGCGGTAATGGCTGAATGATAGTGATATGTGGGGGTATGCTCGGGACAGCATTTAGGTTGGGTACAGGTGCGGCTCTAGCCCACGGCATTTATAAAATATTTTTTTCTCGTTAATGCTTACAGATAGATCCCCTGTGCATTAAGACTTTTTGATTGTATATGATTACAGCTGCTACATATTATTATATTTACCTCTATATCTGATACACCCTGTATTTACTAGTTGTAAAATATTGTAAAACATTTCACAATATTTTATAGATGATTGTGCTAAAATATTTTCTAACAATTTTATTTCTTTTTTTGTAACTGTGGTATACAAAACTGCAGCAGCGTTATTTAAAAATTTGGTACAATAGTAAAAACTCTTACTACAATTTTCGTCCAACAATGAAGTGTAGATATTATTACTATGCGGATTTTTCTCTGTGTAGAGACTATTGTTATACATAGGTCTATAATTGCCCGGTAAAATGACCTATCGTTTTTTTTGAAAACTGGCGTTACTTTAGATAGTCTTGTAATATCTATTAACATTATTAGTAATTTGTCAATTTCTGTACTTATAAAATACAAAGAAGTATTGATATGTAAGCTTTTATTAAACAATAGAACAATCGCTCAATTCTTGTTATGCCCCCAAGGGGCAGTCGTGCATATCTTGAAGGTCATCCATTTTCTCATCTATTACAGCCAATAGAAAAAACGTAGTTTTCGTCACGATACCAAGATTCCAACCTGGGATGCCAGTCACGTTGGGCACTGTGCTAACAAACGCTTCTGGCGTTAATATAATCAAGCCTTACCCATCTTGGAAATGGCACCAGAGGCCAGAAGATTGTAGGAGAGACAGACTGGTTTCTGTGTATAGAATTAAAGTATATTTAAAAAGGCATTTATAATATCCCGGATTTTTACGTCATTTCTCGTTATAGATCGACAAGTGTGGCAGATTGTGGGTGTTAGATACTGGGAGACATGGCGACAAGCAAACTTGCCCGATGCAAATATTAGCATTCGATTTACAAACGGTAAATGACTGCCTTAAATATCTTCGCATCTTCGATAAATCATCGTCGATATTTTCAGAACCAACTGATCCACAAGTTTACCATACCTGACAGCTTATTGGAACCTCGTTCCATCTTAGTCACTCCGACTATAGATATACGGACAAACTGTAGCGATGTTTTCGTCTACGTGGCAGACTGTCAAACCTTTTCCATCATCGTCTATGACGTCGTACGTGATCAAGCGTGGAGGGCATCGGATAAAACGATGTATCCATATCCTAATTTCGGCACATATAGGATACAAGGTTAATAGATGACCTAATCTAACAAGGGAACCTCGCGAACTGTAAATCGCAGATTTTGATGAAACTTTGTCAGTTTGTAGACTCCATGGAGTGTTACTCAATGACGCTTTCCGTTGCTGCGGAACTTCAACTTTAGGGGGTGCAATTCACCCTTGCAATTTGGCCCAAATTTGTTTTTTTCTGAATAACTTTTAAACGGTAAGAGATAGGAAAAAAGTTTCAATGGCGGACTTGTACCGTTTAGTGAGCCCTTTCGAATGGTGTAGATATTTATATACAGGGTGTTCCAATAAACGTGGAATGACGTATGTTGTGCTTATTTTATCGAATTTCAGAAATCGGTTATAATTGGCCTCAAATAGTCTATAGAAAGGTAAGTTAAAAAGTTATACAGGGTGTCCACAAAAATATAAATTTTAGCATATTTCCTTATTCTAATGAGATACTCTGTATACTGTTATGTGGATGCATTGTATGTCGAAAATTAGTGTAAACTTATACTAGGCACTAAATAGTTATATGTATCACATATTTTTCGAAGTTATTATTATACGCATTTGGTTGTATGTAAGACTATATTATCCCCAACAGCAGACAAAAGAAAATGTAACTACTTCGACAGATTGTTGCTGATACTTTTAACATTACACTGTGTATATACAAAATAACGACAGATTACGACTTCAATTTTCATATTCATACTGTTCGTGGATAGGTAGTTAGGTACGCAAATAAAATTATATAATATTGATTTATTAGTTTATTGATATTGGTTGAGTTCATATTGTTTTGCAAATGTACAGGTAGCTAGAGCCATTAAAAGGAAAACTTACAATATACAGTCGACGTACAATTTAATTATAATTTAATTATTACCTTATGTTATTTTGTGTAAGACACAAACAGCCTGTAGTGATGAGCGAAACGGTGATTCTTAAATCACGTCGTGAGCCGTGAATGCGATTTACAAATATCGGTGATTGTAAACGGTGATTGCGATCACTGTATTGACTCATCGATATCATATCTTAGTATAATCACGTATAATCGTATGTACTTATCATAGGTTAGTAAGGTTAGGAGGTGAGGAGTTTTTCTTTTCGCGTTAGAGTTATCATGCACATTTTCGGTTTTGGAAAACATTTATATATCAAAAGAAAAACTCAAATTTGTAATAAAAATAGCTAACATAACTGCAATGCGAAAAGCAAGGATGGATATACGTTCTGAGATGCATTACGTAGTCTGAGAAAATACAGACAATTGGACCTATAGAAATGTTTTTTATGATTTTTAAATAAGATTAAGATCTTATTTTTATATCTTAATAACAATTATAACACAGCATTAGACAAAGTAACATTTGACTTAAAGTTGAAAAAATTATAAAATTCATATAAAAGAAAAATATTGTAAATCTACATATTTCTGTAAGGAGAACATGGAAAGATTTGTATACGCACTTGTTTTCAAAAATATGACAAATAGTGAATATAAAAAATGAAATAAAGTTAATTTAATTTTGTAACATTTACAATCATAAAACACAGATATAATTCTTAAAGTGAGCGAAAATTTAAAAAGAAGCTGTGATTTAATACTACTACCTACAATTTAATAAAAATATTTTTGTTTTTGAATTAGTACTTTAAAACTAATAATATAAATTTAATCTTATAACACAATCACCTCTAGTAGCACGATTTAAATTTCCCACAATTATTCTTAGTAACGTCAACAGAAAGACATCAAAGTAACTAATCTTGTAATCTAATCACACTCTAATACAAAATCATTGGTAATTTCGTGCTCCAATGTTGAAGTTCCTAAAAATAATTGCGGGAAATTTAAATTTTACTACTAGAGGCCATTAGACAGTAGGTAAAAATAAATACACATTCATTATATAGTTGCAGATATAATATAAATATATAAAAGAATATCAATATTTACTTTGAAAAACATAAATATATTGTAAGAAGATAACCTCCGTCATTTTTAGCTGATGTAATAATATGTATGTTGATTCATCGGTTTGATATATTCCATTTTCAATAGGCAACCGGGAATCACAGTTTTAGGGTCGTTAATTCACCGATATTATTTGTTCACTTGCCAATGGCCAAGCAGTGATCGTCAATTTGCTATGCGCAGTCGCGCCTCGCCGTTGATCGTTACCGCAATCACGAATCACGAATCACTGCTTTTAGAATTCTCCACTCACGGTCGTGATCCGTGATTCTCCAATCACCGTGAAAGAATCACAGTTCGTGAAATATCGCTCATCACTAACAGCCTGCTCTATTTCAATAAAATAAAAGTCAGTAGTGAAAATATGTATATACATTCTTCCAGTTCGTGTATTACTCTTCATCATGATAGTGAAAATCCTCAAAAAAGTGTTGAAAACATAAATTTTGGGTACAACGTGCACATCTTATAAAAGCGGGCTGCCCACATATTGAGCATATAAAATGCCTTCATCATCGAACGAAAACGCATATGTCACTGGATGAATAAATTTGTCTGGTCTGGATTCTATATAACCGCTTTTGTACCAGGAATCTACAAATAGGTTCGATATCTTGGAGAGGACCATTGGTGGGAGCCAAATGAATTGTTTTGTGTGTTTTATTATTATATTGCGTTGATGTAAATTAAAGTCAATGTTGCAAGCAAAACTTGATCGGAAACCGTTGACAAATCCCTTCCACACACGAAAGCCGTACACGTCGAGCGGTTGCCCAGTCCAGTTGTTTCTTGGGAATCGTAAGAAGAGATGTTGGTTTATCTGCTGGTATAGAACTTTGTAAAGTCCGAGACAGGTGACCACCCCAAGAATCTAGTAGTAAAGTTGTTGATGTTCCTCTAGGAACTCGGTGTAGGTACACATCCGTAAACCATTTTTTAAATAGTTCACTATAGTTAGTAAGTGAGACTTCGCTAAACAATCCAAACGCGTACTAACTCGAAAAACTATCACATATAACTATTTAGCACCTGGTATAATTTACAGTGATTTTCGACATACAATGCAGCCACATAACAGTATACAGAGTATCTCTTTAGAATATGGAAATATGCTAAAATTTATATTTTTGCGGACACTCTGTATAACTTTTTAAATTACCTTTCTATAGACTATTTAATCACAAAAAAGGCCATTATAATCGATTTCTGAAATTCGATAAAATACGCACAACATACGTCATTCCATGTTTATTTGAACACCCTGTATATAAATATCTACACCAATCGAATGGGCTCACTAAACGGTACAAGTCCGCCATTAAAACTTTTTCCCTATCTCTTACCGTTTAAAAGTTATTCAGAAAAAAACAAATTTGGGCTAAATTGCAAGGGTGAATTGCACCCCATAAAGTTGAAGTTCCGCAGCAACGAAAAGCGTCCTTGAGTAACATTCCATGGGGTCTACAAACTGACAAAGTTTCATCAAAATCTGCGATTTACAGTTCGCGAGGTTCCCTTGTAAGTAGTTTCAAGCCGTGTTCCTAAGTTTGATTGTGATGAAAGGTATATTTTCGTTTTCCTTCCTCTAGGAGAACAATTCGACTTAATGGATGGGATATTGGGGATGGATTTGAGCCCTTATCGTCCGGGACAAGATAGGACGTTGTTCTATCACGCGATGTCTTCCGATACTGAAAATTGGGTGAAGACTTCCAGCCTTAGAGACCAGGCACTGTTCGAGCAGTTACCAGATGGACATCCAGAGTTGTTCCATGTAAGTCGGCTTTTTAAATCCAAGCGTTGTATCATAAAAGTCTTGCTGACATCGTCTGGGCGATCGCAGATCCATAATTGTCCCATATTTGCAGACCTACAGGGGCAAAAGGCAGTCGCAGAGCGCAGCAGAAGCTATTGACAGGGATGGAATAGCTTATTTCGGACAGATGACCGAGACCACTATCAATTGTTGGAATACAGCCACGGAGTACGGCCCTGCAAACATAGACGTTGTCGAATACAATCCTAAGACATTGCAATTTGCCAGTGGCGTCAAGGTAAGTTGAATTTAATCGGTATGAGATTTGAAAAGTTCAAAATTCGTAATGTGTACGAAAATATCGAAAATAAGATTAAAAGTCATAATAAACATGTCCACAAATTAACTATTTACGAGATACGAGCGATTTTATCGCAATTGCAGAATAAGTTTACTTTAGCGGTTTTTATTAAGATGTTATTGCATTTTAACGTAAAATAGATTATAACTAAAGAAGATGTTAAAAATGACGTTCTTCCATTTCGACACAGGATCTACATCTGCTTTCAAAGGAAGCGCGCACTCTTTCAAAAAACAAGGCCTTTTCTCGTATTATCTGGCAACAGTGTTCTATTCGTTGGCGCAACTCTGGAAGATCGTTTACCGGTGTTGCGTACACTAAACTTTTCAAATAACTCCAGATACTAAAGTCCAACGGGTTTAGATCGGGAGACCTTGGAGGCCAAGCAATGGGACCCGCTCGCCCTATCCATCTCCCAGGAAATTCATTGTTAAGATGTTCCCTAACAGCACGCGTAAAGTGCGGTGGAGCTCCATCTTGCATAAACCAGAGGTTCAGTTTTAGATTTACAGGTAAATCTTCCAAAAGTTCAGGTAAAGTATTTTCCAAGAACTCGAGGTATGCAAGACCTGTTCAAGCGTTGTGGCAAAACAATCGGTCCTAACAACCGTTCCCCTATCATGCCTAACCAGATGTTTAGAGAGAAACGTTGCTGG
Organism: Protaetia brevitarsis; assembly: GCA_004143645.1. Lineage (NCBI taxonomy): Eukaryota > Metazoa > Arthropoda > Insecta > Coleoptera > Scarabaeidae > Protaetia > Protaetia brevitarsis. Next base: position 298,464 of record RXPK01000072.1, read on the forward strand.
TGCCTGGCTTCAACGGTAGCATGAGGATTCTCGTCACACCAAACGTGATTGTTGTGGAAATTAAATATTCCATTTTTAGTAAAACCAGCTTCATCACTGAAACGGATGTTATCAGCGAAATCTGGCCGATCAACAGCTGTTCGCCAAAACCACTCACAGAAAGCCCTTCTCGCTTGATAATCCGGAGCAGTAAGGGCTTGTACCCGTTGGATATGGTAGGGGTAAAGGAGTTACTCATGAAGAGTACTCCAAACAAGATTGCTGCTTACACCCACTTGAGTCGAAATTCTTCTAACACTAGTTTCGGGATTTTCATCAATAATATTCAAAATTCGATCTTCTATCTGTGGAGTACGTGCTATTCTCTGTCGTCCAGTATCAGAAGACCGCTTCTCAAACGAACCATTTTCTCTTAGTCACCGTTGAAACACCGTCTGAAACATCACATGCGAAGGCAGTTGGCGATCAGGAAACGTTTCAGTATAGAAGCGACGTGCTTGTAAAGAATTCCCATTAGCACGACCGTACATGAACACCATATCGCTCATTTCAGCATTAGAATATACGCGACCATTGTAATTGCTGCAAATTGCACAAAACGTCAAATTAAACTGTCATAAAACAATAGCTGATAAGCACCTGTTAACTGGGATATGTTATATCCATGTACTATACTAGGAACACTCGCTGTTATCTCGTAAACGGTTGATTTGTGAACATATGTTTATTGTGACTTTTAACCTTATTTTCGATCGTACTACATGCCTTTAAAAATCCCTTAATTTTCTTTAGATAAATAGAAAGAAGAAAACAATTGATAATTTCAAAATTATATTTATTTTTTTTACGGCTACAAATTCGATGCGACATTGGAACGTAATTTCAGAATAATTCTCGCAAAATTAATAGCTCCTATTTCGAAGAATTTCAGAGATATGAACCAAAGACGTGGAAATTACCTAAATTTTATTTAAAAACAAAATAATAGGCATCTACAAAATTACATACGTAAGTTAGGAGTTTAAAATTGAATAGGTACCTTATTATAATATAATTACAGGAATACCCATACAATGTTAGAATTACGTAAATAATTCCAAAGATACAAACCACAAATTAGAAATTCCAAATTTATTTTTTTTTTTAAATAAAATCTTCAAAATAAGTTAACAATGTGAAAATCAGTACAATACGAAAACGCATCTTACAAAATCGTTTCAGATTATATCTAAAAGGAAAATACTAGAAATAAAGCAAACTTTTCACTTATTGAGTAAGATATTTAACTTAAAATATACGGATTTATTTGTATGTTATCAATTCATGCAATCTTTAAATAAAGTAATATTAATACTTCATGAATTGAATATTTAATATACTCATTATTTCATATGGTGTTATGAAATGCGATTACTATGCGTTTTTTAATGCACTAGCGCGGATATTTTCTCTTTAATACTTTACATTTTAAACGCAAAGTCCTATTTGCATAACATGTTTTATTATATTGATGAAGGAAATAGATAGTTTGAGGAATGAAAACATTATGATTAAAAAGTGCTGAATATAGATGACACACGAATGTTTAAGTATTCGCAAATTATACCATTTGTACACCCGGGAATAAACAATGGCTAAGATAAAGAATAAAAAAAAGGTATATGCAGACAATCGTCCAAAAAGCTAATGCTCGGTATACGGTATGCGACAAAGGTGCCACAACTTTTTCGGCTAGAGATTTACATGGACAGAATGTCAGTTTTACAGTTGCCTCCAAATAATTGAATAAAAAAAAATAATATTCGTAGAATCTGATGTGTATCTTTTCCTTATGGCTTATTTTACCTACGTTATCCTTTTTTGAAATAGAGGTCCAATGTCGGTACAAAAAACATTACCTTGAATAAACTTATCCTTGGTCATACCAAATCAAAATCGAATCAATCATCAACAAAGTCTAAAATGACATTCTCTCCGTCTCCAAATAGGTTATCGACAATCCAAGGGGCCACCAGGAAGTTTGGGTACTCACCTCCAGATTCCAAAAGATCGCCACTGGTACTTTAAACTCTAACGAAGTGAACTTCAGGATTCAAGCTGTCAAAGTTGAAGACGCAGTTGCCGGAACGAAATGTAAAACGGCTAGGACCGGCGCGAACAGAGTGCATTATAGGTACAAAGTTGGCGAGTCTGCATCGATGACCACAGGTGGTTACGGACTTGCGCAACCGAAGAGCGGTGATAAGTTGTACTATCCGAATAATTCGTAAGATAACTTGTTTTAAATCTGTTTAATTTATTTATTTTTAGTTAAATATTATTGTTGTTAGTTGCGTTACCTTGTTAAGATATTGTTTAATTTTAGCCTTTAAGTTGTCTTTGTATTTTTACATTGTAAATAAATTTTAGGATTTTAATAAAAAAAGATGTGTTTCTCTAAAATTGTTTCGATAATAAATAAACGTTTTTAACACCAATTTAGGTAAATTGGAATCCGTAGGGATGAACATATTCCTAGGTAAGTCAAAAATTCAAAAAGTGGATGAAATTTGAAGTTTTTTTACGAAATGCCAAAAATATGTACTCCGTATATAAAGCGTACATTGTACGCCTTCGGTATGTACTTCGGTGTACACGGGTACATGTACTATCATCAAGAAATGCGTAATATAAGGCGTACATGTATAATGTATACATGTACTTACTTTTGCTCTCTGTAATCGAATAGTAAGGACTCATAATCTTGTCAGAGTGCATGAACAATCCTGGTGTACAGGCTGGATTACATTGGATGTAAGTACATAATAGGTAAACATACTTTGCAGCGGAGATACGAAAAAAAAGTGAGATAGGCAGACCAGAGCTACTTTTTCGAGATAAAAACATTAGTGAAATCGAATTTAAAAAAAAATAAAAGAAATATTTTTTTCATGACTTTTTATTATTTAAAATTTTAAAAAATAATTTAGATTTATTTTTCGTACAGTTTTTTATTTGAGATTTGGATATAAAATCTACTTTTTAACAACCTTTCCAATTTTTTAGTTAGGACATCATATTGTAACGTTTTTCTATTCTTAAAACGTTGTCGGGGTTTAGAAAAATACACAGGCGATATATTTAAATTAACTTGATTTATTAACGCACTTATGGACTATTTAAAATCTATTAATTAAGATCAAAAAAACACTAAAATTAAATCACTCACTACTTACAATTAAAAATCACTTATTAATTAAATCACTTAATTACTAATATCTTAATTTATGTAAACGATTTATTTACACCGATATTTACATCACACGAACTAATTCACTCGCATTTATTTTCACTCGCTATCCGCTTATCTGCACAATTCAACTCGTATCCACTGACTGACTTCCCGACCAATCCCCACACGTTATTTATATCTGGCGCGAGAATTGCGAGATTTTTCCAGTTAGTTCTAGGGCGCGCTTCCAGATTCAGAAGAATATTCACGATTCTTCGACCCGGTACTGTCCTCTGTCGTTCCTCTTTGGAACCTCGTATGTAGGTCTTTCTTCCGCTATGCTAGCGCCTATCGAAACCGCCAATTTAAAAATTGGGGCTCGCCACAATATATTATTTTTTTTCTTAAATGGAAACCATAATTATGCTGTTATAACCAAATAACAATCTTGCGGGCTATACAAGAACATATAACGCTCTATGTTTATTATAAACATTAAGCGTTTTTGAATCTTTAATAGATTTCTAGTGTGCTATGGATACGACAGATCTATGGAAAAAATCAACAGAGAGTCATGACAACCAAACAAAATAATAATAATAATGACAGAGACATTATACTTTTTGTGCTTTGCTAATAAAATAGCTGTGCGCTATGATTGATAAATGTATGAAAACTATTCCCTACACAGAGTGCCATGGCCTTACAAGTTGAAACAATTGATGTTTTTTTATCTGTCAAATTGTGAGTGCATCAGTGTTATTCTAGTTACATTATTTTATCCAATATCGTTATGATCTTCTTCGAGTTATTTGAGTTCAGTTATTGTTTAATTAATTTAGCCTTATATTATTATAGCGTTGTTGTTTTTAGAAAATGGTTGACTTCACCAATGGTGAAAAATAAATTTTGCAAGCACATGTTGAAAGTGGGAAAGACGCTATGAGAGCTTTAAATGTGTATTCCCCGAGATATTCCTAAAGAAATCTACCAAATTCAAAAAATTTATTTTCAAAAGGCTCAAATAATAATTTAAAAAATCACAGATCGTTTAGAAAAATATATGAAGATTAAAAAAAGGCAAGAAGAAATATATCTTTTGGGATATGTGACAGCCTTTCCAACGACTTCTTCCAGAGAAATGCCGCAGGGGTATCAAAAACCAGCAAACAGTCTTCGAATTATGAAATAAGAATCAATTTTTGTCGATCGTATATAGGAATGTGTCGACAAAATCCTAATTTTAAAAACTGTGTAATAATATGGAGTGATGAAGCTTACGTTACTAGGGAATATTAACCACTATTAGAGTGACACAAATCCCCAATTATAAGTAGACTCATTCGGAAGTATATAAATTTGATTTTCGACTTCATATGTAGACCCAAAACCTGTTTCAAGAGTGCAGTCTCCAGTTTAGTGGATTCCCCAGTGACCAACTATATTTATTCCATATTTTATAAATATTTAAAAAATATTAAATCTTTCTTGAATATTAGTTATATTAATATAATATGCATAAAATATATTATAGAAATATATTAGGAAAACATTTAAAAAATATATATGTTATGTAGCATTAGTAATATTTTATTGTAAATGTTTTCTCAATATATTTTTCATAACTCTGCAAATATATTTGCTTTGTATTCTGTAAATATTTATTTCATATAAAAAAAAAGATTGAATTTTGCTTTTTACATTTGGTGCGTAGGACGAATAATATAAAATGGGTAAAATATGCATACATATTAAGTAGGTATGTACCTATTTAAAATGATAGTTTAAAGATTAAATTAAATAATATATATCTAATATGATTTAATTAGTATCTAAGTTGAGCTCTGTAACTTTTCTATTAATATATCTGCGTTTTGTATTATATTATTTGTAATATTTGTAAGTTGCCAACGTCAACACAACACCTCTATTCATTACGGTGCCGGTGTTATATGATTTAGTATTGTTTATGCGTCTATGGATTAGGTACATAGAATGCATACGCGCACGTGCGTATCATCAACGTTTTCATTCGTTTGTCCATTACATGTTATAGTTTATAATAGTATACGATTAGAGCAGATTAGCGTTAACACTGTGTAATTAATTGTTGCGGGGTGGGTTTTAGTTTTTGTGGTGACTACGAGGTAAGCAAAACTTTGAACATGTCATGGCATTTATAAGATAATTGGAATGCTCAATATCGCTATGTACAGAAATCGTTTAATAATATAATTGTAGGAATTTTATGCATCATATATGTACTGCATCTACCAGATAAATTGCTAGTTGATTTGCTTAAGAGATTCATCTCGGTAGATAAGCGTCATAACCTCAAACTGAGGTTAGAATACGTTGTGTTGTTTTATTGTTTGTACGTAGAATGTTTTCAAATATTATGAAATAAAGTAAAAATAAGTATCGTAAGTATTAGAATGTAGCTACCACTCCAATTATTGTAAATGCTCCAAATGTATTGTATATGTAGGTGTTGATAATTTTTTATTCATCGTATGATCTAATACAATTGGCATTGTTTTAGAGGCCACAAGGAAACGCCATGAGAGCGCCACTACCGAAGATATGAAAAAAGCCATAGGGTTGTACCTGGCACCAGCCAAGGCTAGACTTAAAATGAGTATTTTTCATTTTTATTGGCTTATTCAAATAAAATGATAATAAATACGTTTGTCTTTTATTTAGAACACTTCAATGAAAAAATAGTGATTAATTTGATAAACCTTCAGTATACCTTAAAAGATGCCTGAATTATTGATTATTAACTTGTATGGTGAGTGTGAAAAAACAAGTTCTTGCCTTTTAGACAACTCTATGTATGTTTCATCTTTTCGTTATCGACGTTATACATTCTAAATAATCAAGAACAATTTTAGTTCATTTTGACAAATTAAATAGATTACATAAAAAATCTCAATTTCATATAAATATTTACAAATATTTTAGAAAAAATATAGCGCTTACATTAATTTTAAAATATGAATAAATATTTAATTGAATATTTATCGATATTTAGAAAAAAATATGAAAAATATATTCAAAAACCTCTCACGAAAAATATGTATAAAATATATTTTTAAAAATATCTACGTAATATTTCTGGCAGTCAGGGTTGGTTAAATTTCCATAAAGATGAGAATAAAATGTTGCTTAATCCAATCTTTGTCTTTATTGAAATTTATATTTTTTTGCAACATGTTTCGTCTACCATAAAAGCATCCTCAGGCAAAAAAAACATCATGATTTCGAAAAGTAAAGCGAAACATGTCGCGAAAAAAATATAAATTACAATAAACACATAATTACCAAAAATAAAATAATTATTAAAAAAAAAACTTTATTAAATTATAACATTTATTTACATAGGAACCATAAAAAAAAAACTCAATAAAATACTATTCTATCATCATCCACCTGCGAACTACCTCCTTCTGCTGCTCCTTTACACTTAGTTCCCTTTAGTGCGTCTTCAACATTAACTTTTAATATCCTAAAATTCACTTCATCCACTCGTAGACTTCCAGTAATTACTTTTTGCAATCTCGAAGTTAGAATCCACAATTCTTCGACACCTTCTGAGTTTTTACGCACCTATATTATATTTAATAAATTTGCAAATAAAAATATAAACACGTCTTCTTTCGTTTACCTTCACCCCACTTGGAAATTGTAATGTCTCCTCATTTATTTCTATAACGTCAATATTTTCGTCTCCGTATTCAGTGGCAGTGTTCCAGCAGTTCATACTCCCTCGATCGAGTAGTCCGAAATACAAGATTCCTTCTTGATCTGTTGCAATGGCGGCGCTTTGAGATTTTCTAGTACCTTTGTACACCTTAAGAATGCGATATTCGTCAAAAAAACGTATTTTTCCGATTTAGAACTTACATGGAAAACATCGGGATGTACCCAAGGATATTCCCCGAATAGTGACTGATTCCTCAACGAACTTGTATCCACCCAGTTTTCCGTAACTGACGACAAAGCGTGGTAAAATAGTTTGTGGCCACCACTCGCTGTTCTAGGACCCAAAGCCATGCCCAATACCCCGTCTACCAAATCGAATTCGTCACCTGAAGATATCCAAGTTATATCGTGCCCAAAATAGAAAGTTGATACTTTACCGAAAATATCGTAGGCACTATAGTTGGGATAGGGAAACATGGTTTTGTCGGAAACCTTCCAAAATGTGCCTTTTTTAGCTTCGTAGACTATGATGGAATATCCTACGACGTCAGCCATGTAAGCGAATGCTTCTGCGCAACTGTCCGTCAGTAATTCCACAATAGGTGTCACTAGGATGGAAGTATCTCTCACTACCGTCGATGGAATAGCTTTTCTGTACACTAAGCGGTTCTGCAATCGAAAATTTTGATCTAAATTGTTTCCTAAAATGACTTTCGCCTCATTGGAATCAGCTATTTCAAAAATGAAGGACTGCCGTATGCAATTGGGCAATCGAATTGTGATAACTAGAGATCGGATTATATGCAAAGAAAAACTGGAATATATGCATCGATTTTTGAGAAAATATGCATAAAGCTGGGGTATATATGCAAAAATAATGCGACAATATGCAAAATTTTTACATAAAATAAATAAGAGCAGAAATGATTAAAACATTAACTTTATTGCACAAAATTTTTTCACAACATATTTCTAAAACAATTTATAATTAAATGTTTTTCAAAATTGTGTAAAAGAGAGTTTTGTCTTCTATCAGAATACATATGTTTCGAAATAGAAAAGCTTCTTTCAACATCCACAGATGTGGTTGGTGCATTTTTAAACTTTGCATCAATACATTCTAAACTAAAATTAAAGTCGAAATCGTTTACTGTTTCACCTTCCAAAATTTTCTTAACTTTCTTCAATTTCAAATACCCCGCATTTTTATTTGTCACTTTTTTAAATTTATCGTATATAGAATTACCTATTGTACCCTTAACCTTCTTACATAGCATATCAAATTCGTCTACTATTTCGACTGATTCCGAGAGCGACATCCCTTGCGTTTCTAGTTTACGAATGGAACTTGAAACAAAGCTATAATTTGACTTAATATACAAAAGGTTTTGTAGCAATTCTATTGATGTTGCTATCTTTTTACAGTTTTCTAGAGCAATGCAGTCAGCAGTGATTTCAATAATTACATTTTTTATTCCTTCAAAATTATAGGCGAAAAAAATTGCAGCCTCTAACCTTGTACCCCATCTCGTAATAATCGGTTCAGGAGGCAACTTAACACCGGGAAGTCGCCCCTTATAAAATTGGATTCGTAAAGGTGCTTTTAAAAATACTTTTTTGACATTGCTAATTAAATCATTAATCAAAGAGAATTGATTCCTAATGTCTTCGGCTACACGATTGAACCCATGAGCTAAACAAGTGGTATGAATAATGTTACTATAAAAAAAATTAAATTTTGCGCGGCTTTTATCATGTATGGTGCAGCGTCGGACAACATTAGTAAAATTTTTTCACAAGGTATACTTCCAGGTAAAAAGAAATTTGATAAACCTTCTTGAACGAATTGGGCAATTGTTACATTATTTGTTTTTTGAAGTTCTTTACAATAAATTAAATATGATTTACCTACAATATCTTCATGAAGAATTCCTATTAACAAATGGGCAATATAACGGCCTCACTTATCCGTACTTTCATCTACCATGATATAAATAAAATTATTCTCTACCAATTGTTGAATTTCTGCTATTGTTTGCTGGTAACAAGATGTGACATAATTTTTTCGTAAGGTACTTTCGTCAGGTATATTATGTTTGCAATATTTTTGCAGAAATGATTTCAAATTAACATTGTTTAATCTTGCTAATGGTATGTTAGACGAAATTAATGCGTTACACAGATCCGTATTATATTCTTCTTGTTCTGAGTTTCGTGCAGTTGATGCTACACATTGACGTATAGATTACTGCACACATGCGGATCGCTTTAGTTTTTCACATTTTCCGATATATGATGGAGTTTTAACGTGTTGATCAATCAGGTATTTTCTCTCAGAAGACACCTCCAACAACAATTGTCATTTTATATCAAAAGTTAAAGAATTTAAAAACAATTGTATAAAGCTTTTAGTAAAATTAAACTTACCAGTTTACTGCAGGCTCGACGAAATATTTTGTCGGCATCCTTTACCAGTTCAGGATATGGCTTAATCCATAAAGAAATTTTGTTCGCCATACTTATAGTATGTACGCACAGTATTTTAAAAACGTAACACAATTACATGCTGTTTCGCTCAAAGATATTCAATGAATGAATAGTTTACTTGGGAATTAATAATAATAAAACGTATTTACCACATCCCTTCTGCTAGGCGAAATTAAACACGTGCAATTCTTGGAAAAAAAGTATTAGAGAAACCAATGTAATAAAAGATTTATCGTTCTGAGAATTGTCGATCTACATTACTAGGAATTTTTACTAATAGAAAGGATAAGAAAAAGCTTAAATATGCAATATATGCAACTTTTGTAAAAATATGCATAGAAATGCTTAAATATGCAATATATGCAATCACTAATTAGCGCTAATTAACTTCAATTAGTGTAATACGTCTACATATAGACTATAATTAAAGATATGCAAAAAATAAAATATATACACTTTGCATATAATCCGGTCTCTAGTGATCACAATTCCTAAGAAATATTTATCTGGCAAGCAATAGATAGATATTCGATAATTATGTCTGCCAGTGAAATAGGAGAACCGCCATCTCCACGTCAATTTCTGTACTTGTAGAATATGTTTAACGTATTTGCTAGTATAGGCCAGTAAAACTTTGCTATTATATGTTTACAACATCATGACGTGCTGATTTATAGTTTTGTAATACAATTTTGACGTTAAATCTACTACAACTTTATCTGTAACGACTTTATATAAAATAAATAGTTTCTTTAAGAAAATCGTAAGTACTTGATATCATATATATCATTATTATTAATAATAATGAATAATATATTATGTTAAATTTGTACAGTATTAAACTATAATCTCGAGAATATCAGACGAAAATCTCAATATACCTATAATTAATAATTTCACCTGTTTAAGATCGAATGCTAAGATTTGCATGGGGCAAACTTGTCCAACAGCCAATCTTCCAGTATCCAGAACCCAGAGCCTATTGCATTTATCGATCTGCGATGAAAAATCGTGATATCTATGATGCATTTAATTCTTTGAAAACCTTTTATAACTTACTGTCACCCGATATACAGACACAATTCTATCATATCTGCATTCCTCTGGATATCGATTCCATTCCCACGAAGGATAAGGCTTAATCAAAGGCGCCCCATCTTTCGATAGGACTACAGTTCCCAATGTCGCAGGTGAACCTGTTTGAAATCGAGGTATCGTCACGAATATCCTCCGATCCGTTCCTATAGATCAAATATTTGTCCCTCTTCATAATGTCACGTATACAAAATAAATGTAATTTTAGTAATTTTATTCATGGTCGACGAGAACATAAATTTTCAATAAATACGCGCTGACGAACCGCAAATATTTAAACAGGGAAATGGTATTACATCGCCTTGTAATAATATGCTAATGATGCTTACCGTCGTAATGAACATCCACGTCTATAGGAGCTGGCTTTCCCGGTACGAATATTTCGCGTTCGATGTCTCGATTTCTGTATTCGTCGCTGGGATAGTCGAATTCCAGCTGGTTCCATTGGAAAATCGTTTGAAATTTAGATGTTTGTCTTCTATTTTTCTTGGTATTGTCGGTTGAGATGCAACGTCCGGAAAGATAGCACAAATATTGATCCGTAACTACATGAAAGAGTTTAACATATGCTATCATAGTCTGTAATTATTTACACGGCGCACAAAATTGCTAATTTTGTAATTATTTGATTATAAGGAATAGGTTAGGTTAGTTAACTTTAAGAGAAATAAATATATTTTATATTCTACACTCAGAAAAGTAGAGTTACATTGAACTAACCAAAATTCAGTTAATTTAACAATGCTGTTTGGTTGTATATGGCGAATCAAAATTTGTTGTTGCAGGAACGAAAAAAAATTGTCAGATGTTTGTTGTTAGTACAACAAATTTATATCGTTCAATCGTTAAGAGTTCAATCTAACCCTTTGAAACGTATCACGTGACAAATAATTGTTGAAATAATTTAGTTATGCGAATCAAAATTTGAGTTAAATTAACCATATCCTCTTAGTTAGTCCAAATATACATATACAGGGTTTTCCACGGAACTGGCTGGTTAGAAGTTTTCCGACTTAACGAAATTCCTCAGTTTTAAAAAATTGGGGTTTGCGACAATTTGGCACTTACTTTCTTTCTAAAATATTTTCACTCTTTTTGCACTTCCGGTAAACCGGAAGTCGCCACGAACTTTGTTATTTTAAATGGAACACCCTATATATTATTATATTTTTGAATTTACCATAAAATTCTATGACGATTACCATTAGGGTATCTTATACCTATCTTCAACTGTTTCTAAGATATTACGTTTTTTGTTAAAATTTTGACATTTACATTGTTGTATGTAATTGATTAATTCTCACTTGATTTAAGTGTCAGAAATCTCCGACTTTGAAATCAACAAGTACTAATATTGTTTTACCAAAACGTAGAAAAAGAATTCAGTGACATTATACAGGCTGTTTGAAAATTAGTGACATATCCAAGAATTTTGAATGTTGCAAAACTTAATTTTTTCAAATAGGACACCCTGTACATTTTTCTATTTTTGGATGTACAATTAAATTCTATGCCGATTTGCAGGAGCATTCCCTATACCCATCTTCAGTAGTTTTCTTTTAAATTATTCGTTTTGTTTATTACCGCTTTCAAATGCCCGAATAATTTCTACCTGGTGGGCCATGACATTAACATTACACAATTTATTATTATTAGTAAGTATTATTGTTATAATCATTGTTTGTTACACGTCGCGTGTTCAGATCGATGAATATTATTGTGGAACTTATGAATTAGATAATGAAAAATATTGGAGGAGCTTATTCTAACCTAAATACTATAAATTTATTTTAGATTCACTGAGAATGCAGGAAGAACTTATAGAGAATTCAATGTAATTAAAGGAATTTATTGGTTGTTAATATATCTAACGGAATCTAGAAAATGTTGAAATGATTTCTCTTAATAGCTTGGTTACAAATTAAGGGAAATGGCATAAACGATAACGACGACAACATAACAAAAATTGTTTCACTAAAACGTAGTGTGCTTGTCAGACAAATGTTTTAAAGTTTTTTTTTAAAGTATTTTCAAAATTATAAAGGTTTTTATGAAGAATATTTAGATACATGTATACTTAACAAATGCAATTTACAAGCAGCATAAACTTGAAGCATGGCATAGAGGAGGCGCTCAAATATACCTTACCACTAAGATGAATTTAAAAGAGTCAGGGAATTATTAAAACATGAAACGAGGGTTGCCTACAGTGCTTACCTTTGTAGAACCGAAAATAATATAGTTGACAATCCACGATCGTTTTGGTCCTTTATACACGGCAGGAGATCGCAAACAAGGATACCAGGTTCAATGTTTTTGAATGATCAGGAAATATCACAACCTCAGAAAATAGTCAATGTGTTCGCTGATGAGTTTTCAAAAAACTACTCTACAAGCTCAAGTAATGTTTCTCAGATGTTCACTTATAATCTCTCGTTTGATGTGGGAAGCATTAGCCAGGAAGAGATCTTAAAAAGTATTTTAAGGATACGTGATGACATGACTACAGGCGAAGATCAAATACCTGGCTTCCTGGTGCGTGACTGTGCTGGTGCTTTGGCTTATCCTTTGTCAGTTATTTATAACTTAATTGTACGTACTTCAGTGTTTCCGACCATCTGGAAAATAAGCAAAGTGATACCCGTTTTCAAAAAAGGTGATCGTTGTGACTTTAATAACTACAGGCCAATTAGTATAATATCAAAATTTTGGTAAGATTTTGGAATATATTCTATACAACAGAATCTACAGAAACGTGCATCAGTTTTTATCTACCCGGCAACATGGTTTTATGGCTGGTCGCTCCACGGTTACTAATTTAGCCTGCATCACACAGTACATTTCATCAGCTATAGATAGGCGTCAGCAAGTTGATGTGTTATACACTGATTTTAGCAGAGCATTTGACTCTATCGACCACAACATTCTTTTGACGAAAATAGATGGTTTTGGTTTCAGTCCGTCTTTTACCCAGTTGATGACATCTTACTTGTCAGAGAGAAAAGGATACGTGTTCTACAATGGATATTCGTCAGCATTATTTCCTATGGACTCTGGTGTTCCCCAAGGATCCAATCTGGGACCCCTACTATTTAATATATTATATTAATGATCTTCTGCAGTCTCTTACATGTGAATGCTTAGGATATGCTGACGATCTGAAAATTTACAATGTGATCAACACTGTTGAAGATTGTGTCAATTTGCAAGAAAATCTATGCAAGGTGGAAAAATGGTGTATAGAGAACAAAATATCTTTAAATGTGCAGTGGCGTCATTTTCCAAAATAGTAAATCCACTGGTTTACACGTATCTTATCAATTCGGAGTCTATAATAAGACACACGCAGATGAAAGACCTCGGTGTAATATTTGACTGCCATCTGACTTTTAACGAACATATAGAGTCTATTTGTCTCTCTGCTTCTAGAAACCTAGGCTTTCTGATAAGAACTTGTAGAAATTTCAACAATATCCAGACTATGAAAACATTATATTGCACGCTTGTCAGAAGCCGTATTGAATATTGTTCTATAATATAGTATCCCTACTACACTTTTCAACACTTAGCATTGAAAGAATACAAAAGCGCTTTCTGAAATATTTGTCATATAGAGTTACTGAAACATATCCTGAACGCAACTCCGATTATGCAACGCTACGTAGTATTCATGGATTCAGCTCGTTATCCGACCGACGTACTTACTACAGTGCCAGTTTTTATTGAATATATTTTGAACAAAGTGGATTGCCCCTCACTGCTTGCCTTGGTAGACTTTAATGTACCGTTTTTCACTACACGGAATACCACAACGTTTCGTGTTCCCCGTGCGCGAACTAATGTGTCGGTAAAATCCCCAATATCTCATATGACAAGAAACTTCAATGAACTGTATGCGGACTGTGAGTGAGTGTTGTTTTGTGTATGTAGCTTTTGATTTGCATTTTGTATTATGATATGGATACTTAATATTTGAATCTAAGAATATGTGCCTTTTGTATTTTTAAATTAGTTTCAAATTTCATGTAATAACTTTGATTTTCTTTGTTATACTAGGATCATGATCTTTATTTCTATATTATGTTACCGCAACGCCATTAATTTACTCTTTTCGTCCTGTAATTGGCTTGTTTGCTGTTGGACGTAATAAAATATTATTATTATTATTATTATTATTATTATAGAGCATCAACAAAAAAAAAATGCTCAATGTGAATTCCGTTTACGTCCAAGCATTTTATTATTCGACGTCTTAATGTGTCGCCTTATACTTCTTCTCACTTCAACTGGGTCTAATTCATCAAACGTTCTCGTCACCGAATCATTAAATCTTGCTTGGTAGTACCGAAAGTTGCGTACAGTGTGTAATCTGTGTAATGTATTATTTCAAAGTTTTCTGAATTTTATTAGATATATTAGCCGAAAATAAATTCCTATAATTACCGTAAATTCTCTATAAGTTCATCCTGCATTCTCAGTGAATGTAAAATAAATTTATAGTATCTAGGTTAGAATAAGCTCCTCCAATATTTTTCATTCATAAGTTCCACAATAATATTCATCGATCTGAACACGCGACGTGTAACAAACAATGATTATAACAATAATACTTACTAATAATAATAAATTGTTGTAATGTTAATGTCATGACCGACCAGATAGAAATTATTTGGCCATTTGAAAGCGGTAATAAACAAAGCGAGTAATTTAAAAGAAAACTACTGCAGATGGGTATAGGGAATGCTACAGCAAATCGGCATGAGATTTAATTGTACATCAAAAATAGAAAATGTACAGGGTGTCTATTTGGAAAAATTAAGTTTTGCAACATTCAAAATTCTTGGATATGGCACTAATTTTCAAACACCCAGTATAATGTCACTGATTTTTTTTTCTACGTTTTGGTAAAACAATGTTAGTACTTGTTGATTTCAAAGTCGGAGATTTCTGACACTTAAATCAAGTGAGAATTAATCAATTACATACAACAATGTAAATGTCAAAATTTTAACAAAAATCGTAATATCTTAGAAACAGTTGAAGATAGGTATAAGACACCCTAATGGTAATCGTCATAGAATTTTATGGTGAATTCAAAAATGTAATATATATATAGGGTGTTCCATTTAAAATAACAAAGTTCGTGCGACTTCCGTTAACTGGAAGTGCAAAAAAGTGAAAATATTTTAGAAAGAAAGTAAGTGCCAAATTGTTGCAAACCCAATTTTTAAAACTGAGGAATTTCGTTAAACCGGAAAACTTCTAACCAGCCAGTTCCGTGGAAAACCCTGTATTCTACTTCAATTTATCAAATTTCAAATATTCCATTTAAATGAATATTTAATTGAAAGAATTATAATCTTTAAATATTGTTTTAACAATATATTTATTTGAGGAAGACATGCGGTTGATATTGTAAATACGCTAAGTGTTTGTTCCGCATACTGGGGGTTGATGGCGAGTATTTGTCGCTGTAATATGTGGTTAAGGTATAGAGAACACTAAGCTGGTCGAGTGGAAGTAAGAGATTTAATAGGGACGGTACAATGAGTACCTAACTCAAGTGCCCCGACTATAGGTGCCCACCCCAACTAAATGAATGAATGTGGTTAAGGAAATCGCCCTTTCAACGATTACAGCGCTTATTAGACGTTTATCTGTGATAACTTTACCAGATTAATATGTTATAAACGTACTTATCACCATAGTTATGCTAAATATGTTTTGTTATTGGAGTAAAATAGGAGAAACGCCATCTATGGGACAATTTCTATAATACATGTAAGTATTCAACGTATTTGCTGCGCTATATAGGGAGAAAACTGCTACAAAATAGATGTGCTACTATCGTGCCTCACCTCAAACAACAGCCTCCCAATATGGCATTATTATTGTTTACATTGGTACTAACATAGATTAGTCTACTCATCCGTTTAATCTACATGATTTATTTGTTTTATTTATTTATTTTACGTAAGTGTAGGTAGTGGCCATAACATATACTTTATTATATATTATATTGTTAGGTTTAAGTGAAATAACCGTGAAAGAAAACGCTAATGGTCATCATGCTATTGTGTCATTCGCTCTTGCAAGATAAATCCTGATGTTAACGATGGTCACAGTTTCTTTGAATTTCCGAATGGATCTATTATATATACAACAGGATAAGAATTAAAAAAGCACATGGATAAGAACTACTGTCATTGTTTCCTAATACTGCAAATCAGTGTCAGACGGTCATTATATACTACAGGTGACTCAGTTCAAACGACACGGGCTCCATATAGAAAAGCATATGATTTTAAGAAACTCTTTTTATTTAGTCGAATGCCAGACTTTTGTGTGTACCATTTAAAATTACTACGAGTTATACAGAATGTTCAAGAATAAACGTTACTTTTGCTTTTGAAATGGAATAAAGTGAAATTTTAGTCACACAGTTAAGTTTAATACTGGGTATTAATAAATACTTGTTCAAAGTTACTGTTACAGTAAATTAATCTTTTTATGCTAAAAAGAACACCCTATATCTAATGATTTTATCCAACGTAGAATTTAAAATATATATATATTAGAGTTCTCTATATCAATAGTTTTCTCATGTTTAATATTTGAATTTATTTTATACCTATTCGTGGAGAATGTCAAAGAATTGCGGTAATTGCTAATAGTAATGTCAAAGTCTACCAGGTAAAATTTTCCAGCCCTTTAAAAAGGTTTACAAATAGAACTAGTTATTTAAAAGTAAACTATTGAAGATGAAGTTGAAGTGTGGATGCCGTCGCTAGGTGAGTGACAGTCCAAGTGCCACCTGCAGTTAGGGATACCCCGACGAAGTAGCCGTTTTCGAGGCGATCACCGAACATAACCGCCACGTACGCCCACAGAGGATCAACTCGCCGAGACAACGCCCAGTGCAAAGAACCAACAGAAACCGCAAGTTTACCGCCTAGGTATATTATTTCTTTGTTTGTTATTAGTTGTAACTTCAAAGCCATATTTCTCTTTGTTCTTTTTTAGATTTCAATAATTTCAATAACTAAATAACGTTTCAAGGGGGCCCCATTTACCTTATCTTATATTATTGCTTTGTTCATTTTTTCATTATTAAGGAATATATTTTATGAGTCATTACGTTGTAAATTGTTTAAAAAAAACTGTTGTTAAAGTGAAACCAATATCTTTCATTCGTATCAGGTAGTCACTGTGTTTGTCCTATACAAAATAACACTATTACTAATAATACTGCTTTTTTTCTTAAGTAATAAGTATTATGTACCATCTTTAGCAAAATAAATGCGAATTTAATCTTCAATTATTAATGCAATCGAAGCTACAGCACACTGAATAGTAATTAAAAATTATTTCAACAATTTTGAATTACGCATTGCTCGGTACGCAGTACTTATAGTTGCGGTTGCATAAATAATCGAAGATTTGCGGAACTTTTTTTTTTGTACTTTATCAGTTATTCACACAGAGTACACAGTAAGTTACTTAATAAATATACACTAAACTTCCTCGTTTCCTACACTACCTATAGTTGAACAACAAATTTAAGGTAAGTATACTGTATATTTATAGCAAATCATTATCTTCTATATATCAGGTATTTAGTGAACTTGCATTAATGATACTCTTTCCTTATCACAAGTAATCTAAATAGCTTGTATTAATTATGAAGGTGTGATAGCTGTTTTATAGAATAGTCCACTCACAGCAAAACACCTACTACTTGACAAGGGCAAATCTTTGCTTACTCCAACTACATATATTCTTTGGCTTATCTATTTCATAAGTTACCGGTATGAAACAGACCGTAAGTAACATAGATTGTTTGTTGTTAGTATCAGTGTTTAGGATCTCTTTTTTATTAGTGCTAAGTAATCTGTGCTTTTGTCCCCTATCCAACTAAACTTTTTACTTACGATAATTGTATTTTTATTTATGATTATTAAATTTTTTTCTCAGTGCAACATTGTAAAAGTCAAAATTTTCGCAAAAATCGTAATATTTTAGAAACAGTGGAAGATAGCCTTAGTTATAATCGTCGATATGTAAGGTTTTATTTAAAATAATAAAATTCATGACGACTTCTGGTAAGCCGGAAGTGTGTAAAAAAAACATGAAAACATTGTAACAAGAAAGCAAGTATCAAACTATTGCAAATCCCAAAGTTTTTTCATTAAGCCTGATAACTCCTAACTAGCCACTTCCGTGAAAAAGTCCCTGCATAAATTAGCAGTACAATTGGAAATACTCTGAAGCAAACCTCGAACAATCACATTGTTTTACCATTTTGTCTGTTCTTACAATTATACTTGTTGAATTGAATTTTTGAGTATCAACCAAAATAGCTTTAAATACAGATGTCCATTAAGGCGAATCTGGACGTCCAAGTGTGCGACAGAGATAAATATATCGGAAAAGTATTCCGCGCTTTTTGGGAAAACGGTACGACCGATTTTGAAATTTTAACTGTATTTGTCTTAAAATAATGTTTGAATTTGCGCCAACGTTTTATTTTTTTATTTTCTATGTATTTAAATTTTTAAATGTTGTAAGTTTGTTATTAAAAACAATTTCTAAAATCGGCTCAACGGCGCATGTGAAGACCAATGTCTTAATGACAAAACTTTTTTAATTTTTGAATTTGGACTAATAATAACGCCCGAAACAGAAATATTCATTTTTCTTTTTTCCATCAAATGCCGACAGGCCGCCGGCTTCTATCGTAACCTAACGCACAGACCGATGTTTGTTTTGAGGACGTATCTACGTACAGATGGTCTGCTATGGCATCACGTAAGGCATAAATATAAGGATATTCAATTCTGCTTTCAGTACTGTCTTTTTGTTATTTTGCACAACCCAACTACTTCCTACCTATGTTTTAAATAGTGGGAAATTCTTAAAATGTGTAAATGTTATAATAGATAATGTATCCACTTTTAGTAACGAGTCATAATTATAAATACTAAACCACTTCAATAATTTCCTTGATGCAATGGTATTACTAAACAGAACATCAATAAATGCAAATAAAAAAATGCACACAACCATTTTTCGACTGGGTAAAATGTACCTATAAATTACAATTTCTTTCTTATCTGCTTAGATTACATACCTTGTATCATAGTCATTTATATGACCGCCTAGAATTATTTTCGATTTTGGGCACTGAAATACGCAATGACAAAGTATAAAATGTCTAGTAAGTAGATATGGAACTTACATTTTGTACAATAGAATATTAAATCTTAGAAGAAGCCTTTTTCTTTTTGCACTGATACGAAGATGCTTTCACCTTTTGACGAGTATCTTTTATCCATTTTTAGATAATGCGGTTTGCTAGTTGTAAGAAAGTAAATATTCTTCATACATAACTGCAGTGCTGATCAGTTCAGAGAAAAAACTTAGAGGTACTTGACTACAGGTGTGCGATGTTGTGTGTGTGTGTTGAGTAAGGTTTGTATGTTTGTGACAGTGTGTGGCACGCTGACTCATTTATCACAAGTTACCCTATAGGAAGTTGTATTGTAAAATCATAGATACAAGTACAGAATAACACTCAATGAAACGTAGCGAATACTCTAGACAATCTTAGCAATTGATTTTGGGCACATGTAATATGAAGACAAACAATTCATACCATTCAAAAAGACAAGAGTATCTTTCTTTTCATCTGACTATCGCTGAGGTTTATTCCTGCAATCAAGTTTCTACAAATGCTCTTCACATTTGTGCATACTCGAGATAATTCAGTTTTCGGAAAAACAGCAGTTACTCAATTTACAAAATGTCACTGATTCTACTGATTCATAGTACGGATTATATTATCAGTGCTATATTATGTATTTCTGAATTAATAGTATTTTTGTAGCCTAGTAATCAAATAAAATTACTGATATATCTTATTAATTTGCATTTTATTTTGATTTTTCTAAAGAAACATATGAAATAGTGTTACCTATACATTCAAGTTCATATGACAAGACTAACTAATGTTTTGAAAAGAATCTGATTACTCGACCGTATCATTTCTGAGCGCACTCAATTCGACGAGTGTGCTACCGTCACAGTTATGGTTGTCCGGCGACGAGATCAAGAGAAAACGCATTTTCCTCTTTCGGACGCTATTTGCTATCAGAAGAAATGAAAAAAAAATGTTTTAGTATTAGTAGGACCGTTGAACGTCGCCCTTGACCACTTTTTATTTTTCCTTTTTGGAGCCAAATGAAGCAAACAAAAAAATTTAAAAAAAAAATTTAAAAGAATAAAACTTGGCGCAATTTTAAATACTGTTTCAAAACAATCTCTTTATCAAATTTAAAATATTTGATTGGTATGTCTAAAAACAGCGGAAAAAGATCCGCGCCATCTCCTGGAAGAGAATCTCATTAAAAGGCCGTCCAGATTCGCCTTAAGAAGAGTTACACTGTATCGTGAAATGCATAAGCATATATGTAAATAATAAAAGAATATCTTTCACATCGTTAAAAAAATATATATATGTTAAGTTTAACATATGTGAAACGACTACCACAAAAAAAAATATACTTAGCCAATGTATATATTATTATTATTATTATTATTATTATATTATTAATTCCATGCAATACTAAATGATTAATCGCTTTAATTGCCATAATACACACGCAAATGTTTTAATAAGCGTTGAGTAATATAAAAGAGACGTTTTCAAATTCGAAAGTTTCCATACATATTTGTTATGCTTTTTATTTTTTTATTATACATTCGCATTTGAAATATTTTACAAGAAATTTTCATCATAAAATCACGAAGAGTAATTCATATTTACGTAACTTTTTTTTAAACGCACGCCTTCTCAATCGAGGTTCTTTTAATGAAAAAAAAAAAAAAACTTCTATATTGATATAGCAGTGAAATCTTTCAAAAATTCTATTTCCAATTAAGACAAATTTTGCACTTACATTTTTTATCATAGATCGACTCAGAATTTTGAGGGTTAATTGCTCCTAACGTGTCAAATTCTTCTTGTACTTGCACGTTTTTAGGTATCCAATAAGGGTCAGCCACTATCAAACGCGAAAACTTCAACCACGAACACAAATACAATATAACATAACACCAAGACGACATTTCTCAACTATTAACACTTCTAAGCAAATTGTGATCAATCTAACTATATCTATGTGCTTTACTAGAAAACGGGCAATGAATAACAAGACGTTCTTCGGAAGACATAAAACTATTTATATATGTATTTGTATATTCATGGTTTTTTGCTGTATAGCTACGTATCACACAAGAGACATGTTCTTTTGTTGTATACCGACTGCATTAACATGAAAATGTGTGATGAATATATAATGTTTGAAAAGGTATGTATAATGACTCTATTTAAAGTGATGAAGGTAATGTTCCCAGACAAACTGGTTTTGTATTATCACAAATATTATGTAAAAATATTTAGTAGGTATACATATGCAAAGTTTTAATATTAGATAGAAAGTTAACACTCGATAAGTCACCTTGATGAACCAGATTTCCAGTTCCGTAAAGATTTGTTAGAAAATTATCTAAATTTCTTGGAAAATATATATAGTTGTATACTGACATATCGACAGGCATTACGTAGTCATCTCTAAGGAAGTTATTATATCAGAACTTCTAATTAATTTTGACGCGTGGATGTTATTTTACATGCATCTGTACGCAGATAACAGCTATTTATATAGGAGTACGGTAGGTGTTGGTGTTATTTACACTATATCAATGTGAATTTTTTTATCATTACTAGAGACCGGATTATATGCAAAGTGCATATATTTTATTTTTTGCATATCTTTAATTTATTATAGTCTATATGTAGACGTATTACACTAATTGAAGTTAATTAACGCTAATTAGTGATTGCATATATTGCATATTTAGGCATTTCTATGCATATTTTTACAAAAGTTGCATATATTGCATATTTAAGCTTTTTCTTATCCTTTCTATTAGTAAAAATTCCTAGTAATGTAGATCGACAATCGACAATTCTCAGAACGATAAATCTTTTATTACATTGGTTTCTCTAATACTTTTTTTTCCAAGAACTGCACGTGTTTAATTTCACCTAGCAGAAGGGATGTGGTAAATACGTTTTATTATTATTAATTCCCAAATAAACTACTCATTCCTTGAATATCTTTGAGCGCAACAGCATGTAATTGTGTTACGTTTTTAAACATTGTGCGTACATACAATGAGTATAGCGAACAAAATATCTTTATGGATTAAGCCATATCCTGAACTGGTAAAGGTGGCGACAAAATATTTTGTCGAGCCTGCAGTAAACTGGTAAGCTTAATTTTACTAAAAGCTTTACAATTGTTTTTAAATTATTTAACTTTTGATATAAGATGACAATTGTTGTTGTAGGTGTCTTCTGAGAGAAAATACCTGATTGATCAACACGCTAAAACTCTATCACATAGTGCAAAATGTGAAAAACTAAAGCGATCCGCATGTGTGCAGCAATCTATACGTCAATGTGTAGCATTAACTTCACGAAACCCAGAACAAGAAGAATATAATACGGATTTGTGTAACGCATTAATTTCGTCTAACATACATTAGCAAGATTAAAAATGTTAATTTGAAATCATTTCTGCAAAATATTGCAAACATAATATACCTGACGAAGTACCTACGAAAAATTTGTCACATCTTTTACAGCAAACAATAGCAGAAATTCAACAATTGGTAGGGATAATTTTATTTATATCATGTAGATGAAAGTACGGATGTAAGTGTGGCCGTTATACTGCCCATTTGTTAATAGGAATTCTTCATGAAGATATTGTAGGTAAATCATATTTAATTTATTGTAAAAACTTCAAAAAACAAATAATGTGACAATTGACCAATTCGTTCAAGAAGGTTATTCAAATATCTTTTTACCTGGAAGTATACCTTGTGAAAAAATTTTACTAATGTTGTCGGACGCTGTACCATACATGATAAAAGCCGCGCAAAATTTAAATTTTTTTTATAGTAACATTACTCATACCACTTGTTTAGCTCATGGGTTCAATCGTGTAGCCGAAGACATTAGGAATTAATTCCCTTTGATTAATGATTTAATTAGCAATGCAAAAAGATTTTTTAAAAGCACCTTTACGAATCCAATTTTATAGGAGCGACTTCCCGTGTTAAGTTGCCTCCTGAACGATTATACGAGATGGGTACATGGTTAGAGGCTGCAATTTTTTCGCCGATAATTTTGAAAGAATAAAAATTGTAATTCTTGAAATCACTGCTGACTGCATTGCTCTAGAAAACTGTAAAAAGCTAGTAACATCAACAGAATCGCTACAAAACCTTTTGTATATTAAGTCAAATTATAGCTTTGTTTCAAGTTCCATTCGTAAACTAGAAACGCAAGGGATGTCGCTCTGGAATCAGTCGAAATAGTAGACGAATTTGATATGCTATGTAAGAAGGTTAAGGATACAATAGGTAATTCTATATACGATAAATTTAAAAAGTGATAAATAAAATGCGGCGTATTTGAAATTAAAGAAAGTTAAGAAAATTTTGGAAGGTGAAACAGTAAACGATTTCGACTTTAATTTTAGTTTAGAATGTATTACAGTAAGTTAAAAAATGCACCAATTACATCTGTGGATGTTGAAAGAAGCTTTTCTATTTCGAAACATATGTATTCTGATAGAAGACAAAACTTTCTTTTACACAATTTTGAAAAACATTTAATTATAAATTGTTTTAGAAATATGTTGTGAAAAAATTTTGTGCAATAAAGTTAATGTTTAAATTTCTGCTCTTATTTATTTTATGTAAAAATTTTGCATATTGTCGCAATTTTTTTTGCATATATGCCCCAGGTTTATGTATATTTTCTCAAAAATCGATGCATATATATGCGCATATATTCCAGTTTTTCTTTGCATATAATCCGGTCTCTAATCATTACATATATGTAGGTGTTCCCTATCGTAATAGCAGGTGTGACTCTATTACGTCAGTAGTTACAACTGAATAGCCACAAGTGCAAAAATCAGGGTCAAGAATCGCCTAATTATACTTAATACTACCACAAATTAACACTTAAACATGCTGATCGATAGACCGTGAAGAAAATCTTGTAACGGAAATAGAAAAAAAATGGTGTGAAAAGGATGGACTGTTCTACGAGTTTTTTTTTTTCATATTGATTTATTATTAATGAGAATATTTTGTCTGGAGTTCAATCTCCTGACTCAATCTTCTAATATATATACACAAGTATTGTGCACTTAGGTGCCCTTTCCAGTTTGAAGAGGTTTTTATTATGTATAATTAAATGCAATGTCATTGAAAGATATTAAGTTTGATTGATTGAATTATTTTATGATACACTTTATTTATGAAAAGCTAATAATGACAATTCGTCCTAAACCCTGAGTTCCACCTAAAAGTACTACACGAGGCTACACCTATTCTAAGTATGTACTAGATGGATTCCGCAACAACTGAAATGTTTCTAATCTAACTAAATAATTTCCCTGCGATTATTAATAGTAGTAACAAAAACATAATAACTCGGCCAGTTATCAGTTGTTAGTTAATAGTTTCAATTTTTTAAACAAAGGCCTGATGCATGATGTCAATGCTCTAATGGCAGTTTTTTGGGTTATTAAAATTGGGTTATTAAAATTATTTACACCGATGCTAGAGCTCCATATCAATAATCCATATCGATATAGACCTGCCTTAGCATTTTCAGATGTAGGTACCATGTTTCTTAAATGTTGTAGTTTAAATACTGAAGATGATATAAGTAAGCTCAAATCGTTTATGTGAGTCTGTTATTTTAGGATTTTAGGTCATATAAAAAATGTATACCTAAGGCTTTAATAGAAGTTGTTTGATTTAGTGTTTTATTGCCAATAACAAGATCTAAAAGAGGTAAAGAAAGTTAGTTTTTTAAAAGAGTTTTCCCACTCGCACCTAATATAACGTGCTGCCTGATTTATTGCAACTATTTCTGTCTGAAAATTATTGCGACCCCAGTGACCAACTATATTTATTTCATATTTTATAAATATTTAAAAAATATTAAATCTTTCTTGAATATTAGTTATATTAATATAATATGCATAAAATATATTATAGAAAATATATTAGGAAAACATTTAAAAAATATATATGTTATGTAGCATTAATAATATTTTATTGCAAATGTTTTCTCAATATATTTTTCATAACTCTGCAAGAATATTTTGCTTTGTATTTCTGTAAATATTTATTTCATATAAAAAAAAGAATTTTTGCTTTTGTACATTTGGTGCGTAGGACGAATAATAAAAAAATGGGTAAATATGCATACATATAAGTAGGGTATGTACCTATTTAAAATGATAGTTAAAGATTAAATTAGATAAATATTATCTAATATGATTTAATTAGTATCTAAGTTGAGCGCTGTAACTTTTCTTTTAATATATCTGCGTTTTGTATTATATTATCTGTAATATTTGTAAGTTGCGAACGTCACACAATACCTCTATTCATTACGGTGCCGGTGTTATATGATTTAGTATTGTTTATGCGTCTATGGATTAGGTACATAGAATGCATACGTGCACATGCGTATCATCAACGTTTTCATTCGTTTGTCCGTTACATGTTATAGTTTATAATAGTACATATACGATTAGGGCAGATTAGGGTTAACTGTGTAATTAATTGTTGCGGGGTGTGTTTTAGTATTTGTGGTGACTACGAGGTAAGCAAAACTTTGAACATGTCATGGCATTTATAAGATAATCGGAATGCTCAATGTCGCTATGTACAGAAATCGTTTAATAATATAATTGTAGGAATTTTATGCATCATATATGTACTGCATCTACCAGATAAATTGCTAGTTGTTTTGCTTAAGAGATTCATCTCGGTAGATAAGCGTCATAACCTCAAATAGAGGTTAGAATACGTTGTGTTATTTTGTACGTAGAATGTTTTCAAATATTATGAAATAAAGTAAAAATAAGTATCGTAAGTATTAGAATGTAGCTACCACTCCAATTATTATAAATGCTCCAAATGTATTAGTAGGTGTTGATAATGTTGTACTGTGTATGTTTTATTCATGGTATGATTTAATACAATTGACATTGTTTTAGAGGCCACAAGGAAACGCCATGAGAGCGCCACTACCGAAGATATGAAAAAAGCCATAGGGTTGTACCTGGCACCAGCCAAGGCTAGACTTAAAAATGAGTATTTTTCATTTTTATTGGCTTATTAAAATAAAATGATAATAAATACGTTTGTTTTTTATTTGAACACTTCAATTAAAAAATAGTGATTAATTTGATAAACCTTCAGTATGCCTTAAAAGATGCCAGAATTATTGATTATTAACTTGTATGGTGAGTGTGAAAAAACAAGTTCTTGCCTTTTAGAGAACTCTATGTATGTTTCAACTTTTCGTTATCGACGTTATACATCATTTTGACAAATTAAATAGATTGCATAAAAAATCTCAATTTTCATATAAATAATATTTTACAAATATTTTAGAAAAAATATTGCGCTTACATTAATTTTAAAATATGAAATAAATATTTTAATTGAATATTTTATCTATATTTAGAAAAAAAACATGAAAAATATATTCAAAAACATCTCACGAAAAATATTTATAAAATATATTTTTAAAAATATCTATGTAATATTTCTGGCTGTTAGGGGATGATCCCCTAATTTACTTTCGATTATATATGTCAATATCCCTATTATAAACAACAAAAGCCGCCTCACCCTTCGATCCATCTGCAAAAATTTCTAAAACCTCTCCAAAAGTGCCTATAAATTTATCATAAATAATGCTCTTTAATTCCCCGGGATGAATTCGCCCCCTTTTTAAGTTCCCGCAAACGTAAATTTACTGATAAAAGATCCGAAATAACGCACGCTGCATCTGTCGAAATAGATGAATACGCTTTCGCAGCCGTAACCGTTAACAATATTTGCATCTCGCTTAATGTTTTTGTTTCTTTAATTCAATTTAGATTATGTATAGTTTCTTAATCTTTTTTTTTAAAACTTAGATGCATAATGTAATAAATATATGGTTAAATTCCATTCCTTTAATTGGCAAAAAAAGAATTTTTCATGTGATCTTACAAATTGTATCAATTGAAGCGAGTATTAAGCATTACAATAGGCCTTAAAAAATACCCTTAAGAAAAGTACCCTCACTTTAAAGAATTACCCCAAATTCTGGGAAAATTTCCAAAGTTGGACCCGCGGATGCCAAATCTTCAACTATCTTTTGCTCCAGACCATTATTTGCTCCAATTAAACAAACATACATATGCAAACATAATCAAATTTATAAATCGTCTATAAAACCATTTTGTCCAACTTACCAATTACTTTCACACATTTCAAACCGATGTGTTTTGTTTGTGTAGCTTGTAGATTGTCGAAGAATATAAATTTTACCGGTATGGCCAAGCAGAACAGTCGCTAGCGTTACAACCAACGGTGAGGTTAGACAGGGAAACTATAAAGTGACTTGTGTGTGTTGACGCGTAAAAAAATGTTCGCCGTTTAAATTGAAAATCCACAATAATTAGTACGGGCAAGGTATTCTGGTTTGCTTTTACTTTTTGCAACGAGAATGCAGTTTTCTTGCGTAATATTCAGTAATCGTTACACACATATTTACCCTAAACCATAACGTAGGATTTATATATAATCTTTAAAAGAATATATGTTATAACAGTATTAGTTCTATGATAGTACACAGAAACCACTCAAATTTAGGTATACTTATCTAACTTTTATTTTATTTTACAATCATTTAAAAACTGTGTTAATAATTTATGTCAAATCATAAAAAAATCTTTCGGCAAAATATGATTCCTTCTGAAAGAGTAGTTAGTAGGTAGTTGAAGTGATGCATATCAGAATTTAACCACGTATACCATGGTATATTTTGTTCTCTCAAACAGGATGCAATAATGTTTTGACACCGACTTCTTCCTCCGAATATTGACATGGCCACATCAACGATTTGGCATCGACAATGGCCACCTGAACACCAGGTCTATTACAGCAATCAAGTCAATCACGAACCAAACCGTGAATGGATCGTTGCAAATCAAAACCGAGGTAATTAATTAAATACAGTGAATTAATGCATAGATCCTGTCATCTATTTATGCATGTGTAATGGTTTAACACCCTTTTTTTCTTCAAATTCCATATAATGAATAAGATATTTTTTCCTAAAAAAAATCTGAGTTCAATTCTCAATCAGTTGCGATTTTCATTTTTACGGTTTGAGGTTATGTTTTATTATCTTTTATTAGCTAGCGAGAATAATGCATTTATCCTGCTTAAAATAAAGTTTTAGTCCTAGTAAAATAGATAGTAATGCTATTTTTTTTTGTATTTGGATGTAAAAATAATAATAATAAAATTAATACACTTTTTTTCTAAGTTGTTGTTACAATAAAGCTATAAATTCCAAGGAAGTGTTTATATGACTTATATAAGCGTTAGTACATAATAAACTTATAATGGACTTTCTCTGGAATATTTTAAATTTAATATGCACGTATAAAGTGTAAATTATAAAAAAAAATACCATAAAATACCTGTTTCATACAGCCCTTCTAGACTCGTCTGATAAAACTGTTCTTATGTAACTAATTCTTTCATATAAGTACTGTTTCAGTATCTTTTTAATTATTGGAGTTGACGACATTCTACGCTGTCATATAAGTTATTTTATGGGTATTACGGTGTTAGTTGTTTGAATTCACATGTGAAATTTTAAATCAAATATCAAATTTAAATTTAACTGTCAGTCTTAACTTGAAATAGTCTTAAAATTGATAATTATTTTGTATGTAGGTATATTACTTGTCACAAGTTTAGTGTTTAACTTTCGTTTTATTCATTGAAATCGTTAAAATTCAAATCACTTTTATTATCTGTATAACTATTTTAATACAACAGCGGAAAAACTTGATATCATTTTTTACATACCTCTTTCCTTATTTTCAAAAATCAGGTTGAAATGACGTGAAGGTTTCGTTTTGGTATTCTTGTTTAAAGCATTCATGGTTGATTGATGAAACCGCAGCACTAAATAAACGCTGTATTTACTGATGAGTATTGTTAACCTTTACTAATGCAGACACGCAAAAATAAATTACTTATTGTGCAGATATAGGTACGTACCTATGTATAATTGTATACTTAAAATCTAAAAAAAATATTTCCATGCCTGACTGACTCACCTGCTATTATATAAACTTAAGCATTTAAAGTGTAACAAACTATAAATGCAAAGATATGCTTTTTTAATAAAAAAAAAAACATTAACAATGTAAGCAATGCGCCAGTAACCTATTTTATTGTTTGTATTGTCAATGAAAGTTATGGTAATTCGAAACGTTACTAACTAACATTCTTTTTTCACTCTGCGTTTATTTGGAGTTCTGGTTGAGTCGTTTGAAATGTTCACTGTTCCGACACTGCGTTTCCCGAACTTGAAATTGTTTAAAATTCGCAACAGTCACAATAATACTCACAATTTCACAGCGATTGTGTTAGCGTTCAATCAACTTTAATTACGAAGGACGGATTTAAGCTCTGAAATGTTGGTAGTTGTAATAATTGGCGATTTTTAACAGCATTTCCTTGATAAACGCCGTATTTTAGCACAAAATACACTGAACGAAAACCAACATAACCTCAAAAACGATGTAATTGGTGTGAAAGTTGTGAGATAACTCCCACTACTTCACATCTTCCGTTATGTCAAACAGTAGATCTCTGGCGCTAAATTCAAATTTAAAAACTTATTTATTCACTTTATAATTTTAATGAACTAGAAATCCAAACGGTTATATGGATTTATCAAACGCGAATTGGTTGTAAACGAATTGTTTTATTCCTATTGTGTATTGACTGTTATTTAACTGATAAAATTCAGTGTGAAAAACTTTTTTTATTTCAAATTAAGTTAAAAAAAAATATGTAAAGTATAGGTATTCCGTTTAAAATACTTAAAATTTGTTTAAACCAGTATCTATTTTCCACTGGTTTTTTTTTTTGCTAAGTGCATATTAAACAGACTCAAATATAATCTTTTCAAAACCAATAATAACAATAACAAAGATAGCACTATAGTATACTATTCTACTCTACCTAAACAAACTATTCAACATTTATGTAAATAAATTGCATATAACAATACAAAGACAAAACAATAACTACAAGTAGGTAGATATATGCAACTAGTAATTATTATTGAAAGTAAGCTGCTAAGATCAAGGGCATGTTACTTCACTGAACGGAAATTATTGTCGATTAATTGTACTGCTACAAGTTGATGTGTACTGATATAATATACACTTATAATACACACAAAATAAGTTATGCTTAGTTATAATTTGCTTTGCATAAGTATTTTACGCAATAATGTAATTTTTATATGTATCATGCAAATAGGACAGGGATTATATTCTACTTCTTACAGAAACTGAAAGTTAAATGCCATTGTTTTATAATTACTATTAGTCTTTGTTTAGTCGTAAGTTAACTGCTCTCATGAAATGATTTACCATTTGAATGTGTATCAATATAAACTACTTGTGCATATACAATTTTAATCTTAACTAATTATAAGTTCATTTCAGTGTTGTAAAACGGTTTCAAGTAAATTTAAAGTGCCACAATCACAAGAAGAAAATATAAATATAATATAATGCGAAACAGTAAGTCTTAGCAAACAAATATTATACTCGTATGTTAATTAATATAGTAATAAAGTGTAATTTCGTGAGCATTAGACACCTAATGGTGAAAAAATATACAATCTAAAAAGAAGTAATTAGTGGTACAGTGAAAAATTGATATTTTTCTACTGAATGACAAAATAAATTAAATTTTAAAAACGTGAAAGATATAATTTTTTTTTATGTTTTTTTTTTTCATTGAATAAAAAATTAGAATTAACCAATAATGAAATTCTAACTTAAAGTAAAGGAATCCAAACGACAGGCTTTACAGAATCCCACCTATTGACACCATTAAAAAAATATATTCAAAATATTTATAATTGCCAAGGCTCAAAACTTATAATTTGCATTTTATATTTTTTACATTTATCTATTGGAGTAACGTCAAAAACTCTTGAATTGTCTTTAATAAAATTTTATTCTCTCTGAATTTATTTCTCCGCAACGAAAAAAATATTAATAAAGAATACTTTTTTTTAATATTATTATTTTTTCGCGCCCAACGTGGGCATCAACTCCTTTATATTTTGGCCCCACGTTGGGCCATAAAAATGTCAGAATACGTTCTATATCTATATATTATTGTAGGACATACATGTGATGAATTTCCAACCATAGAGCAGATGTAACTATTATTTTATGTAGACAATAACTGTTTGTAAATCCGGTATATATTGGGTGATATTTAATTTGCATCGTAGCCGCGGTGCATAAGTTAATGGTCTGGTAATTGTATGATTTCAATGTAGTGTCCTTGGTATCGATACTACTTCATAGAGGTGGAGAATCAGTGTAGCTCGTATTAAATAAATGAATTGGGGGTCCATGGAGACGAGATTGTTATTGATAATTTTTCGTCAAGTTCGTCAAGATCAATTAAATTATATTTCTCTAATACAGGGTGTATCAGATATAGAGGTAAATATAATAATATGTAGCAGCTGTAATCATATACAATCAAAAAGTCTTACTGCACAGGGGGTCTATCTGTAAGCATTAACGAGAAAAAAAATATTTTATAAATGCCGTGGGCCAGAGCCGCATCTGTGCCTAACCTAAATGCTGCCCCGAGTATACCCCCACATACCACTATCATTCAGCCATTACCGCTGTTAGTTTTGTGTGGATCGCCGCTTGGAGTGCAAGCCACTTCGAACATTTTATTTAAATTCTTCCCGTCTCGAAAAACGATCCTTTTCAGGACCATCATGATTTCATATAAAGAAAATCAAAGCTTGATGCATCGGCAAAAGCGCGGGAATGTATAGATTCATTTTCGCGCGACATCATAGTAAAAAGGCGTGTTTGCAAATTTTCTGTATCTACATTTATTTCTGTGTAATTCGATTCAATTCATTTTGCGTTGTATGATTAAATAAATCCAAAAGAAATAACTCAGATTCATGTGGTACCGTTTATTAACAACTAACTCTCGATTCGACAAAGCAAAAGAAAAATATTTACGTTTTTTGTAACTACTCAAGTCGCATATCCGGTGAAACTCGAACGTCTTATCAGGATATTAAAAATAATACTTTGTAGACTTACGTAGAATGCTTTTAACAAAAAAGGAATGTTTATTTTATAAAAAGAAGAAATTTAAAATGCCTCAGTTTTGCTATTTTTACAAGGGCCTTTATTTATTCAGAATGACGTTAAATGAACTTACGGCATACCATTAAGGATAATACTAAATGAGTGCAATTTATTTATACATAATACTACGTTTAGCGGGTGCTTAACATGACGTTTCCTTGCATCAGGCCCGGACTAAAGAATTTTTGGCTCTAAATTTTAGTTTTTTTTATTCTTTAATGATGAAATCCGGTTTCGGTGGGTTTGTGCTTTATATGTCGTGTAGTTAACACCCAAGCAAAATTTACTTTTTTATTTGATACACCCTGTATAACCGAAATTAAAGGGGATCTTCTTTGTGAATTGATTTATTTACCATCGGGGTTAAAATATATTGAAGAAACGTTAAAATTTTGCAACATTAGAAAAAAAATTGTTGCATGTCCTTGACACCTTTTCTTTTGTGGACCGTACATGTTTTTGCTGTCTTGAGTATAATGATACACTTTGGATGCTTTGAAGGAGATTTTTTCCTGGATCCCTTGATACCGGCTTTGCACTTTTGATGTGGATTCTTTTCTGCAACATCATTAGTTTGTCACTGCGTAGAAACTCCATTCTGAGATACTTTCGGGTGTATGCAAGCTGATGTTCTAGATATTTTGTCTAATCAGGTTAAAATTTTTGTGTAAATAAGTATTTAAAATTTCGAAAACTTTGAGGTTATTCTTCATATTTGTAAATGACAGTTGAAATTGAAATTTTAATATGTATAAGTTGGTAGGCATGGTTGGTGAATTTATCTTATGATAGCGGGAGATTTAAAAAAGTTATTTCGAAAATTTAAAGAACCAAAATATACTGGTTAGTGGTTGATATTTCAGATCAATATTGGAAATAAGTGTACTCACCTTGAGCAAGAGTTCTTATACTCTTTAAATGTTTTTGATATATAATTGAATAATGTCATCGATATTTACACTGTTTTTATTCATAAAAAAGCATTGGATACATTAAATGATTAAATTTGGCCTATAAATTTAATATTTAATCAAGTAATGGTCTAATAATATACAAGTTCTTGATTTAGAAGGCATAACACGTACAGCCGCTACGGCAACCTACCTACTACTAATAAAAAACTGTAAATATAAAGTCACGATAATATATATTAAATATACAGGGTGTATCAAATAAAAAAGTAAATTTTGCTTGGGTGTTAACTACACGATATATAAAGTACAAACCCACCGAAACCGGATTTCATCATTAAAGAATAAAAAAAAGTAAAATTTAGAGCCAAAAATTCTTTAGTCCGGGTCTGATGCAAGGAAACATGTCATGTTAAGCATCCGCTAAACGTGGTATTATGTATAAATACATTGCACTCATTTAGTATTATTCTTAATGGTATGCCGTAAGTTCATTTAACGTCATTCTGAATAAAATAAAGACCCTTGTAAAAATAGCAAAACTGAGGCATTTTAAATTTCTTCTTTTTATAAAAGAAACATTCCTTTTTTGTTAAGAGTATTCTACGTAACTCTACAAAGTATTATTTTTAATATACTGATAAGACGTTCGAGTTTCACCGGATATGCGACTTCAGTAGTTACAAAAAACATAAATATGTTTCTTTTGCTTTGTCGAAACGAGAGTTAGTTGTTAATAAACGGTACCCACATGAATCTGAGTTATATCTTTTGGATTTATTTAATCATATAACGGAAAATGAATTGAATCGAATTACACAGAAATAAATGTAGATACAGAAAATTTGCAAGCACGCCTTTTTACTATGATATCGCGCGAAAATGAATCTATACATTCCCGCGCTTTTGCCGATGCATCAAGTTTCGATTTTCTTTATATGAAATCATGATGGTCCTGAAAAGGATGGTTTTTTCAAGACGGAAAGAATTTAAATAAAATGTTCGAAGTGGCTTGCACTCCAAGCGGCGATCCACAAAAAACTAACAGCCGTAATGGCTGAATGATAGTGGTATGTGGGGGTATACTCGGGACAGCATTTAGGTTGGGCACAGGTGCGGCTCTAGCCCACGGCATTTATAAAATATTTTTTTTTCTCGTTAATGCTTACAGATAGACCCCCCGTGCATTTTGTTTGTATATGATTACAGCTGCTACATATTATTATATTTACCTCTATATCTGATACACCCTGTATAATTGTTATCATTCTTTTTGAGAAGTTAATAATAGGGAATCAATATAATTAGGAGAGGTTAGAAAGCTGTTGTTTTGTAGAGAAAGATATCGTAGTGAATAATTTAATAGAGTAACATTTAAAAGCAATTGTCTTTTATTATCATTGCAATATATTACAAATTAACATTCACTCCCATTACAATACCAGTATCATTTAACAATAGAAAAGCTTCCAAATCTCTTGCAATATTTACATCGCGTAAATCCAATCTTAATCCCCTATTTTCAATCGTTAAAGGCACAACGACATTCCCCAGCGTCACAAATCTACTACCCTACCTGCTTTCCCTGGGGTTGATCACGAATAATCCTGGCAGCAGAAATCTGAACGTGAACATTGCACAAAAACCAGCTGTGGAAACGACTGGACCCTTTATCACTCGGTATCAGTGGAAACAAATCGATTTTACGTTTGAATCGCCTTTACATAGGCAGGTAGCCATCGATAACAAAGAATTCGTACAAGAAAACAATTTACCGTTGGGCTTGGAGGTGTATCAAGACAGATTATTCATCAGTCTGCCGAAATGGAAACCTGGAGTTCCGGTCACACTCGCAGTATTGCCTAGAGTACCTGTGACTAAGTCACCGTTATTAGTACCTTATCCTGATTGGAAATGGCACGCTTCCGGTAAGCGTATTTTATTTTCAGTTTAGATGTTTAGCTAAATTATTAGCGTTTTCGATTTATTGCACGTTACGCGTGGAGTACATCTAATTCCTTTATTAATAGTATTACAAACACAAAAAAAAAATTGCGCTTATACCATGAGATTCAAAATGATTGTCGTAAGAAAAAAACTGTTTTCCGGAAAAATTTATCTATACTTATTACCAATTTAATGAGCGAAGATAGCTACATACAAATTTCATACATTAAATGAATTTTCTTGACATTTAGCGACATTGGCGTTCGTGTTGTAGTAGCTTTCGATTATTTATCTTATAATTTTTTTCAAATCGTTTATATTTACATCTAATATCACCAATAATAGTATTTCTGAATACTGTAAGAAATAGGGAATTTATCTGTGTAATCAGCTCAACAACAGGTAAAAAATCAATATTATATATTTAATAAATATTTTTAGTACATTTATAATTGTATGGCTATTGAACTCTCATGTATAAACGACTATGGATGTGTTTCTGCTGTAAAAATGAAATGTAATTAATTTAACTTACTAAATTATGATTTTACAATTCAGTACTAACTGGTGTTTAACTAAATTTATTATTACTTTAATTATAACATACAATTAGTATAATTATTAAGTGACAAAACTGCATCTCTCATTCTTCTATGGTATGCATGTGTTTCTATAGATCCTATTTTTTAGATAGCCGAACATGAAGTAATCTAATGGGGTTAGATCAGGCGATCTTGGTGGCCATCTTCGTGCTCTAACGAACCTGTCAGCAAAAAACTGTTGAAGATATTGGCAGGTTTGTCGAGCAGTATGTGCTGGAGCATTATCGTGCTGAAAATAACCTGCTTCAAGCTCATTTTCTTGTAACTCTGCAATAAACAATTCCAACATCTGTTGGTAACGTTGGGCTGTTACAGTTTCCTCGAAGAAAATTGGCCCTATTATTCGTTGCCTGGACATAGCTAACCAAACTCCAACTTTTAAGGGATGCAATTGCGTTTCTCGAAATTCATGTGGATTTTCTGCAGATCAGATACGATAGTTTTATGAATTGATATAGCTTGTTAGATAAAACCAGGCTTCATCCGAGAAAAATGATTTGGTTAGCAAGCATCGCCCCTTAAATGTTATTAAACCAATGACAATATTCCAATCGCTATCGTGATCTAATGGTAATAATTCCTGTACCGTAGAAACTTTATAGGGATGAAAATGTAACTTTCTTTTGACAGCTCGTTGCGCTGAAGTGTATGATAAGCCTATAAAATTATAAAATGTAATAAACTATTTCACTTAATGTTAATATTGATATTTTACCTGTTTGTTGAGCTGATTACCACAGATAAAATCCCTTATTTTCTTACAGTATTCAGAAATACTATTGTTGGTGATATTAGATGTAAACATAAACGGTTTGAAAAAAATTATAAGATAAATAATCAAAGATACTACAACACGCACGCCAATGGTCGCTAATGTCAAGAAAATTCATTTATGCCCGGTAACATAAACAATAGTTACCAATTTGTCAAAGTTAATCAATGGATAACAGCTAAAATCAGTAACATAAAGGTTTGTTAGGAGATAATCATTTGTTAAATCAGTTGTTAACTTAACCACCGCTATTCCGGTAGTTACACATTTGTTAAGACTTACCAAAGCACGAAATGTGCCGAATGTCCAACGAAAGTTGTCGTGCATGATTGCATCAATAGATGGCGGGACATGTGAACATAGAGAGAAATCTATTGACATTTTGACAGAATTTTTATTTTTGATTTATTTGGTCACTGTTCAATTAATTTGGAATAAGATAGCAGCAGTAAGTTTAAATATATACGTTTAGTGATTATTACATACATTTTTATAATTATGGAGGCTAGGTAGGTGTAATTCAACATTTGATTTCTGACAATATTATCACTAAATTTGAGACTATGCATCATAATGAGTAGGAAAATGCAGGATGCCGTGAGAAGAGCCAGAAATTTTACGGTACAAGAGAAACACACATTGTTAGCGATCATTGAAAATTATAAAGGAGTAGTTGAAAATAAAAAAAAAAAACGGATGGAGTATCTATTAAACAAAAAAAAAGGGAACTATGAGCAGAAATTACATCTGAATTTAATTGTCATAGTACTACTGGGTTAAGAATGAAAGAGCGTATTACATTATACAACTTTATGAAAAAGAACAATCAATACGACCAAATCATTGTTTTATTTGCCTTCTTGTCTTATATTTTCATGATTCTTCTCTGAGCAGTCGTGGTCTATGACGTCTATCATATATGTTGTCTAGTGTATCGAATAGTTCTTCATTGGAGGACGATGATTAATCATTCCACATATCCGTTTTGTTATAATCGTATAACAAACTTGACATAAGCAGAAAACAAAACCTCAATTATTGAATTTCTAGTGAAAACGTCAAGTTTCAAGTTGGCTCTCTATCGGAACCAAAATGAACTATCAATTTTAGTAAATTTACAGTTAACTAGTTTACAACAGCCATTAATCAGTTGTTAACTAATTACTCGACATTTAACAAATGGTTAAGTTTATGTTACTCAATTTTTACTTAACAATTTGTTAGTGCTAACAAATGATTAACTAATCACTTGGTTACACAGGCTTTATGTTACCGGGCATTAATGTATGAAATTTGTATGTAGCTAACTTCGCTCATTAAATTGGTAATAAGCATAGATAAATTTTTCCGGAAAACAGTTTTTTTTTCCTACGACAATCATTTTGAATCTGTGTTTGAATCACATGGTATATGTTCAAAAAGCAATGTAGATATAAATGCGTTCGAAAACTAGATGTAAGTCATAATAAGTGGTAATTTAAAGAATGTCCCCTTAATTAAAATAAATTGATAAAAAATACATTTAAATCCCTAATTATTATAATTATAAATGTGATTGCTAAATTAAACAATTTATTTTATGTGAATGTGAAACATTATAGTATTAAACGAAGAGAGAAATGCAATTAAAAGGGCAATAAGTCAAAAACGCTATTAAATTTGATGCGCTGACATAATGTTTATCACTGGCACATTTTCGACCAATAGAATTCGCTTATCGTCGTTTAAATTAACGCTACTTCATTCCAACTTTCTTTTTCATCGAAGGTTCGTGCTCGAGGATCACATCAGTGTTTCGCATGCAAGCAGACACTTGCGGCAGACTGTGGGTGTTGGATTCGGGTCAAATAGACATCACAATAGCCCCGAAACAAATTTGCCCGCCACAGATACTAATTTTCGACTTGAAAACCGATCAACTCTTGCGTCGATACGAGTTACCGCCCGCTTTCGTCAAACAGGACGGCCTTTATAGCAATATCGCCGTCGATGTACGAAATTCCGACTGTCAAAATGCCCACGCGTACCTCGCCGACGTTTGGCGATTCGGTCTGGTCGTTTACAGTTACAAAAACGATAGAAGCTGGCGCATAACCGACCACCTATTCTTTCCGGAGCCTCTAGCGGCGGCCTACAACGTAAACGGACTCGAATTCGAATGGACTGACGGTCTATTCGGTCTAGCTCTAGCGCCGTACGATCCTGTTACGCGTGACAGATTGTTATACTTCCATCCCATGTCGAGTTTTAGGCAATTCTACACGAAAACTTCGATTATACGCAACGAGACGGGTTGGCAGAACTTCAAGGACGCTTTCAAGGTGGTGGGACAGAATAGAGGTGTACACGGACAAGTTTCAGCTTCGGGTAAACTCGTATCAACCATAGACAAGGATAAATATATAGATAGAGCTTAGAGATGCGCAGTGTTCAGATCACTGGAGGGCCCGCCATTTGATGCTATGACAGGGTCGTGGTGAAAAAAACAATTTAAAGATAACAACAAGGAGCGTAACGGTAATATTTTAAAATAAAAAAAATAAATAAAATTGCTCATACTCCTTTTGACACTAGTATTATAC
The DNA here is from genome assembly GCA_004143645.1 of Protaetia brevitarsis. Taxonomy (NCBI): domain Eukaryota; kingdom Metazoa; phylum Arthropoda; class Insecta; order Coleoptera; family Scarabaeidae; genus Protaetia; species Protaetia brevitarsis. The sequence goes on from RXPK01000072.1 coordinate 338,173, forward strand.
TATACGGGTTTTCCACGGAAACTGGCTGGTTAGAAAGTTTTCCGGCTTAACGAAATTCCTCAGTTTTAAAAATTGGGGTTCAACAATTTGGCACTTACTTTCTTTCCAAAAATATTTTCACCTTTTTGCACTTCCGGTTAACCGAAGTCGCCACGAACTCTGTTATTTTAAATGGAACACCCTATACATTATTATATTATTGAATTTACCATAAAATTCTATGACGATTACCATTAGGGTATCTTATACCTATCTTCAACTGTTTCTAAGATATTACGATTTTTGTTAAAATTTTGACATTTACATTGTTGTATGCAATTGATTAATTTCACTTGATTTAAGTGTCAGAAATCTCGACTTTGAAATCAACAAGTACTACATTGTTTTACGAACACGTAGAAAAAAAATTCAGTGACATTATACAGGGGTGTTAAAAATTAGTGACATATCCAAAATTTTGAATGTTGCAAAACTTAATTTTTTCAAATAGAACACCTGTACATTTTTCTATTTTTGGATGTACAATAAATTTCTATACCGATTTGCTGTAGCATTCCCTATACCCATCTTCAGTAGTTTTCTTTTAAATACTCGTTTTGTTTATTACCGCTTTCAGTGGCCGAATAATTTCTATCTGGTGGGCCATGACTTTAACAGCACAACAATTTATTTATTATTAGTATATATTGTTATAATCATTGTTTTTTACCACGTCGCGTGTTCAGATTTGATGAATATTATTGTGGAACTATGAATTAGATAATGAAAAATATTGGAGGAGCTTATTCTAACCTAAATACTATAAATTTATTTTAGATTCACTGAGAATGCAGGAAGAACTTATAGAAAATTCAATGTAATTAAAGGAATTTATTGGTTGTTAATATATCTAACGGAATCCAGAAAATTTTGAAATGATTTCTCTTAGTAGCTTGGTTTCAAATTAAGGGAAATGGCATAAACGATAACGACGACAACATAACAAAAATTGTTTCACTAAAACGTAGTGTGCTTGTCAGACTAATGTTTTAAGGTTTTTGATATATTAAAGTATTTCAAAATTATAAGGTTTTTTTAAGAATATTTAGATACATACATACTTAACAAATGCAATTTACAAGCAGGCATAAACTTGAACCATGACATAGAGCATCAAAAAAAAATGCTCAATGTGAATTCCGTTTACGTCCAAGCCTTTTATTATTCGACGTCTTAATGTGTCGCCTTATACTTCTTCTCACTTCAACTGGGTTTAATTCATCAAACGTTCTCGTCACACGAATCATTAAATCTTGCTGGTAGTACCAAAGTTGTGTACAGTGTGTAATCTGTGTAATGTATTATTTCAAAGTTTTCTGAATTTTATTAGATATATTAGCCGAAAATAAATTCCTATAATTACGTAAATTCTCTATAAGTTCATCCTGGCATTCTCAGTGAATGTAAAATAAATTTAATGTATCCAGGTTAAAATAAGCTCCTTCGATATTTTTCATTATCCAATTCATAAATTCCATAATAATATTCATCGATCTGAACACGCGACGTGTAACAAACAATGATTATAACAATAATACTTCCTAATAATAATAAATTGTTGTGATGTTAATTCATGCCCACCAGATAGAAATTTATTCGGCCATTTGAAAGGGGTATACAACAAAACGATAATTTAAAAGAAAACTACTGAAGATGGGTATAGGAATCTACAGCAAATCGTAATAGAATTTATTGTACATCCAAAAATAGAAAAATGTACAGGTGTTCTATTTGAAAAAAATAAGTTTGCAACATTCAAAATTCTTGGATATGTCACTAATTTTTAAACACCCTGTATAATGTCACTGATTTTTTTTCCACGTTTTGGTAAAACAATGTTAGTGCTTGTTGATTTCAAAGTCCGAGATTTCTGACACTTAAATCAAGTGAGAATTAATCAATTACATACACAATGTAAATGTCAAAATTTTAACAAAAATCGTAATATCTTAGAAACAGTTGAAGATAGTATAAGATACCCAATGTAATCGTCATAGAATTTTATGGTAAATTCAATAATATAATAATATATAGGGTGTTCCATTTAAAATAACAAAGTTCGTGGCGACTTCCGGTTAACCGAAGTGCAAAAAAGGTGAAAATATTTTAGAAAGAAAGTAAGTGCCAAATTGTTGCAAACCCCAATTTTTTAAAACTGAGGAATTTTCGTTAGGCTGGAAAACTTCTAACCAGCCAGTTCCGTGGAAAACCTGTATACATACAAGAAATGTATTTTTTACTGCTAGAGAAGACATTACATTGATATTTAATTCATTTTATTTATTCAAATTAGGTATAAACTAATAACTAATACTTGGAATTTGAAGTTTTTAGGTTATTCATTTCTGGGTATAGTAAATACAACATTATGTCATATGACATTTCTTTATTGGTGACTAAACAATATAAGTTTGTTTAATTATTTTTTATACTAATTGACTTACAGTTCTTGCGTAATTTCACCAAACTATGAAGCGTATTTTTACAATAACCACTCAATTGATCACTTTGTTAATAAGATCGGATGTTCGTTCAAGGAACTGTCTGCGATATGCTGAAATATACCAATACATATTCTTAATCTCTCGGATCAGCTGACTATTAATCCATTGAAATAGAATATATGTCATCTATGTTTTGTGTCAACAGTGCCAGAAATACCTTATTCTTTCATTGAGACAGTGTATATTTATTTTCTCTCAGATTCTTTGCAGCAGACGTTAACTGCAATATAGCACTCTTCACAAAGGAGAATGCAATAAAGTTATACCACATACCCATAACAAGTAGATTATAGTGGCTCTTACTAATGGAAACTGATGCATCAGGATACTTCTACGATGCTTTTACATCTCCGGTACGCAGCAAGACATTCTACAAACATAAACGCTAATTCACATCTAATTTTCACAGTAATAATACCACACACTTCACTAAATGTCCTTGGTTCTCTTAACACTTAAACCTCCTTAAAATATTTAAAAAAATGATCCAACGAAATAAATTATTTACTAAACAAGTATTATTCAATAATTCAACTACACTCTAATAAACTACTAATACTAAATAACTTTAATCGAAATAATAGTATAAATATAAATGCTTAAATAATACTAAAATATAACACCAATAACCTTTAAAAAATGCTTTTATAAACCTCCCAAACAAAACTACTACAACACAGCTAGATCTATACATCAAAATGGCGGTTTCTACACAATCTGGAAAGTTCGCGAATGCGCAATGGTCTAAACTCTTTCTAATAGTATATATTCTTGTCTATGGTATCCTTCATCATTTTTAACATTCAATCATTGATTTTATTAACGCAACAGGTATGGACAGAGTGGGGTTTTATTCTTCAATATTGTTGACAGAAATGCCGTGGTTTGCTGGGATTCAAACAAATCTTACAGGAAAACTAATCTGCGTTTAATCGCAAGGAGTAAACAAACCTTAACGTTTTCCCAAGATTTGAAAGTGGACAATGAAGTCAAACAGAGCGTTTTGGTCTTGTCGATCGGCTGCCTTCTACTCTATCAAGCTAGACGAGAAGATTATAACTTCAGAATAATGTCGGCATTACTCAGGAAGCATAGAGGACACAGTGTGCGATCCCAAAATACAACTGCCGATTCTTACTCTGATATTTCAGACGATTGTTACTGATCCTATATTGAAATGATGGATATTTTTTAAAATATTTTTTTTTTTCGTATGTATAAATTGTATAAATGTACACTGCCGACTTATTTAATGTCGTCATCTACAGACGCAGTGACTATCAAAACTACTTTACCATTTTGGCACAGTCGCGTTTGGGGGCGTTTAATTGGGGTAACAGTTTAAAACGCTTCCGCCATTAGCATAATCAGTAGAAATAAATGAATTTATTCAATATTACACATCAAACGTTGTTATTTAGCGGTTTGAACGTGTTTTGAATTGAAAATATCTTTCTCTAACTAGGACCCAATGACTCTTAAAACTTATGATAGAAATAAATAAAGTGTGGTATTCATAATAAACCTTGTGTATTAAGTTATTTAATAGACTAGGATATAAGAAACTAAGGAAGACTTCATAAACTATGCTTAACAATATACTATTTAAGCATTATAATTACTATTTCCTAATGAAGACTTAATCATATTAATTTTAGCATATTATTATTGCAGATCACCTACGTTATAACGCTATAAAATGGATCATAAAAAAATTAAAACTATGTTTAGTTGGTTATATTATTGATTAAGTAAAATGCTAATTCAAATATAACAAACACTCTAATTACGTACTATAATTAAATTAGAAACATATCAATTTACTACAATAAAAAAAAAGAAATAAAACTTATAGAATACCCAGCTTTAATAGAATGATTTGTTATTATACATTCCTTATCTCAAGTTAAAACGCATATTAAAGGTTTTCTTTCGATATAATTACTTAGATCTACCTAATTAACCCAATAATCATTACTGAACAGCGAGCAGCCAACCCATCCTTGCATAGTGAGTAGTTTTGATAGTACTAGCCATAGACGATGAAATAAATAAGTCGGCAGTGTACATTTGAATCTTTTTTTTTAAATTAAATACACCTACAACAGGCTTTTTTAATTTCCTCCGATAATCTTCAAATCTTTACATGAAATACAAACATAAAAGAATTGTTTTTTTGTGACATCAAATGACAAATGTGACAATATCATGAGATATGCAGAAAATTGTTTTATAATAACTACCCATCCATATTAACACAATTTACTACTCGTTCAATATAATAAAAATCTATTATTATTTAAGTATAAAATTTTAATATTGCGTATCTGCTGGTAATTTCCGCAATTATAAAGTAGTCGTAACATACGTACGTAAATCTGCAGAACAAAATTTTTACATATAATATAGCTGAATTAAAAAAAAAAATGCTCATATACTTATAAGTGGTTTATTGAAATATGTGGTATTTTAGTATTACTAATAATATTTACATAATAATTAATTATAAGTATTACGCCATCTTATGTTAATAGGAAATATCAATAAATAGAATCTTGAGTACCATCGTTGTATAAGAGACAAGCATTATTAAAGTTTTTATAATATATTGGCATGCGTAATATATTCAATTTATAAGTCCACGCTACAATAAGCGAACAAATGATTAAACATATTTGCAACCTAAATATACAAGTAATTGAATGACACACAACTTCGAATTTTAAAGGCACTAGCAGTCGTGAGCTGTTGACGGGTGAGTGTAAGCAGGAAAACTATTGCAGTGAAATTTTTGCGATAAGCTTCATTTTTTGAAACTAATTTGAATAAAGCCCTACGTTACATTCATAAATACACGTATAAGAAGGATCTAAGTATCGCCAGATTTGTGAAATAAATTAAAAAATTTATATAGTCCAGTGAAATGTGGCGCAATCTTGACAGGAAACAAAATGATTGTCGAAAGTGATAATAAAACTCCATCTGCCCATAAAGACAAGTATTGATTGAAGATAATAATTAAAGTGAATCCTTTTATAAAATTTAATTTTAATTAAAGTAAAAAATTAGTATCCTTTTTTATTATTATGTTATACGCAATAATAATTTAAAATAATATAATAATCTATACGTGAACATATCAATTCTTATATTCACATTAATTCAAGCAGAAATCACTGATATGTGGGCCATCTTTGACAGAAAAGCTAAAATATTGTCAAAGAGATGATTTCGGCTGCAATCTGCCCAGTAATGCATGATTCTTGCAGTTTCTTTAATAAGGCAAAGCTTTCTGTAAAAATTTCACTTTTAATTAAAATGGAGAAAATAGTATTTCCTTTGATAATTATATTAACGTTATATAATTTAATACAAAAAAAATTACTATTAGAATTGTAGTATATTCATTAATTTAAAATGGTGGAAATGTGGCATCATCTTTGAGGAAATGAACAATGGTCGAAGAGATGATCTGGGCTGCACACTAGCCTATAAGGCGTAGAATCATTACAGTTTTCTGTATAGAGAGAAAATTCTTTTCATGAATTTCAATTTTAATCAAAAATAAAAAACGCTATAATCGTTAGATTTTTATTATACTTATATAACTTAATAAGTAAAAAATACTTACTCTTAAACATTAATCCAATTAATAATTTTTAAGTTCGATTTGTTACTTTAACTTCTTCAATTTTAAGGCCAATTCGTTTTCGGCAGCTGCCCTTCTAGATTCGCATTCCGCTTTCTAGGTTCAGCTTTAAGTTTAACACTGTTCTTTCAAATTACTTAAATGTACCCGTAAATTCATTGCTTTCAGGTAGCCTCGTCCACATGAGAAATCAATATGCTTCTGCTTCTAAAATCCGTCTCCAATCAAAGAACGCCACAGAGGGAATCTCTTCGGGGTAATATCAAGAATAGTCCTACCACTCGAGGATCGAATGTTGGACTGATGGGGTAAAGTGACTCACATACACAGTGGGTGTTTTTTTTTTATGTCGCTGACCGTATTCTTACACTTTTTCCTCTAAAAAAGATGCGATTTTAGTTTGTCACCACAAAACACGTCGAAATTCGAAAAAAAAGAAAACCTTATCAACCAATAACGTGATAGCGAGTCACTAAAATATTTCACTAATATGTTTCTGAATAACACTTTCATGAATATTTTGTCAAAAAAGATACGTTTGAATTCGCAATAAGTGCCCTTAGACTAGGGTTTTCTTTTATGTTGGTACGTTGGAACGTTGGTCATACAAAAGTGTCACAGATTACGGTTGTTGTTGGGTTACTGAATATGCTTGAAAAACACGTGTTGTTCTGAGTGGGACTCATTAAGGTATTCGATCGATACGGTTGGACTTTCAGTGATCGCGAGAGAATATGTTGTTGCGTGCATTTTGTTAACTTTTTTTATTTGTCATTTAACATACCATAACTGCAATAATACTCCGTTATAAAGCACAGTACAGACAACACCGTGATCATTGACACTTTGTGATGACAACTACACATAAAAACCTAGTCTAAGACACTAAATGCGAATTAACGTATTCTTTTTGGACAAAATATTCAGAAAAGGGTTTTTCATGAAAAAAACTAGTTTAAACAATTAGTATTGGTAATAACGCTATTGGTTGATAAATCGCTTTTTCAAGATTTCGGCGTGTTTGTTGGCTGACATAACCTGAAAATCGCATCTTTTTTGAGAAAAAAGTGTAAAAACATGGTCAGCGACAAAAAAACACCCAATCGTGATTATGGAGTCATTTACACCCATCCAGCCCAAATTTCGATCCTCGAGCGGTAGAACTATTCTTGATAAAGTCCAATCGAAACAAATTATACTGCACGTTCACAAGACTATGAGGAACCGATTTTACGAAACCAGTAGTACAGAACATATGATTCTTCTAGACCCAGATCAATACCTTATTGAAGGGCATAGTAAATGCATTGACTAAAAACCTACAGTTCTTTGTTGGGAAGGAGGTGGCAAACGCGTGTTAGTAATGCTACTTTTTCTGATGGAAGACAATACAAGGGTAAAAAGTCAAGGTGATTTTGTGACTTTATCGATTTACTAAGGTGCTCTCAAATAAGTTTTTTGTTGTGGGGATGGAAAAAAGATCATCAACTAATATGTGAATCTGATCTGGTACAAAGAAAATATGATGCTGTGAAAGTCGACTTGAGGTATTCGCGTTGAGTCATTTGAGCTTCTAAATATACACCAAGTCAACCATGGAAAAAAACATCTGGCCACATGTTACCAACAAATCGTATCGCAAGTTATACTGAATAAGAGTAGATGTCAATTTCAGTACTGGGACAGCAGATTTAATCAAAATTTTTTAATTTTTTAAAAGGATATACAATTCACCAATCAAGGAGTACTTATCAAAACTGCAAAAAATTTGGTAATGAGTATTTTAGAATCGGTTTATATTTTTTGTAGGATATTACAAAAAAAACAATAATAAATACGGTTGTTCATCTATTTAGGTAGCCCTGTTTCAGGATCCCCTTAAATTATTGTAATTTATTTTATCATCATCAACTGTTTGTGAACGTAAAAGTATATAAAAGTAACTAAACGTAAAATAACATAGAACGTACATAAAACTAAACATTGAATGTAATGTCTAGTACATATATCCAACTCAAAGAAAAGAAGTATTTAATTAACTTTTTTAAAAAAATTCACGATAGAAATAAATAGTTACATAATTAAATATAAAAAAAATTGAATGGATTGATAAAGTTATTTGAAGGAAATAAATCCTTAAATGATCCATGAAGTCAAAAACCATATAATTCACACCAAGCTACCAATAATAAATTTACTCTTACATATTTCAAAATTCGAAAATATTTTAACAAATACTTTGACTATATAGGTTTGTAAAGAGAAGAAATATAAATATAAAAATAAAAGATAAAAATCATGTTGATTACAAATAGTTTCAAATGATGAAAAAAAAAAGTTTTTCCAATAAAGTATTGTTATAAAATTATAAATTTACAAAATACAATAAAAATATTAATTGAAGTTATAATACATTTTTGAAGAAATATTTTGACATAAAATACAAGCGCAGACGAAATTTTCGTGACGCATCTCAAGTGCAGTATAAATGTTCGATTAGATGAAACGACGTTTGCTTAGCGAACAGAGGCAACATGATGTCGGTGATATCTGTCTTCTTTATTTATTTACAGTCGTTGCAGTCTTTGTTTCTTCTTCACGATATTTCACGTGTCGCAGATATAATTTGATAAAACAAGGAAATTAATAACTTACATAAAATAGAGTATAACATTTTGTTTCCGATTATTTATAAGTGTTAGATATTATATGATTAATTGTATGGTTTCATAGTTTTAACCTCGGTCTTATATATGTTGGAAGAATAATAAACCATTATATCTTATATCTTTAATTTTGTTTATAATACTATGTGAATCACGTTACATGTTACTTCGACTCAACTAGTCTCATAACATGACTGACCACGAAGTAGTTGTATATTTAAGCACATAGGCGCGTACACAATATATATAAGGTTAAATGTACACCACATCTCAACAGTATATAAAAATGTAGTTTATACTCTGTAGTTGTGTTGAATACCCAGTCTTTTTGGTTAATTAGTTCATGTGTTTTACAAACCTTGTAATTAATTTTTTTAGTTTTCAGTAACAACATCCTTTACACGCTTGATGAGAAGTTGAAACATTCTGATATCAAATGAAGAAGTTTTGAACGGTTAATTACACATTCTACATTTTATCGTGTGTTTCTCAAAGAAATTAGATATTATTATTAAACGAACACATTGTAATATACAAGATGGGGTAACATGTTGCTTTGAAACTAACTTTTTTCACCACAGCAGTATATTCTTCGATACACTTTATTGGAAATATATACCAAATAATCCTAGATCACATAGATGGCTATCCCGGAAAATGTTAACAGTATAAAAACCGTGGCATTTTCAAAGAAAATGTATAAACTAGAATACCACTTGACTGCAATTGTGAGCACGGGATTTTTATTCGTAATGACAAAACCTAAATTAAAGGGTAGATGAATTTTTTTTTGTTTATATAATGAGTATTACAATTAGAAAAGGTTGTCAAGTAATTTTACCAGATAAATCGAGATAGTTAGAAGGAGGTGAAATAAATGTGGTTTTATAACTTTTTAATTCCTATATTTAGCTGCAGCAGCTGACCATATTAACAAGCTTAGGTCATTCAACCATTGAAAATTTCTAATCAACCTCCAATTCCTTTACAGGAAACATTGTTCAAAAGGATAAAGAACAATAGAAAAAATAGTTAGAGCATCACGAGTATGAAAAAATAAGAGAGGATCAGATTGGTGATGACGATATACATTTTATGTTTTTGATAAGTAAAAGTTGAAAATATTAATCCAACAGACGAAATCAGAAAATTATTAAATATACAAGATCTCGTTTTTTGAAACAACATCATAAATGTTTTTCTCTGACGTTAGTAACATACATACTAACATAATAAAACCACCAACCAGCAATTACATCAGGTAGAGTTTTGAAATTCATTATTTATGAGTTAACTTATAACTTTTGAATTGTAAATATTTCTGCAATGCTCCACTGTCGACAATGAATCGAAGAATTCACTAATTTATGACATAGCAACCCAATGTGTTCCAGTATTCCATCTATTAAGATGTTATATTATTTAGATATCTATTCCACGTATGTTACTAATTTATTCTGAAATTATGTTTATTTCATCGTCTGTAATTAATTTAAAAATATTCTCATGGTCAATATTTGGATAATACTATCTATTCTCATTTTTACATTTTGTCGATTAAATAATTTCAAAATACAAATACTAAGATGCATATTTCATCACCCTTTCGTTTGTATTAAACAAAAAAAGTTCTAAAATCGCTACACAAAATATGTCTTAACATTCAACTTAAACAAACTGATCTCTACATTTGTTCAATCTTAAATTTACACAACGATTTTGTTAACATATCAGCTATAATATTGTCGTCTGACTTCACATGTTCTTCATATTGAATACATTTTTTACAAATAAATCTTTAATAAAATGAAATTTAATATCTAATGTGTTTACTTCTTTTAGAATTCTCAATTGGTTTTTTGTCACTACATATTGGCATCTATGTGTCCATTAATAAAACATTTATTATTGTTTTTAAAGTTAAAGTCATTTAGAATTCCTTGCTGCTTTCCAAGCCTCTTTTGTGGGTTTTTAAAAATCTGCTAGGTAGGAACCTGTACATTATATTTCTAGTCTGGTTGTGGTAGCTAGATACATTAGACTTCACAATAAATTGTCTGTAATGGGAACATTCACGATTGCATCGTTGTTATACTTAAAATTCGTTTCCATCCAGTAACTTCATTACAGTTTTCCATATTAAAAGATTTTTTAGAAAAAGAAGATTTATAATTAAATATTTTGCCTTATTTTTAAACTATGTTCAATTACGTTCCCTGACATCCTAAATATTTCCTTTAATCTCACCTAATTTCCTTTCATAAATTTCTGTTTTAGCTATATTTACATTGTTGTATTTCTTTTTTTTTTCGGCTGTAATTTATAAATATCATCGACATATATCACTAACCATCCTCTTTTTTTAATAAATATACACACGACTATAGTCTGGACTCACAAACCATATTCTGTTATTGCAATCTGCATTAAATTTATTATTTGTTCGCAGCATCTTGGAGAATCTTTAAACCATACAAGACACGATTAGTTTAAACACAGTATTTTCTTTTGTGTAACACCTTGAGGAGTTTGATGTATAGCACGAGTCGGTTTATAATAAGTTTCCATTTAAGAAATGCAGTTGGAATGTCCATCCCTCTTGCTTTTACTTTCCTAGTCTTCTCTTGAAGTGCATGTGCAAAGTGAACAGCCTTATTGTCGCCATCTTTGCTACATACATATAGTACATACCAAAGGTTCTTCATTGCTCATTTCGGTAAACTTAGCCATAGTCGCGATTGTTTTTGTACGATCTGGAGTAGCTTAAGTCACTAGGCGTGGGTCACAGAGCATCTTCTAAATTCACCATTATTTATCTAATTCTAATGATATTAATAATTATTCTGAATGTGCTCCTCTCCTTCAAATACAGACGTCGTGAGCTGGTTACCCACAATAGCAAAGAACCCTCCCTATGTTTACTCTGAATTTTCTTTTAGACCTGTTGATCGAGATTGTTATCAGCAAAATCCATTTTAAGTATGGCATTTCCTAAATCTATTGGCTTTGACGACCTCAGTCATTAAGTGATCGATGGCTCTGTTGGTCCCGTTGTTATTTTCTTTATCAACCATTTAATCAACTCCTGTATAATAGAGGGAGTATTTGAGTATTGGGGTTTGCTGTTGTTCATCCCTGTTGCCGAAAACTACTGATCCAACGGTGTCCCCGGGGATTTGCGTCCGCAAAGGTATTCTTCCCACTCTATCTAAAATTTTAAGAAAAGGTTGTTTGTGTGCTCAAATTAAAAAATTATGTTTCGTTGAGGAACATTTTTGGCCAGAATTTCAGTTCAGGCTTTAGGTCTGGATAACAGCTTCAGAAACTGCCCTTTCAAAGTTACCGATGACATTCTTCAGGCTATTGATGCTGGTGCTTGTTACCACTGCCTTGTCTTGTTGGCTTCAGCAAGGCATTTGACACGGTTGACCCTGATATTTGTACTAGGCAAATTCTTTGAGCACATTGGTTTCGATAGAGTGGCTATTTCTTTCATGTGTAATTATTTACGACATCGCAACAGCTCGTTGAAAGCTAGACGGCACTAGATCACCACTAGTTAGTATTGCGTGGTGTTCGCTCAAGCTCGATTATCGGTTCCTATTCTCTTCTCATTTACACCTGTATTTATTTTTAAGAACTATATTGCAATATACATGTCCTATGCGACGATACTCAAGTTTATTCTTCCTTTTCCCGTCTGATTGGGGGAGGTCACTTCGAGAGAATGAGCGGCTTTAAATCAAAACCTTCAAGCACTTCGTGCAAGCATAATTATTATTATCCGGCTAAATCCAAGCTATTCTTTTTGGTCCAACGCTCATGTACAAATGTATCTACAAGTCTTTCTCAAAAGTTAATCACTGAAGCTCCCCTTAGTCGCGAAAGCTAAGAGCCTTGTCATTTGGGATAACACTCACAGATATCGAGCCAAATTACTAATTATAAAATCAGCTTACATAAACTTAAAAGAAATTATATCCTTATAAACATGTCTTCAATGAAGCCACTAAAAGAAATTATGTGAAACTTTTGTTTTATCTGCAGTTTTCAATATTGCACACACTTTATGCATTCTGCCTGGACACTTTTTACTAAAAAATCACGTATTCAAAAGGTCAGAACTCCTGCCTTCGATATATTTAACGGGATCAGAAATTTGAACACATTTTCTCATAAATTAATAAACTGCTAAGCTGCTGAAATATGGAGGGCAGAAGAGAGTTACGATGTTTTATCACTCTAACATCAATCTTTTGTCAAATGTCCTCATTACTCTTACATACGGTAGGTTTTAGAACTGACGTTCATATGTCCTCTACGAGGTTTCTGGGTAAAACTTCTCCTTTCAGCACAACACTTTCTTATGAAAGATCTTTCTCTTTCAATTTATTTCTTAACAATAAATTAACTTCTACTTCTTTATTACTTCCACCTTATGAACTGTTCAACAACTATTGAGAGATATTCTATTTTGGGCGACAGCGTTGTTAGGGCATGCAGTTTTCAAATTTTTAATTAGCACTTTCTTTATATTTATTAGTAATTTTTTGTTGATAATATCTCAAAATTTAAATGTAGTCCACTAATAGTTAATTTTAGCTTTTTATTTTATTAATTATAGTTATTTACATTGTTAAAACGCGCACATTTTACCTGATTATTGTTTTTATAATGTACAATAATTGTTCTTTCATATTTCCGTCTTCACCGAATATTAATTTTGGGCATTTAATTACTTAAATGTTTTAACTTTTTAACACAAGGTTAAGTGATAAGAGCAGTTTTACTGATTCGCCTTGCGATTGTAGTTATGTTTTCATGCTGTGTAATTCGTTATTTTTGGATTCTCTCTACCTACAAAGTTATTATTATTATTATTATTATTATTATTTCTTTCTTTGGTTTGAATATCATTTAATATCAACTGCTGTTTTTTACCATTTTTGGAGTTCAGTTCAGTCCAGTTCCTAGTCTTTTTATGAGATTTAGTTCTTTGTCTATTTGATTCTTTCACTTTGGTCTTTTCTTTGCTCTTCATAGGAATTAGGATCCATTTCTCAGTTAACAACAATTGTGCTAGTTGTAAATATTATACCCAATAGTACGGGTTTTACTGTTTCTTCGCCTAATCTGTAGTCTTTTCTTTTTCTTCTGTTTAGATATTTCATTTTCATTTTCCATTATGTTACAGCACTTTTTTCTTCTTTTTCATTGTTATATTCCCTCTATATTATCCTTTCTTGGTGAAAGTATTTGTAATCTGTATTTGTCTTCGTCAAATTTTATCTCTGTTGCTTATGATTTCATTTGTAGAAGGGTCCACACGTAAGCGGCGCACAATATCCAACCATAATTGCGGGCTTCGCTCTTTGGCTCAGTTTATTGTTTGGTATTTTGTTATCACACTTTCGATCAAATACTCGTGCTTTGATAAATCTTTTCTTCCATGCCAAGCTGTTGCTGTGTTAATTTTTTTATCTTTATGTGCTTGGTGGGGCTTCTATTTAATTCGTATGCCGAACAGTATTGCTTTTAAACCAGAGAGTTTTTTGGTAAATTAGTAATCTACAATTTGTCCTCACTTTCCTTAACGTCCTATTCATTCTTTCTGATTTCGCATTTTTCTGCATTGGGCTGTATGGGAATTGTTTATTCCAGTGTATCCTTTTTTTACTACATCATGATTTGAAAGCATTCGTGTGAATTCACGTCCATTGGTCCCCTTATCCTTTTTGGTCCTTTTTCCATGTGTGTCCTACATAAGTTTATAAGTTCTTGATATTTTTTTCACGCTTCCTCTTTGGATTTTAATGAACTTTACAACCGAAATGTGAAAAATCGTCAATTAATACTTGAAAAAATTTTCTCCATTTGGCTTTGGCTGGAGTTACAGGTCATGATGTCAGAATGAATTAGGTCACCATTTGTTTTGGGCATAATGTCTGAATTCCGTTTAAATGGTCTTCTTGGTAGCTTTTCTTCTAAACATTGTGAGCCATTTATATTTTGAGAATGGTATCCAAACAATTTTAATCCAATTTCTATTAAATGTCCTACGCCGCTTGTGCCAAATGTTTGTGTCACTAATAATTGCTTCATTGCAGATTCATTTTCCATTGTTAATATTGCCAAATTATTTCATCAATTTCTCCTTAAAATTATAAAATTTTTCCTCTAATATGCGTATATCTTTTTTAAATAGCTTTGTTCCTTTCTCTATCAATTTTACTCACAGACAATAAATTATTTCATCCATCATACTATTAGTGTTGAATTGTTAATTTTACTTGGACATTGCTTTATATTCACCTATTTTTTTTTAGCATCTTATTTGTCCTTTGCCGTTTTATTTTATTGGAGTTGCAATTTCTTATTGTTTGGACATATATTTTTTCCATTTTCTTCACCATATGATTAGTTGCGCCAAGTCTAATTATAACGTTTATTTTCATTTCTAATGATTCACATGTCATCGCCAAGGAGATGTTTGTTTCAACTTGATTACTTTTTATTCTTATTGTTGCGGGTTTCTTTGCTATTTCAAAATTAATTTCTTTCTTGTTCTTCTTCCTCTATTATTAAATCCAACCTCTTCTAGTATATTTGCTTGTTTGGGCATCTAACTTTGCTGATTTTATTGCATTTAAACATACTTTTGTGCTTACATTAAATTGTTGTAGCTTGTCACTCTGTTCATGACCTTTTTGACGTTTTATTTGATTTTCTGTTTTTTATTCTTGTCATCTAAATAGAGTCTACTTTTTACAAATTCCATGCTTAAAGTTTGTCCGGAGCTACTGTTTCGATAGCAGTGATTACTGTGCTATATCTCTCTCCTAACGTTAATAATAAGTGACATATTTTATCGCTTTCATTCTAGCTTGAACCGGCTGTTCTAAATCCCGAATATTTGTCAAATTATTAAGAAGTGATCCTCTATTATTCTTTTGCTTAACCATTTCAGTAAGGTAATTGGTTTTTTATAATGTAACTTTGTGAAAAAATTGCTTTTTCGCTCAAAATAATTTTTAATACTCTCATTCAATCTCACCTGCTTTTTCGATCTTTAATAGATCAGATGTTTATCAGAAATGCACTGGATGGATTGATTATGCTTGTTTTCACATCTCTTTTCGTAATGCTACTTTATCATCGTTATTGATCAAAATCTTTCCTTTTTTCACTACCATACTTCATCCTTTTTCGTCCGAATATGTTTCCACGCGAAATTTTCCTGTTTCAAGCTGAGGTATATTAATATTACTATTTCTGTTGCGCCATCTTGTGTGTTCACATTCAATTCACTCTTCTTCAATTTACAATAAGGAAAACACACCATAAACTTTGCAGCTACACACAGTCGACTTCTGGGCCATAACCTTTTTTGTGGGTATTTTAATGTTTCGATTACATAACACCGTTTAGTTTTTAAAAACATGGTTTATAAAACTGTAAACTTTTAACTGACATTCTGTAACTTACATCATAGAAATCTCTAGAATTTTTACATTTTGTTGCCAACCTAGCACATAATTAAAACTTCAAATACAAATATTCCTAAAATGCATATTTCACAGATTCAATATTATGAAATGATGTGATCTTTTTTCAAAATTATTTGTTTTTTCGATGTTAATTGAATAATATATGTCATTTTGAATCTTTTTTTTATTATTAAAAATACACTACTCAAGCAGGATCTTCTTTTAATTTCCATCGATAAATTTTTCCAATATTCCCAGAAAAACAAAAACATAAAAAAATTGTTTTTGTGACATCAAATGACAAACTGTGAAAATAATAATGAGATACGCGAAAATTGTTTTATAATAAACTACCATAGCATATTGACACAATTGTAATTTACTCGTTCAATAAATTTTAATATAAAAACTATATTATCTAAAAGAGATATATTTAATATTGGCGCCATTGCGGTAAATTTCGCACTTATAAGTGATTACATACGTACTCGTAAAAAACGCAGACATAAATTTTTACTATATAAATTATAGTTGATTTTAAAAAATGCCTTTATACTTATATGTTGTCTTTAATTGAATACGTTTTTAATTATTATTAAATAATAATATTGACATAAAAATATAAATTTAAGTTATTACGCCATCTTAATGTAATAATAGAAGTATCAATAAATTGGTAATCTCTGAGTACCATCTGTTGTTAAGAGCACAAGCATGATTAAAGTTTCTATTAATATATTGGCATTGCCTAATATATTCATATTTATAAGCCAAGCCGCTACACTATAGCGAACAAATGATTCAAACAATATTTGCAAACCTAAATATAACAAGTAAGTTTGAAATGACCACACACAAACTTCGAAATTTAAAGACCGCTAGCAGTCGTGAGCTGTTGACGGGGTAAGTAGTAACAGGAAAACTATTGCAGTGAAATTTGCGATAAGCTTCATTTTTAAACTAATTTTGAATTAAAGCACCTAATTCATTCATAAATACACGTATAAAGAATGTATCGCAGGATTTGTGAAAGTAAATTTACAAAAATTTATAATAATAATTGAAATGTGGCGCAATCTTTGACATGAAGATAAAATGATTTTCAAAAAGGTGATAATAAACTGCCATCTGCCCTATAAAGACTTAAGTATTGATTGAAGATTTCTATAATTGAAGGAATCTTTTTTATGAAATTTAAATTTTAATTAATAGTAAAAAAAAATTAGTATCCTTTTTTTAATTATTATTGTTATACGCAATATAATTTAAAATAATATAAATATCTATACGATTGAACATATCAATTCATATATATTCACATTAATTCAAGCAGAAGATCGCTGATATGTGGCGCCATTCTCTGACAGAAAAAGTATAATATTTGTGCAAAAGAGATGAATCATGGGCTGCCATCTACTCTATAAATGCATAAGGATTCATTACAGTTTTCTGTAATAGATAGCAAAGCTTTTCTGTAAAATTTCACTTTTATTTAAAAGTGGAGAAACTAGTATTTCCTTTGATAATTATTATTACACATTATATAATTTAATACATATAAAAATCCTTACTATTAGAATTGTAAATATATTCACATTATTAAAAATCGTGAAATGTGGCGTGGTCATCTTTGAAGAGTAAAATGGACTATTGTCGAAGAGATGATGATGGGGCTGCCATCTTAATCCTGTAAAGGCGTAAAAATTCCATTTACAGTTTTCTGTAATAGGAGAAATTCTTTTCGTGAAATTTCAATTTAATCAAAAATGACAAATGCTAGTAATTCGCTTGATTTTTATTATACGTTATATAACTTAATATATGTAAAAATCCTTACTCTTAAACATTAAACAAATAAATAATTTTTTTAAATTTCGATTTGTGTTTCTTTAAACTTCTTCAATTTTAAAACGGCCATTCTTCTTCGGCAGCTGCCCTTCTAGCTTCGCATTCCGCTTCTCCGTTCAGTTTAGGCTTTTAAACAACTGTTCTTTCAAAATACTTAAACGTACACCGTAAATCACTTTGCCTCTCAGTAGCCTCGTCCACATGAGAAATCAATATGCTTTCCTGCTCTCTAAATCCGTCTCCTATATCGAAAAAACTCCACAACGGAATCTCTTCGACTTTCACTTCTCCTCTGTTTGCTTGAAGGCTTTCCTCTAGCTGCTTTTTCAACTTCAATTCAGTCTGTTTCCTATAATGAAGATCGGTAGATATAAAATATTAAACGATATGTTCGAATTACCTTTGTTTATGTTCTCCATAGTTTCCTCAACTGTCTAGGTGAAGATTTGACCCTCGTTTCTTGGTGCGCGTTGAAGAGGCACGCGATCTTGTGCCAGGCTTCGTTCTTTCTTGCTTATCACATCGCCGTGCATCGATTTGCTCTTGAGAATCTCGAAATTTCTGTACGAGTTGCGTGAGGATGTTTCTTTTGTCGGTGCGTGAAGTGAATGGCCTTTTTCACGTTCATCTTAGAGGCGATTTATAGTCGCTTAATTGATTAAATGAAAGTTGTAAATAGACGTAAGCGTCGAGCATTATTTGTAATTGGTAAACAACAGGGAATTTTAGTGATCGTTTTAACGTATATAGATGCGCTAACGTATGTGTCAAATGCTGTTTATTTGAGTTGCCTAAACGGTAGGTGATTTGCATTTTTAAAACTCTATTTAATGTGTAACGCGATATTTATTGTTAAATCGTTTGAAATATTAAAATATATATTTTCATACGTTAGTGGTATTTATTTCCGATGGGTTAAATTGATGACATTTTATTATATTGACTAGTTTTGATGTGGTTTTCGTATGACTTATGTAGGTGGCGCCACTTCAGGGGAGAAAATGAGTCATTTTCGGCGCATTCGTTCAGTTTCTATGTCGGCGTGTATTTGGGCAGTGCCGTCAGTCTCCGAAACGAATTGCGTCGTCCGATGGTGTGATATGACGTCGCGTTATAACCGTGTGACGGTGCGAAGTCAGTGCGCGAGTGACTAGGGAAAAAATATATACGGACACACGGCGAATATGTGATACCTATTATTATTATGTGCGAGAATGTACGACCGCGAACCACCGCCAACATCATGAAAACGAACACCGCTAACGCTAGCTGCGAAAACGACGCGAGAAAATCGAACGAGATGACCGTAAACGGCGTAGGAGAGATATCGGTTAATAACAACAATCATCTGCACCATAATCACAACAACAACGAACCGTCGAAACTGAAGCGTAGCTTCACGTTGCCGCGGAACCCTTTCAGTACGGTGAGAATGTCGAAGAGGAAACCGAAAAAAGAGAATAATATCACCACCGGCGGTACTAATAACGTGGTTGTGACGAATAACAGCAACAATAACATCAGTAATAGTGATGTGAATCTGAACAACGAAGTGGAACGTTGCAACAACAATAAGAAAGTGTTCAGGCGGCCGTCTTTTAGAAAGTTCATCAACAAAATCGCGCAACATATCGGCGGCGTACCGGTTATGGGTCAGAATAACGAAAATAATAGAGTGCCGCCCGTCGATTTACAAACCTGGGCAGCCGATCAAACACCTGGCGTTACCGGAATCCGAAATCATGGCAACACCTGCTTTATTAACGCGGTCTTACAATGCATCTCCCACACCGACGTCTTAGCCGAATATTTCGTATTAGATAAGTATAAGATAGACATGTCGCGGCGGAATAAACTCAATTCGAAGAAATTCGGCACCAAAGGGGAGGTCACCGAACAGCTCGCCTTACTCTTGAAGGCCCTATGGGCTTGTCAATACACCCCTGAATTCAGTACGATCTTCAAGCAAGTCGTCGAAAGACACGGGCCCCAATACAAGGGGACACAACAGCACGACGCCTTGGAGTTCCTGCAGTGGCTCTTGGATAAGGTGCACGAGGACCTGAATATGGCTTCGAAGAGGAAATATAAGTCGATTAAGGTTAGAAATTTCTTCCCGTCTCGGTTTTTATTAGCCTCGAATCGTCCCCGTAATTCGCGTCGGGTAATTGCGGTTTAATTAAAATTAATTGGTAATTACGGACGAGGTTAATTTTTTTTACGATCCCGTTAGGAAAGAAAAAAAAAGTGAGGGTGTTTGAATACAGTGAAACCTTTCTAAAACGACCCTTAATTGAATTTCATCAAGCAATCTTGTAAGTATTCGTACTAATTACGAATTTTATTTTTTTGCATACGCGATTTTTTTCGGGAATTTCAGTTATGATTAAAAAAAAAAACGTTTTTATCAATTTTTGCTGTAAAATATAGTAAAACCTTCATATAACGTCCACTAAAATTTACTGTTATATAAAAAAAAAAAACGGTTATATGAAGACGGTCTTTATTGAGAGACTTTCTCTCTTTGACATTTTTGAATTGTCACTACTTCCGGTTTGATTAAAGTACAAACGATGCTAAAAGAGGTACAAACGGGTACAAACGATGCTCTTTTGAATAGCCTTAGCCGTTTTTTGATATCTTAAAAAATACCCAAATTTCTCTTTGACGTTTTTGAATTGTCACTACTTCCGGTTTGGTTAAAGTACAAACGATGCTAAAAGAGATACAAACGGGTACAAACGATGCTCTTTCGAATAGCCTTGGCCGTTTTTTGATATCTTAAAAAATACCCAAATTTCTCTTTGACATTTTTGAATTGTCACTACTTCCGGTTTGGTTAAAGTACAAACGATGCTAAAAGAGGTACAAACGGGTACAAACGATGCTCTTTCGAATAGTCTTGGCCGTTTTTTGATATCTTAAAAAATACCCAAATTTCTCTTTGACATTTTTGAATTGTCACCACTTCCGGTTTGGTTAAAGTACAAACGATGCTAAAAGAGCACGTGTACAAACGGGTACAAACGAAGTACAATCGAACACAATGAAGTTGCTTGCCAAGTTCACACCGGTTAAGAAAGCTTATTTTCAATATGTATTTATCTACATTATGTTATTTTATTTATCTATAATTGAGAAAAAATGATAGAACATATAATATTCGTAATCCCGTATTAAAATAATTGAATTGACAGTATGTACTTATAATAGTTTTACTATTAATACAATAATAATGTGTAAACATGTGTGTACTATATTAATACATCCTACCTCGGAAATTTACTTTTAATAGTTTGGTTTGCTTGTTTTTGTTGACTAAATAATCATGAGCGCCAAGGAGAGATAATATTAATTACAAGCATTTCTCAAAGAAAGGGTTTCTCCTACCTTTACCATCAATCACAAAAAAAAAAACTAAGTTAGACAAAAATACCAACAGTTAATTCCCTTATAACCTTTTACAACACATAAACCCTTCATTTCTAATTCGAATTAATAATGTAAGAGACCTTTCCGAGCATTGAAACGTAAAAATAACTTACCTACTATCAATTTTGTATGATATTTATAGTTATTTTAACATTTTTACGTTAATATCACTAAAAATAATGGCGGAAAATTTAAATATGGTTATTACTATGTAGGATTGTATCTCTGAAGTATTATAGATAAATTTTGAATTTTTGCGTATAACCAACTCGTATTCGTAACATGATATTTATTTTAAACGAATGTGGAATATGAATGTAGTAATCCTCGGAAGCCACACAATTTCTTGCTTATACACATATATAATTTAGTTTAAAGACGTTGAAACTCTACAAACATGTATAGATTTTCTATTTTGCCTTGGAATTTTGGTTAATAATTGGATTACAATTCCTTCTACAAGATATCATGTCAGGAAATATTTCTAAAAACATTTGTTTTTGTTGCATAGATATGTTTAAACTTAAATAAATTTTCCACAATTATTTTTAGTAATTTCAACACTGAAGTATAAAATTACCTAATTTTATATTATTTTAATGATAAAGAACAACTGGTATAATACTCAATTAATTGTAAACAATTATTTTGTCTAAATAGCCAAAGCTTCAGAGCCATGTTAAATTTAAATTTTTAAAAGCAATTTTACAATTGATTGAATGAGAACATCTCAATTGTCAAAATACCCCAACTTTGTACAATGATTACTAAATGAGATGCCAGTTCCCGGTCGGGTTGATGTCGAAAGAGCTATCTATATGCTTCGTCTTACTGCTCCAACAATAAAATGCGGTAGGAACGCGTTATTTTTTTTCAAAATGATTCGATTTATGGAGCCATGTTTTGGCAGCGATGCGTGCCGTATTTGGCCGAAATCGCTGATTGTGAAAGTGCCCCTACTTTATGCGCTGATTTCGGCTCAAAAACCGTACCATGATGTCGAATTGTTGTCGAAACGGCTTTCAACATGCTTCATCTAACCGTAAAAATATGGAAATGTAGGAAAAAAAGCCAGCTTTTTTAAGTATGTGATTTACGGGATATTGGTGGTCACTATTGTATTCTAAATTGCGCCAATTGCGTATAATATCGAAAGAAATTGTTTAAAAATTGTAAAAACTAAGATCTTTGCAAGCAGGGACAAATGATAAAAATTTAACGGAAAATAAAACAAAATACAGAAACAAGGAAAACGGAATGGGAAAAAGCGAAACAAAAGGAACATGGGAAAAGGGAGTAGATGTAATGAAAGAAGAAAAAGGGATTGGGGAAAAGAGAAAATGGAAAACCAAATACTAAAAATGACATTTAAATTACCATTAAAGAAAACTGCAGCACCAAATCTCAATTCAACCGTAAGAAAATAAATGAAGCATGGGGTTTAAAATAGGGGTATTTTACATTCTACGAAAAAAAAATGAGAAAAGTGATGAAATAATCTAAAAAAAAATAATAAATGGAAAAATGTTAAGAAAACAAAGTAAACGTTAAAAGGGGATACAAGGTTTGGAGAAAATTAAAAAAAAATGGAAAAGGGAAAAGAAAAGAAGTAAAAAAAAATCGAAAAAATAGAAGTATTTTAAAAAATAAATACAAAAAAGGTAAAAAAACTAAAATAAAAAAAAATAGTACAAAATTTTGAAAAGAAAAAAATATATAAAAACAAGTGAAAAAAAGAGAAATATAAAAAAGGTTTAAAAAGCGGAAAAAATGAAAAAAACAATTAATAAGAAAATAAAGCTTGGCAAATGCAAAGAAGGTGAAAGAAAATAGAAAAATTGTTAAAAAAAATGGAAATAGTCAAACCGAAAGAAAGAGGTTGACGATTTAGAAAAACTGATAAAAAAATAAAAAATGAAATTAGTGAAACATTTGAAAAAGTGATGGAAAATTCTAAAAAAAAATAAATGGAAAAATGTTAAGAAAACAAAATAAGCGTTAAAAAAGAGGTACAAGGTTTGGAGAAAATTAAAAAAAAATGTCGGCAAAATTTAAAAGGTAAAAAATTGAAAAAAGAAAAAGAAAAGAAGTAAAAAAAAATCGAAAAAATATTAGAAATATTTTAAAAAATACAAAAAAGGTAAAAAAACTAGCACAAAATTTTGAAAAGAAAAAATATATAAAAAGTGAAAAAAAGAGAAATATAAAAAAGGTTTTAGAGCGGAAAAAAATTAAAAAAAAATAATTAATACAAAATAAAGCTTGGCAAATGCAAAGAAGGTGAAAGAAAATAGAAAAATTGTTAAAAAAAATGAAAATAGCGAAACCTAAAGAAAGAGGTTGACGATTTAGAAGAGCTGATAAAAAAATAAAAAATGAAATAAGTGAAATATTTGAAAAAGTGGAAAATTCTAAAAAAAAAAATAAATGGAGAAATGTTAAGAAAACAAAAGACGCTAAAAAGGGGGCGCAAGGTTTGGAGAAAAATTAAAAAAAAAAGAGAAAATGTCAAAAATTTAAAAGGTAAAAAATCGAAAAAATAGCAATGTTTTAAATAATAAAATGAAAAAAAAACTAAAGTTAAAAAATAAAAAGTGAGTACACAATTTGGAAAAACTACATGTAAAAAGTAAAAAAGAGAAATAAAATGGTTTTTAAATTGGGCAAATGCGAAGAAGGTAAAAAAAATAGAAAAATTGTTAAAAAAATTAAAGTAGACAACCACAAAAAGAGAGGTTGAAGATTTAGAAAAACACGGGTAAAAGAAATAAACAAATAAAGAGGAAGATAACAACAAAAAAATTACTTGAAACGTATTGCCCAATTTAAAAGTGGAATGTTATTGGGTAAAGGCACCGACTTAAAAAGCAACACTCTTCAAGTGGCGCACTCTAGGAGAACGCCCAATGTCTATTATAACTTAAAATACGAAACACTGACGGAAATATTGTTTATATATATAGCTGTTGAAAAATCGAAAACAAAAGTATGCATACATATGTGATTGTTTCTAACAAAAGTCACATTAAATGGAAATTTTATTATTGTTTGGGGTTATGAGCTAACAGGCTTTATAGGAATATTTTGCATTTAAAAATAAACTGAAAACAAACAAGATATTGTAGATAAGGCACCCGAAGGAATTTGTAATGCGTTTATAAATAGGTAGAAAAATGTGTAGACCGATTAACAAGAAAACATAAACATCTTCCTGGATGACTAGACAAATACTCCATAATATTTAAAAATACTTAACTTCCGCTAATATTATCTCTATCTAATACATAGTATGAGTAAATGCACTAAGTGCGGGAACACCTTAATATTTTAGGTGGGACTTAATAGGAAATAAGGGTCCAAAATCTGTGCGCAAAAACAAAAATACATATTAAATGAGTCAAGTTATTTATGGCCTTAACAGAAGGCATATATTGCAATACAATAAATAGAGTTCTTATTTTTAATTTATCACCGGCCAAATGCTTAGAATACCTCAATGCCGATAAGATACCACCTTCCCTTCTAACATTACAACGAATACTCAGAGATCACGTTTGTCCGTTCTGACGATGTATTTGTTGCACTCCGTTATCGAATGACACGGTTCCAAAGTTATCATCGCAGATAACATATTTCTATTTGGAAAAAGAACCTCATATAAGAACACGCCAGTATTGAACGCATCGAAAGTTCACAGGCGTAATATTATGGAATGTTTTCTTTATAACGAATACCGTTCCGTTAAAATTGTGCCCGATGTTATGATAGATAACCTTTTTAAATGGAAATTTAGTGACGTTGAAATATTCGATTTTAAAATAGATTTATTTTTATACCAGCTGATAATGTATGTGTAAATTTCAACAAAATTATTCACAATCCTTATGTGCTTTATGTCTATCAAGTATATGTACAATAATATAATTGACGTATCTACATACATATATCATATTTGCGGTGATGTAATAGTCATACCATAAATATTAATTTTTTATCAAATCAATGCCTGTAATTTTATGGACGTTATCTTCAAGGCAGATACTTTTTTTTTACAATGTAATTCAGCCCAAGTATTTTTTATTTACATTGCAGGTATGAACGATTCGATAATCGTTTGTAATTACATATAGGAAGTGCTTCCTGCAAAAAATTAGCATTAACACGGAATAGATTAAAGTAGTGGCGGGAAATATAGCTATACTCTTTCATGCGTGAAGTTATATGTTGATTTAAATTATGATTCATCATTCATCACTTCCGGTTAAGCTTAAAGTATATTTACGGACAGAAATATTGTATAAAGTGAAAATAAATATTTAAACATACACACTACGTAACCAATATTTATAGCCTTGACGAAGTATCGGAGAGCAGAAGAAAAATGATTATTATCAAGTGTATAAGTACTTTGTACAATACGTTTGTGTAAATAAGAAATTGGGACATATAATAAATATCTCAGCTACAATCGCTACTGTATACCAGAAAAAGAAATCAACACTTTTTCACTTGAATATATATCCTGTACGATCCTGTTAAGATTAATTTTTCGCTAATTTCGAAATATTATGCATTGAACTCGAAGGAAACTTTCGACAATATAGTTGTTGTACACACTAAAAAAATTAGATAACTTTTCTTGGTAAAAATCACTTTTTTTTTTTGTAAATGTATAGAAGAAACTAAAGGTAATTGTCGAAATGTTTGAATTTTTTTCCGTAATACAAGTATTTTACGTGAATATTATAGGAAAATTTCTATTTCTTAGAAAATAATCTCTATTACCAAGAAAAATATTAATATCTCTTAGAAAAAACTTAAAATTTCTTGCAATTTGGAAAATTACTGCCATAAATATAGTTGTTTACAAGTGTTAAGGAAGGCCCGCATGCGTTAACTTGGAATGTTCTGGTTCCATGCAGTGTTGCCATCTTGGTGAATTTTCCACTAAATTTGGTGTATTCAAAGCACGCCTGGTGTCCACAAATCATATTCTAATGGCTAGTGAAAAGTTGTTAGAGTATATTTTCGTTTATATGAGAATGATTTTAATTTTAATTCTAACATAGTTTTTAAAATTTCGCGCACAATGTACAAAATAAAATGGTTGAAGGTCACCAAACATTTTCTCTAAAAACCTACTTGTCACTCATTCAGAATAAATGAGGATATAATATAGACAGCTCGATATATGTTTTCTACATGGCAGACAGGGAATATCTAATATTTATCTATTATTTGTCAGATAAATATTTCTTAGGAATGTATCACACTGTTGCACCAATGTATATATCAATTACATGAAAAACTTCGAAAAATTTTTACTTATAGAGAGTACATCGAGTAAGGACAAGAAGAGGAATTATAGCGGACCAAAATCTTAAACTAACTTCACACAAGACAACAGCTTCCCAAAATGGCCAGTTGGTATTGTTTACGTCGGTTTAATCTATATGATTTACTTGTTTTTATTATTTATTTACGTATCTTATTAGTTTTGAATTACTTCTTCAGTTTAAAAACATTTTAAAGAAAACAATGATATTCTTGTGTAAAAGTCAGACAGTGCCAGTCCATAACAATTACATACTTTCCTATATATTATATTATTAGGTTTAATGAATAACTCAAATGCTCGCGAAAAAGACACCAAATGGGTATCATTTTGTAGTGCCCAGTCCACTCTCGCAAGATAAATTTTGATGCTGACGATGGTCGCAGTTTCTTGGGATTTCCGAATGAATGTAATATAATATGACACGACAAGAATTAAGAAACTACATGAAAAAGAAGAACTATTATCGTTGTGCAGAGATTCCTAGCACATTAAAATCAAATATTATTTGTTAGATACACATTTTCAAGCTAGATTGCTATTTATCGCAGTAGCTAACCTAAATTCATTTATGTTCACTTTTGTAAAAAATGTGATTTTGGTTTGAACTGCATTAATACTGGTATAAATTTTAATCGCATTTATTCACATTATAAGACAATCGATATTATATAGTTAACGTCTGAAATCTATCCACTTGTACAACCCCGGACATTATGTTGACAAACCAGTGCATGGTCAGATGTTAGAAATGAAGTAGTCGAATAGAAAGGAACAATCCTTTGTATCGCACAGAACGATATAGTCATAACTCTTGAACCCTAATAAAAAGTTATGTGTATTCGTGTCAGAAATTTGAAAGTCCTTCCACCGATGCTGTTGCATCTTTATTAATTTATTTGAGAAAGAGCCACAACATATTCATTCCTGGAAGAATCTTTTACACTATAAAAATATAAACAAAGGTTTATTTCACAAAAAGGAAAGAATATGAACATAATTATCGTAAAACATTTGCAAATATATGTACCACTTAATCAAACATTATTTTACTGGAATCGTGTTTTTTATTACTATAAACTGTTCATAAGTATTTGCAACAAAATCAGAATAAAAAACGCATAATTTTGTGTATTTTTTAAATCTATTTTTCTACTTCCTTTAAAATATAAATTATTCTACCACGTTTGAAAATTCCCGGCAATCAGCCGGCAGCTGGGCTTGAAGGTCATTCAAAACGGACCAAGCATGAAACAAGGATTTTTGCGAACATGTCCTTACTGTTATATACTGTGCTTATAGTTAGAAATATTACTTCTAAAAGTAAAATACCTGTACGGTTTTAGGAGCTTAAAATTGCCCCAAAATCGTACAGAAATTTTACCAAAATTTTTTTAGTGTGTAGTGTGTTGAGAGGTGAGAAATTAACAGATACTTTGTGTTACGGAAGGTCTTCTGGGAGAATACGCCGAGAAACAAGTTCTAGAGTAAATTTAAACTTAAATATCATTAATCGGGAAAAAAAAAGAAACTTAATACACGATTTTAACTTACTGTTACTTTTTTCCTTACAGCACGAATATTTACCGATTCTTTTTATTACATTAAATACCGGAAATATGTCGAGCCAAACCAAGAATCGGTTTTCAGTCGATAACATTGCATTGTTACAGATTATACTATCATGAGGCATTCAATTTGCTTGCAAGGGGTTATTATGTTCGGGATGAGTCAGGTGTCATGGTATCACTTCGTGCCATTCACGGTTCCTATAAGATGTTTACCTCTTAAATAAACCAGATTAGGGGCACGTTACAGAAAAGGAGAGGAATATAGAAAGTTGTCAATTTTTGTTTCCAACTCATTCATTTAAAAGATCTTTTAATTCTCTTTACGGCAGCATTTATCTAAAAGTCATTTTTTTAAATCAATAAGCAGAGGTGCATACTTTGCAACCTGTGTAATAAAACACAATTAGAATGAAATGGCTTCAAATGCTCTCCCTATGTGCTCTCCTTTGCGCATTTTTTTTTTGTGGTTAACCAAGGTAACTGATACTTGTTTTTGTCACATTCACTTTAATGTCCTTTTTCTCCACTATTTTTGCTTCTGTTTTCAGCTTTAGATACTTATTTTGTAGTGTATTAATTTACGTTTGCATTGTTTGATGGAATGTTCTTTAGCGGAGTTTACTTTTAGTTAGGTCGTGAAATTACAATAACTTATGAAAATTACGAGTATAAAGCAATTGCCCCTAGTAATAAAATTAGCTTTCTGTCCCTATTTCTTTCAAATGATTTTATTTTGTTAAATATGTCACACAGTTTAATTTGTTTATTTATTTATTATTGAAAATGATTTTTTCGAAAGAAGAACTAATTGATATGATACAACATCTAATAGATAGATATACAGGGTGTATCACATAAAAACGTAAATTTTGCTTGGGTGTTAACTACACGACATAGAAAGCACAAACCCACCGAAACCGGATTTTATCATTAAAGAATAAAAAAAAAGTAAAATTTAGAGTCAAAAATTCTTTAGTCCGGACCTGATGCAAGAAAACGTCATGTTAAGCACCCGCTAAACGTTAATTATGTATAAATACATTGCAACTCATTGAGTATCATTCTTAATGGTGTGCCGTAAGTTCATTTAACGTCATATCTGAATAAATAAAGCCCTTGAAAAAATAGCAAAAACTGAGGCATTTTAAATTTCTTCTTTTTATAATAAACATTCCCTTATTTGTTAAGAGCATTCTACGTAAGGCTACAAAGTATTATTTTTAATATCCTGATAAGACGTTCGAGTTTCACCGATAGCGACTCAGTAGTTTACAAAAAACGTAATAATATTTTCTTTTGCCTTTGTCCAATCGAGAGTTAGTTGTTAAGAAACGGTACCACAGAAATCTGATTATTTCTTTGGATATTATTTAATCATATAACGCAAAATGAATTGAATAGAAATTACATAGAAATAAACTGTAGATACAGAAAAATTTGCAAAAACACGCCTTTTTACTATGATATCGCGCGAAAATGAATCTATACATTCCCGCGCTTTTGCCGATGCATCAAGCTTCGATTTTCTCTATATGAAATCATGATGGTCCTGAAAAGATCGTTTTTTCGGAGACGGGAAGAATTTAAATAAAATGTTCGAAGTGGCTTGCACTCCAAGCGGCGATCCACACAAAACTAACAGCGGTAATGGCTGAATGATAGTGGTATGTGGGGTATACCGGAACAGCATTTAGGTTGGGCACAGATGCGGCTCTAGCTCACAGGCATTTACAAAATATTTTTTCTCGTTAATGCTTACAGAATAGACCCCTGTGCATGAAAGACTTTTGATCGTATATGATTACAGCTGCTACATATTATTATATTTACCTCTATATCTGATACACCCTGTATACTTATTAATATACTTGTACTATAAATCAATTTTAATAACACTTAAAGTCATCCGGCCATCCAAAAAGTTGAAACTCTACAGATCACTCGGTGCATATAAAATATTTTTAAAATAACAAATGAACTTTATGATTTATTTAAGAAAATAATTCACCCTTTATATATTTCATTTCTCAGTTTTAGTTTTGTGTGAAACAACATCAAATAGAAAATAAATATTCGTTACAAATCAGATGTGTTACATACAATTCATTAAGAATTAATTATTACAATGACAAAGCGTATATCTTTATTTTACAAGCATTATCTTTCTTAAACTAGAACATACGAAAATAACAGTTTTTTTATTCATTCGTTTTTTTTTTTTTTTTGGTATCCACATGTTAAATTAATTAACCAGAAGAACTAAAAATAAATTTCTGTAGGTAGGTACTCTCTATTCTACGTTATACCAGGAATATTACATTGTACACGCTCCAATTCACTGATGATCTCTTAATTTCCTCTGTATCCCACATATTAACACTACCATAATAATAATCGTCTCCTCATTGGTCGATATAATATTATCGCAATAATTTTCAAGGTCGTCTAGCTCATTTTTAACCCATCCTTCTAATTATTATTCTCCTTTTTTTTCTATTATAAATCAGAAGGACATTTTTTTATCGCTCGAATATCAATACAGCAATTATCAGCGAAAACAGTGTCGCCAATATTCTGCGTGTTTTTACATATAATTCTTTGATTGGACGGAATAGTTTTATTATATAGAGGTCCTGGCCGTTGTCCAAACACGCCTGACCTTAAAAATATCACTGAGAACGCTTTATATATTACCGCTTGTCAAGCTAAAAGGCTATCTGTAAAATGGACCGCGTTAAGAATAGATATATCCGAAATACGTGTCGTCTTCTATACGATGAACACAATTATGGAAAAGAAAAAAAGATGTTCGCGAATAACTATAAGCGCTTGAATCACTCTGTATAAGATTAAGCAATACTTAATATAATATACTTTTTAACATTAACAACACAACACATACCGAAAAACTCTTTATCGAAATTGTCATTCCAAAGTTCAATATCTGTTGTCGTTTATGTCTTTAATTACTCATCACCGTTTATACTTTGTTATTTTCTTGGAATTGGTAAAGTTACTGCATATTATTCAATAACAACAAAGCGTGTTGTTAAATTTGTAAAAATAAAATGCGAAGTGTGAGACAAATTATCTATATAGGGAAGTCATTAGCGGAAATGTGCAATATTCTGTTATGATAGAGTGTTAGTAGAAATACATGTGGAGAAATTGATTTTCTTCGTGTCATTTGCATTTGCAAATATAGTGTAACCTAGGTTTAGTGACCATCTGTGGTATGTACAGTCTAACCTAAATTTAGTGACCGTTTGGTAAAATGACCTACTTTTTTAAAAACGTATTTAAACGAGATTATTATTATATTTATGCATAATAGTAGAACGCGTTGTTTTATAAGGTGGGCACAATTATAGAAAAGACAAAAGATACTGGCGACATTAAATGCAAATAAAAAAAAAACTACAGATATTCTTTGTCGATTATAAATCACCCTGTATAAGATTCCGTTATTATTCAATAATAGCGATAACATTCGAGTTTGTCAACGTAAAAGCAATAATATAGTTCATTTATTATAGCAGACGAGGTACTACGTGAGTCAGTTTGCTATGACGTCACGACCGTGTTGCAAATTTTCTGTTCGTCAAAACGTAAACAAACTCTTAAAAATAACATTTACCGTTAATATTATAGTGATGATTCTTTTTGAATATCAGGATTTAAAGTATGTTAATCATGATAGGCAGTGGAAAAAAATAACAAAAAGCACAGTGAGTACCATACATTTAACGGGCCATTATCGCTTAAAGTAATTCACAGTAACCACATTAGTATGTAGTTTCTTCTCTATCCGAACCAATCTCTCTGATTTACTACTTCGAATTTCGTTCCAAATATGATGGCACACAAAGTACGTCAAATTTCCAGACTAATTAATTCAATCCGCTTTATACTAATTGTATGCCATCCTCCGATCTGCATATTTCATCCATCGTTTACATAACAACTTTCTTTTCTTTGAGAACAAATAATATCTACCACAACAATGTTTTCAACCATAGAAAATCTTTTATTAAGAACACTGTCCAAAATGTTTAATGTTATAGTTAGTCTGAAAAAATGTATGTGAAAGAACCACTTCTGTAAACAATATTGTATATACTCACTGTTTTCGTACATGTCATAAATGTGTTTCAAAAAGCACATGACAATAAGTAGAATAATCAATTTTTACAACATTTGTTTCGTATGCATTTTCGTTTGGGTTGTGGATGTATTCCTGTTACTCATGATGAAATTTGCTTATGTTTGCATGAATGTTTANGTTGAGTAAATGTAGCTTTCATCTGTTCCTTGTGCATATTGATGGTGGTGAAGGATAATTATTGTATTAGGAAGCAGTTACTGAGTGAAACGCCCAATTACGCGCGAATGCAATGGTAAATCGTCAAATTGTCGGTGTACAGGGTGGACGCTTTTTAATAGAAACATCTCGGAAAATGTAAGAGGGACATATTTTCACAAATTTGAGTATCTTAAAGATGAATAAAGTGTATTGAAATACTGTAATTGAGGTCTCACTACACCCACTAGAACCAAATATGTATCAAATATTTTTCAGTGTTTCACATTCCCCCACACAAAAAAATAATTACTCAATTTGAATATAAATGCATCACATTGAATATAACATAACTTCCTATACAGGGTGTATCAATAAAAAAGTAATTTTTTCTGGTGTTAACTACACGACCTATAAAGCACCAACCCACCCAAAACCGGATTTCATCATTAAAGAATAAAAAAAGTAAAATTTAGAAGCCAAAATCTTTAGTCCGGCCTGATGAAGGAAACGTCATGTTAAGCACCCGCTAAACTTGGTATTATTTATAAATGCATTGCGCTCATTAATATTATTCTTAATGGTATGCCGTAAGTTCATTTAACGTTCATACTTGAATAAATAAGGCCCTTGTAAAAATAGCAAATTAAGGCATTTTAAATTTCTTCTTTTATAATAAATATTCCTCATTTTGTTAAGAGCATTCTACGTAAGTCTACAAAGTATTATTTTAATATCCTGATAAGACGTTCGAGTTTTCACCGGCATATGCGACTCAGTAGTTACAAAAAACGTAAATATTTTCCTTTTCTTTGTCGAATCGAGAGTTTAGTTGTTAATAAACGGTACCACATGAATCTGAGTTATTTCTTTTGATTTATTAATAATCATAACTCAAAATGAATTGAATCTAATTACACAGAAAAATGTAGATACAGAAAATTTGCAAAACACGCCTTTTTACTATGATATCGGCGCCGAAAATGAATCTATACATTCCTGCGCTTTTGTCGATGCATCAAGCTTCCATTTTTCTTTATATGAAATCATGATGGTCCTGAAAAGGTTTCGTGTTTCGAGACGGGAAGAATTTAAATAAATGTTCGAAGTGGTTTGCACTCAAGCGGCGATCCACACAAAACTAACAGCGGTAATGCTGAATGATAGTGGTATGTGGGGTATACTCGGACACACTTAGGTGGCACAGGTGCGGCTCTAGCCCACGACATTTATATATTTTTTTTCTCGTTCATGCTTAGAGTAGACACCTGTGCCTTAAGACTTTTGATTGTATATGATTACAGCTGCTACTTATATTATATTTACCTCTATATCTGATACACCGTATATAAGCCAGAAATGATGTATTTATTTGAGAATAAATTTGTTCAGTTTTCCAAACCGTGATTTGTTAGGCGAAACAATTTTTAGTTCAAATGTAATCAATATACTAAAATTCATTATGAACATATAATATTTCACCACAAAAATAAGTATTTTAGATTTGAGTAAATAGATTTTTTCAAATGGAAGCTATCATATATTTATGCCTTAATAATTTATGTACATTTGATAGAAGTATATAAAAATATTATTTGAAGTATCGCCATTATTTGCTTCCAAAATATAAGTATATTGAACTGATAATACTTACCTGCTTAATCTAAGCATTTCTACTATATTCAAGGGTAATAATTACCTACTAATTTTGTGTCTGTAACACCAAAAAATCTCGGTAGGGGAAAATTATAAATAAAGAAATATTATGTAATTAATAAATTTACTGTCATACTTTATAGTTTTACAAGTTTGGGAGAAGTAGTCGTATCGGGGTACTCCAGGAGTGCGCACGGGATATTGTTGCGTAGAGGTATAGATGTTATGCGTATCCGTCGTTGCAACCAATGTTCTCGGGATACTTCCCACTCAATGCCTGTGCCTAGTATCTAGTCGGCATTGGTTACTGATATAATTTCAATCAGTATAATAATTTGCTGGTATTACCTACTGAAAACTAATAACTAGTAAATACCTACATATGTTTGTTAAAGTACACACCTGCCATGTTCATATATTATCGACACAATGGCGCTGACTCTAAGTATTATTTTAAAGTTTTTTTAAACCAGTAATCCTTTAATATTAGATAACACGTATGTACTTACCTTCGAATATTTTAATAGTAGCATCTGTGCATCAGCCCCATTCCACTTCATTCTCTTAAGTAGCTGTGAAACGGCTGGGGTATCCATATAGATTTACTTATATACACTCACAACCAACAACACTGTTCGCTGGTCAATCAAAAAGTGACGCCAAGTAAAGAGTATGTATATGCAAAACCCCCTAAAACTCCCTAAAAAAGAGGGAACCAATAACAGACAAGTTTTAGTGCAATAAATGGTGGGGTAGAATTCGTTTCAAATGTTTCAATATTATGGTAATTTCAATTTGATATTTCATGTTTTCAGTACAAAACATTGAATCATTTTATATAGTAATTCATTATACCAAACGTATAAGGGATTTTATTTTGAATCTATACAGACTTTCTCACTATGATTGCATAGATTTATTCCTTACAACAATAACAATGTTCATTTGGAGGAAGTATACTTCAATGCAAATTGTTGTAGGTGTATATTGTGTTTTCAGAGAATTTACTCTTATGTTCTAACCAACAAGATTTAATTCATTTAAATATATATTAAGTTTCGATTTTTGAATAAATAAAAATATTCAGATTGATAATAGATTTTTTTTGTGTACCAAATTTTATCAGAATCAGAGAGATCAGCTTTGAGTGCATTGCCTTGCCAGTTGCTTTTAATTAAGATTGTAGCTTAGGTTATAATGTCCAGAAGATCAGTCTATCAGCTTATCTGACATTTCCTCTTAAATATTCCTCTA
The DNA here is from genome assembly GCA_004143645.1 of Protaetia brevitarsis. Lineage (NCBI taxonomy): Eukaryota > Metazoa > Arthropoda > Insecta > Coleoptera > Scarabaeidae > Protaetia > Protaetia brevitarsis. The sequence continues at coordinate 373,914 of RXPK01000072.1, forward strand.
AATTAAATATCTCCAATACAAATAATATAATTGCTTTCGCGATAGTCGAAATGGCGTGCCCGCTTCCAATAAAACCACATTGATGGCGGCCATTTCCTATAAAAATTATTGCTCCCAACACGTTTGATGCGAGGATAGCCAGTCTGGCGTAGTGCAGCACGTATCTTCGATCGAAATACATTCTCCCCTCACCGCCCCAACGGTACCAACTCATGTCTAATTCAACTGTAGATGTAAAGTTGTCACAAGCTCTTCAGTCGCACCTAAATACGTATAGGTACTAGGCGAACTTAAAGTAAGACTATTTACTAATTCAGTACCGTATGGATCGACTAGCCGAAGCTGGTCTAAGTTTACTGACTGTCGTCACCTTCATCTTGGGAATTATTTACCGGGGAATCAATTTGGTAAGTTGAGGGACTATTTGCAGAATTTACGAGTCGAAAAGCTACTGAATTCATGAGGGTATTAAGGGATGTTATATACGAAGGCGACAAACAGATATCTACTACGCCAATTTCTAACCACTATGGATTTACTATAGCCTCTGACATTGAAAGAAAACTACAATGGGTTGTCCACGCGATAGACAAAAAAATATATAAAAAAAGGTTTATAAATATAGAATATTGAATGTTGCTTAGAGTATAGTAAAGATTTTGACTCTCTCTGTTTGCTTCTATGCACTGTAATTTATTTTCAATTCTTTTTAGTAACCACTTTATACTTCTTTGACAATCTAAATCTCTTCACAAATTCCTCAACATTGCAATTGTTAAATAGTTTATATGAGCCTCTTAAAGTATATGCTTGTCACGATTAACTTTTCAACTAGGGTGACTAAAACTTCTTCCATGTACGCTTCAGAAATCCTCCAATATGTGCATACTTCTCGTTCATAAATAATTTTTAACTTGTAAACATGACATAGTTTTTTGGTTGTATCGGCAACATACGTAAATTTTCCATCTCCTATTAAGCTTCTACTAGTGACGGATAGTCATTGTACTAGAGCTTGTTGGCTGCTTCAACCATTCAATTACATTTAATAAATATACATAATTTTTTGTAGTTACTGAAAAGTCAATTATTTTAGTTATTGAACTAATAACATTTATTATAGGTTTGAAATACCATCATTAATAATGAAATAAATAATAAAAAAATACTAAATGATGGTAAACTTTCAGAATATGTCATACGTCAATTCAATCAAACAAATAATATGGTTTAGATGGAGGTAATTGTTGCCTACTCGCCAGTTTCAATGCATTGACAGATTTGTTTTATTGTACAATTTGTTGTATGTATAATAGAAATAAGAGAAAGAGTCCAGCATTCCCCCATTTCAAGAAATGGAAATAAATTATAAATAATAATAATAGATCTTTATTTCATAAACCATACAGTATGAAAATGTCTTAGAAACGAACTGACATACAGAACCGACTATCTGACAAAATTCTATACAAACTACAGCTTCACAAGAAATCATTTGAGTGTATAAACTTTTTCGATTAAGCATATGTTTACATTCTTTTGAAAGAGTTTAAGTTAGGTGTTCTTACGTTCAATAAGGTATGCTGTTATGTTTTTTAGATTATTTAAGAATATTTTGTGCTATGATGTTTTTGAAAAAACCCCTTTGTTCGGATATGACAGTGCGAAGAAGATTTGCTACAATAACAACATTTTATTATCAAAAAGTACATGTAAAGTTGCTCAATCTACAATAAATTTCGAAATGACTTCCTCCAGCCTGGATACAAGCATTCAATCTTCTCGTCATTGACTGTCGAACTCTTTCAAACATCACTCAGGTCGTTTCTCATTGATTACGCCAGCAATTATCCGATTTCACAAATCGTCCCAAATCTTCCACTGGATAGCGTAAACTATTGACTCAGAGATCCCAGAAGAAATAATCTAGGGGTTTAAGTCTGGGGATCGAGCAGGCCATTGCGTGTGACCCACTCGACCAATCCAGCGATCTCTATATGTGCTGTTAAAAAATTACGAGCAACCAAACTGAAATGTGGTGGTACACCATCGTGCATAAACCACATTGTAATTATTGTCGCGTATGGTACATCCTCCAGAAACTCAGGCAGCGTTGCTTCCAAAAAGTTGCGGTACATCACGCCAGTAAGTCTTCCTGGTCATCATTACGATAGTCATCCACAATTCCAACCCAAACATTCAACGAGAACTGATGTTGAAAACGATCTTCAAATACCTCATGCGGATTTCATCTGCCCACACATGGTTATTATGAAAATTCTTATTGTATTTCTTGAGAACTGGCTTCATCGGTAAACAGAATCTGTGTCAGAATGAGAGGATGTAAACTAATGTTGCAATATCCATTGACATAATGCAATACGTGGAGGAAAATCAGCAGGTAGTAGTGCCTGAACGCGTTGAATGTGGTATGAATACAACAAATTGTCCTTTGACAAGAATTTTCCAAACTGTCCAATGACTTACATTCAAAATGTTTGCAATTTTTCGCGTAGAACTACCAGGATTTTCCTCTATCATCTCCAGCACATTCTGTTCCAATTGTACCGTCCTTCCAGTCATTGATCTTCCTGACCCTCCACTTCGTTTCATTGAGCCTGTTTCACGAAGACGTGGATGAATGTTTTCGAAGATTTTTACATTATCGGCAGGAAATCCTTCAATATACAATCGTCTAACTTCTAATGAGTTACCATCAGCAAGTCCGTACATGAAATGCATGTCAGTCATCTCGACGTTCGTATACATCATGATAGAGGATTTCACTAACTATTAAAGACACGTCAAACAGCCAAACGTCACTCAATCTAAACAAATGCGATCGATGAGATGTATTCAAATGAAATTCATTACTAGATAAAACAGGCGTTTCATGTGAACGAGATAGAAAAAATAACAACGAATTGTAAACAATTTTTTGTACTTGATAAACTCATTGGCGTATATACACCATACTTTTATTTACATTAATAATTTCAACGAATATCGAATATGGTTGTCGCAAATCTTGTTCGCCCTGTATCTTCGAAGCAAAGGGGTTTTTTAAAAATCATCATAGGTCAAAATATTCTTTGAATTAGCCAAAAGGAATAACCCCTTGAATTTATGCCGCATGTTTACCTAACATCCTGTATAGGAGAAATTCATGATCACCTAGATGCGAATTCATTTTGAAACAGACTGCATATTCAGTTTATCGCCTTAACCATATGTGAATTATAGTTTCTGTACCTTGCCAAATAATTAAATATCAAAACTCACCCCCATAGATAACCTCAAAATCTGGATCCATCTCGAATTGTCCCTAATATAATCGCACCAATTTCCAATCATAAAATCGCACTTATCTAAAACAACTTGACCTTTCATTACAACCCCAAAACTAAGATCTGGATCCATTGCGAAGACCAATAGACCACCCTTACATGTAGATATAACCCTTAACCTTACTTCGCCGTCCATGCAGGGATTTGTCATTCGTACTCTATGAATTATTAAATCCGGCGAGGTTTGCTAGCCCCTTAGGTCAGAATTACTAAACGTATTTATTATGGTTAAATTTCGTAGGTGGATGGTCCAAGCCCACAAAAGCGTAGACGTCCGCCGAGGGTTGACTCCTGGTCGATATTGGGGATGATATTTCGCTTTTCTCGGACGAAATCGTGATTTAACGAATAACATTAGTGAAGTTATACGGCGTATGGTGTGTTCAGAAATAGCAGAATCACGTAGCTGGATCGATAGTATTTTCAATTAAGATTGCCCAATAAAACTACCCTGATCGGCCACTGCTAGCAACATTAAATGAAACTTTGGGCAGATAACAGCAGTATAAGCATTGATTAATCTTACGCGGAAAATTTTATTTTAATGTTTGATTTAAGATTTTACTTTAAACTTGCCCTCTGGGGAATATGTCAAGCTTTCCTTTACATCTTTTAGAATCCACCCTGTATACAGAGTATCATGGTTAAAACAGGCCACCTCAAATAACTTTTAACAGCCAGAAATATTACATAGATATTTTTAAAAATATATTTTATAAATATTTTTTCGTGAGAGGTTTTTGAATATATTTTTCATATTTTTTTCTAAATATAGATAAATTATTCAATTAAAATATTTATTTCATATTTTAAAATTAATGTAAGCGCAATATTTTTTTCTAAAATATTTGTAAAATATTATTTATATGAAAATTGAGATTTCTTATGCAATCTATTTAATTTGTCAAAATGAACTAAAATTGTTCTTGGTTATTTAGAATGTATATAACGTCGATAACGAAAAGTTGAAACATACATAGAGTTGTCTAAAAGGCAAGAACTTGTTTTTTCACACTCACCATACAAGTTAATAATCAATAATTCTGGCATCTTTTAAGGCATACTGTAGGTTTATCAAATTAATCACTATTTTTTAATTGAAGTGTTCTAAATAAAAAACAAACTTATTTATTATCATTTTATTTGAATAAGCCAATAGAAATGAAAAATACTCATTTTTAAGTCTAGCCTTGGCTGGTGCCCGGTACAACCCTATGGCTTTTTTCATATCTTCGGTAGTGGCCCTCTCATGGCGTTTCCTTGTGGCCTCTTAAACAATGCCAATTGTGTTAGATCACACCATGAATAAAACATCGTACAACATTATCAACACCTACTAATACATTTGGAGCATTTACAATAATTGGAGTGGTAGCTACATTCTAATACTTACGATACTTATTTTTACTTTATTTCATAATATTTGAAAAACATTCTACGTACAAACAATAAAACAACACAACGTATTCTAACCTTATTTGAGGTTATGACGCTTATCTACCGAGATGAATCTCTTAAGCAAATCAACTAGCAATTTATCTGGTAGATGCAGTACATATATGATGCATAAAATTCCTACAATTATATTATTAAACGATTTCTATACATAGCGATATTGAGCATTCTAATTATCTTATAAATGCCATGACACGTTCAAAGTTTTGCTTACCTCGTAGTCACCACAAAAACTAAAACACATCCCGCAACAATTAATTACACAGTTAACCCTAATCTGCACTGATCGTATACTATTATAAACTATAACATGTAACGGACAAACGAATGAAAACGTTGATGATACGCACGTGCGCGTATGCATTCTATGTACCTAATCCATAGACGCATAAACAATACTAAATCATATAACACCGGCACTGTAATGAATAGAGGTGTTGTGTTGACGTTCGCAACTTACAAATATTACAAATAATATAATACAAAACGCAGATATATTAATAGAAAAGTTACAGTGCTCAACTTAGATACTAATTAAATCATATTAGATATATACTATCTAATTTAATCTTTAAACTATCATTTTAAATAGGTACATACCTACTTAATATGTATGCATATTTTACCCATTTTATATTATTCGTCCTACGCACCAAATGTACAAAAGCAAAAATTCAATCTTTTTTTTCTTATATGAAATAAATATTTACAGAAATACAAAGCAAAATATTCTTGCAGAGTTATGGAAAATATATTGAGAAAACATTTGCAATAAAATATTATTAATGCTACATAACATATATATTTTTAAATGTTTTCCTAATATATTTTCTATAATATATTTTATGCATATTATATGAATATAACTAATATTCAAGAAAGATTTAATATTTTTTAAATATTTATAAAATATGAAATAAATATAGTTGGTCACTGGGGACTCCCACATCTCACGAGAACCAATCTGTCCTGTGTTAATTCACCGAACGGAGCAATTTTCCGCGTACTTCCTTCTCCTTATCGTACTTTGAAAATCTTTCAAAGCCGCGCGTAATAAATCTCATTTCCGTTTCCCGGAAAACGTTCTCTGCGATGCTAAATTAAATATTTCAGTTCCCCGCGGATAAATCCATGCTTTTTTTTTTTAAAAAGAAAAACCAGAATCCTTAACTTTACAGTTAGCATGGAAAATGGCTTTTCGATTGGAAACCCCACCGTGTGTGTAATGGCTAAAATCATCTCCATTTTGGAGAGTAAAAAATTAACTTGTCCAGCACTGCGAGAAACATATACACAGAGATTCAAAATGATTGTCAAATCCGCTCCTATAGATAGTAACAGGGTGTAGGTATATGCCGCGTGTTTGTAATGAAGGTTTGAACTAAGTCAGTGTTGGAACATAAGAAAGTAAACGGATCTGTCATAAATAAGGAAACGTAACCTATATTTGAACTCGCATTATATAAACGACTATGGATTGGTGTTTCTGCTTGTAAAAATGAAATGTAATTCATTTAACTTTACTAAATTATGATTTTACAATTCAGTACTAACTGGTGTTTAACTAAATTTATTTATTACTTTAAATTATAACATACAATTAGTATAATTATTAAGTGACAAAACTGCATCTCTCAGTTCTTCTATGGTATGCATGCAGTTTCTATAGATCCTATTTTTTAGATAGCCAAACATGAAGTAATCTAATGGGGTTAGATCAGGCGATCTTGGTGGCCATCTTTGTGCTCTAACGAACCTGTCAGCAAAAAACTATTGAAGATATTGGCACATTTGTCGAGCAGTATGTGCTGGAGCATTATTGTGCTGAAAATAACCTGCTTCAAGCTCATTTTCTTGTAACTCTGCAATAAACAATTCCAACATCTGTTGGTAACGTTGGGCTGTTACAGTTTCCTCGAAGAAAATTGGTCCTATTATTCGTTGCCTGGACATAGCTAACCAAACTCTAACTTTTACGGGATGCAATTGCGTTTCTCGAAATTCGTGTGGATTTTCTGCAGACCAGATACAATAGTTTTGTAAATTGATATAATCTGTTAGATAAAACCAGGCTTCATCCGAGAAAAATGATTTGTTTAGCAAGTCATCGTCCCTTAAATTGTCATTAAACCTTTGACAATATTCCAATCGCCTGTCATGATCTAATGGTAATAATTCCTGTACCGTAGAAACTTTATAGGGATGAAAATGTAACTTGCTTTTGACAGCTCATTGCGCTGAAGTGTAGTATGATAAGTCTATAAAATTATAAAATGTAATAAACTATTTCGCTTAATGTTAATATTGATTTTTTACCTGTTTGTTGAGCTATTACCACAGATAAATTCCCTTATTTTCTTACAGTATTCAGAAATACTATTGTTGGCGATATTAGATGTAAATATAAACGATTTGAAAAAAATTATAAGATAAATAATCGAAAGATACTACAACACGCACGCCAATGTCGCAAAATGTCAAGAAAATTCATTTAAAGTATGAAATTTGTATGTAGCTAACTTCGCTCATTAAATTGGTAATAAGTATAGATAATTTTTTCCGGAAAACAGTTTTTTTCTTACGACAATCATTTTGAATCACATGGTATAGGTATGTACTGTAACGTACCAGAGTTTCTGCTTTTGTTTCTAAACGCGTGAAATGCTTAGCGTATCACTGGCGAGTACACAGTCGAACGATTTGATAAACAATCGAAATTTGTGCAATCGACGCGCCCTAAAAGCCTTGTCTATCGGACTAGCGGCTAACTGGACAACCGCCCTATCGCCACAGCGTTGCCAATTAAACCATTAGTGGATTTATGTAAGCGTATGGTAATAGGATTTTCCGGTTAGTGAATCCTGCTCACGCAAAACTTGCTAGTCTGGGAAAAGCCTTTCAGTTAATCGTCGATTGTTTGACTTTGTCGATATTCGAAACTGATTACGACAACTTTAAGACTGCGTTGTTGTTATTAATTAACTTCTTTCATTTGATGCAGTGCTGCTGTTAAGAACCTCATTTCTGTATGCATTAGAATTCGATATTCTTCTGTTGGAACATACTAAGAGTGTTAACACTGCGTAGGCTTTCACGGCCGGTGTAACTATAACTAACAGCTTATTGCGGGTTTCGCCGTGTGTCAAAACTTTCGCTCGACGTTTCGCTGTTCATACTGACAGCTTCTTCAGGATAACTGAACTGATTCTCCATGGTCCGACATTCTTCTTATATACGCCCCTGGTGCATCCAACCTAACCAGCTAACTTACTAAAGCCATATACCGGACAAACTGCAACGTATGTGAAGAATTCGAAACATTTCGTGGATATTTTGTCTACGCTAAAGACTGAACCTACACACATTTTAGTAAGTTTCGACATTATATCGCTATTCACTAACATACCCACGGAGGACGCACTGGCCTTACTTCCAGAACTTGAACTACAAGAAGACATCATTGAATTGTGAAATTGTGCTTATCCACGACATACTTTTTGTATGAGGGGAAATACTACGAGCAGAAGAACGGAACAGCAATGGGAAGCCCTTTATCACCAGTAATAGCCAACTTGTTTATGGAAGCATTTGAAGAAGAAGCCCTAAGTTCCAGCGATATGAAACCCAAGTGTTGGCTGCGATATGTCGACGATACTTTTGTAATATGGCAACACGGAGAAGTAAAACTACAGCAGTTATTGGAACACATAAACTCATAGCACCCAGCCATCAAGTTTACCATGGAGAAAGAACAAAATGGAAATCTCCCTTTCCTGGGTGTTATGGTTAAGAAAACAAAAGAGGGAATGCTACAGCACGCAGTATTTAGAAAGAAGACGCACACCGATAGATATCTGCATGCAAGATCTCACCATCATCCGATGCAGAAGAAGACATTAATACAAACATTGCTATCCAGAGCCGAAATCATCAGTGACGAACAACATCTTACCGGTGAAAAGATACATTTGGAGAAAGCACTAAAGAAGAATGGTTACACTGACATCGACATAAGGAGAGCCACTAAGAAGAAGACGACACTGGAGACAACTACAGAACCACGAAGAGGGATGGCGTGTTTACCTTACATAGCAGGAGTCACCGAAAAAGTAGGCCGAATTTAGAAGAAACGTAACGTACAAGTACGCTTCGGGACTGCAACGTCGATCCAGCAGTATCTACCGACCGCAAAGGATAAGATACCCAAGGGGCGCACATAAGATAACATGCCAATGCGGACAGTGCTACGTCGGACAAACAGGAAGAGCCATCGACATAAGAATAAAAGAACACGAGAGGGACGCAAGATTAAGAAGGACGCGGTGGCAGAACACATGCACGACACGGACACAAATGGATTTCAAGAATGTAAAAGTAATAACTACACACAAGTACTACGGAAAAAGACTCATCAGGGAAGCCATAGAAATAGAGAAGAATGAAACCATTAACAGAGAAGAAGGGTACCACCTTAGCAACACGTGGAAGAGCCTACTACGAACCGTCACGGTCAATAGAACGGAAACTAGACGGTTGGATGCACCAGGGACGTATATAAGAAGAATGTCGGACCATGGAGAATCAGTTATCCTGAAGAAGCTGTCAGTATGAACAGCGAAACGTCGAGCGAAAGTTTTGACACACGGCGAAACCCGCAAGAAGCTGTTAGTTATACTAAGAGTGTCCTTCTCAAATCTCTCCCGTCTGATTGAAATATCATTTTCCACCGTGTCTCAAAAGGCACCGTGTTGTATACTATACCTATCAATTATTCCTTCTTACATTCTCTTCTCGCAGACTAATTTCTTCTTCCTTATATAAACCTCCCAAAAGAACCTCTCCCACCCTCGGATACCCCAACTCCCGCGCCGGCTAAACGTTCAAAAGAAGCGGGGATTCGTCCATTTCAACATTTTCACGTTAATTCGCCCCATTTAGAAGGTCCTAAATAATTCGTGCGTCTTTTTAAAATCGACGAGAAACCAGGCGACTGCCAGCTCCGTGTAGAAGAACAGGGGGCGAAAAGTTTGAAAGGGAGGGGAGACTCCCTGGCCTTTGATCTCCCGTTGTCTTTCGCTCCTGCAATTTCGCACGAGGAAACAGCAGATACGGCTGAGATCCTTGTTGTTCTGTGCGGACCGTTTCGCCCAGTCGTTGCTAATAGTCGTTTAGTTTCGTCTGATGCTGTTGGTATATACTACAACGTACACAACCTGTGACTCGCAGATTTTCCATAATACCGCTACTATATACCGGACCTTTATGGTCGAGCGCAATTCTCTAAGTATAATTAATTTGTAATCACGAACAGATGTTTTATTACCTAGGGCATTCGTGCCGTAATAAGTGGTGTGGATGCATCGTTTGTGATTTTGTCATACCCGGAAGCTACTACAGGTATACAGTTATATTGCAAGCACGAATGTAATGGTGATTCACTATAATACAAAAACGCACGTAAATTTGAGTAAGGAAATTAATCATACAGGGTGAATTAATATTGTTAATTAAATGAATTAACTCTTTTGGACAGACAACAACGTTTATAATGCATACCTGGGATGTTTTAGTTTAGAAATACGTCCCAGTCAAACCTAATCCGAAATGGGAATAATAGCAATGAAAAAAGGACCAATAATATGATTTCCCGAAAATACCAGCTCAAACATTTAACCCTAGGATGCACAGTGATCTATTGCATTCTCTGTAGTTTTGATTTACAACTTTTTTCTTAAATGCCTCGTAGATATACCACACTATACGCTTCTTACAACATATTTGCTAAATAATATTGCATGATAATGATTCTAAATTATTTAAACACTTTTTATTTACTAATACCCTGTATTTACATGTCATGGACTTGATAGGTCCATATGTAAAGTAAAGCTCAAACAGTAAAACAGATTTGACTAAAATACTTATATTTGTTGTAACAGAATTTATGTTTATTTGTATTATATTTTGAGATTATTTTTTTACTATTTATAATATGACATAAAGCAGAAAACAAAAATGGTTATACAGGGTGATTCTCAATATATGCGACAAACTTTAAGAGCTGATTCCTGGAGATATTTTGATCATAAAAGTTCATAAGAACATATGTCCAAAATCGCTTAGTTCTAAAGTTGTACAATGTTTAATAGTAAGTTAACATAATTAATGTTTTTATTATAAATAAACAAATAATTAGTAAAACAAAATTAACTTATACTAACGTGAAATGACGCCCCCAACTGCAATACAAGCTTCTATCCTCCGTCGTATTGACTGGCGAGTCCGTTCTAAAATACCAGGGGTATTTCGAATTGTTTGAAAAGCTGCGATAATACGATTTCTCAGTTCATCGACATTTTCAATAATGGGAGTCGTATAAACTAATGATTTAAGGTGACCCCAGAGAAAAAAGCCCAAAGAATTTAAGTCTGGGACCGAGGAGGCCACGGTTGTGGACCTCCCGTCCTATCCACCGATCTGGATTATACGTATTGTCCAAAAACTCGCGAGCAACTAAACTAAAATGCGCTGGAGCACCGTCATGCATAAAATACATTTGTAATCTTAATTGCAACGGAACTTCTTCCAGCAGTAGTGGTAGCTCCTCTTCAAGAAAATTGCGGTATACCTCGCCATTTAACCGCATCGGTAAAAAAATGTGGACCTATCAAGTGATCTCCAACAATTCCGGCCCACACATTGACAGAGAATTGATGTTGATGGCGGGCATTCACTAGTTCGTGCGGATTTTCTTCGGCCCATAAGTGATTATTATGAAAATTAATAATCACGTTTCTAGAGAAAGTAGCCTCGTCGGTGAAGAATATTTGAGCCAAATAGTCAGGATTTTGTGCGATTTTGTGTTGCATCCATTGAGACAAAAAGCCACTCTTTGCGGAAAATCTGCCGGCAAAAGTGCCTGCACCCGTTGAATGTGATATGGATACAACAGTTGATCTTTCAATATTCTTCAAACTGTGCCTGACTAATGTTTAAAGCAACGCAATTTTTCTGGTGCTTGTAGTAGGATGTTCCTCAAATTCTTTAGTACCATTTCTTCAACTTGTGGAGTTCTCACTGTAGTAGATGGGTGCCCGTTATCAGTCGTCCGTTTTTTAAAATTTCCCGCTTCATTAAGACGTTGGTGAAGACGGGCAAATATTGAATGATGCGGGATGATACGGTTCGGGTATCGTTCTTCATAAAGACGTCTAGCAGCACGCGAATTTCCATTGGCAAGACCGTAAACGAAATGCATATCACACATCCCAGCATTCGCGTAATTCATTTTAGAAAACAGAAACTGGCAATAAACTGAATGAATACTTTGACAACTATTAAAATGACAAATAAACAATTCCCTCTCAACACAATAGTTTTTGAAGAACCAACTGTGATGTTATATAGTGTTAGTCATAGTTAATAATTTATTATTAAACATTCAATAACTTTAAAACCAAACAGTTTTGGATATATACTCATATGAACTTTTATGATCAAAATAACCTCAGGAATCAGCGCTTAAAGTTTGTCGCATATATTGAGAATCACCCTGTATAGTTCTGAATAACCAAAAATCTAATACAAAACTTTTATATCTCAAGGACCACAAATCGTAAAAAAAAACATTTATTGGTATCTTATATACATTTTCAGAGTCAGTGGTCGTTTCTTTATCACCTATCAGGAGTTAGTCCGGTGCTTTTGAATCACCCTGTATATCTATTCCATTTAAAATAATGCAGTAAATATGCTTTTTCTTACTTTTGGATATCTTGCATAATGAAAAATATTTTTAAGGTATGCAAGATAGATTTCGTAAAACTTTTGTATAAAAGACTTTTTCACAAAATCAAAAATAAAACTATAACCAAAGACTTAAACTTCGGTGGGACAATCTATACATCGAATTTGATCTGTCCTGTATAATATTAAATGCCGATACATTTTGAATTTGCTATTTTTTGCCAATTTTTCACCTCTATAATAATGCATAAATAGATTTCGCCAGACTTAACCATATCCGTATATATGTCCGTACGTCAAATGTCATTTCGACTAGGGTGCCCTCGTAAAAAAATAAATAAAAACGTTAGTTTGTAGCAATAGTAATGCGTCTGAAATGGAACGACTAAAGACCATCTTACCATAAAGAACCGTATTCGATAGGAAACGAAATTGTCGTATTTACGACATCTAGCGATGACGGCAAGAAGTCAATATTTGATGTAACTGATAGTAAACGTGATCCCTTTGGTGTTCTTACTTTGACGGAATGAGCTTTCTATTATTCAAGCAGGATGAGATAATTAACTGTTTAGAATGTTCTTTTTACGACAGTGTCGAGGATATGTGTAATTTCGCTACGAAACTCTTAAAGTTTTCTTTTTCTGGGTATACCTACAGATAATGTGTTCGTAAGGGATAACGATTCAATATCATCAATTAAATGTATCCTTTTTTAGCAAGCCATGATTTCATTTATCAATCTACGGAACGCGTTGGTGGTTGGGTGTCACCGTTGTGCGTATCGTATTCGATATTCTTCTTTTGCCAAGTTGCATTTCCGTTGCAAAATCCTAACACCATATGCATGTCAGCGTATTCTCCAAAGGTAAACATTGTTGAGTACTAAGAACAGCACAATTCATATCATATTTGTATGTAGTTACGTTTCAATGAAACATATATACAAAATTCTAGCAACAAAGCTAAGGCTGTCTGGAATGTCATAAACAAAGAAGCGCCCTAATTAAATATTTCTGCACAGTTGGACAAGAGATTGCCGAAGCTATTCAAGGTAATGAATCATCCGAAATTTTACTACAAAACCATGGAATAAATAATACACAATCGCTTTATCTAGTTCACTCAACCACTTCCAGTGAAATTGAGCAAACTATAAAACATTTGCAGGGCAAGTATACCACGGACATTTTTAACATATCCACTAATTTATTGAAAGAAATACATGGAGAAATAGCAACGCCCATGGCAATAGCCATCAATAGATGCATAGAACAAGGAGTGTTTCCTAGTTTGCTTAATGTTGGTAGAGTTTTGCCCATACACAAGAAAGGTGATAGGAACAACTGCTCAAATTACAGAGCATTCTACCAGCAATGTCAAAATATTAGAGCAAATCATTATGTAGAGGTTAGTAAGCTATTTTGATCACAATGGATTCTTCAGGCCTGAACAACACGGCTACAGAAAAGGGCATTCCACTGCTAGCGGTTTATGGCTATAAGTTCGTCCTCTCTGCTTGAAACCGGAGCAGGGTGAATAAAGACCGTTGCCGTGGACCACTCCTCTCTCGCCCAAGCTGTCGTGTCGTGGCTAAGGGCTTGCACGGGGTTCTACAACGATGCCAGTTGTTGCTTTCGGCTACAGAAAGCCCAACTGTTAAACCAGATCCTGAAAGAGATTGGGGTCTTGGCTTAAATGCAGAGACAACTCATAAAAACCTAAATCCTAAGGTGGCGGACTAGGCTGATGGGATGCGTGGCTGGATAGAAGACCAGTCTACTAACCTAACCTTGGGGCACCTGACGCACCCCATTGTATTTAGCCTTTCCTCTGCATGCGGGGCTCTGTGGAGGTGGACCTTGTCTTCCCTAACTACTCGTGGGATCAACCATGGAGGAAGGAATTGGAGCAGGACCTCCATAAGAAGCCTTCCACTTCCAAAATAAGAGTACCTCACAAAGAAGGAACAAAGGAGAGCAAAACGACTGGAGCAGATTGGGGAACAGGATGGCATCCATCCCCTCTCAAATTGCGTAGCACTGTGCAACTCAAGGGCGTTGCACCTGGGAGCACGTGAAATCGAAGAGGGAGACTTACATTGCTTGGGGTCTTCTGATATCCTACACTTTCTGAAAGGAATAGGATTGGAAGACTAGCTGTAAAACATCACTAACAGAGGACACAATAGATCTTTTAGGTCGCACATCAACGGTATAATATAACTTGTATCACACACACGCCACAGAATAAGTCAAGTTATACTGCCAACTTAAGTTTAAAGAAGAAAAATACCATGACCCACTAGATGATAGAAATATTAGATCATATGGTATATAATCCATGGTTCTTGACTCTGTGTGAGTAAGCAGTAATAGAGAAGTGAAAATAAATGGGCCAATTTCTCACAAATTCTTTTATTGACGACAATGGATGACAACGCATATAGTATTGCTAAGATTTCAATGAATTAAAATCAATTAGCTATTTCCTGATTTTTTTTTCTTCTTGCAAAAACTATATAACTAATATTTCTTCATTTGCATATTTTTTTATATCTATGCAAGCGTAATTTACAACCGTGAAATTATTAGGAAATACGTGAGTTTCATCAACGAGAATATATGTACGCTAGCTAGAAATCTACGCATAAAAACCCACCAATTATTCATTTTATTTTAAGTATACGCGAGATTCTAATCAAATATTGCGGGAGCTGTGTGCCAAAAAAAATTAAAACAAAAAATTAAAAACAAAAGCAGACGGTGTGCTGTGAATGATAAACCATATATGCGACCGCAATAATTATATTTTCTTTTAATTAGTTACTGACCGTGCGTCCATGTTTCGTACAGAATAAATATACACTGTAACAAGTAGAATATAATTTTACCCTAGGGATACTGTTGGAATAGCTTGGAACCTATCAAAGTTTCTCGATTCAATACAGGGATTGTAATTATGAAATAATTGTAACGTTTCCCGTTCACATAAAATAAATTGTTTGATTTTTCAAACACGTTTAGAATAATAATTGAGAATTTAAATGTAATTTTTAACAATTTAGTTTAATTATGAGCACATTCTTTAATTTATCACTAATATTTAGTTTTCGAACGAATGTTTTTGTACATTGCTTCCTAAACATACCTGTTTGTAATGTCAATGTTCTTTGTGCTTTCATTTTATGGTATATAAGCGCGACTTTCTGCGTTTGTAATCCCTTCTTTGACTGACTCATAGATAAGGTAGGTTGGTATAGATGGGCCGCTATTAAGAAATTCGTGTATCTGTGCTGCTCGCGCCATCTAGCGAGATATATGCAGATTTATGCGACAAATCGACATATACACTGGATCAAATAAGTCTCCACACTCGATAAGACTTTCAATTTACGCTTTTAAATTAGTTAATGTCATATCTATCGAGAAAGAAATATTGCAGAAGATACATACCATACATCCTAAATACATATTTAGGAAGTTCACAGGTACATCATTTGTACAAAGGCAACATTTTATTCTACTAATTACAAATAAAGAAAACATTTATAATCAACAGATATCAATTCAAATACAAAAAAGTCTTCATACAGTCAGTTTATAGTAAACCATCACTCTTCCATCTGATCCAAAAACGTTAAATTTCGATTCGTCACTGAATATTACCGACTCTCAAAATGACAGAGGTTTGTTGACATGCATTTTTGCAAATTCAAAACGAAGCATCTTCATTCATTCATTAAGTTAAGGTGGGCACCTAAAGTCCGGGCACTTGAGCTAGGTGCTCATTGTACCATCCCTCTTTTACTTTCACTCGAGCAGCTTGGTGTTCTCCATAAAGCCAGTATCTTGCCAGTGGAAAACTGAAACCTTCGAGGGTCAATAGATGCTCCCGAAATATTTCTACCTGAAGTACTTCAGTTCCTCACATGTGCAGATTAGGTACATGTAAACTTGAAGCGTCTTGTTCTTTTTACTGATAAACGGTTTTTTCCTAGGAACTCGTCCGTGAAAACCCGTGTTTCGCATAATATTTCTTACCGTTTCAAGTACTATAACTTGTAGCCCATATTCATCTTCTAACATTTGTGCCAGAAGAGGCACACTTATTTTTGGGTTTTCTCCATTAGCTTTGCGGGCCTACCCTCTATTTTCACATGTTTGTAACTCTTTGTATCTATTTAGTATATACTGTAGTGTGGCATGAGATTTATTTATGGTTTTGCTATTTTTCCTAATGACTGCCCCTGATGTTGTCTTAAACTAACAATTAATTTTCGAATAGATTGTGGTACCTCCATTTAATACAATAAAAATCGCACCGCACGTGGCAATGGCCGCGTTCAGAGTACATTATCAGTAATGTATCAGCTACACATAAAATGGCGACCGCTTATTGATGTAGCGTTGTGTTTTTTGAGACGAATTGTTAACAGTTCCTAAACCGCTTGCGAACAGTTACTTATTCTGAACGCGGCCAATGTCAATATTTAAATTAAATAAAATTTTCCAGGCCGACAGTGCCGCTGAGAAGGAAGAGCGCATTATTGCTAATCTTGCGAGTCAAGCAGCAATATGCGGTACCGGTTGTTGGTGGGTGACCATTCGGACAACACTTCTCAGCGGCTCGGTGTGTTCCAGCACCCTCCAAGGGCTTCAAGACCTGTAGTGGTGAATTTTATTTTCTAGAACATTATAAAGTTGAAAATTGACTAAAATTTTTCAAAAAAGTATAAACCCCCGAATTATAATCGGGAAACCATGTGTTTATTTAGACATGTATGGAAACTTTTTTGTGTTTGAATTTATATCATTTTATTATATATTGTTACGCTACACAGTAGCATACAGCCCGGATTAAAAAAATAAATTTTAAAAGAAATACATTAATTGAATTAGAAAAAATCAAGTTTTGTATATACCAGTGTCATCTATTTTTAATAATTTTTATTTAGAAGTGTTCTGTCTCACCAGCCAGATGGCATGCAGGGCGAGAAATTTCCGATCGAGGGGCGGTGACATAAAAAAAATATTGAATAACTCTCTTAATAATTAACTCAGTACGCATAGAGATGTGGTAGGATGATGTTGTCAATTGTCTCTCCCTCAATTCAATGTTTAAGACCAGTTTAAATGATCTCATAGGCATGATAAGTCGTGCCTTAATAGATTCAAACTATTAAGTAAAATTAAAACATTTAATAGTGGATAAAAGTGATTTTATTTAATTAAAAAAAATTCAAAATGTGACTTGTTTAATATCAGACATAAATCTATGGATATATATCTCAGGTAAGTCCGTGAGTCCCTTTAATTAATAACACTAAAATTTCATTAAGTAATTCCACCTTTTGCAATTCAAATTCATAGTTTCGTACTTAAATACGTTTGAAATAAATTTTAAAAAATCCCGTTTTCTGACCGTTCAAATGGAGTTATGTTAGATTTGAATAGACGTGTGAAACAGAGTAGCCAACCTTGATGGTAAATCCTGGATATTGGTTCGTAACGTAAAAACATAACAAATACTTATAAACCTAATTACACAAATTTCCCCAAAGTAACTGGAGACCCGCTTAGCTATGTTACAAACGATTTTCTAACCTCAAATTTTGCAGAACGGATTAAAATAAATTTCTTATAAGTACATTCAATTTAGATTAGAATTGAAATAATACGTTTATTTTTAGGTAGATTGACGAGGAGTACCTTTTTACAGGGCCGAATTCTGCGATCATCGGTGGTCAGGACTGTTCAGGTCGGATATGGGCCCTCGTACCTCGTAGATACATCAGGTCAGAGAGGATGGTCGCTCAGGACAGGAACATTACTCGGAAAATCGTCGTTGAAGAAAAATTACCCAAAAATCGTGTGTAATTTGGAATAAAATTTGTGTGATAAACTTTGTTTAACAATTACAATTATTTTTTAGATTGAATTTGGAATAAATTTGGATTTTATCGAAATAGCCGTTAAATTTTACGAGAACAAACTGTAATGCGTCTGCCTCGAACAAGGCTCGGTTAGTGAATGGTTCGAATTGAAAATGTTTTTAACTGACTTGAAAGCGATTGTCTCCAAGCAAGGAGTCCAACTGTCTTTTGTGAAAATCCGTTAATGTAACCGAAATGAGGAACCTCCATTGTTTTACATATGAGAATGGCCATGTGATCGACAGGATTGTCAGATCTTTCAACGAAGTGAAAATAAATAAATTTACAAAATCTGGAATCACGTTACACTTTTTATATAACAAAGGTATGAGTTTCTGAATTATGAGAAAAATACATTTGAAATTTTTAAACGCTTATCACTATAAAATATTAACAATCTTAAAAATTCATTAATGCACCTAAAAGGTAGGCAACCATTTATACACATAGAATTGTTACAGAACTCAATTTCCAGCAATTTTACCCTGTCTGTCTGTTGACATATCAAAGCAATTGGACTGCCAATGCATATAAAAACATTATTAGACTAAATTTGAACGAAATAAATACTCTGTAAAAGAAATTACAACTGTTCACTTGAATTAAAGGTGGATCCCAAATTTGATCTGTCAAAATCTATTGTAATGATATACTATACAAATTCTAATATTCATTTTCGATGTGTAGGTGTATCACTGCTGATCATCTTGCTTCCTGAAGGGAAAATTCTAAAGGAAAATGCCTCGAAGGACTTGCCAAATGCAGAGATTACCTACATCACCTGGACATCGTCTAGCTGTCTGCTGCTACATATTATATCCTTTTTCTATTATATCTAATAAGTTTTAAAAAATAACTAAGTAAAATAGTAACATTCCCTTTTTTAAATAATAGTAGAATATCAAGTAATCTCTCCATAACAATATATTTCTTTGTACGTAATTGGTAGATTAAAATGTTGCTTTTGTGTGAAACATGTGCGTATGAACTTCCTAAATACTTTCTGCAACATTTTTTCTCGATATGTATGACATAAACTAAGTTAAAAGTGTAAATTACAAATCTTATCAATTGTATGGAGACTTATTTGATCCAGTGTATGTCGATATCAGATCTTGAATGTGTTCAATTTAAAATAACAAAGTAGGTGGTGACTTCCGGTATAACCGGAAGCGCTAGAAATCTGAAAATATTTTACTTAAGAAAATGCAATCGATTATATCTAATTCTGAATTTTCAAATTTTCATTTTAGCTAGAACCCCATAAACTCCCAACGAACGATCTGGCTGAAACACCCTGTATATGTATATACGAGTTCTTACGGGAAAAAAATCTGTAATAAAATCGTGTTTATATCCACAGGAAAGGTAAGTTTAAACTTGACAGGTTTAATTTAAAAACCGGAACTTGGGGCAGCTCCAACATCGGCCACGCAATAAATATTTAAATAGAGGACGCCTGGACTGGGGCCTTGAAAGGCGAACTAGTTTAATAAAATACGCGGGTTGAGCTTCTTGAAGCTCTTTTGCGTGCGCTAGTGCGAAGTTGTTGAAATGTCGGGATCTAAACTTTGGTTTACGTCCTGACAGAAATTGCGTTTGGAAACTTATGTTGACGTTGCTGTTGACTTTCTTTTTTCGACTGGCTACTTTGTAGTTAATTCTTATCACGTATCGGTAACAGAATTTCAAGAAGCAAAAGTTAGTTTATCCTAATGACGTTCAAAAGAATGTTCCCTGTAATGTCTCAATTTTGGTTTAAAATTCAAACAGAAACACAATTTTGTTTGTTTGCCTTTTTGGCCTGAATTATATTAACGATAATTAATAACGAACGATGGAATATTCATTACATTGAATGCGGTGATTGCAATAAGAATTACATTGGAGTTACCGCTATGGGAGACTTGACTCAACGAGTGTGGTATTACACATAAATAATACCGGACATATTATTAATAAAACAGGAAATTTGAAACTAATAAAAAAAATGTAACCTTACCGAGAAAATTTGATTCGTATTCGATATTGTCATTAATTTAAAGCAAATCAAAAGAATGACGATGTTATAAATCTTATCTTTGCTTTATTTAGAAGCCTAATTTATTTACATTATCAGGTAAAATTTTCAAAATATTACAATTTGGTCGTCACAAAATCCACATGATATATACATGAAATGGAATTAGATTAGATAGCTGTGTAGAGAGAATAGAATCATCGAATTAAAATCCACTAACGGCTCAAATTTTCCAGGAACCATGTTGTTGCCAAAGAGATGATTATGATGATTATTGAATGTAGATTTAATAAATATAGTTGCCATACGGTCATACATTTCTGTCGTGTTTATAGAATGAGTCAATGGAATTTATAGTTTCGAGTTTTACCATTATAAAGTAAAAGAGATTGCTTCAAATTTTCTTAATTAAGTGACAGTTCAGTAATATTTTGTAAATTAAATAATAAATTGTAATGCTATAGTAAGTGCCCTTCCACTGCATGACAAGAAACTATTACAGACGTAAGTATACATATTTAAATGTAGCTTAACACATGCTTGAATGTATACTTTGTTTGTTAGCATTAAGAACCACATACAAATTGGGTAGAGTTTATACATTGTATATTAGTGGAAAAATTCTAAATGTCAAAAAATTAATTATGTCTGCATATGTCTGATGATGCTATTTAAGTTGCCTAATTTTCTTTACTTACACACTCGATAATTAAGTTGCCTACATTTCATTCACCATACATTTATCTAACCCTGGGTAAATCTATTTCGGTTATACATATTTGGCAGCGGTGAAAGGTAATTCATAGTTCATTAATTGAGTGGCACAATGGCACTACTTGGGAATGGATTAACCTTAATTTATCATCTAACTAAACGCAGATGAAAAAGGTGATTAGCTCGTCAAGGTATAAGTGATATAACGTAATATTGTGGTACATTTATCTTAGGTATAGGCTTAAAGGATTTGAATTGGCGAGATCACAAGAAGAAAGTATATTAAAGGGAAGCGAAAGCAATTATTCATTGCGTGAATATCTATACAGGGTTTCTTACGGAAGTGCATCATGCAATTGCTTTTTTCATATATTGCATATTAGTCAGCGTTAAAAACACTAATACTTTGCTAAATTAACCTACTTTCTAGAATTAATAATAACAGAGATACACTGAGAAAAATTTATATTTATTTTAAATATAATTCTATTACAAATAAACATAATTTGTTATTATTATATAAGGGACACCAACAATATTTGTTTAAATCCATTATAAAATTATTTTAAGCAAATAAAAATAATTCATATTTGGCTTCAACAAATTTTATATTTTTAACAAATAATGTATTATTTTTAAACATTAAATAATTATATTATCGCTTAATATAAAAAAAAAAATATTATTAAAATATTTTTTGTAACAGATAAAATAAAATTATATTTGAAAAGAAAATATAATTCTTTAAATTAAAAACCACAATACTTACCTTTAAAATGTATATATCTTTTAGTATAAATATAGTTTTTGCTTACTGTTAAAATAAAAAAATAAAAAATTTACAAATCATGGTATCGTTTAACTGTAAACAGTACATATTAATTTGTTAGTTGCAACTTCAAATTAATATTTACTGTATTTCAACAGATGAAATAGCAGATCAGATTAAACACGTTGACATGTTAAAAGTTATTATATTATTAAAGTTCAACACGCAACTTTTTGATGTTATTCGGTATATATAATTGACTGACCGTTCTAAAATACCAGGGGTATTTCGAATTGTTTGAAAAGCTGCGATAATACGTTTTCTCAGTTCATCGACATTTTCAATGGGAGTCATATAAACTAATGATTTAAGGTGACCCCAGAGAAAAAAGTCCAAAGAATTTAAGTCTGGAGACCGAGGAGGCCACGGTTGTGGACCTCCCTGTCCTATCCACCGATCTGGATACGTATTGTCCAAAAACTCGCGAGGAATTAAACTAAAATGCGCTGGAGCACCGTCATGCATAAAATACATTTGTAATCTTAATTGCAACGGAACTTCTTCCAGCAGTAGGGGTAGCTACTCTTCAAGAAAATTGCGGTATACCTCGCCATTTAACCGCATCGGTAAAAAATGTGGACCTATCAAGTGATCTCCAACAATTCCGGCTCACACATTGACAGAGAATTGATGTTGATGACGGGCATTCACTAGTTCGTGCGGATTTTCTTCGGCCCATATGTGATTATTATGAAAATTAATAATCGCGTTTCTAGAGAAAGTAGCCTCATCGGTGAAGAATATTTGAGCCAAATAGTCAGGATTTTGTGCGATTTTGTGTTGCATCCATTGACAAAAAGCCACTCTTTGCGGAAAATCTGTCGGCAAAAGTCTCTGCACCCGTTGAATGTGATATGAATACAACAGTTGATCTTTTAATATTCTCCAAACTGTGGCCTGACTAATGTTTAAAGCAAACGCAATTTTTCTGGTGCTTGTAGTAGGATGTTTCTCAATTTCATTTAGTACCATTTCTTCAACTTGTAGAGTTCTCAGTGTAGATGGGTGCCAGTTATCAGTCGTCCGTTTTTTTAAAATTTCCCTTTTCACTAAGACGTTGGTGAAGATGGGCAAATATTGAATGATGCGGGATGATACGGTTCGGGTATCGTTCTTCATAAAGACGTCTAGCAGCACGCGAATTTCCATTGGCAAGACCGTAAATGAAATGCATATATCACACATCTCAGCATTCGTGTAATTCATTTTAGAAAACAGAAACTGGCAATAAACTGAATGAATACTCTGACAACTATTGACTGAAATAAACAATTCCCTCTCAACACAATAGTTTTTGAAGAACCAACTGTGATATTATATCGTGTTAGTCATAATTCATAATGTATTATTAAACATTCAATAACTTTAAAACCAAACCGTTTTGGACATGTATACTCATATGAACTTTTATGATCAAAATAACCTCAGGAATCACCTCTTAAAGTTTGTCGCATATATTGAGAATCACCCTGTATATTAAGTGCGCACTTAATTTGAATCAGCCTGTAGTTGGTATTAAGTAAGAAATTATCTCTTCTATCTTGTCTTAGAACACAAGCATACCCTTTTTTCAATTTCCCATCGAAGATTAAACCCCTCATTATTATACCGGAAATAAGAATTAAATTAGCTCGCATTAAATCGACACTACAATACAAACAAAACTTACTAATATTCTAATATACTCCAGAGCTACATTAAACCTGTAATATATCGAATAGATCATCAGATAAACACTGGAATCATTAGCCAGCGAGTGCAAACGGTTTTACTACTGATGGACGAAAACTCGATTGACAAATTTTATCTGGACACCCCAACGATTGCACATAGAATCCCACCCCCAACCACCTTAACGGGGGAGGGGAGGGGGACAATTTTCCGTACACCCGGAACATTTATTACGTTTAATGCTCCGGGGAAGCCATTACAGGTGATATTAGATAGAGCACTAATTGAAACTGACCCTCACTTCGCTTCTCCACTCGTATGTAAATGCTGGGCTGTTGTCCGGTGGCGTTCGAGCTCATATTTCAGAGTTATTGCCGCTGTTTGTCAACTGAAACCGAGTATGCATTTCGGGGCGCTGTTCTGATGTATGTTGTACGCCACCCCTCTTGTCGCTCAGTTTGATCCATCTGCGATCAAAGTGGCGATTTATAAATTCGTCGGTATCAACTGGATAATGGATCAAAATTGATTTTTTTTTTTTTTTGTTTGGAGATTCGTGTTAAACGTGGAGACTCATTTTAGACAGGGTTGTAATAAGAGATTCTATGGTTGAAAAATGTCGAATAATGAACAGGATTCAAAATCTGTAAATGGGAATGCCACTAAATACACAGTGCGATCGAATAAAGCTGGCCTGATCCAACACACTAATAATAAATTTAGGGTAATTTTTCTTGGTAAAAATCACTTTTTGATCATTTTCAGCACCGAATTTAAGGAAAATGTCGAAATGTTAAAATTTTCCCAATTATTACGTGAATATTATAGGAAAATCTCTGTTCTTCGAAAAAAAATTCTCTACACTGTTGAAAATATTACGGTGTTGGCGTTAATTTTGCGCTAGTCAAATATTTTAGTGTTGATTTTTCCAAACTTTGCCAGACGAGTTGACTACGCGTATTTAATAGAACAGAAATTACTAGAATTTCGTGTGAATTCTTTGTTCAGATATGAGGATTGACTATTTTTCTAGACATTCAGAAGCGTCAACCAATTGGAAATTTAGAATCGTGAGAAGACACATATTAGGCTTCCATAAAAATTTCAATGTCAAATGTTAAATTTAATCAAAAACAAAAGAAAGTCGGTTAGTTCAAATCTGATTATTTTCAAATTGGAAATTTAGAATCGTGAGGAGACAAATATTAGGCTTCCATAAAAATTTCAATGTCAAATGTTAAATTTAATCAAAACAAAAGAAAGTCGGTTAGTTTAAATCTGATTATTTTCAAATTGGAAATTTAGAATCGTGAGGAGACAAATATTAGGCTTCCATAAAAATTTCAATGTCAAATGTTAAATTTGATCAAAAACAAAAGAAAATCGGTTAGTTTAAATCTGATTATTTACAAATTGGAAATTTAAAATCTGGAGAAGACAACTTTTAAGCTTCCATAAAAATTTCAATGTCAAATGTTATATTTAAACAAAAACTAATGAAAGTCGGTTAGTCTAAATCGGATTATTTTCAAATTGGAAATTTAGAATCGTGAGGAGACAAATATTAGGCTTCCATAAAAATTTCAATGTCAAATGTTAAATTTTAATCAAAAATAAAAGAAAGTCAGTTAGTTTAAATCTGATTATTTTCAAATTGGAAATTTAGAATCGTGAGGAGACAAATATTAGGCTTCCATAAAAATTTCAATGTCAAATGTTAAATTTCATCAAAAATAAAAGAAAGTCGGTTAGTTTAAATCTGATTATTTTCAAATTGGAAATTTAGAATCGTGAGGAGACAAATATGAGGCTTCCATAAAAATTTCAGTGTCAAATGTTAAATTTAATCAAAAACAAAAGAAAGTCGGTTAGTTTAAATCTGATTATTTTCAAATTGGAAATTTAGAATCGTGAGAAGACACATATTAGGCTTCCATAAAAATTTCAATATCAAATGTTAAATTTAATCAAAAACAAAAGAAAGTCGGTTAGTTTAAATCTGATTATTTTCAAATTGGAAATTTAGAATCGTGAGGAGACACATTTTAGGCTTCCATAAAAATTTCAGTGTCAAATGTTAAATTCATCAAAAATAAAAGAAAGTCGGTTAGTTTAAATCTGATTATTTTCAAATTGGAAATTTAGAATCGTGAGAAGACACATTTTAGGCTTCCAAAAAATTCAATATAAATGTTTAAATTTAATCAAAAACAAAAGAAAGCCGGTTAGTTTAATCTGATTATTTTTCAAATTGGAATTTAGAATCGTGAGGAGACAACTTTTAGGCTTCAATAAAAAATTTCAGTGTCAATGTTAAATTTCATCAAAAATAAAAGAAAGTCGGTTAGTCTTAATCGGATTATTTTTAAATTGGAAATTTAGAATCGTGAGGAGAAAATATAAGCTTCCATAAAAATTTCAATGTCAAATGTTAAATTTTATCAAAAATAAAAGAAAGTCAGTTAGTTTAAATCTGATTATTTTCAAATTGGAAATTTAGAATCGTGAGGAGACAAATATTAGGCTTCCATAAAAATGTCAATGTCAAATGTTAAATTTCAATCAAAATAAAAGAAAGTCGGTTAGTTTAAATCTGATTATTTTCAAATTGGAAATTTAGAATCGTGAGGAGACAAATATTAGGCTTCCATAAAAATTTCAATTTCAAATGTAAATTTTATCAAAAATAAAAGAAAGTCTAGTTTAAATCTGATTATTTTCAAATTGGAAATTTAGAATCGTGAGGAGACAAATATTAGGCTTCCAAAAAATTTCAATGTCAAATGTTAAATTTAATCAAAAATAAAAGAAAGTCAGTTAGTTTCAAATCTGATTATTTTCAAATTGGAAATTTAGAATCGTGAGGAGACAAATATGAGGCTTCCATAAAAATTTCAGTGTCAAATGTAAATTTAATCAAAAACAAAAGAAAGTCGGTTAGTTTAAATCTGATTATCTTTCAAAGTTGGAAATTTAGAATCGTGAGAAACACACTATTAGGCTCCAATAAAAATTTCAATATCAAATGTTAAATTTAATCAAAAACAAAAGAAAGTCGGTTAGTTTAAATCTGATTATTTTCAAATTGGAAATTTAGAATCGTGAGGAGACACATTTTAGGCTTCCATAAAAATTTCAGTGTCAAATGTTAAATTTAATCAAAAATCAAAAGAAAGTCGGTTAGCTTAATAGGATATTTTAAATTGGAATTTAAAATCGAGAGGAGACAAATATTAGGCTCCCATAAAAATTTCAATGTCAAATGTTAATTTTATCAAAAATAAAGAAAGTCAGTTAGTTTAAATCGATCTATTTCAAAATTGAAATTCAGAATCGTGAGAAGACAAATATTAGGCTTCCATAAAAATGTCAATCGCAATGTTAAATTCATCAAAAAATAAAAACAAGTCGGGTTAGTTAAATCTGATTATTTTCAAATTGGAAAATTTAGAATCGTGAGAGAAAATATTAGGCTTCCATAAAAATTTCAATTTCAAAATTAAAATTTTATCAATAAAAGAAGTCTAGTTTAAATTGATAATCTTCAAATTGGAAATTTAGAATCGGAGGAGACAAATATTAGGCTTCATAAAATTTCAATGTCAATGTTAATTAATACAAAATAAAAGAAAGTCGTTAGTTTCAAATCTGATTATTTCAAATTGGAAAATTTAGAATCGTGAGGAGACAAATATGAGGCTTCCATAAAATTTCAGTGTCAATGTTAAATTAAATCAAAAAATAAAGAAACTCGGTTAGTTTAAATACGATTATCTTCAAATTGGAAATTTAGAATCGGAGAAGACACATATTAGCTTCCATAAAAATTTCAATATCAATGTTAAATTATCAAAACAAAAGAAAAGTAACGGTTAGTTTATAATAATGATTATTTTCAAATTGGAAAATTTAGAATCGTGAGAGACACAATTTAGGCTTCCATAAATTTCAGTGTCAATGTTAAATTTACATCAAAAATAAAGAAAGTCGGTTAGTCTTATCGGATTATTTTTAAAATTGGAAATTTAGAACGTGGAAGAGACAATATTCAGGCTTCCATAAAAATTCAATGTCAAATGTTAAATGGTTATCAAAAATAAAAGAAAGTCAGTAAGTTTAATCTGATATTTTCAAATTGGAAATCTTAGAATCGTGAGGAGAACAAATATTAGGCTTCCATAAAAAATTCAATGTCAAATGTTAAATTTCAATCAAAATAAAAGAAAGTCGGTTTAGTTTAAATCTGATTATTTCAAAATTGGAAATTTAGAAATCTGAGGAAGAACTATTAGGGCTCCATAAAAATTTCAATGTCAAATGTTAAATTTAAATCAAAATAAAAGAAAGTCAGTTAGTTTAAATCTTGATTATTTTCAAATTGGAAATTTAGAATGCTGAAGAGACAAATATTAGGCTTCAATAAAAATGATCAAATGTCAATGTTAAATTCTATAACAAAAATAAAAGAAAGTCGGTTAGTTTAAATCTGATTATTTTCAATGGAATTTAGAATCGGAGAGAAGACAATATTAGGTCTTCCATCAAAATTTCACTTGCAAATGTTAATTTATCAAAATAAAAGAAAGCAGTTCAGTTTAAATCTGACTAATTTCAAATTGGAAATTAGAATCGTGAAGAAACAAATATTAGGCTTCCATAAAATTTCAATGTCAAATGTAAATTAATACAAAAAATAAAGAAAGTCAGGTATTCAAATCTGATTATTTTCAAATTGGAAATTTAGAAATCGTGAAGAGACAAAGTATGAAGGCTTCCATAAAAATTTCAGTGTCAAATGTTAAATTTAATCAAAAACAAAGAAAGCTCCGTTAGTTTAAATCTGATTATTTTAAAAGAAATTTAGAATCGTGAGGAGACACTTTTAGGGCTTCATAGAAATATTCAGTGTCAAATGTTAAATTTCATCAAAAATAAAAGAAAGTCGGTTAGTCTTAATCGGATTATTTTTAAATTGGAAATTTAGAATCGTGAGGAGACAAATATTAAGCTTCCATAAAAATTTCAATGTCAAATGTTAAATTTTATCACAAATAAAAGAAAGCAGTTAGTTAAATCTGATTGATTTTCAAATTGGAAATTTAGAATCGTGGAGGAGACAAATATTTAGGCTTCCATAAAAATTTCAATGTCAAATGTTAAATTTTATCAAAAATAAAAGAAAGTCAGTTAGTTTAAATCTGATTATTTTCAAATTGGAAATTTAGAATCGTGAGGAGACACATTTTAGGCTTCCATAAAAATTTCAGTGTCAAATGTTAAATTTCATCAAAAATAAAAGAAAGTCGGTTAGTCTTAATCGGATTATTTTTAAATTGGAAATTTAGAATCGTGAGGAGACAAATATTAGGCTTCCATAAAAATTTCAATGTCAAATGTTAAATTTTATCAAAAATAAAAGAAAGTCAGTTAGTTTAAATCTGATTATTTTCAAATTGGAAATTTAGAATCGTGAGGAGACAAATATTAGGCTTCCATAAAAATTTCAATGTCAAATGTTAAATTTTATCAAAAATAAAAGAAAGTCAGTTAGTTTAAATCTGATTATTTTCAAATTGGAAATTTAGAATCGTGAGGAGACACATTTTAGGCTTCCATAAAAATTTCAGTGTCAAATGTTAAATTTCATCAAAAATAAAAGAAAGTCGGTTAGTCTTAATCGGATTAATTTTAAATTGGAAATTTAGAATCGTGAGGAGACAAATATTAGGCTTCCATAAAAATTTCAATGTCAAATGTTAAATTTTATCAAAAATAAAAGAAAGTCAGTTAGTTTAAATCTGATTATTTCAAATTGGAAATTTAGAATCGTGGAGGCAGAACAAATTAGCATCCATAAAAAATTCAATGTCAAAATGTTAAATTTTATCAAAAATAAAAGAAAGTCAGTTAGTTTAAATCTGATTATTTTATTTCAAATTGGAAATTTAGAATCCAGTGAGGAAACAAATATTTAGGCTTCCATAAAAAATGTCAATGTCAAATGATTAAATTTAATCAAAAATAAAAGAAAGCCAGTTAGGTTTAAATCTGATTATTTTTCAAATTGGAAATTTAGAATCTGTGAGGAAGACAACATTAGGCTTCCATAAATATGTCAATGTCAAATGTTAAAATTTAATCAAAAAATAAAAGAAAGTCGGTTAGTTTAAATCTGATTATTTTCAAAATTGAAAATTTAGAAATCGTGAGGAGACAAATATTAGGCTTCCATAAAATTTCAAATTTCAAATGTTAAATTTTATAAAATAAAAAGAAAGTCAGTTAGTTTTAAATCTGATTATTCATAAATGGAAATTTAGAATCGTGAGAGCAGACAATATTTAGGCTTCATAAAAATTTCAATAATCAAATGTTAAATTTAATCAAAAACAAAAGAAAGTCAGAATTTTTCCCCTCGGATAGAAATATAGGAACCACCACCTATTCTTAAAACAGTAATTGCATTATACGCACCACCTGCATTGCAGCACGTGTATCTGTTTCGTGGTTGATTCTCCGTATTAACATATCCAAACAAACCACCAAATGTGACCTGACTTGCAAAGTGTAACCTTGTGTTATTAAACGTTAACTCAGTGGGCATAAAAAATTCAACATCTTAAAGATGCTATTGGGAACATCTATTTACCGCATTAGTTGAGACTTGAATCAAATAGCATAAACATTCACTTAATTTTATAATGTTCTCAAAAATCATTTTTAAATTGGTACGATTTAGTTGAAACCAAAACTTTGAATGATGATTTATTGCATATTTATAATTGAGAAAACGTCTTAAAGAGAGAACATTTATAGCACTAAGAAATAGGAGTTGCATAAATTAAAAGACGTGGTTTAGAAAATGGTTGTTAAAAACCCCAATAGATCGCATTCATTTAGTTAGCAGCTAGTAAATTTATCTAGTCTAGAAAGATCGAATAAAAATGTACTAGAAGTATTTTATAATTCCACGTGTCAGTTGGACAAAATAACCCTAGCAATAAGACAATACTTGACTATCTTTGCTCGTCAAATTTAAACTTCTATAGTTCTCGACAAAAATAACACGAAAAAAGTGTGGACCTCTCCTGAACTATTAAATTAGTCAAAAAAGTGTTAACATTTTCAACAGTTAACATTGTAATATTACCAATAAAAATAATTAATATCTTTTAGAAAAACTACAGGAAAATTACAGTCATAAATATAGTAATTTTCAAGTGATAAAGAAATAAGCAACGCGCGCATGCGTTAATCTAGAATGTCTCTGCAGAGCTACAACCAATAAGGACAAGAGAGGAGTTATTAGCTGTCCAAATTTCTAAAACCTAACTTCACACAAACAACAGCTTCCCAAAATGACAGTTTGTATTGTTACGTTCGTAACTACTACACAAAAATTTTACTCACCGTTTAAATCTAACATGATTTACTTGTTTTATTTATTTATTTTACGTATTTTATTAGTTTTGAATTACCCCGCAGTTTAAAAACATTTAATGAACTATGAATTCGTGTGTAAAGGTGAGATAGGTGGCCAGGCCCATAACATTTACATACTTCCTATATAATATATGTTTTAGGTTTAAGTGAAATAACTCAATTATCGTGAAGAAGAACACCAATGGTATCATGTTGTAGTGCAGTCACTCTCGCAAGATAAATTTTGATGCTAACGATGGTCGCAGTTCTTGGGATTCGAATGAATCTAATATATATGACACGACAAGAGTTAAGAAAGTACATGAATAAGAAGAACTATTATCGTTGTACAGAGATTCCTAGGTCACATTAAATCAATTTATTTGTTAGATACACATTTTAAGCTAGATTGCTATTTATCGCAGTAACTAACCTAATTCATTTTATGTTCACTTTTTAAAATAATGTGATTATGGTTTGAACTGCATTATACTGGTATAAATTTCAATGGCATTTATTCGCATTATAGACAATTCGATATTATATAGTCTACGTCTGAACTCTATCCACTTGTGCACCCCCGGACATTATTGTTGACAAACCAGTGCAGGGTCGGATGTTAGAAATGAAGAAGTCGAATAGAAAGAATAATCTTTGTATCGCACAGAACGATATAGTCGTAAATTCTGAACCCTAATAAAGTTATGGGTATTCGTGTCAGAAATTGAAAGTCCCTTCCACCGATGCTGTTGCATTTTTATTATTTATTTGAGAAGAACCACAACATAATCTATTCCTCGAAAAATATATTTACACTATAAAAATATAAACAAAAGATTTATTTCACAAAAAGAAAGAATATGAACAAATTGTCGTAAAACACTTGCAAATATATGTAATTACTTAATCAAACATTGTTTTACTGAATCGTGTTTCTATATCTATAAACTGTTCATAAATATTTGCAACAAAAATCAGAATAAAAAACGCAAAAATTGTGTATTTTTTTTTAATCTATTTTTCTACTTCCTTTAAAATATAAATTATTCTACACGTTTGAAAAATTCCCGCAAACAGCGTTACAAAATAGTAAGCTGGGCTTGAAAGGTCATTCAAAACGGACCACTCAAGAACAATGGATTTTGCGAAAATGTCTACTGTTATATACTGTGGCATCATTCAGTGAGCCCCCTATATTATAACAAATCTCATTAAGATCTTTTTTGATTTGATGCAGTGTTTTAGAGATATTCCGTTCTCTCAAGATAAAAAAACTCATCCTGTATGTGCATAAAACTTAGATCTCATTATTTCAGACATCTTTTACATGTACATATTAAATGCTTAGTTCTTTCTAAGGTTTACAAGTATGTTAGATGTTATTTTCCCAATACGCATTTGATCATATGTGAAAACTGTGTATCGTTTGAACATTAAAATTTTATATTAAACAGTAATAGCCCAACTTACTTATTGTCCAAATGGGTATCTGACAAATTAATTCACATACCAGTGCAACCCTCTGATGTAGCAGTTAAAAATTCATATGCCTTTATTGAAACGATTAAAAATATATTGAACTCGCATAAATTAAAATATCCCCAAACAGAATAAACACAATATCAGGAGGAGAAATAATGTTATTTATTTAATAATATCTATATAGTCACAGCGTTGCATCTTCCGTGTCTGAAAACCATTCGATACCCCAAACACACATACACAAAGATAGACAAAACGTCCGAACTAGTCATTAAAGAGAATTGTATTGTATCGTATTGTACCCTGGTGACTGCCGACCAACATGCGACACTAAATATTGCATTACGCTATCATCAAATACTCATTTCCATCCGTCGTGAATAAAATATCATCTCGGGAAGGTTGGTACGCTACTTCTGGGGCACATAATGGCTGTAAGGGTGCCTTGATGAACCCTTAATGCGCGTCTATTGATGTAAAAATAAAAATTTTACCGTAGGTACACTCGCACAATGATGATACCACACCAACGAACAGTGAAAAAAAAAAATAGAAATAATACGAAAATTTACGCATACAGAATTTTGGCAATTATATACAGGGTATTCCACACAAGTGGTTCATTAAAAGTATATGATGTTCTATTTATTTATATTTCAGATTTTGCACCATATTATCTGTTCGATTGTGTGAAATGTGAAATAGTTTAAACAAAATATCACCTCAACTTTGTTATTTTAAATATATATACCGGGTGTCCACACTTAAGTGTGCACTATTGATAACTTTGTTATCTTTGGAGGTACAGAATCGGTCAAATGGACAAAGTAGTAGCATTTTTTATGGCGGTTATAATTGTGAAAACTACCAATCAATCAAATAAAATAGTTATTGAGAAATCTTTATCTTTGTTTTGTTTGCATGAAATAGATATACCCATGGAAAATTAAAGCGTCACATTGTTTAGTAGCTGTCAAATTATTTATATTTGTTGTTGTTAAAGTTACTGTGCGGAAAAAGTACTGTTTTTACAATTTTTTCAACCGTAACAATGGCATTTACTCATTTGGAAAAGTGTGATATGTTGGAGTTGCACTTGCTGTTTAACAAAAATTCAGATAGAGCGCTAGAACGTTACATTCAGCAATTTCCTGACCGTGATGTACCAGACCGTCGCTATTTTTTAAAACTTTATCGAAGATTAAGAAGCAACGAAACAATTTTTATAAAGAAGAGGAAAAAAATGATTTTATATTATCACAAGAGATAAAAATAAATGTGTTGGCATTTTTCAGGTACATCCAAATAAATCTGTAAGGGATTTGTCCAGAGAATCAGGTATTTCTCGTATCACGATCCATAAACTTCTGAAAAAATATAAATATGTTCCCTTTAAATATCAGCCTGTTCAAACTCTACTTTTGGGCGATTATCAAAGACGATTAACTTTTGCTCAATGGTTTATCAATGCTTTTAAAGAAAATCACAATTTCTTTAGACACATTTTATGGAGTGATGAATCTAACTTTTCTAATGGCGGGATGTTCAATAAAAGAAATAATCATTACTGGAGTCGTGAAAACGCATTTGTTGTTTATCCTTGTAATCTCCAACACCAATTTAGTTTAAATGTTTGGTGTGGTATAATCGGATCCCGAATTGTTGGGCCATTTTTCTATCGGGGTTCTTTAACAGGAGAAAGATATGTGGCATTATTGACAGAAATTTTTGAAAATTTTCTGGATGAATTAAATTTGGTAGATAGACAGATTATTTACTTTCAACAAGATGGAGCGCCCGCACATAATCACCGTGACACAAGTGAGTTATTAGAAAGATTATTTGGAAATAGATGGATTGGCACAAATTGTCCTATTCAGTGGCCCGCGCGTTCACCTGACATGACGCCATTAGATTTCTTCTTGTGGGGAGCAGAAAAAAATCAAGTGTACAAACATAGATATACAACAGTGGATGAGCTTCAGGAAAGAATTTCCAACATCATTGACGATATCGACGGTAGGACAATTTTAGGAGCTACTCGTAATGTTCACAAAAGATTGATAAAATGTATTGAAATGGAAGGAGGAGTCTTTGAACATTTAATTTGAGTAATTTTCTTGACTATTTTTGTATTTATTTTTATTTGTTTATTAAATTAAACGCTTTAATGAATGTGACGCTTTAATTTTCCATAGGTATATCAATTTCATGCCAACAAAGCAAAGATAAAGATTTCTCAGTAACTACTTTATTTGACGTTTTTTTATAATAGTGTGCTAAGACTTTTTTGTTCAGTTTGGAATTTTCTTTTAAATTGCAAAAAAATATACAGGGCGTTCCATTAAAAATAATTATTTTGGACGAATATCTAGAGAACGCGACGCTCAATTGTTTTTCTGTTTTCACAATGATAACCGCCATAAAAAATAGTACTACTTTGTCCATTTGACCGATTCTGTACCTCCAAAGAAAACAAAGTTATCAATAGTGCACACTTAAGTGTGGACACCCGGTATATAGAGGGTGGGCCATTACATTTGCATCGGTTTATATACGAAAAGTGGTAACATATTTTTTTTGGTTAAGGATTATACAAGTTCAAAAGGACCACATTTCAAACTTATTTTGAAGTATACAGGGTGATTCAAAGAAAAGTTACACACCAAAGTTGTAAAAAATTAAATGGAACACCCTGTATATTATGACATATTTTCATAGTACAGACCAAATAAAGGCAAGTTGGTGTTAGGTTTCTTATATCTAACTCAACTCGTTTACGAGATAATTAACTATTCTTCAAAATGTAGATCAAAATTTAAGAGACATGCCTGTCATGTATATTTAAGCTAGATATTTTTAAACTGTATTTATTTTTTTAACTAATGCATTACACGTGATAATAAAATAAAAGTAATGCAAAAAAATATAGAGGATGAACATAAACATACTTTTAATTTTCGCTATCTTTAAAGGCAAGTAACTTTCTTATTTTAAATTTAAATGGAACACCATGTATTTATTACCTTATTTAAATTCTAATTTTAACGGTCTTTAAGATTGTGTTAATGTTTCCTATACCTATCTGCTGTAGTTTCTTAGTAATTTAGAATTTTCTATTTCAAATATTAATTCCTATCAATTCTTTTTTTCAAAAGTAGGCAAATTATATCATTCTATTTTTAAAATTTAAAATAACAAAGTTTACGTCCATTTCCGCTCAACTGGAAATGATATTTTGGTTAAGGGGAGGTTTACATGTATTTGACTGGAAAAATTGATTTTTGGTTTTTTGCATTTTTTGAAAGCTCCAAATATATAACATACATGGTTAAAGCGGTTTCGTAATATTCGCATTGTTTAAGCCGCTGCGGCTTATTAAAAGAGCGGGTGTACCGAACACAAACGGAGCAAATTAGATGTATGTGTAATACTATATTCGACTCGGGGCTGCTCGGGTCGAAATATCATACTTATTGTTTGTTAGTGTATGTATAGTTGTCTTTAACGATTAGAAATACCACTGCAGTCGGGATCACAAATAAACGACAGAGTAGCTATTTATATTACAATAATATGAAGCAATTAGATCCGAAATAAAACGCACATTTGAAGAAACTGATCTAACAATATTTCTTTTACTTAAAACACACTCCCACGCTTTAGAAAACTACTTACCATAAAATATATCAATTTATTGCAGATGCACTTACTTACACTAAATTTCTTATAAAAGCTGGCTAGAATATGATGGCAAAGGTAACCGCACTACGGATCATCAGAGTAGCACAGGAAAAATGGAAGTCGATGCGATGCTTTAAAAGAAATTTTCGCACGATTTCGGATAGGCGACTAAGACAAGATAACTTTTTAAGCAATTTGTGATTTTTAGCCGTACGAAGATGTTACTGTTCAAGAAAAAAAGAGAATGCGTTGGAGATGTACAAAAAAGAATGAGTGGACTTTGAAGAAAGGGCGCTGGTAAACTGACTGACAAAGTTATTGATAATTTAACAATAGTATACTGTGGACTAGCAATTAGACAGCATCCAGATTCTGCATAAAAATGAAGGCAGCTATTTGGGCTACATTTCATTATAAATGTTCAACCGACACGGATCCACGACACATTTATTGTCCAAAAGGTGTAGACAGCCTGTGTAAGTGGCGCGTTGCAGAAGCCAAGGTTGAGCTTGCTTCATTCATACATGACTCTCTTTTGCAAAAAAAAAAAATCAAGATGCTATTAGGCCGATTTATGAAGTTTTTTCTAGAGTGATTTCTTGCAAAAATGCATTGGAAAAAATTGTCAAAACTGAAACGACTCGTTTAGTTCATGTGTGTAGAAACTAGCTCCAAAAGATTTACACTGCGACCCATAAACAATTCAACTTGCTACCTACATTGCCGCGAATTTATTCAATGAAGGTTACTTTTCTGTATTACAAATAATGAATGCGGTGGGAATTGCAGTAGGACTTGATGCCAAAAATTCGTCATCAATTCTGATCGTCAGCGCATACAACGAGCAGAGCAGAGTATGTCCAGCGCTGCAAAACTTGCTGTGCTGTCTAAAGGGAAGCAACAAATTTTGCAAATGCAGAAGTATGAAGAAGAAGAAGGATTAATGTATGGTGCTGGAATAGCTGACTAAGTGTATGTTGAACTATTTGTAAAAATTTTTGCTGAGAAACTTTGAACGCGTTTTTCTCGAAATATGATTCTTCATATCTGCGTAAGTTCTAGTTCTTCAAGTGTTCAATATATCAACTTAATGCTTTGGTTTCTTAATGTAAACAGTTTTATTGGAGTTATACCTATAATATACTAAAAATTGCAATATTCCACATTTTATATCCACATACACACAAAAAAGAAATAGAAAATAGTCAAATCAAAGTCAGGTATCTGCCACATTGTTTGCTTTCGACTTATTTGGTTAAATTTAGGTATAACCTCCAACAAATTTAATATATTTCTAACTCTTCTTTTTATTTTCAATTTCGGATCACTTTTGCGTATGCTAGAGCTTACGCAGTTTGACCGTGTTTTCTGTACACATTGCTACCTAGATACAAATAGCGAACGTTATAGTGATCTTGTCTTTAAAAAAAATATATTTTTTTAATGTTCAAATTTTAATATATTTATTAAGAAAAAGCCGTATTTCGTATATCTTTTCCTTTGTCTGAAAAAAAAAGCTCAAAGTTTTTGGACTTTTCCGATATATATATGTAAACCTCCCCTTAAAGTATTTCACATTTATAGTTCCAATCGAACAGATAATATGGTGGCAAAACTTCAAATATAAACAAATAATAAAACATCATAAACTTTTAATGAACCACTTACGTGGAATACCCGGTATAAAACACACCCAAAACTAAATTGAAAAAAACTAATTCGACACGCTTCGCAAATATTTCACAATGCAGGATCGGCTTTTTTATTGCACAACTAAAAAGTATACCTATACGAGACGTTTACAAAATCTGCATTCTACAATTACGTAATGACGTGAATAAATTATATTTACGATGTGTATACTTTGGATATATAAAAAAATATATGCAGTTGATGCTGGTGAACCGTTTGCAAAAGGTGTACATTGTACATGTATATTTGAATGCCGTGGTAAAATTGAACGAAAACATCTTTTGGTTAGTGGCGTTGTTGTTATCTTAAAAAGAGATATGCTAACGATTATAGTGTTCGTGACAGTTTTTTATGTGCTAAAGATCATGTTTTATAATCCTCTTAATTGTACAATAGAAATAATTTCTGGAGGTAAGTGAAAACGAAAAATACCGAGCCAATTAAGATGCTTCATAACCTTGGTACAGCCTTCGATTTTGTTTTATTTATCAATGCAATACCAATACCCTCATTGTTATTGCGTCTTTAAAAATATCGGTAAATCTTGAACAAATAAGATATACAGTGTGAGCCAGAAATGCACTGAAACTTTTGAATGCAAATATCTCGAAAACGGATCAAGATATCAAGATTAAACAAGTATGTATTTTCATGTAAAAAATGTTGCTCTTTCAAATTTTCTATTCGGTTTATGTGATTCTGCATACGCAAAAAAAGATAAACTTCGATTTACCTATTCAGCAGGGTGTAATTATAGCGCCCTCTATGAGCAACGGTAAAAGTGATGACAAATTCCTATTCATCATACTGAAAAACGTAATAATACCAATTTCCACGTTGATTCTATGAAAACTTACCGAATTATTTGGAAATTCAGAAATAAAATTATTAACTTGAACATCCTGTACGTTGTCTTAAACGAGCAACATTTGTTTGTAGCATGTTGCGTTCAATCATCATGTTTTAGGCTCTACTATTCTTAATTTCCAGATTTCCCATTCTCAACGACTCACACTGTATATAAACTACGAGCCAAAAATACGCAACACCTTGAAGTAGCTGAGAATGAATCATAAAGTTGAAATTTTGGCAAGTTTTAAGTAGTAAATCATAACTCCTGCTTTTCAGTAGTAAATCATAACAATTGAAAAAAATATCAACAATCAGCAAAAATTAATAATATACAGGGTGTTAAGTAAATATGCGGCAAAAATTCAAGGGGTTATTCCTTGGCCTATTCTAAGAATATTTTGTCCTATGATGATTTTTGAAAGATCCCTTTGTTTCGAAAATACAGGGCGAACAAGATTTGCGACAGTAACAACATTTTATTATCAAAAAGTACATGTAAAGTTGCTCTATTTACAATAAATGTTCGAAATGGCTCCCTCCAGCCTGGATACAAGCATTCAATCTTCTCCTCATTGGCTGTCGAACTCTTTCAAACACACCAGGGTCGATTCTAATTGAGTTATACACCCAGCAATTATCCGATTTCACGAATCGTCTAAATTCTCCACTGGAGTAGCGTAAACTATTGACTTCAGAGACCCCCAGAAAAAATGATCTAGGGGATTTAAGTCTGGGGATCAAGCAGGTCATGCGTGTGGCCCACCTCGACCAATCCAGCGATCTCCGTATGTCGCTGTTAAAAAATTACGAGCAACCAAAACTGAAATGTGGTGGTGCACCATCGTACATAAACCACATTGCAATTCTTGTCGCGTATGGTACATCCTCCAGAAACTCAGGCAGTGTTGCTTTCAAAAAGTTGCGGAACACCACGCCAGTAAGTCTTCCTGGTAGGAATACCGATCCAATTAGATAGTCACCCACAATTCCAACCCAAACATTTAACGAGAACTGATGTTGAAAACGACCTTCAAATACTTCGTGCGGATTTTCATCTGCCCACACATGGTTATTATGAAAATCCCTTATTGCATTTCTTGAGAAACTGGCTTTAACGGCAAAAAGGGTTTGTGTCAGGAATAGAGGGATGCGAACTAATGTTTGCAATATCCATTAACATTATGCAATACGTGGAGGAAAATGAGCATGTAGTAGTGTTTGAACGCGTTGAATGTGGTATGGGTACAACAAATTGTCGTTAAGAATTTTCCAAACTGTCCAATGACTTACATTCAAAGTATTTGCGATTTTTCTCGTAGAACTACCAGGATCTTCCTCTATAATCTCCAGCATATTCTGTTTCAATTGTACCGTTCTTGCAGTCATTGATCTTCCTGGCCTTCCACTTCGTTTCATTGAGCTTGTTTCACGAAGACGTCGATGAATGTTTTCGAAGATTTTAATATTACGGGCAGGAAATCGTTCAATGAACAATCATCTAGCTTCTAATGGGTTGCCATCAGCAAGTCCATACATGAAATGCATGTCAGTCATCTCGTCATTCGTATACATCATGATAGAGGATTTCACTAACTATTAAAGACACGTCAAATAGCAAAACGTCACTCAATCTAAACAAATGCGACCGATGAGACGTATTCAAATGAAATCCACTACTATAGATAAAACAGCCGTTTCATGTGATCGATATCGAAAAAATAACAATGCATTGTAAACAATTTTTGTACTTGATAAACTCATTGGCGTATATACACCATACTTTTATTTACATTAATAATTTCAACGAATATCGAATATGGTTGTCGCAAATTTTGTTCGCCCTGTATCTTCGAAACAAAGGGTTTTTTCAAAAATCATCATAGGAGAAAATATTCTTAGAATAAGCCAAGGAATAACCCCTTGATTTTTGCCACCTGTTTATCCAACACCCTGTATATTATTGATTGAAAAAAAAACAATTCTACGTTGTCCTTAACATAGTTTTGTTATTTAACTCAATAAAAATAATTGTACTAAGGTAATGAATAATTAAATTAAAATATTTGTTTAATCCAACCATGAAATTTTGTAACAGAAGTGTTTTTGTTCAAATAAGAAGATTTGCTATTTTGACTCTATATTGTTAGAATGAGCAAAATTCCGTTAATTTGATCCAATAACTTGTCAATTTCTGTGCCTGTTTTAAACTTTGTAAGGATACCAACAGCTTTTCTTCCTATACAGGGTGTATCAAATAAAAAAGTAAATTTTGTTTGGCTGTTAACCACTCGACATATAAAGCACAAACCCACCGAAACCGGATTTCATCATTAAAGAATAAAAAAAAGTAAAATTTAGACCCAAAAATTCTTTAGTCCGGGCCTGATGCAAGGAAACGTCATGTTAAGCACCCGCTAAACGTGGTATTATGTATAAATACATTGCACTCATTTACTATTATTCTTAATGGTATGCCGTAAGTTCATTTAACGTCATTCTGAATAAATAAAGCCCCTTGTAAAAATAGCAAAACTGAGGCATTTTAAATTTCTTCTTTTTATAAAATAAACATTCCTCTTTTGTTAAGACCATTCTACGTAAGTCTACAAAGTATTATTTTTAATATCCTGATAAGACGTTCGAGTTTTACCGGATATGCGACTTCAGTAGTTACAAAAAACGTAAATATTTTTCTTTTGCTTTGTCGAATCGAGAGTTAGTTGTTAATAAACGGTACTACATGAATCTGAGTTATTTCTTTTGCATTATTTAATCATATAACGCAAAATGAATTTAAATAATCGAATTACACAGAAATAAATGTAGATACAGAAAATTTGCAAACACGCCTTTTTACTATGATATCGCGCGAAAATGAATCTATACATTCCCGCGCTTTTACCGATGCATCAAGCTTCGATTTTCTTTATACGAAATCATGATGCTCCTGAAAAGGATCGTTTTTTTTTTCGAGACGGGAAGAATTTAAATAAAATATTCGAAGTGGCTTGCACTCCAAGCGGCGATCCACACAAAACTAACAGCGGTAATGGCTTAATGATAGTGGTATGTGGAGGTATACTCGGGACAGCATTTAGGTTAGGTACAGGAGCGGCTCTAGCCCACGGCATTTATAAAATATTTTTTTCTCGTTAATGCTTACAGATAGACCCCCTGTGCATTAAGACTTTTTGATTGTATATGATTACAGCTGCTACATATTATTATATTTACCTCTACATCTGATACACCCTGTATAGAGTAAATAATAAATACGATTCTCAGTTTGCCATCTATAAATATTCATGTAAGTATTGTCAAGTGCAGAACCAAACGGTGAAATAAATATTTCGATTTTCTTACGCTAGGTATTATAACTACACAAAAAATAAACATTTATTCAAGATTTATGGCAAAACTTTAAGTGGGGATAATCCAAAAGGTGTTAAAGAAAAAAAACTGCATATGATAGACGTAAAAATAAAAACAGTTAAACAATGACTTCATCAAAACATTACTCATTTCTAAATACACCTGTTCCTCGTTAAGGTAAAAGGTTGATCGTCATCAACAATCAGAAAATTAAATCACATCTCTTTCACAGTCCATCCTTTACTATGTAGCAGATTTCACACATTTATGTATATAAGACAATATATGCGTTCGGATACGAGATT
Organism: Protaetia brevitarsis; assembly: GCA_004143645.1. NCBI lineage: Eukaryota > Metazoa > Arthropoda > Insecta > Coleoptera > Scarabaeidae > Protaetia > Protaetia brevitarsis. The sequence goes on from RXPK01000072.1 coordinate 416,440, forward strand.
TGAGACTGAGAAAGAAATGAATATGGTGAAGGCAATTCACAAGCGAAATCTTTTCTGATATGTAGGTTGGATTTACCTTGTATGCCATAATAATACTTTCTCTTATAAGATCCCGCGCGCTCGCCAGTCTGAGAAAACTGCGTTAGATGAATCCTTCGGCAATTTTTGCTAGTGCAGATTGGCTTTTAATAGTGACAGTTAATTTAGAGGATAAATAGATGGATCAATCATTTGGTCAATTGTAAAAGAATTTTTGATATCTACTGAAATCGTAACGGAAAAAATTGAAATGTTATCGATCAGAGATAGTGTTTTATTCTATTTGTTTTGTTGTTTCGTAATGAGTTTCTGTCATCCTACTGTTTATAGGATGAAAGGGAATAGAGTATTGGAACCTGGTGAGTCAATGTTTTTTTTTTTTTTTTTTTTTAACAGTAATTATGTTATAATAATCATGATTTCTTTGCTATATAATAAATTAATATAAAATATATTAATCGGAATGTAATAAGATACATTCTACTAATACTTTAGAATGTACACGCAGTATAAAGTATATGCTGTAATTAAATCTCAAGGTAAAATTACTTTTTTTTTTTCAACTAATATTAAACTTACACACCCTGAGTGAATGTCATAAAAACACTTTCAATAGTATGTAATTATATTATACAGTTAGTATAGAAATAAGAAATTATTTTCGATTTCAAAAACATATCTACACCGTTGAAAATGTTAACACTTTTTTGACTAATTTAATAGTCAGGAGAGGTCCACACTCTTTTCGTGTTATTTTGTCGAGAACTATAGAAGTTTAAATTTGACGAACAATGATAGTCAAGTATTGTCTATTGCTAAGGGGTTATTTTGTCCAACTGACACGTGGAATTATAAAATACTTCTAGTCACATTTTATTTGATCTAGACTAGACAAATTTACTAGCTGTTTAACTAAATGAATGCGATCTATTGGGTGTTTTAACACCATTTTCTAAACACAACGTCTTTTTAATATGCAACTCCTATTTCTTAGTGCTATAATATTCTCTCTTTAAGACGTTTTCTCAATTATAAATATGCAAAACCACTCATTCACAAGTTTTGGTTTCAACTAAACGTACCAATTTTAAAATGATTTTTCGAGAACCATTATAAAATTAAGTGAATGTTTATGCTATTTGATTCAAGTCTAAACTAATTGCGTAAATAGATGTTCCCAATACATCTTTAAGATGTTGAAATCTTTTATAGCCACTGGAATTAACGTTTAATAACACGAGGTTACACTTTGCAAGTCAGTCACATTTGGTGGTTTGTTTGGATATGTTAATACGGAGAATCAAACACGAAAACAGATACACGTGCAATGCAGGTGGTGCGTATAATGCAATACTGTATTAGAATAGGTGGGGTTTCTATATTTCTATCCGATGGAAAAATTCTGATTGGTTGACGCTTCTGAATGTCTAGAAAAATAGTCAATCCTCATATCTGAACAAAGAATTCACACGAAATTCTAGTAATTTCTGTTCTATTAAATACGCGTAGTCAATTCGTCTGGCAAAGTTGGGAAAAATCAACACTAAAATATTTGACTAGCGCAAAATTAACGCCAACACCGTAATATTTTCAACAATGTATTATTGCAGTCCTTTGAGGTGTTCAAAATATAGCAATTTAAAACATTTTATTTTTTATATTAACCAATAACTCTTTCCACTCATTTTTTTTTTTGATATTAGTCACTAGATTTCATATAGAAACTAACATATATTGGAAAGGCCAATGTACCACAGTTATAAAAAGCTGCCTACATATTCATACGAAAACAGCATCTTGATATGGAAATCGGTAGGCGAATCAAGTTTTAGCAAATTATTAAATTAATTTGTCATATCAAAATTATCTCTTACAATATTGTAATGTTTTTGAGTTTTAATTTTTAATAAAAAGTATTTATTTCTACACTATCAGCGTGATAAAAATAAAACAGTATTACTAAAAACACTAATTAATAAATAACTAATCACTTAAATACTATACTGAAAACCGATATACAGGGTGATTCTAATATATGCGACAAACTTTGAGCACTGATTCCTGGGCTCATTTTGATCGTAAAATTTCATAAGAACATATGTCCAAAATCGCTTAGTTCTAAAGTTGTACAATGTTTAATAGTAAGTTAACATAATTACTGTTTTTATTATAAATTAACAAAAATAATTAGTAAAACAAAATTAGCTTATACTAACTGTTGAAAATGACCGCCCCTAACTGCAATACAAGCTTCTATCCTCCGTCGTATTGACTGGCGAGTCCGTTCTAAAATACCAGGGGTATTTCGAATTGTTTGAAAAGCTGCGATAATACGTTTTCTCAATTCATAGACATTTTCAATGGGAGTCGTATAAACTAATAATTTAAGGTGACCCCAGAGAAAAAAGTCCAAAGAATTTAAGTCTGGAGACCTTAAGAGGAGGCCACGATTGTGGATCTCCCCGTCCTATCCACCGATCTGGATTATACGTATTGTCCAAAAACTCGCGAGCAACTAAACTAAAATGCACTGGAGCACCGTCATGCATAAAATATATTTGTAATCTTAATTGCAACGGAACTTCTTCCAGCAGTAGTGGTAGCTCCTCTTCAAGAAAATTGCGGTATACCTCGCCATTTAACCGCATCGGTAAAAAATGTGGGCCTATCAAGTGATCTCCAACAATTCCGGCCCACACATTGCCAGAGAATTGATGTTGATGACGGGCATTTACTAGTTCGTGCGGATTTTCTTCGGCCCATATGTTATTATTATGAAAATTAATAATCGCGTTTCTAGAGAAAGTAGCCTCGTCGGTGAAGAATATTTGAGCCAAATATGGTCAGGATTTTGTGCGATTTTGTGTTGCATCCTTTGACAAAAAACCACTCTTTGCGGAAAATCTGCCGGCAAAAGTGCCTGCACCCGTTGAATGTGATATGGATACAATTGGGATTGATCTTTCAATATTCTTCAAACTGTGGCCTGACTAATGTTTAAAGCAAACGCAATTTTTCTGGTGCTTGTAGTAGGATGTTCCTCAATTTCATTTAGTACCATTTCTTCAACTTGTAGAGTTCTCACTGTAGATGGGTGCCCGTTATCAGTCGTCCGTTTTTTTTTAAATTTCCCGTTTCACTAAGACGTTGGTGAAGACGGGCAAATATTAAATGATGCGGGATGATACGGTTCGGGTATCGTTCTTCATAAAGACGTCTAGCAGCACGCGAATTTCCATTGGCAAGACCGTAAACGAAATGCATATCACACATCCCAGCATTCGTGTAATTCATTTTAGAAAACAGAAACTGGCAATAAACTGAATGAATACTCTGACAACTATTGAAATGACAAATAAACAATTCCCTCTCAACACAATAGTTTTTGAAGAACCAACTGTGATATTATATCGTGTTAGTCATGGTTCATAATTTATTATATTAAACATTCAATAACTTTAAAACCAAACCGTTTTGGACATATATACTCATATGAACTTTTATGATCAAAATAACCTCAGGAATCAGCTCTTCTTAAAGTTTGTCGCATATATTGAGAATCACCCTGTATTTAAACAAACCAAATATATTTTGTTAAGCATATTTTTTATTGAAACAAACATGCCCTCTGATGTGTCTTAGATCACCCCATCACATGATTCTAACGTGCAGGAAATGGCGTTATTTTATTTTATTCACCGTAAGCGTTTAGTGTCTTTATTATTATTAATTAATAAAGAAATAAGGATTACGCTAACCGCAATTGTAGTTAATTTAATGTAATCATTATGTTCAAATTACTTTTTTTTCCAAGCCTATTGTGTCCTTTAATTACAGATTTAGTACCAGTATCTTCCACAGTAATTCCCTTGCCTTCCTACGAATTAGGATACGGGTTCAACATCACTCAAGACATCAAACACCATAAGAAATTCCCTTACTATCGCTACAATCAGAGCTCGAAGATTATTGCAGGTAAAATATGTACAGAATCACTCCATAAAAACGTATTTTTTAACCATATCGTCATCGCTAAAATGCTTAGGATGTGATACGGAATAAACCTGATTGTGTCCCTATTTAAAGATGTCGACATGCCAAATCGGTATATTCACTAGACAACGATGTCTTTTGAAAATTACATCATTGCCTTACCTATATATATTTTTTTTGTTTCTTACAGATGATGATAAGAAAAAATATTACTACGGACAGAAGAAACATGATATCGATAAGAAAAGTCAGGCGACTACATAATGCTGAATCATTAATTGATTGATGATATTGGCTTTTTCTAATAAAATTTGTTGTTAAACTTGAACATTATAAGCAGATAAATATTATTGATTTAATCCGTTTGAAATTTAATTTATTTTTTTTTTTTTTGGTTTTTGTATGTTCGTTAATTAAAATCGAGATTACATTGCTGTTTTAGTGAAATATGTTCTTTAAATAATATACTACTGTTGTTTAACGTTTATATTTTATGTTATATTTTTATATTTTAAAATATGTTAACTTTAGTGCGTAATATGTTAAAAGAATGTGTATATAACCTTATGATAAAAAACCAAATAAATTTTATTCAGATAATATTTGTTTCAATTATTACCTGCTAGAAAAAATAATGTATCTATGGAAAGCTTTGTAAAATTTGTTAATACGTTAAAATTATTTGTCATAATGGAGTAAAATATTATCCAAAATTAATTGCTTGCATCAAAATATTATTATTTCCATTTTAAGGAGGGAATAAGTTAGAAATACAAAATCCCGTCTCAAGTAGCGCCATATATGCATATACCCTAACAGCCAGAAATATTACCTAGATATTTTTAAAAATATATTTTGTAAATATTTTTCGTGAGAGGTTTTTGAATATATTTTTCATATTTTTTCTAAATATGGATAAAATATTCAATTAAAATATTTATTCCATATTTTAAAATTAATGTAAGCGCTATATTTTCTCTAAAATATTTGTAAAATATTTATATGAAAATTGAGATTTTTTATGCAATCTATTTAATTTGTCAAAATAAATGCACTAAAATTGTTCTTGGTTATTTAGAATGTATAACGTCGATAACGAAAAGTTGAAACATACATAGAGTTGTCTAAAAGGCAAGAACTTGTTTTTTCACACTCACCATACAAGTTAATAATCAATAATTCTGGCATCTTTTAAGGCATACTGAAGGTTTATCAAATTAATCACTATTTTTTAATTGAAGTGTTCTAAATAAAAAACAAACGTATTTATTATCATTTTATTTGAATAAGCCAATAAAATGAAAAATACTCATTTTTAAGTCTAGCCTTGGCTGGTGCCAGGTACAACCCTATGGCCTTTTTCATATCTTCGGTAGTGGCGCTCTCATGGCGTTTCCTTGTGGCCTCTAAAACAATGCCAATTGTATTAGATCATACCATGAATAAAACATCGTACACATTATCAACACCTACTAATACATTTGGAGCATTTACAATAATTGGAGTGGTAGCTACATTCTAATACTTACGATACTTATTTTTACTTTATTTCATAATATTTGAAAACATTCTACGTGCAAACAATAAAACAATACAACGTATTTTAACCTCTATTTGAGGTTATGACGCTTATCTACCGAGATGAATCTCTTAAGCAAATCAACTAGCAATTTATCTGGTAGATGCAGTACATATATGATGCATAAAATTCCTACAATTATATTATTAAACGATTTCTGTACATAGCAATATTGAGCATTCCAATTATCTTATAAATACCATGACATGTTCAAAGTTTTGCTTCCCTCGTAGTCACCACAAAAACTAAAACACACCCCGCAACAATTAATTACGCAGTTAACCCTAATCTGCCCTAATCGTATACTATTATAAATTATAACATGTAACGGACAAACGAATGAAAACGTTGATGATACGCACGTGCGCGTATGCATTCTATGTACCTAATCCATAGACGCATAAACAATACTAAATCATATAACACCGGCACCGTAATGAATAGAGGTGTTCTGTTGACGTTCGCAACTTACAAATATTACAAATAATATAATACAAAACGCAGATATATTAATAGAAAAGTTACAGCGCTCAACTTAGATACTAATTAAATCATATTAGATATATATGTTATCTAATTTAATCTTTAAACTATCATTTTAAATAGGTACATACCTACTTAATATGTATGCATATTTTACCCATTTTATATTATTAGTCCTACGCACCAAATGTACAAAAGCAAAAATTAAACCTTTATTTTTTTACATGAAATAAATATTTACAGAAATACAAAGCAAAATATTCTTGCAGAGTTATGAAAAATATATTGAGAAAACATTAGCAATAAAATATTATTAATGCTACATAACATATATATATATTTTTAAAAGTTTTCCTAATATATTTTCTATAATATATTTTATGCATATTATATTAATATAACTAATATTCAAGAAAGATTTAATATTTTTAAAATATTTATAAAATATGAAATAAATATAGTTGGTCACTGGGGTATATTTAATGTATAATCCGGAAATATTTCCAAGATAAAAAATTTATAAAACATATGAAAATAATATTTATTTCAGATAGAAACAATATTTGAATTTTCATATAATAATAATCTCAGTGATTTAATTTTTAACGTCAACTCAATATTATTTATTAAATATTGTGAGTTTAATATTGATTGCCAAATATTTTGAAAATATTTAATCCATATAAGTTTTCAAATACGTTAAAAAACTTCTAATATTTGGGATCTATGATTTATCACTATTGAACGCGGAAAATTTTCAGAATTTTTTTCGAAGAAACGTGAAGAAAAGTGATTTTTACCAAGAAAAATCACCTAATTTTTTTTAGTGTGTGGGTGAGTTTTTAACAGATAATGCTGAATTAATTCCAACGTGGATGCAAGTTGTTTCGGATATTCCATGTTCAAATTGTAGCAGATTACGTAATAGATTTTAAAGCATTAACAGAATAACAGATTTTCTAATATGAATTAATACCACATACTAATAATCAGTATAATAGTTATAAAATAACAAGATAATAGAACCACGTGTGGTCGAACACCATAGCATTTCTGCCTACGTCCGACTTGAACTAGAACATTCTAAGTAAAGGCATGCTCCCTTGCCTATGTCCTTATCACTTAAAAATTACTACATTTATGACTGCAATTTTCCAAATTGTAATAAATTTCAAGTTTTTCCTAAGAGATATTAATATTTTTCTAGGTAATATTGCATTGTTAGAGAATTTTTTTTTCGAAGAAACGTGAAGAAAAGTGATTTTTACCAAGAAAAAATACCTACATTTTTTTAGTGTATATGCAAACCTGGCTCACTATTGCTGGGACCCTGTATAGGGATTTATGTTCTAACATAAATCATCTAACAAATGCTAAAAATTCTGGCCATGAACCTCCAAACATTTTTCACTAGGTACCTAACTATTTCAATTATATACGGAAACAAATCTTCCATATAGTTTGTCCGTGAACTTACATAAACTTGACTTCTTGTCCTATCCCTGTTAAAAATGTAATTTATGCAATGCAATTAATTCTACTGTTATCAAGAGCCTGTCAAAATCAGACGGGAGGTTAATAATATTGCCCTCCATCTATCAATAATGCTAATGAAATTTCATCCTAAGAATTGATAACATCATAACATGTACAGCTCCTACCGAAAAAAAGTTAACGACCTACGAGAAAATGTATGTGGCGAGCCCATTTAAGATGGACTATAGCTTTTACTACGACTGCGGTTTATCGATGTAAACAGATGTTATGTATGATTCGTTGTGTATTTATCCGACACACGATTTCTTGTTTTTATACTTCTTCAGTTTTTGTTATTAAGACATAAACAAGCACGCGTTGAAATAATATTTTTATGTATTCCTTGGTGGGAAAATAGATTTCTATTTCTGAATGGTCTTATTGATTTATTAGAATACCTTATTTCGCATATATACGGCCAATATGGAATATAGTGGATAGACAAGTTTATTTCTTTCATGTTCGTAATTTTTTAATTGTAACATTCAGCAATAAGTGAATTTGAATATAAATAAAATATATAGTTTTCAATAGTAACCCCAGTGACCAACTATATTTATTTCATATTTTATAAATATTTAAAAAATATTAAATCTTTCTTGAATATTAGTTATATTAATATAATATGCATAAAATATATTATAGAAAATATATTAGGAAAACATTTAAAAAATATATATGTTATGTAGCATTAATAATATTTTATTGCAAATGTTTTCTCAATATATTTTTCATAACTCTGCAAGAATATTTTGCTTTGTATTTCTGTAAATATTTATTTCATATAAAAAAAAAGGTTGAATTTTGTTTTTGTACATTTAGTGCGTAGGACGAATAATATAAAATGGGTAAAATATGCATACATATTAAGTAGGTATGTATGTACCTATTTAAAATGATAGTTTAAAGATTAAATTAGATAATATATATCTAATATGATTTAATTAGTATCTAAGTTGAGCGCTGTAACTTTTCTATTAATATATCTGCGTTTTGTCTTATTTGTAATATTTGTAAGTTGCGAACTTCAACACAACACCTCTATTCATTACGGTGCCGGTGTTATATGATTTAGTATTGTTTATGCGTCTATGGATTAGGTACATAGAATGCATACGCGCACGTGCGTATCATCAACGTTTTCATTCGTTTGTCCGTTACATGTTATAGTTTATAATAGTATACGATTAGGGCTGATTAGGGTTAACTGTGTAATTAATTGTTGCGGGGTGTGTTTTAGTTTTTGTGGTGACTAGGAGGTAAGCAAAACTTTGAACATGTCATGGCATTTATAAGATAATTAGAATGCTCAATATCGCTATGTACAGAAATCGTTTAATAATATAATTGTATTAATTTTATGCATCATATATGTACTGCATCTACCAGATAAATTGCTAGTTGATTTGCTTAAGAGATTCATCTCGGTAGATAAGCGTCATAACCTCAAATAGAGGTTAAAATACGTTGTATTGTTTTATTGTTTGCACGTAGAATGTTTTCAAATATTATGAAATAAAGTAAAAATAAGTATCGTAAGTATTAGAATGTAGCTACCACTCCAATTATTGTAAATGCTCCAAATGTATTAGTAGGTGTTGATAATGTTGTACGATGTTTTATTCATGGTATGATCTAATACAATTGGCATTGTTTTAGAGGCCACAAGGAAACGCCATGAGAGCGCCACTACGAAGATATGGAAAAAGCCATAGGGTTGTCTGGCATCAGCCAAGGCTAGACTTAAAAATGAGTATTTTTCATTTTTATTGGCTTATTCAAATAAAATGATAATAAATACGTTTGTTTTTTATTTAGAACACTTTAATTAAAAAATAGTGATTAATTTGATAAACCTTCAGTATGCCTTAAAAGATGCCAGAATTATTGATTATTAACTTGTATGGTGAGTGTGAAAAAACAAGTTCTTGCCTTTTAGACAACTCTATGTATGTTTCAACTGTTCGTTATCGACGTTATACATTCTAAATAACCAAGAACAAATTTAGTTCATTTTGACAAATTAAATAGATTGCATAAAAAATCTCAATTTTCATATAAATATTTTAGAAAAAATATAGCGCTTACATTAATTTTAAAATATGGAATAAATATTTTAATTTTATATTTAGAAAAAAATATGAAAAATATATTCAAAAACCTCTCTCGAAAAATATTTATAAAATATATTTTTAAAAATATCTATGTAATATTTCTGGCTGTTAGCGTTATTTGAAAACTAATAATAATAAATCAAGGTCGTCAAAACAACTTTCATAGACAATTTACCAAATGAATATAGCGGACATAAAATATAAATTTATCAAATACGAGTAAACATTACGTATGTGGGCTACTCTTCGGTTAGCATGAATAAAATTACCTCAAATAAACACAGTTGTATGTATATAGTTCAACCTGAGAATATATAATCAAAATCGCGATTCAGATTGTTAACCTTTTTGTGGGAGGAGCTGTACCGTGACTTACACAATCAACGCCGCTCTTATCAGTTCTTGCGAATATACAAATTGAAATACAAAAAGAAAAAAATACCACTAACTTGTAATAATAACAAAGACAGAATTAAATTTTGATAAGAGCCGATTTATAAGAAGAATATTTGACGGGGACAAGTTACAGTGTTTTCTGGACATTGCTGTTAGCACAATACCTTCTGATTTCCGCGCTTGACTTTTAGTTAATTTGTTGTGATTCGCGGGAAAAAGGATTGTGAAACGTTTAAGTACATACACAGACAGATAGCCGCCGAATTATGGAAACTTTAGTAAGTATTGAAAACATAGCAAATTATTTTTTACCCACTTAAAATCTAGTTTTGGGGGTATTGGCCGATTTTTAGAACTCTGTGCTAGTTGCTGAACGTTTTAAAAACTGCAATTTGAAATGGTTTCAGTTAAAACCTCGGTACAGCCTTCAACTTTCTCTTTTTAAATATAATGCCCCCAATGTTATTGCACTTTTAAAAACGCCAGTAAATTAAAAAAAAAAAAATATGGCATACTTTATCGCCAAACTCATTAATTTCCAAGGTATCTTTGATTTTCTAAAAATTATATCGCTTGCACTGTTTGAGAAAAGCGATTGTAATTTAATTACCACTTAGAATAAGTGAATCAGATTTTGAAATATCTTAGTACGGACCTACTTATATCTACAGGTGTGTTTATAGTTGTAGTTTAATATACTGGGTATTCCTCACTACTGCGCAAACTCAGTCAACTTCAAAGGGGTATATCGTACTTTTATTTAAATACAACACCCTGTATATGTTTACATCATTGAATTCCTATTAACAAGTGCTTTGATTTTTATTAAGCATACTCTATGTTTATGTCTTCTATTTTTCTAGTTATTACAGTTTTGATTAATTTTTTATATTTGTTATATTTATAATCTTAGTAGGCGAGACGATTCTATAATGACAATGGCAGTCGTTTTTTTTTTGACGTTTAATCGTGTTTAGTGTAAGTAATGAAATTATTTGTAGAAAATAATGTTTTCGCAAGAAGAATTAGTTAGTGTGTGGTGTCTGTACTGCGAGAATGTGACAAACTATTTTCTAGTTTCACGTATGTACAATTACCTCAAAAAATTATGACCGCGGTTGGTAAAACGAAATTCGTAGCTATAATTCTAACATATCCACTTTAAACGCAATACCATCGTAATCCGCGACGCAATGGACTATCGTCTCGAAAGATAATACCCTTTACGGTGCCCGACAAAGATGCCGTCACCTTTTTGGCGGTTTACATTCCCAGAATTAAAATCTTTGTGGTTTTCGCCAAAGAATTTTATATAATAATTCTGATTTTCAATTCTCCTACTCACGTGGAAATTTCATTGCGATATACTGTTCACTTCTTTTTTTTTCTTATATTTTAGTTATCATTAAATTTAGTTCTATAATTTACCTGTGTGCGTTATATTAGTATTTATGTGGACAGTACTCTATTTTTGTAGGTAGTTTAAGCTTAAATAATTCTTTTTATTTCAATTATAACAGGGTGTATATAACTTATTGTTACAGCAATAAATAAATGTACAGTCTTTATATATCTTTTTTACTTTTACAAATATCGATGACAGCTTACTCGTTCACTTATTTATAATATATATTAGAAGTAAAGTTATTGAAAAATAAGCGGTTTATTTGCTTAGTTCTTATTCAAATGAAGAAACAAACTTTCTATGGAAGAATCCCTAGGTGAACAAAAGAATTATAATACTTTTTGTGAAAATAGGTTTATCAAAACAATTTTGCGTACAATAGGTCTTTTCTTCTTCATGATTGTTAAGTCGAAGCATCTTAATTCTTAAAATTTTAAAGTCAAAACATCTAATCCACTTTTATGCAAAAAATTCCAATAAATGTAATTTGGTTTGTGCCATAAAGAGCAATAGAAATACAACATTAGAAAGAATAACTTTATTTTTTTTAAATAAAGTTAAAGTATTCTATGCTCTTCTTTTAAATATAGTTTACCATTTATTATCTTATACATCTAGATTAAGAAATTCTTACAAAACTAAAGTTTCAAAAGTTTTATTTTAGTTTAAACATACTTATTTCTGAATTTCTTAATACGGCATGGTAGGGCAAAAAAAAAACGTTAAAAGAAGGAATAACATGTTTGTTTATAATAAAGGAGACATTTTTTTTTTCCAAAGTGTATAATCCTTTTTTAATATACGTAAATTCTCAGTTGGCATTTACGTCTAATATTTTATACATCCATATTAAGAAATTCTTATAAAACTAAACTTAAAACAATCTTTTGTAATGGAAGTAAGAGCTTTCGAAAATTCTAATTCTTCTAACAATTATACAAGAACACATTTTTAAATTATTTTTTAACACGGCACAGTACGGTTACGTAATTAAATGCAGATCATAGTTGCAAATTATACCGTCTAAACACACACGAGTAATCGATGGCTAAAATAAGCAAAAAGAAAGATACAATATATACAGTGACCGGCATAAATATTGCAACATATGAGAATTTTTTTTATTATTAAAATATACTAAAACTTTTTTTGGGAGAATAGGTTGTGCATGTCTAGAAACCCTAAAATTTATTTTGACACATGTCACGTGACCACTAGTATGGCGGTAAATTTAAAAAAATATGCCATGAATCTGCAGAAAGTGAGGTTATACGGCATAATATCCAAAAAAGTTATTTGAAAAAGTTGCTTAGAATTCAATTTTGAGGCTGTATGCAAATTTTTGTAAATATATTTTTAAAAAAATAAAAGTCACAATTTTTCCAAATATTGTTTCATTGAATTACATATTTCCATTTTTTTCGCTCTTAGCAGCTCAACTGCAGTACTATTTAAGTGGCCATTTGAGCGATATAATTTTTTTCCGATTAATGTCATCAATTTTACACTTTCAAATAAACCTTTTATGAAAACAGAGCTCTTTTTTTTCATTTATAACAAAATGGCAACCAATTCAAATTATGACATTACTTTTGCGCCACCCAGTAGTAGCCGTAGGACCTTATGATTTATTCTAATCCACAATTAAATTTTCTCACTATACAGATGATTAGTTATTACCCATATAGATACATTGAAGTAAATTACTATTTTCGTCAGGGTATTTTCCGTATATCACGAGGATTCGACATTACACTTTTCCTCTGCGAAATTCAATACGGCTTTTTTTTTATCGTTGCCATCAAAGCAGTTACCTCCCCTGTCGTATACTCCCACACTTCCATTTTCACTGTTCATCGTCCGCGCTTTACCCCCACTCCCCTTCTCCATCGAGGGGGAAGGGGAGGCGGAAAAAACGGGCGTCCCATTAAGCAGAAACGTTTCCCTGCCATTTAAATAATTGTCCGCGCGACTCATGCCTTATTGGGACATTAGTCATCATTAATATGTAATTTAGAGACGAGAAAACGACTGCGCCACATCGCCTTCTTCGTCTGTAGGTAAATAAGGGGGGGAGGGTCGTCATTCGTTGGGTATAACGGAATGATGTGATAGAAGGGACAAGTATAATATAAGGAGTAGCTGATGGGAAGGAATATTTGTCCACAGACGCCCTAGGGAGACCCCACGAATGATACATTGAGGATCAGTACGTCACAGAATGAGGGAATGATTAGTTTTATATCACATTGCATCACCATGTATATTTCAAATACTTTCCTGATTAGTGTAGGCTTTTATTTAAGCAAATTCTTCGATAAGATTGGCTACTTTTAAATTATACTTCAAATTGTGACAGCTGTCAGTGACAAAACAAAATTATTAGAAATGGTTGCATTTAATAATAATAATATAAATTTATTGCCATTGTACAAGTTATACCTATACAGGGTGTTTTGAAACATCGTTTAAAGATTTTAAGAGCATGTAGTACGATCGAAAATAAGGTTAAAAGTCATAATAAACATATGTTCACAAATCAACCGTTTACGAGATAACAGCGAGTGTTCCTAGTAGTACATGGATATAACATATCCCAGTAAACAGGTGCTTATCAGGTATTGTTTTATGACAGTTTAATTTGACGTTTTGTGCAATTTGTAGCAATTGGATGCGTATTCTAATGCTGAAATGAGCGATATGGTGCTAATAGAAATTCTTTACAAGCATGTCGCTTCTATGTTGAAACGTTTCCTGATCGCCAACTGCCTTCGCAGCATGTGATGTTTCAGACGGTGTTTCAACGACTAAGAGAAACTGGTTCGTTTGTGATACTGGACGGCAGAGAATAGTATGTACTCCACAGATAAAAGATCGAATTTTATTATTGATGAAAATCCCGAAACTAGTGTTAGAAGAATTTCGACTCAAGTGGGTGTAAGCAGCAATCTTGTTTGGAGAACTCTTCATGAGCAACTCCTATACCCCTACCATATCCAACAGGTACAAGTCCTTACTGCTCCGGATAATCAAGCGAGAAATGCGTTTTGTGAGTGGTTTTTGCGAACAGCTGCTGATCGGCCAGATTTCGCTGATAACATCCTTTTCACTGATGAAGCTGGTTTTACTAAAAATGGAATATTTAATTTCCACAACAATCACGTTTGGTGTGACGAGAATCCTTAAGCTACCGTTGTCCTCAGGCACCAGCAATGTTTCTCTCTAAACATCTGGTTAGGCATAATAGGGGAACGGTTGTTAGGACCGATTGTTTTGCCACAACGCTTAACATGTCCTGCATACCTCGAATTCTTGGAAAATACTTTACCTGAACTTTTGGAAGATTTACCTATAAATCTAAGACTGAAGCTCTGGTTTATGCAATATGGAGCTCCACCACACTTTACGCGTGCTGTTAGGGAACATCTTAACAATGAATTTCCTGGGAGATGGATAGGGCGAGCAGGTCCCATTGCTTGGCTTCCAAGGTCTCCCGATCTAAACCCGTTGGACTTTAGTATCTGGGGTTATTTGATAAGTTTAGTGTACGCAACGCCGGTAAACGATCTTCCAGAGTTGCGCCAACGAATAGAACACTGTTGCCAGATAATATGAGAAAAACCCTTGTTTTTTGAAAGAGTGCGCGCTTCCTTTGAAAGCAGATGTTAGATCCTGTGTCGAAATGGAAGGACGTCATTTTGTACATCTTCTTTAGTTATAACCTATTTTATGTTAAAATGCAATAACATCGTAATAAAAACCGCTAAAGCAAATTTATTCTGCAATTGTGATAAAATCGCTGTTATCTCGTAAACAGTTAATTTGTGGACATATGTTTATTATGACTTTTAACCTTATTTTCGATCGTACTACATGCCCTTAAAATCTTTAAACGATGTTTTAAAACACCCTGTATACAGGGTGTTTCAGACCACATCTATTGCAGCTAGACTAATGCGACAAAAAAATTAACAACAAAACCCCACCTAAAGAATCATGCTTTATGAATATTCTTAACTTCCGGAAACGTTCCATTACACCGGAAGTGGATAACAATTTTCTTATTTTAAATTAAATCATATGTTTTTTTCTTGCCTCAATGGATTCTACAGATTATTTGAATACAATTTTCACTAAAGTTCTCTATCCCTAAATTCAACCGTTTTTTAGAGATATTTACGATTTTGTTAAAATTTTGACGTTTTCATCTCTTTCGAAAACGTACCATATTTTGCAAACCATTAAAGATAATGATGGTCATTTTACTATAGTACCCAAGAAAAATAGTTGTCCGTACCAAATTCTGTCAAAAGAACCACTAAATTGTATACAGAGTGTTCATAGATCGATTGTCGATTCAAATACATACATTTAACATTAGAAATTTTTTTTTTTTTTTCAAATGTAACATTATATTCCTAATTATACCATTCAATGCAGAAACAAAATCTCTGTCGATAGGTATAAAGGATGCAGATACCTATTCCTAGTCGTTTTCAAGATATCAACCATTGTTCAATCGGCTATGAAAATTTTAGTACATTTCTTACAGTGGGCTATGCAAATGACAAGTAGGTTTGATAATCATCATAGCAATGTTAGTTTACTTCATCATTAAGATCTAATTTCTCATTGCTGATCCATGGTTATAATGTTGTTGTTGATACGAGTATTATAAAAGATATTTTACATTTATTGCTTAAGTGGAAGGGGATAGATGATATTCAATAATTTAGAGATGCCAGATAAAAGGATGGTACTTATTACATTAAAAAAAAAAATAGATTACAATAATCATAAAAAATTATTAGACTTAATGCAAAATAACTAAGTAAAAATAAATTAATCAAAATGTCTGGCATTCTTTCTGGCTCTATTCTAGCCCCAAAGTTCTTATGAACTCGAATTAGTTCTTCTCTGCTTATAGATCTATACGTTTACCTTATTCTTATCTTCATTTCTTCGCACTTTGCGGACGATTTTGATATACAATAGGTGGGGTTTTGTTATTAATTTTTTTGTCGCATTAGTCTAGCTGCAATAGATCGCGAGAAAAAGATAGTGGACGAGTGATCTGAAACACCCTGTACATAACAAACTCATATATGCCAAAAAAGGTAAATCATCGCAAGATGTTTTTCCTTTAACCTCCAATCACTTATAACGTCCAGATTTTCACATTGTAATGCTAGTCAAAAGTTTAATTTATGCAATTCATATACTCATCCAATTTATACTTAATTTCATTTTTCGAAGACCCAAGCAATTTTAAAAGAAAAGCATATAATATTTTATTACAATATGTTAGAATTACAACACAAACAAATTATTATCGAAAGTTACTTTTTACTGGTCGAAAATTAGATATAATGGAGAATGAGTATATTTCATTCATTTCATATCTGTTTTTAGAATGTTTTTTTAGAAACAAAAAAGTTCAACAACGCTAAATTATAAATCTAACCAATTGTCTTAAAAGTCAAAGATGACGCATCTGTAAAAATTCTAGCAAGGCTAAGTATTTTTCCTTTCCATTCCTGATACTATTTACTATAATAAACAGTTTTTTACAACAAGTATCTTATCTGAAACTTCGTAATACAACATTTTACGTCTGTCGGGTGATAATGCATTGACATATGTGCGATTTCACTAATTGGATTGAACGCAAATTTATATAAACGTCACGGAGGACATATTACGACATCAAAAATTTGTTTTTAATGTTAATCTACGCTTAATGTATTTTGAATGGGACGCAATAAAAAAAAAAGATCAAACAATAACAAAACTGTTTTTGGGGAAATCCTCATCAGCATTCGTATTTAGTATTTATGCATATTATGTACTATATATATTTCGACAGGTTGCTACCCCTATTAAATTAATAGATCCCTCGGAATTGCTAAGACCAGAACCAATCTTCGCTGACAAACCTATAAATCAATTCAGAAATTACGACTTCGATGAAAATGATCCGATCAAAGAGAGAGTAAAGAACACCTACAAATTGATGCACACGCATCAAACAGTGGATTTTGTTAAAGGTATTTAAAACTATATTTTTTTAATTTACAGTCATCAATTTTCATACGTCACTAAGAACGATATTTAATATGTGGCTCAATGGTCTAGGGGTATGATTCTCGCTTTGGGTGCGAGAGGTCCCGGGTTCAAATCCCGGTTGAGCCCTATTTTTTTTTTTTTCGTAAAATATCTTTTTTTCCTTCTTGAGATAACGGCTTTTTTTTAACACTTTAATGAAATTTTTTTATTAAATTAACGTTTCGACAAATTTTTTTAATTGGATTAATGATTTTCTTGAAGATGACAATAAAAAAAATTATCGAAACGTTAAAAAATGATTTAATTTAGTAAAAAAAATTCATTAAATTGTTAAAAAAAAAGCCGCTATCTCAAGAAAGGAAAAAACATAATTTACACTATCGGCTCTAAGAATAAAATTTCTTCAAAATATTTTTTTTAAATTATATAATATAATTTCAACAATTAAAGTATTTTTTTACACTAAACGATTTTTTTTTAAGGAAAAATGGATACATGGTTGAAATTCGACCATTTTAAAGCGTCTGTAAGGGAAGCATTGGAAAAACTCAATGGATTAGTTGACGAAAGCGATCCAGATGTTGATATCCCAAATATAGTTCACGCTTTTCAAACAGCCGAAAGAATAAGACAGGATTTTCCGAACAACGATTGGTTTCAACTGACTGGATTAATACACGATTTGGGAAAGGTATATTTAAAAATTTTCGCTCATAACTAACAAAAAAGTGTCGCAAAACGAAAAAATATCTTTGTGAAGAAAATCCCTCCACTGACTCTCACAAGCCTTTGATAACATATAATATATACTATAGACCATCAAATTCTACTAGGTAAAATAAATTCCATCAGTTATCTAACTCCTTGATTCTTATTGGAGCGAACGCAGATTTTATGTTTTTTTCCCTTCCTACGAGCTTAATCCCAACTCTGAAGTTCCTCAAGGCTTCAACTTAGGTCCTCTTCCATTCAAACAGTTTATCAATAATACATAACTTTTTTTCTTGCCCTGTTCTTGCCTATGCTGATGATGTTAAACTTTATCATCAGATACGCACAGAAGATGACTCCCTCACAGTGGCTTAAACTACACCCCTGCAAGTCACCTGAGGGGCCCTCAAATTATCATTGTTAGCAATATTTTACAGATATACGGCAGTAGGTCCCAGACAAAATTCTCCGAAGAAAGAGCCAAAGATTTTGCGCTACCCCACTGCTCGTTCATCCTGCAATATAATCTCGATAAGTTGGTAACTTGATGTCATCATATCTAATGTTAATATTAGCAAATGTTACACACCATCTTTCACACGTACAGCACCGCTTTTTGACCTTTTCTTATCATATCGAAGCCATCTTTCTTCAAAGAAAATCAGTGATTGCTGATTTGGGTGTGTCATTCGATAGGTACCAGTTTTTCCTTTAAACATTATACATCGTTAAGATCTGTTCCGAAGCCTTTAATACAATACCAAACTGACAGATACTGTATGAAAATAATTGCCATTTATTTTATATACTTTATCTTGCTTCATCCCAACAGTAAACCAAATTCAAATTTCCCGCAATTATTTTTAGTAACTTCAACATTCAACCATGAAATTACCTACGATTTTGTATTAGATTAATAGTTATTTGAATACCTTTAAGTTGAAGTTACTGAATATCATTGCGGGAAATTTGAATTTGGTTTACTGGGATATATTCCCTAATTATATCGTTTCAATTTTAAGGTTATGGCATTCTACGGGGAACCTCAATGGGCCGTAGTTGGGGACACATTCGTTGTCGGTTGCGAATGGGGGCCCAACGTGGTTTATCGTGACACTTCTTTCACTGAAAATCCAGACGGAAAAAATCCCAAATATAAGTAAGTATTCAAAAACCACGGCGAACATATTTTACCGTATCTTCTTGACAAATTTTCAGCACCAAATACGGTATGTACGACCCTAAATGCGGCTTAGAGCAACTTATGCTATCTTGGGGGCACGACGAATACCTCTACAGGGTGTTGTTGCACAATAAAACGAAATTACCGAAAGAAGCATTGTATATGATCCGTTACCATAGTTTCTATCCGTGGCACTCTGGCGGTGATTACAAGCACTTACTTCAAAACACGGACGAAGACATAAAGAAGTGGGTGTTACTTTTCAAGTGAGTACTTAAATATTTTAAGATCTACTGTGTCCCCAATTCTTGCTGTTTTATAGCTGGCCTTCCAATCCTATCCCTTTCAGAAAGGCCATTTTGCCCATCCCTATTTACGATTTTGAGATTGGATTTTCTTTTTCTAATGAATGCTACTAAGGTAGTATTAGTGGAGTTAACATTGAGTCCTACCATTTGACACCACCCACTTGGCAAAATAACATGACTATAACGTCGTCTAAATGTTATCTTGTAATGCAAAATGTTACAAAAATATATACAATGTACCACATGCAGTAACATTTCTACGACTGTTTAATGTCCGCCTAAGCGATGTTACGAAACAATATTTCCCAGTAATGTTAATACGAGGTCTTCGAGTAACATTACTTTAACATGACGATTAATGTTGAAGTATAGCTCTTCCGTAACATTTCTCACATGTTAAAGAGAAATATTGATACAGTGTGGCAATTAAATGTTTCTATAAATATATCTACGCTAATGTTTCTATTAGGATCTTTTATTTACTCCAAAAGTTCTTGCTGCATTATACAAGAAACATGATGTTGAGGTTTATCGAGAGGTTATATTAATTAATATAAAACGGAATCTCAATCAGTCTTATTGAAATTCAATGTTAATATTATAATTTCATGTTACCCTCGATAGATCGGGCCCCTCTGTTTATACGAATTTATCTTCACTTACTAAAATTACAATATTAACATTAAACATTAATGCCAGAAAAATATAATGGATAAGACATTTTTATAATATAACATTATAAGTCTTTTTTTGTAGTTATTTTTGCAGATACATTAAAATGGTCAATCATATATCATATAGTTCTATGTAAAAACTAAATAGTAATACTATGAATAATATTATAAATAGCTATTTAAGTAAACGAAATACATTAATAAATACTTTAAAAAGTAAAATGCTGCTTGCAGAAGACAATAAAGTCATTTATTGATTAAAAAAAAAGTACATTAAATTCCATTTTAATAAACTTCAGTATTGGAAACAGATTATGGGGCACATAAATTAACATGAATAGAATCTAAACAAAAACTCACAACACATAAGAAAAACGCCCCGAATGCATTTTATTCCTTTGAACATTTTGCTGTTTTTCTATCAAATCTTTGTTTTGCATAACGAAACCATTCCATGACAGTTATTTCGTATTCTGTATCTGTGAGTACAATATTTCTTCTAATTCTCTCTGAAATTAAAAAAAAAGACACCGTCAAAAATAGAGATCAGAAAAACTATTTTATTTATATGAAAATTGAGGATAAGCTGCATATTTTATATATAACACTGTTTATAATTATTGTAAAATTTGTATTTGATCAAGAATTACTATCAATTCTAAGAATGACATTACGATGAGACATTGCTCATTCTTATAGCACAACGGGTAGGTTTTACTATAACATATATAGGTTATGATATACATAATACATATCAACCTGGCTTTAAAGATCTTCGATGAATTTGAAAGGATCGACATACCTATTTTAGCATTATAAATAAAACTTACCTGATAATGTTGATTCATTATTGACGGGAATTTTTTCTCATCAAAATAATTGCGACGCACAATCCCAAGATGGTCCTATCCACGCCCTGTCCAGTCACGATTACCGTATATTGTGAAAGAGGGGGTTCACAGGTTCACGCCAACTCGTGTATGCGCGGTACGAAAAAACTTGTGACGGCAAGCGATATATACTAACTTTTACAAGTGCGCAGTGCGCAACCACAACCCCACTAACATGATTATTATAGGCTACAAAAAAATGTTAAAAAATTTCATCACCATTATTTACTTTATAGAGAAAATTTGCTCCATTAGTTTTGTGTTTT
Organism: Protaetia brevitarsis; assembly: GCA_004143645.1. Taxonomy (NCBI): domain Eukaryota; kingdom Metazoa; phylum Arthropoda; class Insecta; order Coleoptera; family Scarabaeidae; genus Protaetia; species Protaetia brevitarsis. The sequence goes on from RXPK01000072.1 coordinate 438,083, forward strand.
CAAAATTCTAAATTTGCAGAAACATATATACGTACCTATCTTACACTTTATAAAATGTAAATTTTGTAAATATGGCAATGTTACAACTAAATATTACCTCAACATTTCTGGCAATAAAGTCTTTGTTTTTGCAACATTGTTTTAAGATATTTTTTCCTGATTACATTGAAATGTTACTGTAATGGCCTGCAATATTTCTATCATTATTTAATGTTGCTGCAATATTTCAGTAACATGTTTTTGTTTAACATCGCTGTCTAGTAAATAATGTAATATTACTGGGATATCTGCAACATTACTTGCCAAGTGGGATGTATATGAGGAGCCCATCCATATTTATGATTTTGAGATTGGATTTTCTTTTTCTAACGAATGCTACTAATGTAGTCTTAGTGGGATTAACATTGAGTCCCACCATTTGACACCATCTCCTCGTGAGTTTCAATCCTCTTTGAATTATGTCACAGAGGATACTCTCAAATTTGCCTCTTGCATATATGACAATGTCATCAGCATATCCTTGGCAAGGTATGCCTAGATCAGTCAGAGCCCACATAAGTCTACATAAGTGGGGCTGTAACTCCCCTCAGTGGGCATCCTCTGGTTGTACCAACCGAGATAGTCTCATGTCTCTAGCTACGACATCCATCTGGAAGTCACGCCATCTACCCCAATGTTAATTAATTAATTTTTACAATGTTATTTCGATTCGATTCATTTCATCTCGGATACCATTAATATTTCTAACCTAACGACACGACCTCTCTGTTATTTTTACAGCCAATACGATCTCTATACTAAAAGCGAAGTAATTCCCGATATCGAAAAACTGTGGCCGTATTACGAAGAACTAATAGAAAAATACGTTCCGGGTGTCTTGAAATGGTAATAAAAACAGTATATGCTCCCCCAGGGGCCATACGTAAAGGCACAAGGTAAATACAGTACCTACATGCCAACATGAGTTTTAACCTATAAGCAACAGCTATGTATATTTATATAATGTCTGCGCAATATATTGTACCCATGTGAATTCTTTATATGTTAAAGTACATACATATTATATATGTTTAAGGTTGCTTCAACGTCTCTATTAAGAAAAAAAGTATTTTTTTTTGTATAATTAGTGAATGTACACATACCTCGTGGTGAAGCTTAATTCAATCACAGCTTATAGCTATATGACGCGTAACCAAGTTTTTTTATTATTAAAAAAGAAAACATGTAATATGTGCTTTATGTTATAAAATGAAATTAAATAAAAGCTTGTTTGAATCCATCCTATTGTTATTTTATTTTATTGTACCTACATATATCTTTCTTTTCTGGAAACTGAGGCTCCCAAATGAAATATAATAATGATTATGTTGCAAGACGTTTTAATAATGTTTTATAACGTATTAGAAAAAAATAAATTTCATTTAAAACTCACACTTATCAAAATAAAAACAAAGATACATATACGATTCATATACCCAGAATATCATATGCTTAAAGAAGGAATACGATCTAATAGGCATTTTATTGTATTCTCATCTATTCGTAAGTGTATTTTATTTCTCAATATCACACACACGTCAAATAATTAAGTTTAAATTTCCCGCAATTATTTCTAGTAACTTCAACGTTGAAACAAAAAATTACCCACCATTTTATGCAACATAGTTAATAGTTATTTTAATAATCCTTTTACGTTGAATTCACTAAAACCATTGACACATTCTTTGCAAACAACGTAATTTTGTATTATGTGTCTTATTTTTATACGTAACTGCATATGCGTCAATCAGTGTGATGTATTACAGTATTTTGATCATATTTTGAAGTACAAAATCAATTTGTTGAATGTTGTTTAGTAGAAAAGAAATAAAGATTTCATTTTCAGTCCATATTTAGTTAGATTATACCTGCAATGCAATTAATATTTCTTTCCCCAGGTTTCATTGTAAATAAAACTAATATAAGTGGATATAACATACACATCCCAATAAACCAATTCAAATTTCCCGCAATTATATTCAATAACTTCAACTTAAAGGTATTCAAATAACTATTAATCTAATACAAAATTGTAGATAATTTCATACTTTAATGTTGAAGTTACTAAAAATAATTGCGGGAAATTTGAATTTGGTTCACTGGGATTTTATTAATAATGTACAAGAGAAAAAAATATTAAAATATTACAATACAAAGTTTTACTACATTAGAAATTAGAATAATATTCAATGTTATATTTCCCTCCTTTTATTCAAATACTATTTTTACAGAAATATGTACATTTCATACTTAATAAGTTAAAGCCAATTTGTTAATTAAATATAAAATATATTTATTTCTTATAATAACAAATAGAACTAATAAAATAGTAGATAATTGAGGAACTTCAACTTAATGGGATTGGCCACAGGCCCAGCAAACCAAATTCAAATTTCCTGCAATTATTTTTAGTAACTTCAACATGAAGGCATGAAATTACCTACGATTTTGTTTTACATTAATAGTTATTTGAATACCTTTAAGTTGCAGTAACTAAATATAATTGCGGGAAATTTGAATTTAGTTTACTGGGGTGATTGGCAGTAAAAATACTTCTAGGTTAGTTTTATCACAGAATCATTACAGACTTTGCAGTCATTTGTGATTTTATCATTCACTTTATTCAAACTGTTCAAACCAATCACAAACTAATTATTTCTGTTAGATCATTTCGGTCATGTTAACAATTATGTTTACACAAGTGTGATTATTTTGGTGGTTGTATGAAGGTAACTATTATAGTTGGAAACTGTCAGTCATTGCTTCTATGAACAAGCATAGTATTTGGTTTGTAATCTTTTTAGTATTTCCATCATACTTTTCTCCCATTTATCCAAGATGATCAAGTTAAGAAATTCAGTTTCTTTTGTAAAATAACAGATAATTCTTTAAAATACCATTAGATGGCGACACGATCTTCCAACTAAATTCAACGTATATTCGGTCATCTAACCAACACGTATTCATCAGTATTCATTTTCCATTGTATGTATTTGTTGACTCGTATTATTTCTGTATATCCCGCATATACGTATTGGACTTGTCAAAAGTGATTACGATGTAAAAACGCGGAACGGTTCTTATATATATTTCGACGTGAATGAAAGACTAAAACATCGACGATTCTCCGGAAGATCGTGAAAAATGGCTTGGAATCGCTATCACCTGCTGTTGGCCTTCCTGATGGTCACCACGGGCAGCATCAACACTTTGACGACGAAGTGAGTGTATCTAATAACGATTATTTTCTTTTCTCGACTCTATACCCCAATGTTGTTTTGTGGGGCGTTGCAGATGGGCGGACAGGATCGAATCTGCCGGTAGGAATGGGGATAAGAGACAATTCGATCATCCCTTCGTACAGGCACTATGCATGTTCTTCGGGGAGATCCTTTGTTTGGTTATGTTCAATATCCTATATCTAATTTATAGTCGAAGGGCTGTAAGTACATTTTTAATACGTATAAAAGAGAGCATATTGATTTTTACTTCCATTTAATTCTTTGTTTTTCTAAGTTGTATGAGATAAGTTAGGATTTGGAGTTCCTAATGTGTCTGTTTTGGACCCATTGTCATTTTGTATTGTTTTAGATATTTTAGCACAGATGCTGTCATATTTATATATATTAGTATAATTAATTTAAATTTGCTTCCTAGTGTATTGTCTAATGCAGTCTTTTATTTGAATTTAATTAGTATAACAACTTTTTGCATATATTTGCAGTATATTCCTTCAAAATAATTGAAGCAATATTATTATTATTATAACCTAAAACATCATTCGAGACTTTTCATTAATATTTCCAAATTCAGGATGGATCTGAAGATGCCAATATATTCACAAAAGGTAACCGTAGCTTCAACCGCTTCCTATTATTCATCCCGGCGATGTGTGATATGACTGCAACTAGTTTAATGTACATTGGGTTAAACTTAACCTATGCTGCTAGTTTTCAAATGCTTAGAGGTAATTTCTCCTATTTCTGTGCGATCAAAAAACATTATAAAACAATTTTATAGGTTCTGTTATAATATTTGTCGCGTTATTGAGTGTCGGTTTTCTCGAGAAGATCATCAAAAGGCAACAATGGAGCGGAATATTCCTAGTGATCATCGGTTTAGTTGTCGTAGCATTGGCAGATATAACGACGAAAGATACGAGCGGAGAGAATTTTGGACGGAACAGTATAATAACTGGGGATCTGTTGATAGTGATGGCACAGATCGTAACTTCTGTCCAAATGGTGGTGGAAGAGAAATTTGTGAATGTGCAAGATATACCGCCTTTGCAAGCTGTCGGATGGGAAGGTAAGTAATTCTTATGTATTTTTTTTTAAATTAGGGAATTTCCTTGAGGAATTAATTTCATATTTATTGTTATTTTAATTTTTGTCGTGTAATTACGGGATTCCCCTTCTGGATTGGTTCAAAATGCTGTGTTTCCTATCTAATATTCATATTTAAGCAATATGACAGTGGAAATTAATTCTAATAGATGATTAAATAACAAAGTTCAATATACTAGATTATAACGTGACTATGAATCATCAAGAAAAAATTATGATAAGTGCGAGAAAGTGTAAACAGATTGGTCATATATGTACATACTCAATGTATATATTAATATAATCTATGTTATTTATATAATACATATATATTATACAATTCCGTTCAAAACAATCCCAATATACAGTGTTGTCAAAAAGTCTTGGCTTATAAATCAATATACTTATGTAAACGCACTGAATAAAAATAGTTTAATTTTCTTCTATTTTTTTGGAAAATTTTATAAATTACTTTTTTGCATGATTTTAATTTTTTTATAAAACTTATTAAATGATTATTTACAAAATATCAACGAGATAAGAATTTAATTTTGGCCAATTTTTAAATTGAATTTTTCAAAAAAAGTAACTTAAATATTGTTTTTATATAAATTACTTTTTTGCATGATTTTAATTTTTTTATAAAACTTATTAATTAAATGATTATTTACAAAATATCGACGAGATAAAAATTTAATTTTGGCCAATTTTTAAATTGAATTTTTCAAAAAAAAGTAACCTAAATATTGTTTTTTTTTATTATTTTCTCCAAAATTTTATAATCCCTTTTATAATTTTATATTTTTTAAATATATAATTATTTACAAAAATTCGATTGAGAAAAATTATAATTTTAACGAAATTTTTTCAAAAAAAAAATGTTTCTGGAAAACTACTCCAAAACGCTTTTTTTTATTTTTTCTAAAATTTTACAAATATTTTTTTTTTTGTATAATTTTACAATTTATGAAATTTATTAATTACATAATTATATGTAAAATATCAACGAGAGAGAAAATATGATCTTGGTGAGATGATAAAATAGATTAAATTTTACAAAAAAAAAAAAAATTATGGGGAACTAGCCTAAAATTTTGTGAATTATTTTTATTATTTTTTATAAATTTCATTAACCGCTTGCAAAATATTAACCAGAAGAAAATGTAATTTTAACGAAAAAACCATTGTTTGAATTTTTCCAAAAAAAAATATTTCTAGCAAACTACTCTAAAATATTGCTCTTTTTCCAGGGTTTTATAGTTTTTTTTGCATAATTTTATATTTTTTATAAAATTTATTAACTAATGTTATAAAATATCAACCAGATAAAAATATAATTTAGGCAAAAAAATTGTATTTTCAAAAAAAAAATGGTTAGGGAAAACCAGCCTAAAATGTTGTTCTTTTTTATTTTCCTACGAAATTTTATAAGCAAATTCTTTTTATAATTTTATATTTTTTAAATAAATAATTAATACCAAAAAAATCGAATAATTTTAGCGAAAAAAAATCATTAATTGATTTTTTCCAAAAAAGAAAAAATAGTTTCGGGAAAACCGCTCTAAAACGATTTTTTTTACTTTTTCTAAAATTTTACATATTACTTATTTTGCATAATTCTTTTATAAAATTTATTAATTCAATAATCATTTACAAAATATCAACGGGAAAAAATGATTTTGGCGACAAAAAAAAATAGATTTTTTCAAAAAAAAATTGATATGGAAAACTAGTCTAATTTTTTTTTATTTTTTTCTAAAATTTTATAAATTATTTTTTATATATATTTTTTATTTAAAAAAAATGTATTAATTTATTAATTATTTACAAAATATCAATGAGTAAAAAATTGCAATTTCGGTGAAAAAAAAATATAAAATTTTGTTTTTGTTTCTAGATTACTCTAAAATATTTTTTTTTTATTTTTTCTACAATTTTGTAAATTATATTTTTTTTAAATTATTTTATAAAATTGTAGAAAGTGTTCACATTTAAAATTGAAGTAAGCTCACCCTTTAAAAAAAAAAGACTTAAATAAAAATCATTTAGTTTAGTATTATTAGGATGAGTTTTAAATGAAATCCTGCAATCGGTTGTTTTCTGAATCAACTTTTATATGTATATTTATAACAAAAAAACGTTTTTCGTTTAAAACATCCAGTTATTTGATTGTATTTAAGTTTATATTTAGTTTTGTGGGGAAAAAATGATTCATCTTTCCCAACATTGACAAGAAGAAGAATAAACAGAATTTATATAACAATATTGAATTACTTTATAACAGAGTTGTTCATACTTAATATTGGTTAGTAAAAAGAACTATTATTATACTTAATTTTTGAAATTGTCACCAAATAAAAATCTTTCTGAATATTATATTTTTTTTAATTGGAACTTTATCTCTTTATCTCTTATATGTTGGCAACATGATAATTCACTAAATTATGGTAAATTAAACTTAATGTATTATGGAATAAATAGTAACAAAACCAGAAAATATGTTCTTTCCAATCCCTTGATAATAAGAGGATTGGAAAGAACATATTTTCTGGTTTAGTTACTATTTATTCCATAATACCACCAATCCAAAACTTCCAATAACAATATTAATGTATTTTGATATCTTTTCTATAATTGATAGTTAATAACACAAAAAAAAAACATTTTTTATTTATTTATTTTATTTATATTATATTCAGTATATCTTATATAGTCAAAGAAGTTTTCGACATTCCTCTATCACTACATAATATAGATATTCATATACACTACTCTCCAAAATTATTCGACACACACTTTGACATATGACACATGTCAACATTTTCTCTCACAGGAGTTTTCGGTTTCACCGTCTTGGGACTGCTGCACATACCGTTTTACTTCATACCAGTCGGGCCACCGTTCAGTAACAACCCCAGAGGCGTCCTGGAGGACATATTAGAGGCATTCGCCCAGATAGGCAACGATTACCGACTAGTTTTCGCCATTTTGGGTACGATCCTGTCGATAGCGTTCTTCAACTTCGCCGGCATAAGCGTCACCAAGGAGATGTCCGCCACCACGCGCATGGTGTTGGACAGCGTGAGGACTTTGGTGATATGGATGTTCAGTTTGGCGCTGTTCGATCAGAAATTCCATTGGTTACAGGTGGGGAACGAAATCAGCTGCGAGTTTTGAGGTTATTTTTCGTTTCGTTGTGTGTTTTTTTTTACAGCTGATCGGGTTCTTCTTGCTGATCATCGGAATGTTCATGTACAACGGAGTGACTGCTTCGAGTGTGTATGTGAAAATCAGGCAAGCGATCCTGAGGGTGCGATACAGGGAGTTATCCGAAGAGGTCATTGAGAATGTGGAAGCTGACAAAGCTGACAATCCATAGATTTCATTTATGATATGTGTAAATAAATATAAATGAATAAATGATTTTGCCCCTAAATAACAAAAAAGATTGACTTGAATAGCTGATTTGATTTTATATATTAATGATTATTATTGTGATATGTATTTTTCTATTTAAAAATAATAATAATAATAATAAAAGGAAATTTAGTTTAATGTGTGGTTTTAAGTATTTTTTTTTATATATATATACAAAAAAAATGACAAGTGACACATCTGCATGTCAAATTCAGCTGTAAAAATGCTTCTTTCTACATAAAAAATGACAAATGACATATCTACATGTCAAATTCAGCTGTAAGTACCAACTCGTTTATATTTAACTTAGTAAATGCTCTTAAATGCCCTTGTTTAATTTCTAGGGTTATTAATACTTCAAATACTTTTTTTTTATATAAGAAATGGCAATAGGTGACGTATGTGTATGTCAAATTAAACAGTAAGTACCAACTTATTTCATATTTAACTTGGTAATGTTCCTAAATCTCATTGTTTAATCTCTAAGAAAATTACTAATTTCTCAAATGCTTTTTTCTATATAAAAAATGACAAGTGACATATCTATATGTCAAATTCAGCTGTAAGTACCAACTCATTTATATTTAACTTAGTAATGTTCCTAAATGTCATTGTTTGATCACTAAGAATTTTATTAATTTCTCAACTACTTTTTTTCAATATAAAAAATGACAAGTGACATATTTACACGTCAAATTCAGCTGTAAGTACCAACTCATTTATAGTTTTTAACTTAGTAATGTTCCTAAATGTCATTGTTTAATCTCTAAGAATTTATTAATTTCTCAACTGCTTTTTTCAATATAAAAAATGACAAGTGACATATCTACATGTCAAATTCAGCTGTAAGTATCAACTCATTTATATTTAACTTAGTAATGTTCCTAAATGTCATTATTTAATCTCTAAAAATTTTATTAATTTCTGAACTACGTTCTTCAATATAAAAAATGACAAGTGACATATCTACATGTCCAATTCAGCTGTAACTACCAACTAATTTGTAGTATTTAACTTAGTAATGCTCCTAAATGCCATTCATTAATCTCTAAGAAAATTATTAATTCCTGAAATGCTTTTTTTTCTATATAAAAAATGACAATAAGTGACATATGTACATATTTATATGTCAAATTAAGCTGTAAGTGCCAACTTATTTATATTTAACTTGATCATATTCCTAAATGTCGTTGTTTAATCTATAGAAAATTATATCAAGAACAGACAAATAACTTTTTTATCTTATCTGGTAAAAATAACAGGAAAAAATAATAAATTCGACACATTAATGTGAAAGGTAAATAAATTCATTCGTACAAATATCACGTACAGATAAAACCATATATAAGATAATAAACAATAAAAAGAAGTTTGAAAAAGTAATATATTTTAAAAATGTCAAAACGAGTAATTGCAGGCAATGCCGAACATCTCCGAATAGTTTAGAACGTAATTTAAATCATCACGTTATTTTGAATTTATTTAACCATTATAAATGAGTAAGCAAGGTATATTGAATTTGAATTTTACATAAAAATACTGCATTCCAAACAAGCAATTAAATAAACATAAAAAAAAAACGATAAATAGAGATTTTAATGAACAAGCAACACTTTTTTTATTACAGCTTTTGATAGACGTCTGTATTTCGTTTCGTCACCCAACATCATATTTTTCACGCAAAAAGAAATAATTTATGTGCTCATTAAATCATTTATGGATGAATACATACAAGAAAAATAGAATAACACAAAGAAAAACAATGAAAATGCGTTTCTTTATATCGATAAAAGGATAAAGTTTAAATTCTTATTGCGCTACAACAATAATTAACGAATAATAAATGCATTGAAGAATTGTAAGCAAAAATAATAAATTCCAAATATAACCCGTGCTGCCATCTATCAAAAGATAGTAATGTCAAAAAATTGAAATATACAATTAAACTAGTGCTGCCATCTCTTGCTAAAAAGCAACTGACATATTAAATATATGAACCAAAACTGTATATTGATGGTGTTTCTGTAAAAAAAAAGAATAATGTTAATCAACATAGAAATAGGCATCAGTAATTCATAAGAAATAGAATAAATCTGAAATTAGAAAAGAAAGATGAACTGTAAGTTCTGACAAAATCATTTGTTGTGATATAATACAGGTATTATACTATAAATTCGAACAAAATCGAAGAGCTTAGGGATGATTCGAATTAAATGGTATATATTATAATAAAATAATCAAAACGGTATTTTATATTATATAGCAATGTAAAAAAGTTGAATTACTAATTAAATTTTAAACGTACTATCAAAGATAAAAGTCTTGATTCAAGTTTGACATAGAGATAGAATCATTGGAGTTTTTTCAGTATTTTAATATTTCTATCTTTAATTTTGAGTCGAGACTTTTATTTTCGATGGTACAAGTCAAAACTAAAACTGAGGCTGCCATCTATTATTAAACGGTAACTAATATAGCAAGGATATGAACCAAAACTGCCCATCTACCTATATCCATAACGGTAAGCTGATAAATAAAAGCTAATAGCAACATAGAAGCGAGAAAAATTAATAAATAAATCTGTATTTAAACAAAATTAATTGTAAAGTTTAAATGTCAGCCGATGGAAATAAAATTCAAAGAAAAGTCGGATTTTACACTTTTTGCCAAATAATTTAGGGGGCAGTACTGAAAATGTCAGAGTAAAATTTTATTATATAAAATTCTTTGTAAAGGCTATTACTATCTTTTATTAAGAATTGCTGCAAATTAAATTTCATATTTTTGTTAAATTAATCAAAAAAAAATAAAATTTAAAATTTGATTTTTTAATTAATTTAATATAGATTTTATATTTAGCAAAAAAATAATAATAAAAAATCTTTCGAACTTTACCTTTTCTGCAGAATAATTCCAACCGTTTTTGTTGTAAAGTTTAATAAAGTTAAATGTTGCGATTTGTATTAATTTCAAAAAAAAAAAAAAAAATATTCCTTAAGAGAAAACAAAATATTTTTTTAATTAAAAATGTAAATTAAACAAAAAAATTGAAAATTGGATTTTCTAATTAATTTAAAATAAATTTTATACTTATTATCAAACAAAATTTGCGATTTCTAATAATTTCTAAAAAAAAGTATCCCTTAAGAAAAATAAATAAATTTTAATTGTTCAATTAAAAATGTAAAATATAAATTAAACACAAAAATAGAAATATTAAAATTCGATTTTTTAATTAATTCAAACAAAATTTCATATTTAACAAAAAAATAATTTTAATTAAAATTTAAAAAAATCTTTCGAACTTATCTTTACCCTTTCTGCAGAATTCCAACCGTTTTTGTTGTAAAGTTTAATAAACTTAAATTTTGCGATTTGTATTAATTTCTAAAAAAAAATATTCCTTGAGAAAAAAATATTTTTTGATTAAAAATGTAAATTAAACAAAAAAATTGAAAATTTAAAATTTAATTTTTTCATTAATTTAAAATAAATTTTATATTTAACAAACAAAATTTGCGATTTCTAATGATTTCTAAAAAAAATCCCTTAAGAGAGAAAAATAAATAAATTTTAATTGTTCAATTAAAAATGTAAAATATAAATTAAACAAAAAAAATTAGAAATTTTAATTAATTTAAACAAAATTTTATATTTAACAAAAAACAAATAATTTTAATTTAATTTATTATCTTTAATTTTAATAATTTTCTTTAATTTTCTGCAAAATTCCAACCGTTTTTTGTTTGTAAAGTGAATAAACTTAAATTTTGCGATTTGTAATAAATTCTAAAAAAAAATGTATAATTTAAAATGTAAAAATTTAAAAAAAAAATAAAAAATTAATTTAAAATAAATTTTATATTTAACAAACAAAAAAAAACAATTTTAACTAAAATTAAAAAAATCTTACCTTTCGAACTTACCTTTTCTGCAGAATCCTCTCAGCCAGGACACGTTAAAGACGCAGATTCTTCTTGTATAAAATACGGGAGTCGTCAGTAGTTCTCTTTTTCTTTCATGAATTTTTTTTTTTTTTAGTGTCCCCTCATTATTATTTTTTTCTTTTGAGTACATATTTTCTCAATATATATTTCACCAACATCACAATAATTATTTAATATTATGTTCATATCAATATAATAAAATATACAATTTTGTGTAGTAGTACTAGTAAAGCATTTTGTTTCGTCTTTCATTACATACATATATATATTTTTTTTATTTTATCTTTCATTTTCGGAAATCTTCCCTCGATATTCATCAGTGGATATTTTTTTTATTTTAATATTTTGTTTTTAATTTCTCAGGGGGACACTTTTGTTTCTTTATTCTTTAATATTAATAGTATTATTTTTATCTCTATTTTCTCAGTAATATTTCTGTTTTTTATATATAATTAATTATACATATCGAAAACATGTTTCTCATTTTCTCTCTCTTCTTTTTTACAAAATGAAAAAGAAATACTCGAAAAGTATCAAGTTTACAAAGGTGATTCGTCCAAATAGTTGCGAGCACAGATTCCCATAAATCAGGAAAAGTGTCTCGCAACTCGTTGGCTCACAAATCGGATCAACTTTACCTTCTATAAAACAACGGAAATAATAGAGACCACCTAAGAACTAATAGATAATTACCGTAAGCATAGTCAATTAATATATAGTTACCCTAAATATGACGATAAACACTAAGTTCTCCATAATTATTCATTAATATTATAATACAATTTTAAATTTATGTTCAGTTGTACCATCTTTTCGTGTTTATAATATATATATAAAAAAATAACACCGAAGGACCAATTTCATTCGATAAAACAAAAAAAGAAAGATTTTCAAAGCAATTCCCTCTAAACGCAAGCCGATCTAAACACAGGAAAACGAAAAGGAAAAACAAGCTGTACACACACAAAATTGGGGAAAAAAGGAACCAATATAATCATAATAAAACTAATTCAACGTTGGCTGCTTTTCCATACGATAAAAACTAAAAAAAAAAGAAAAAAACAAAACATATCGAGAAATATCAGTGCTTCTTGAGAAAAGATCTCACAGTCAACGTCATTATCGTCACCGATACAGTAAAATTTAAATGATAACCGGATCTGTTATTGTGGTAATGCCCCCGAAAATGCAAAAGCTATCGACGCCATGATCTGTTCTCGTTCTCTTCGTCTTCCTCTTCGTCGTCTTGGAGCAGGGCCTCTTCGGATATTTCCGGTCCAAGCTGGTGATATTTAAAAAAAAAAGAAAAAGTAGTAAATTGTAAAAAATATTTTTTTCCAATGTTACGCCACTGGAACTGACGAATCAGTGGCGTACGATTAAATCCGGGAAAAAAAAACCATTGGATGTATTGTAGTAAAATATTTTAATTAAAATGTCAAAAGTCTAAATGCAAATTGAAGAAATTCTTTTGTTTCGAATGACAAATTATCATTTTTGTTGGAAAGTCTAATAAAAATTTGTGATTTTCACTAATTCCTAAAAAAAAAAATATTCCTTGAGTAACGATTTTCTAAAGTTCACTGAAACTGTCAAATGGATGTTATGTATCACATCCCCAATGGAAAAAAATTATTATTTTTATTATAAAATTTAATTTTGTAAACATATTAGTAGTTCTGTCATTTAATTGAAAAAAAAAATATATTCCTCTCTGAGCAACTTCCTGAAGTTACGCCACTGGAACTGTCGAATCAGTGGCTTACGACACAACCACAAAAAAAAAATCGGTATCGTACTAAAATATTTAATTGAAATATTAAAAATGAAATAGATTAAAGAGATGTCAACGCCAACTTAAATATATTTTTCTCTTGTTTCAAAAAGAAAATTTTATATTTCCAGGAATTTTAATATATAAATTAAATGTCAAAAATGCAGTAAAAGTAAAAAAAAAAATTTTACGCCACTAAAATTGTCAAATCAATTTTACATATTGCACCGCCAATAGAAAAAAGAGAAATATTTTGTTATAAATTTTAATTTAATAAATATTTAATAATTGTCATTAATTTGTAAAAATAATATATTCCTTAACAACTTTCTCAAGTTACGCCACTGAAACTGGCAAACCAGTGACGTGCAAGGAACAGACATGTTTGTTATTTCTTTTTTTGGCACATTTTGGCGAAAAACTACTTATTACTATATATACTATGACAGTGCCACGAACGACAAGATAATTGAAGTAATTCCTTCGTTACAACTTACGCAAACAAATGAAAAGCAAGTATACAGGGCCAGAATAAAACGAAAAAAATAAAATAAAAATAAATTACTTACATCATCACCTTCCTCCATTATTCCCTGATCTATCAGGTGATCTTCGTCCGATTCGCTGACCAAAACAGTCCGACTGCTCGACCTTCCACTCAATTGGCTGTTCAATTGGGCGCTGTTGCACCAAGTCACCGAGAGAGTCCGATCCTGCGTTGTGAAAAACGATTGATAGATGCGTTTGGAACGAGAGAAAAAAAAAAAAAAGAAACCAAAAAGAAAATGACGAGAGACGAAGGCAAAAATAGCGATATTCACCTGGAAATGTTTCCCCTTCAAGATGGCCACTTCCGCTTCCTTCCGAGTTTTATAGTTGAGAACTATGCTGGGGGTAGCCGCGTCCGTGACGTAATCGACGATTTCGCCGAATTGCTGCGATGTTCGATGGAAGAGAGAGAGGGGATTATTTAATGAATTTTTACGATTTAAATTGATTTGTAAAAAAAAATTAAAATATTCGTTTTAAAGTTCGCCACTGGAATTAAGAAATCAGTGGCGTGCTGAATCATAAGAAAGTTACATATAATTTGTATTTAGAAATTTGATATTGATTTTTAATATTTAGTTTTAATTTCATCAAATGTCCAAATGTAAATTTAATGTTAATGTCAATTTGAATTTCAAAATAATTTAATTAATATAATTGTTATTATAAAATTTAATTTAAAACAAAATATTATCGTTATAAATAAAATATAAAAAAAATTAACGCATCTATGTCCTAAAGTGACGCCACTGCAAATTGTAAATACAGTGGCGTGCACAGCATGGAAAAAAAAATACAAAAATATATATTTTACATCATAATGTGCAAAAAAAATATTCCAATAAATTGTTATTAAATTTACAAGTTTTTGTATTTTATAAATTAAAAAAAAAAAACAAATTGATGAAATTATAAAAAAAATCAAATGTATTTTTTTTCTTTTCATTGGTATTAAAACATGTATTGCATAATCATTTATCTTTAATTGTTAATAAAATAAAAAATTATGATTAATTTTATTTATATCCTTCCAAATTTTATTTATAGAGATTTAAAAAGATTTAACTGTCAATCCATTGGCGTGCAATAAATTCTCAAAATTAAAAAAAAAAAAAATAAATAATAAACAATTGATTTTTGAGTTACTCACAGAGAAATGAGACAGAACGCTATCCTGTTCATCGCTCTCGTACCCGGAAACCAGTAATCTAGTTGGCCTATGATCGATGGCGTGCTTCTGGAATCGGTTGACCTTCATGCTACTCCGTAAATCTAAAAAAAAGCGAAACAAAATCATTATTTAAAAAAAAAACTTAAAAAATATCGTCCTAAATATTAATATTTAATTATAATGTCAAAAAATGAAGCAAATTAAAGAAACGTTAAAAAAATCAAAAACACTTTTAAATATCTTTCTAAAATTTAATATTTAATTGAAATGTCAAAAAAATTGTAGCAAATTAAGAAAATGTCAATGTCAACGTCAACTTAAAAATATTTTTCGTTTTCTTTTATATATGAGCACCGAATTTTTGTGAAATTACGCCACTGAAACTGTCAAATCAGTGACATATCTTTGCACCTTAACAGTAAAAAAAAAATATTGCATTTTATTGTAGATACACGCAAGGGATCAGTATTGTATGTTAGACCATAGTTAAAACAATGAAAAACACTTTTAAAAAAAGGTTCTTAATATTTTTTATAAAATTTAATATTTAATTGAAATGTCAAAAAAAAATGTAGCAAATTAAGGAAATGTCAATGTCAACGTCCACTTAGAAAAATATTTTCTTTTTCTTTTGTAAATGAGCACCGAATTTTTGTTATAAAGTTTAATAAGAATAAGTAACGACTTTCTGAAGCTACGCCACTGAAACTGTCAAATCAATGGTATGTTTTGCACACCAACAGGAAAAAAAAAAATATCGCACTTTAGGGTAGATGCACAAAAAAAAAGCTAGGAAAAAGATAGTTATTCTTTTCATTACCTTTAATGTTTTAACTCAAAGATTAAAAATGCAGTAAATTAAAGAACTGTCAATGTCAACTTTAATGTCATTTTTTTTTAAATTTAAATATCTTTATTATATAAATAAAATTAAGCATGGTCTCCAAAATATGATTTTATATAATGTAAATCAATTAAATAGAAGGTAAATCGAGCACTGTGAGATATACTGATAATTAACAGGAAATACCAATAAACTTCGGTCTCACAAATTCTTTAATCTTGAAAAACACAATGTACATTTCGTTAGCTAGGCTAACATCTTCAGGTGTACAAGTGTATTGTCAAATACTAAATGCGTAAATATAGTAAGTATATCCTAGGCTACAAAAATTAATCAACAGGACTACTATATTCAATAAATTCTAAATATTTGTAATTGAGGGGTGTTAAATCAGTATTGAGCAAGCTATTAATATGTTTTTTCATATAAATAGCTTCCCACATATTAAGATTCTTACAATTTAAAGACTTAATTAATTCTAAATCATCAATTGAAAAAGTATGTCCTGTATTAATAAAATGATACGCCAAAGCGGATTTATCGGCATTGTGATTCTTAATATGATATAAATGCTCTTTAAATCTAATCTCCGCATTCCTCTTTGTTTGGCCTATATATACTTATTACAAACACCGCATTGATCTTATAAATCCCAGAACATTTTTAAAATCAATAATTTCAATATTAAATTTTAATTTATTTCTTAAAGTATTAGAATTTTGAAAAACCGGACTAAGATTGTATTTTTTACACAAGTTTAATATCTGGTTAACCCATAATTTATTAAAGTTAAATCTGCAAAACTTTTTCTCCACTATTTCACTGGAATAAGTGTAGTTATATTTCTTAATAACCTCTTATTTTCTAACTTATTTTTAATTTTATCTATCACACTTTTCTTGTAACCATTAATTTCTGCTATATGATATATATATTTTAATTCTTTTTTATAATTATCTTCCGAAAGCGGTATGTTCAATAATCTAGTTATTAAGAAAAAGAATGTTGTGTATTTTTGTTTATAGCTTGTATAAGATAAGTTGTGTATATAATTGTTTGTGTGTGTGGCTTTTCTATGTATATCAAAGTGGAATGTATTATCTTTAATCATAAGTAATAAATCAAGAAATGGTAAACTGTGTTGATCCTCAATTTCAAACGTAAATTTTATTGACGGATACTGATTATTAATGAAATTAAGGAAAAAATCTATATCAAAATCAAATGGTATTACAGCAAGAATATCATCTACATATCTAATCCACAATTTAGGGAAAGAAGGAAATTTACTTATAATATCTTTTTCAAAATAATTTAGGAAGAGGTTTGCTAAAAAAGGAGAGAGCGGGTTACCCATTGCAGTTCCAAATGTTTGTTTATAAAACTTATTATTGAATCTAAAGATATTTTGTTCCATACACAGTTTCGTTAATTTAATGTATTCAAGAATTTTCTCAAAAGCAACGTTGTTAAAAATTAAGAAAGATTCAAGATTTTGCAAAGTTATGTCAATAGGAACATTTGGAAACAGAGATGTTACATCAAAAGATATTAATTTATCTCCAGAGGAAATTTGAAAGTTGTAGAGTTTATCTATAAGTTCTTTTGTGTTTTTTATGGAAAAATCTATTTCAAATTTAAATCGGCTAAACTCTTGTACTAACCATTTAGAAATTGCATAAGTGGGAGAGTCAATATTAGAAACAATAGGTCTATATGAATTGCCTGGTTTATGAACTTTAGGTAAACAGTACATATGTGGTATCTTAGGATTATTAATTTTAAGTTTAAAACTTAACCCCTTATCTATAAGATTACTACATTCTTTTAATACTTTAGTAACTTCTCTCACATATCTACCCTAAAGGATCTTTGGCTATTGTTTCATAAGGACCACTTTCTAACATGTCATCAACATCTCTTATATAAGTGTTCTTATCAAGGATCACTATTGCATTACCCTTATCCGCTTTGGTATATATACATTCTTTATTTTTTAAAAACTGTGTAATGTGGTTATATGTATCTTTACTTTTCAAAATTCTAATACTTTAAGAAATAAATTAAAATTTAATATTGAAATTATTGATTTTAAAAAATGTTCTGGGATTTATAAGATCAAATGCGGTGTTTGTAATAAAGTATATATAGGCCAAACAAAGAGGAATGCGGAGATTAGATTTAAAGAGCATTTATATCATATTAAGAATCACAATGCCGATAAATCCGCTTTGGCGTATCATTTTATTAATACAGGACATACTTTTTCAATTGATGATTTAGAATTAATTAAGTCTTTTAAATTGTAAGAATCTTAATATGTGGGAAGCTATTTATATGAAAAAACATATTAATAGCTTGCTCAATACTGATTTAACACCCCTCAATTACAAATATTTAGAATTTATTGAATATAGTAGTCCTGTTGATTAATTTTTGTAGCCTAGGATATACTTACTATATTTACGCATTTAGTATTTGACAATACACTTGTACACCTGAAGATGTTAGCCTAGCTAACGAAATGTACATTGTGTTTTTCAAGATTAAAGAATTTGTGAGACCGAAGTTTATTGGTATTTCCTGTTAATTATATAATGTAAATGATTATTTTAGTTTAAATTCTGAAGAATATTATATATAATTTTTTTCTGTGACGTTTCTTTATATGTACTTTCATGTATGTTTATGAAGGAAAATAAATATTATTACTATTACTATAAAGTTTATTTTAATAAGTAAGTATGCAAAAGATTTCAGTAGTTTATAAATATTTTTTCCACATATTCCCTTTTCAAAGTAACGCCACTGACGCTGTCGAACCAGTGGCGTGCAGACGAAAATTTACAATATAATATATATATCATTCGAACTTTCAGAAACACTTACTAGGATTTATAAGATTATTCTTCTTCAACAGGTTCCTACCAAGGGAGTATCTGCGCCCTCTTCCGCGACCCCTTCCAGACTGCGTCCTCGCCTTCAACTCCATGATCTTCTTCTGCAACTCGGAAGTATCAGCGCCCTCTTGCTGTTTGGTGATTAGGTCCAATTCAGCGTCCAGCATCTCTTTCTGGGCCTCTTCTTTCGACTTCTTCACCGACGAGGACTTCAACGAGGCAGCTGGCGTCGCGAGCATCACTTTCCTGATGGCCTCGATGGATTCCTGGGACTTTTTGATGGTCTGCAGGAGGTAATCCCTCTGCGCACCTGCTGGAGCTGGAGAAAAAGGTTAAAAATTGCTTTCAATAAGGTGAACGATGCTTACTTTTCTCCATTTTGCTGATGAGGAGTTTCTGTTGCGCCAACTGCTTCTCCAGGAGTTCCTGTTGACGTTTCCTAAGATTCTGAGACACCTTCAAAGCCTCTTCTTGGTTCTTTTTGTGTTTTTCCTTCGCCGCGAGGAGTTCTTGGTTCTTCTTGATGGCAGCAGCGACTTGAGCTTTCTTTTCTTCCTTTCCGGGCGCTTCCACATTGTTTTTCTGCGTCTTCAAGTCGTCGATCTCTTCGTTCTTGGTGTCCGCTTTGGGTTGCACCAGATTCAACACCTTATTCGAATTGGGCGGCACGATTTGGGGGATTCCCAGGCGTTCTTTGACCGAACGTGTGGGAGGGACGTTTTCCTGTTTACCTGCGACACAAATCGTCGAAAATACACAATCTAGATTCATTTCACCCCCCAATTTAAATAATCTACCATCGTTATTATTGTTCACATTCGAATGCCAGAAAACCTTGATGAACCTATTGTTCAACACCGCTTCTGTGCTCCGGTAGGCGGCGTTCGCTTCGGCGTGACTAGAGAAGGTGATCAAGGCGGCTTCCGGGTCCCCTTCGAAGCCCACTTGGATGTTGACGATCTTCCCGAATTTCGAGAAATGATTGTTCAAGTGGGTGATGTTGTTCAGACCGGTGGGGACCTTTTTCAGCTCTAGCGAGCAGTTGGTGGGATTCTTGGCGCGCGGTCCTAATCTGTTAAAGTCGAATCCGGGTCTCTTCTTGAAGAGGGCGTCCTGGTCTTGGTCGGGGAGCGTTTGAACCGCCCCCGGACCAGTGGGGTTCCCCATGAACGGGGGCCTTGGATAACCGGATGTGAAATGATCGCCCTGTTGATTATCCATGACCGGAACCGGGATCAGTTCCCGTTGCATGTTCGGTTGAGGCGGGAAAGCGTTCATAGGTGGCACCTGGATGATTCGATGTGTCAAATGTCAAACGTCAAACTTCAAATGTTATTTTCTTTAATTGATATTCGATTACTTGTGTATCTGGAGTTATTTGAAATAGTTTCCTCTAATTTGTTGTCGTATTGAATTTTGAGATAAACTTATTTGAAATGTCAAATGTCAAACGTCAAACTTTAAATGTTATTTTGTTTTGAATTTTTTCTTTAATTGATATTCGATTGCTTGTGTATGTCTGGAGTTATTTGAAATAGTTTCCACTAATTTGTCATCGTCTTGAATTTTGAGATAAACTTATTTGAAATGTCAAATGTCAAACGTCAAACTTCAAATGTTATTTTGTTTTGTATTTTTTCTTTAATTGATATTCGATTGCCTGTGTATGCCTGGAGTTATTTGAAATAGTTTCCTCTAATTTGTTGTCGTTTTGAATTTTGAGATAAACTTATTTGAAATGTCAAATGTCAAACGTCAAACTTCAAATGTTATTTTGTTTTGAATTTTTTCTTTAATTGATATTCGATTGCTTGTGTATGTCTGGAGTTATTTGAAATAGTTTCCTCTAATTTGTCGTCATTTTGAATTTCGAGATAAACTTATTTGAAATCTCAAATGTCAAACGTCAAACTTCAAATGTTATTTTGTTTTGTGTTTTTTCTTTAATTGATATTCGATTGCTTGTGTATGTCTGGAGTTATTTGAAATAGTTTCCTCTAATTTGTTGTCGTTTTTAATTTTGATATAAACTTATTTGAAATGTCAAATGTCAAACGTCAAACTTCAAATGTTATTTTGTTTTTTGTGTTTTTTCTTTAATTGATATTCGATTGCTTGTGTATGTCTGGAGTTATTTGAAATAGTTTCCTCTAATTTGTCGTCGTTTTGAATTTTGAGATAAACTTATTTGAAATGTCAAATGTCAAACGTCAAACTTCAAATGTTATTTTGTTTTTTGTGTTTTTTTCTTTAATTGATATTCGATTGCTTGTGTATGTCTGGAGTTATTTGAAATAGTTTCCTCTAATTTGTCGTCGTTTTGAATTTTGAGATAAACTTATTTGAAATGTCAAATGTCAAACGTCAAACTTCAATGTCATTTTCTTTTAATTGACAAACAATTATTCATACCTCTGGAGATATTTGTTATACGCATATCCAAATTGGTAAAAATATATAAGTTATGAAAAGTTTGCTACACACTTTGATAAATTTATTGGAAATGTGAATGTCAAACGTCAACTTCAACATAATTTTTCTTTTCAATTAACATACAATTACTTGCATCTTTGGAGTTATTTGCAGCAACTATTTCTAACTTGGTAGAAACATTATGAAGAAACAAATTTTAAAGTAAGTTTGCTAGGAATTCAAGTAAATTTACTTAAAATGTCAATGTCAAACGTCAATTAAAATATAATTTTCTTTTAATTGAGAAACAATTACGTGTATCTCCGAAGTTATTTGTTATAGACATCTCCAAATTAGTAAATATATTGTTAAGAAGTGAATGTTATGAAAAGTTCGCTACACATTTTGACAAATTTATTTACAATGTCAATGTCAAACGTCAACTTCAATATAATTTTTCTATTAATTAACATACAGTTACTTGTATCTTTGGAGTTATATGCAGTAGCTATTTCTAATTTGGGAGAAATATTATGAAGAAACGAATCTTAAAGTTTGCTACGAATTCAAATAAATTTACTTAAAATGTCAATGTCAAACGTCAACTTCAATGTTATTTTCCTCTAATTGACAAACAATTAAGTGTACCTCTGAAGTTATTTGTTACAGACATCTCCAAGTTGGTAGAAATATTGTTAAGGAATGAATGTTATGAAAAGTTTGCCACACACTTTGATAAATTTATTTGAGATGTCAATATCAAACGTCAACTTCAACTTCATTCTCATATCTTTTTGTTTTAATCGACAAATTTATAATTACTTGTATCTCTGGGAGTTATATGTGTGTATAGGTATTTTTAATTTAGCAGAAACAACGTTAAGAAACAAATGTTAAGTTTGCTACACATTTTGATGAATTTATTTGAAACGTCAATGTCAAACGTCAACTCAATGTCAATTTTTTTTTTTAATATTCACTTTTTATTCGACAGAAGCACTGTTGTGATCATATTCTTCAGTATTCTTAAGGTAATTTTGAAAATTTGACTTACCCTCGGTCCCAAACTAGGCCTAGGTCCCCTGAATCCCCTGTGAAACATCTGCGGAGCTTGCGGATTGTACTCAGGCGGCAGAGCTCTAGCGGGCGGCATATTATGGATTATAGGGTGTCCGGCTCCGATGATAGGTGGCGCTAACACACTCTGCGCCACATCCGGCACCGGAGCGCCGTTCGGAGCGTACGTCAACACCCTAGACAGCGTAGAATCCTCCAGGACGACCGGATCGACGCCATGATCGAAAGGACACATCTCTCCCCGCATACAATATCCTTTCTCGTCGTAATCACGGCAACGTCGCTTCTGCGCGCTGCGGCTATCGTTCGAATTCTGCTGCACCACCACCGATTGGATGCTCTGCGTCGTATTGGTCAACCGGAGATCCATATCGCCGTGATTCGAGTCTTGGGTGGGGGTGCCGGCGCCAGAATGGTTATCTTTGCCGTCTTTCGCCTCCTTCCTGTCCTTAGAACGGGATCTGCTTCTGCTGGTCGAACGTGGAGGTGATCGGTTGCGATAGCGCCCTCTGTAGTGCTGTCTGGGACTGCGGGAACGGGATCTGATGCGTCCTAGCGACGGAGAGCGTGACCGTCGACGGTCGTAACGTCTGGGTGGAGATTTGTTGCGCCACGGTCGGATACGTTCGCGTTTCTCGCGATCCAGCCGGTGTTGGTCGCGGTCCCGGGACTTTTCCCGGGATCTGGAGCGTCTGATGCGGTCCCAGGATCGAGAACGGGATCTGTTGCGGGATAAAGAGCGGTGACGCGATCTTCGACGGGGTTTCTCGTCCTTTTCCTGCGATTTAAATTAGAAATTTCCTCAAGGTGCATATAAATCCATACATCCAATACAAATGGAATGGACTATAGAGGTCGATTTAACTAAATAAATGAAGAAATTGCAAAGTAAATTCGAAATTTTCGGTGAGATTTCGTTTAATACATTTAATAACGTAAAATTTATAAAATATACGAATGCAGTGTTGCCAAATTTCACAGTAAATCAAAAATCGCACAAGCAAACTGCCAAATAAGCAATAATTTGCCAAATTAGAAATGGATAATCTGTTTTAATTTTGACATTCGTTAAGGTACATATAACCCCGTACATCCAATACAAATGGAATGGACTATAGAGGTCGATTTAACAAATAAATGAAGAAATTGCAAAGTAAATTCGAAAATTTTCGGTGAGATTTCGTTTAATACATTTAATAACGTAAAATTTATAAAATATACGAATGCAGTGTTGCCAAATTTCACAGTAAATCAAAAATCGCACAAGCAAACTGCCAAATAAGCAATAATTTGCCAAATTAGAAATGGATAATCTGTTTTAATTTTGACATTCGTTAAGGTACATATAACCCCGTACATCCAATACAAATGGAATGGACTATAGAGGTCGATTTAACAAATAAATGAAGAAATTGCAAAGTAAATTCGAAAATTTTCGGTGAGATTTCGTTTAATAGGTTTAATAACGTAAAATTTATAAAATATATGAATACAGCTTTGCCAAATTTCACAGTAAATCAAAAATCGCACAAGCAAAATGTTAAATAAGCTATAATTTACCAAACTGAAAATAGATAATCTGTTTAAATTTTGACAATCGTCAAAGTATGTACATATAATCCCGTACATCCAATACAAATGGAATGGACTATAGAGGTCGATTTAACAAATAAATGAAGAAATTGCAAAGTAAATTCGAAAATTTTCGGTGAGATTTCGTTTAATATGTTTAATAACGTAAAATTTATAAAATATATGAATGCAGTGTTGCCAAATTTCACAATAAATAATAATAAGCAATAATTTGCCAAACTGGAAATAGATAATCTGTTTCAATTTTGACATTCGTTAAAGTACATATAACCCCGTACATCCAACGTAAATGGAATGAACTATAGAGGTCGACTTGAAATAAACGTAGAATTAATAAAGAAAAACATGAATGCAACGTTGCCAAATTTCATAGTAAATAAAAAATCGCACACGCAAGAGATGCTAAATAAGCATAAAAACATTTGGTAAACGTATAAAAAAAATTTATACGTTTACCAAACTGGAAATAGATAATCTATCTAAATTTGATAAAGTTATGGTCTGGTAACCAATAATTCTTTTGTTTTTCCTTTTCATATTTTAAGGGTTAGTACGTTTCCTCATTATTTTTACAACACTTTCAAGTACGATTCTACAAACATATTTCTTTTTAATGCTAGACAAATTATGTAAAAATCTTTATTGTACATTTAACAAATTTTATTTCAATTTCGACAAAACTATAAGAAAAAAATGCAAAGTTGCCAAATTAAACATAAAAAAACGTTGAACTTTTGGTCCTTATAATACTTCATTTATTATTATTTACGTGTTCACCAAACTACGTCATAATGTCATTTTAAATTTCACAAATTTATTAAGAAAATGACAATACAGCGTTGACAGATTTAGTAATAAATCAAAAAATAACTCAAATGATGCTGGATAAGGAATTATTATTATTATTTTATGTCTGATGTTTACCAAACTTGGTCTGGAAACAGCTCAATTTCTTCAAATTTTGACAAATTAAAGAAAAATACACACTTCCATAAGCAGATTATATGTTCTGTAATAATTAAAGAAGTGACAAAATAAGGTTGCAAAATCTGATCGATTTAAGCTTCCATACAAAAAGAAAATACTAATCCAACATTGCCAAACTTATCAATTAGTAATTGGCTTATTAACAAAAACAAATGATAGATATAAAATTATCAATAAAAAATTACAATATTTTCAAGTATGATTCTGCAAACATATTTTTTGTAACATTGTTCAAACAACTGCATTCTAAAATTGCTTTCTCTTATCAAAACACAAGTATTTCACATCAATTTAATTTAAGATACGAGAATATAGGAGAAGTCAAAAAAAAATAATTTTACTTATTACAATTTTTAATTCATTTAAATTATTGTTAAATATCTAGTTAAATGTTTATTGGTAACCAGATCTATAATTTACAAAAATAAAACACGAATAGTAAGTAAAAGAACGTCCAGGGTGAGAGAAAAAAAAAGAAAAAGATATTTCTAAGAAAATAGATCAATACAACGTTGCCAAATTTACTAGTAAATAAAAAAATGAACTAATTCAAGTATTAGAAAAAGTATAAACATACATACATACAAATCGGGGATGCATGCAACGTAATTTTATTTATAGATTCGTAAGAATATAAAATACAACGTTGCCAAATTACGTAATAAACCAAAAATCACTAAACTAAAATACCGGAAAAATATTTTCTTTTTAAACGTTTAACAAACTGAGGATTAAATATATCACAATTATATTTAAATTTTAACAATTTATAACATGAAAAACAGGATACAACGTTGCCAAATTTTCTAATAAATCCCAAATTCCAGAAGTAAAATCTTATTTTTATATATACAAACAATAAATAAACTGAAGATGAAATACATTACAATTTTATTTAAATTTTGACAAATTTATGAGACAAAATATTAAAGCAACGTTGTCAAATTTACTAATAAATGTGAAAATAAATAAATCCCAAATTCCAGCAATAAAATCTTATTTTTATATATACAAACATTAAATAAACTGAAGATGAAATACATTAAACAATTTTATTTAAATTTTGACAAGTTTATAATGCAAAATGCCGATAAAACGTTGCCAAATTGACATATAAATCAAAAATTACACAACTTAATGCTGGATGCGCAAATATAACATCATTTTTTTTATATGTATACATTAACAAACTGGAGATGAAGAACCACAATTATATCTAAAATTTTGACAAATTTCTAAGACAAAATATCAAAGCAACGTTGTCAAATTTACTAATAAATGTGAAAATGACATAACTCTAATACTGAATATAGAATCATTAATTCTTTTTATACGTTTAAAACGAATTAGAGAAAGAAATATGACACAATTTTGTTTTAATTTTGACAGGTTCATTACAAAAATACTAATACAGCGTTGTCAGATTTACTAATAAATCAAAATCCTTACAATTTTTGCGTTGAATGAGATATTATTATATTGGTTTTATATGTTTACTGAGCTAGGGAAAAAATATGTCATAATTTCATTTTAATTTTCACAATTTATAAGGAAAATATCAATATAATGCTAATAAATTTACTAATAAATTTTAAAAAAATGACTCAAAAGCTGGATAAAGAATTATTATTTTGAAAACAAACACAATTTGTTTAAATTTTGATAAATAAAAATAAAAATAATTACATAAGCAGAATTTCAGTTTCATACGAAAGAAAAAACTAACCCAATATTGCCAAATTTGAGCAAAGACAAATGATACCTACAATACAATTATTAACACAAAATCACATCCAGTACTTCAAATAAATAACTATATTACAATTCATTTCATCAACACCAAAAGAAATCACTTCAAAAATAACAAATAAGAACACTAATACACTGCCGATTTAAAATGCCGATTATAGAGTAAATTTCTAATTTTTTTTTTTTAACTTCAAAGTAAAATTAACATCTCTTTCAATCCCCAAAAATACCTCAGAAAAAATACACCTTTTACTCTTAAAAATTTAAAAATATTGAAAAAAAAAACAGATTACATACCGATTCACTTTTCTTGATCTCTCGTTTAATTTCCTCCCGATCTTTTCGCACAGCAGATCCATTTACAGCTTCATTCAAGCTGGGCAATTCACTGACTGGGATGATCGGCTTAATCTCTTTTCCATGCTTGATCGGTGACGTTTCGGCGGCTTTGATGACATTGGGGTTCGGAGGGTTCGCATTTGGAATGACTGGTTCCAAATAATCCTGGCTTTCTAGGGTTTTAAACAGGAGATCGACGAAACTTACCGTTTCTATAATAAATATGGAAGAATAAGTAGGAATTGAAAATTAATAGCATGCTGCGTTTTATGTTGTGTATGTAATAAACATAAATTAACAGTAATTAAATATTTGAATGTAAAGCTCAACTCGATACAATGAATTCGGAAGAAACTGACCTGATTGTAAAAATACTTCCAATTGGTTTATCATACTGTCCCTCAAAGCTTCTTGACTCTTGTCCTTCTTCACCAGGGCTATCACATACTTCGCTAGGGCGCTAGGATCGGCTTCGCATCTACAAAATCAACACTCATAAGCCCTTGATTACACTGGAAACTTACGTTTTTCCGAAAGGTTATGTACTATTTATACGCACTGAAACGAACATCGCGAATTGATAGACGATGAAACGAATTTCGGCGCCTACGAAGCGAGAAATTCGACGGGGAATCGCGAAAATACCGATATATTAGCATAAAATATGGAGCACATAGACACAACACACTATACCTACTTACATGGGCTTTAAAACGGACGTCAACCAGGTTTTGAAGGCGTCCTGATCCTGTATGAGCATCTCGAACGGTATTCAGGGACGCAAGGATATCACATAGATAATCGAAACGGGCTCGAAGTGGTAAAATTCAACACGAATCTGCTAGAAATTGATCATGCATTAAAATCTAGAAAGAACAACCACGGTTTTAGGGGAGCAGATTGCCAACGCTGCGACGCGAAAAATAGCGCTATACCGCGGGCGGTACCACGGCTTAATAATAAAATGTTACTAAATTTAGACGACGCGGGGTTGATTTTGTTTCGAAAATAAACTTTTTTAACATCTATAATTAGATTAAATTGAATCTATCGTTGATATTTAATTAAAGCAACAGCTAATTTTTTTTTTAAATCGAACAATTCTCTTATCATATAAAGCACGCGCAGGCTGTCAAATAATACCGAACTTTTTCACCGATTTGAATTTCACTGCGCTGTAGCTTTATAAATAAAATAATTACATAATTTCGGGGCGTGTTGATTATTCCACCTCGTCGCGATAATAATCGATCTTTCCTAAAAACGGTAAAATCAGCTGGAAAATCCGAACCAGTTGGCTTAGTATCGCACGCGAATTTTTGAAGTCCACGCATTTTTTTTGACATTCGAAGAAACCCGTTCATCACCCCTTTGAATATTATGAGAAAACCAAGTTAAAATTTCCGTATCTTGATGTAGTTTCAGCACCACCAGTGCGAATATCGAAATGGGAACGGTTTACGCAAAAGTACGTTACTCTCTCCTGTTAGATTGTCGTTTTTGACGGTTCACTTTCTAGTCTGATCGTCCCCCCATACCAGGACTTCCACAGCCCGAGATAAATTACGATGAATGCGAAGAGAAAAGGGTGATACCCCTAGACGTACCTGTATGAGAGACGTGAGTAGAAATACGTGAGATTTTTGTGTTAAATACGAGATGTGACAGGTCAGAGTCGATCAAATCCATGTGGATGGGATCGGTAGGACTAAAGATGATGTTATGAAAGATGCGACGAGCGATTTATTTGGATCGAAGACCTTCAGGGACGTCCTGTACAACGCTCACAAGGTGAATATTTCGTTGTGGGGCAGTTTCGAGTGTATTTTTGACGGATGTTTCGATTCTAGGCCCGTCTTAGGTTAGAATCTCTCGGTTGTTTCAGAAATGTCACCGTACACATCGATGTGAGCAGGGGACCACGTGCAACCTCTGATGGAGTTGAGGTAATGTCAAAATTAATCTTTAATTAGTATGAATTCTATCATTAATTGCAATGAGATACTTAGTGTTAAATATTGTGAGTTTCGTTTTCAATTCTAACCTCAATATTTCCTATTACAATTTTTTTTATGCTGATTTTCCGTGCCTCTGGCAAATTGTAATTAGTCATTTTTGAACAATGTAGCTGTTAATACAGCTCTGAACAAGACTGTCTTTACTATTTATTAATAGATTTAAGTTTAACAACATTTTAATACAGACTTCTTAAAAACAATCTTATATTTTATGTCATTTGCGTTTGAAATAATTTTTGACAGTTGTTTAAAATGATAACCTATTTTATTTTTGACTTCTGAGAATGAAATTAAAATAAAGAAAAAATTATTCATAGCCTATATAAACAAGATTTTCCTCAATCTATAAGAAAAATAACTCATTTTGTGCAATTTCTCTAAGCTTTTAAAAAATGTCTGGGGTTCCATGAGATTCTACGTTGAGGCCATCGCTTTTTGTTACTTCATATATCATTTATTTATTAAAAATTTCTTCTATTTCATCTTTGCCTTACAATTTAGGGCTTGCAAGTTATGTTTCTATGAGTTTTTACTCACCTAAAAGACATTGAGCTTCCTCATTATAGTAGATCCTTCCACGATATTTTCTTTTTATATTATAAATTTAAGTCGTAACATCGCGTACAGGTGACTTTCTACGTCCGAGAACTGAAACGAATCGTAGGTGGTGTCAATACTGAGGTGGGCCACAATGAAGGTTCGGTTGTGGTCGGTTTGAGGGCTCCAAACACCTTCGGAAGGGGCGAACGTGCCTTCGTGGAGTACAGTTACGGTTCTAGACGTTCAAACAATTTCACGGCGGGCTTGGTGAAGCCGTTCATGGGACAACACGAGCCGAGGTTCGTTAAGAATAGCGTATGAATGCGTAATTTTGAAATTCTGCTGGTGGGTTTCAGGGCTACCGCGAGCATCTTCCAGAATATCTGCGAGTTTCCGTCGTCTGGATATCGGGAAATGGAACGAGGGCTTCGGTTTGGGATTTGATTTTATATCGAAATGGGATGTAAGTATTTTTTTCTCGGAATTATTTTTTTTTTTTGAAAAAATAAAGATAAAGTTTGCGCAAATAGCTTAAAATACTTCTTCAATGGCTCACCCTCACTTGCTATTTTATTTTTTAATTAAATATTAAAGATAAATGCCTTAAAATATGAAATAAATCCGTTAATTTTGTTTGATTAGGGAAATGTAACAAGAAATTTTTGATGACGCTGTATATTCTCTTATCATCATATACACTGTCATTGAAAAGTTTAAGATCAAATTTTTTTGTTTTAAATTTTTTAGGAAAAAAATATTTTTAATGAATGTGAAAATCGCTGTATTTTGTAGATTTTTTTAAAATCAGAGTATTTGTTTTTTTCTATTGAAAAATGCTGTTTTTTAATAATGTTGTTGTTTATTTTTAAATATGTTCTTATTACAATTATTTGTTTATAAAATAAACACAAAAATGTCGAACACGAAAAAAATTGTTTACCTATATTCAGAAGCCGAAAATGATCTTTTTTATATTTGTTCTTCATTTTTTTTTTTTATTTAATAATTATAAATGTTTCTTATTAATTTTTCTATTTAAAAAAAAATAGAATATTTTTTTACAAATCAAGCGTTTTAAGAAACTTTAAAAAAAGCGTTTCGATTTTTTTCCTATTTAATCTGAAAATTGCTATTATTTTAATTTAATTTGTCCAATTCTTTTTTTTTAATTTTTTTAACAAAAGAAATCTTTTTTTCAATATATAAATTTTTTGAATGGTTTTTGCCCAATTATGTTTCCAAAAAAGATATTTAAATTCGAAAACATTATTTTTTTCTCAATTTAGTAGTTAAAATTATTAATTTTCATATTTATTTTATTTTTTTTAAATTGAATTTAAAAAACTATTTGTTCTTCAATAATAAATTATTTATTTTTCTACAAGTTGAAATTTTGAGCAAATTTAAAAAAATCGATTTTTACCTTAGAATGTAATTTATTTTATTTTAATTTGTTTTTTTTTTTAATTTTTTGATTAAAGAAAAATTTTATTCATTTTTTTTTGTATTTAATTATTTTTTTTTCTCTTTATTTAGTACCCAATTTTTTTTCGTTTATAATTTAATACAACAAATTGTTAATTTTTGCTTTTTTTTCTGGTAAAAATTCGTACTTCAATAATACTTTTATTTTTACAAATTAAAAATTTTAAAGAAATTTTAAAAACGTTTTGATTTTTTCATTACTTAGAACATTAAATTTTTTTTTTGAATCCAATTTGTCTTAATTTTTTGACAAAAAAAACCGTTTTTTTTATAAATATTTTTTCGGTGATTTTTACTAATTTATCTAATACAGAAAGAAATTTCGAAGAGAGCAATAATTTTTTTCACTCCAATTGTTTTTATAACTAAAAAATTATTAATTTTTGATTTTTTTTAAATAATAAATAAATAAAAACGACTTGAAAAAAATATTATATTTATATTAAAAATTAAATAAAACAAAGAAATTTTTAAGAAAGCAATTCGCATTTCTCTTAAGTTAGAATCTGAAAATTTTTTTTTTTTTAATTTGTCGAAGTTATTTTTTAAATTTTTTTTATGAATAGAAACATATTTTCATTTTTTTTTAATATTCTTTGGATAGCTTTTGTGATAGAATGTTTTGCTTTCGATGGAAACGCAGAAATTTCAAAAAAGGATTTATGTGTAATTATGTTTTTATTGACAAACAACTATTTATTTTTCACAAATTCGTGTGGGATAAAAAAAAAAGGTCCCAATGAATAATTTTTTTAGAGCTAATTTTATATATAACTTTATGCGGTTTAATCTAATTTTATAGGAGAGAAAAAGGTAAAAAGTAGAAATGTTTTTTTCTGTTTTTATTTATATAAGAAAAAAAAAATAAGTAAAAATTAAAAAAGCACTTTTTTTGTGAAAATAAAACCCCTTTAAAAAGATTTTTTTTAAAATTTATTAACAAAAAAAATAATTCAATTTTATTCAATCCCAATGAATAATTTTTTTTTAGAGCTAATTTTATATATAAATTTATATGGTTTAATCTAATTTTATAGAGAGAAAAAGGTAAAAAGCAGAAATTTGTTTTTTTCTTTGTTTTTATTTATATAAGAAAAAAAAAATAAGTAAAAATTAAAAAAACCCTTTTTTGTGAAAATAAATTAAAAGATTTTTTTTTTAATTTATTAACAAAAAAAATAATTTCATTTTATTCAACCCCCCAAACCCCAATCTCCTCCACAGATAAGACACGCCCTCCTCTACAGAGGCTGCACACGTGACCAAGGCGTCCTGAGCAAGGGCTCTTCGTTCGAAGTTCGATGAAGGATCGGGCGCCACGCTAAAATCCGCCATACAGCACATCCTGACTATAGACCGACGCGATGACGTCATCTTCCCCAATTGCGGCTCCATGCTGGAATTAATCACCGAACTATCGGGCTTGGGGGGCAATATAGGCTTCGTCAAGAACGAGCTCTTCCTCCAGACCAATTTCAGCATCGTGAAGGACGTCGTCTTGCAAGCGACCGGGGGCGTTGGCATCCTCAAAGGTATCGGGAAAGAGATGAAGGTCGGCCTGACCGACATGTTCTTCCTGGGCGGTCCTCTGGATATTCGAGGATTCCAGATGAGGGGCATCGGGCCTAGATCGGACGGAAACGCTTTAGGAGGCGAAGTATTGCGATTGATTTGATTATAGTTCATTTATTATAACAGACGAGGTACTACTACGTGAGTAAGTTTGCTATGACGTCACGACCGTGTTGTAAATTTTCTGTTCTGTCAAAACGTAAACAAACCGTTAGGTTATTTTAACTGTCAAACACTTCTGGCAGGTGAATAAACAACTCTTAAAATAATATTTACCGTTAATATTAGTGATGATTCTTTTTTGAAAATCAGGATTTAAAGTATGTTAGATCATGATAGCAGTGGAAAATAAATAACAAAAAAGCACAAGTAAGTACAATAAATTTAATCGGGACCATTATCACTTAAAGTATTCACAGTAACGATTAGTATGCAAGTTTTTTCTCTATCCAAACCAATCTCTTTGATTTACTACTTCTGAATTTCGTTTCAATATGTTGTACACCAAGTACGTCAAATTTCAGACTAATTTAATATCAATCCGCTTTATACAATTGTATGCTATCCTTCGATCTGCCATACTTCATCATCGCTTCGTAACAAACTTCCTTTTCTTTGAGAACAAATAATATCTACTACAACGTGTTTCAACCATACAAAAGTATTTTTCTTTAAGAACACTATTCAAAATGTTTAATGTGTTCTGTTAGTCTGAAAAATGTATGTGAAAGAACCACTTCTGTAAGCAATATTTGTATATACTCACTGTTTTCGTACATGTCATAAATTGCATTTCCAATAGCACATCGACAATGAGTAGAATAATCAATTTTTACAACATTTATTTCGTATGCATTTTCGTTTTGGGTCAGTGGATGTAATTCCTTGTTTACTCATGGATAAAATTTTGCTTATGTTTGCAACATGAATGTTTAGTACACTCGTTACTCTCTAAAAACGAAATACTGTAAAGAATATGACATTAAAAATATATGGATTTTATACTCCTCGCACGAAAGTTAACGGGATAATGGCCGTTGTTCTCGCGTTCTGCGTGAAATACACGATTAACGAAAACTCTTAACTTCCTTCGATTGTTTTACACAATGATTTCGGTATGATTTAGTTTGTAATAACTACTTATTTTAAATAATATATACCAAGTATAAACGCAAATTCCCACACTTTACTGCAAATGCAGAATATAACCCTTTGACAGTTGACAGCAATAACTAAATTGGTGGGAATACATTGGGAAGATCTGACAAGCATGCAATTTAAAAAGCAGTAGGCACCAACATAGTATCTTTAATTGAACATGAATAAGTTATATGTTAGTTGGTTATTTTAATATATGGTATTGCATGCCGCGAATTTGCAGTATGACATACCCCCTCGTCTGTTATGGTAAATGAAGTATATTTGCGGTTTGTTTTCGGTAGTTTCAGATTGAGTTTTTTTTTTTGTAGGCGTATTGGTCGGCAGGTCTGCATTTGTTCACTCCGCTTCCGTTTCGTCCGGGTAAAGGTGGATTCGGGGACATTTTCAGGACTCATCTGTTCGTGAATTGCGGCAACATTGGGACGGTTAAGAACGAAGAAGGCTTTTGGAGAGAGTTTTGTCGAAAAATGTGCGAGTTTCTACGGGTTTAGGAGTCGCTATCAGGTTGGTACAGTTTACTTATGAATTTATTAGGGGCTTAATTAAAGTTATAGAAGGTTTAAGCAATATATACCATGTGATTCAAAATGATTGTAGTAAGAAAAAACTGTTTTCCAGAAAAATTATCTATATTATTACAATTTAATGACGAAGTTAGCTACATACAATTTCATACATTAAATGAATTTTCTTGACATTTAGTGACATTGGCGTGCGTGTTGTAGTATCTTTCGATTATTTATCTTATAATTTTTTTTCAAATCGTTTATATTTACATCTAATATCACCAACAATAGTAATTTCTGAATACTGGTAAGAAAATAAGGAATTTATCTGTGGTGAATAGCTCACAAACAGGTAAAAATCAATATTAACATTAAGTGAAATAGTTTGATTACATTTATAATTTTATAGGCTTATCATACACTTCAGCGCAATGAGCTGTCAAAAGAAAGTTACATTTTCATACCTATAAAGTTTCTACGGTACAGGAATTATTACCATTAGATCACGATAGGCGATTGGAATATTGTCATTGGTTTAATAACAATTTATTTCGGTTGGGACGATGACTTGCTAAACAAATCATTTTTCTCGGATGAAGCCTGGTTTTATCTAATAGACTATATCAATTTACAAAATATTGTATCTGGTCTGCAGAAATCCACACGAATTTCGAGAAACGCAATTGCATCCCGTAAAAGTTGGAGTTTGTTAGCTATGTCCAGGCAATGAATAATAGGGCCCAATTTTCTTCGAGAAACTGTAACAGCCCAACGTTACCAACAGACGTTGGAATTGTTTATTGCAGAATTACAAGAAAATGTGCTTGAAGCAGGTTATTTTCAGCACGATAATATTCCAGCACATACTGCTCGACAAACCTGCCAATATCTTCAACAGTTTTTTGCTGACAGGTTCGTTAGAGCACAAAGATGGCCACCAAGATCGCCTGATCTAACCCCTTAGATTACTTCATGTTCGGCTATCTAAAAAAAAGGATCTATAGAAAACGCATGCATACCATAGAAGAACTGAGAGATGCAGTTTTGTCACTTAATAATTATACTAATTGTATGTTATAATTTAAAGTAATAAATAAATTTAGTTAAATACCAGTTAGTACTGAATTGTAAGATCATAATTTAGTAAAGTTAAATTAATTACATTTCATTTTTACAAGCAGAAACACCAATCCATAGTCGTTTATATAATGCGAGTTCAAATATAGGTTACGTTTTCCTTATTTGTGACAGATCCGTTTACTTTCTTATGTACACTGACTTAGTTCAAACCTTCATTACAAACACGCTGCATATACCTACACCCTGTTACTATCTATAGGAGCGGAATTGACAATCATTTTGAATCTCTGTGTATTGTAAAAATAGACATTTATGTCATATCTTAACTTATATCAGACATTCTTCATAATTTATACGAGTTACTGAATGGACAATAATGGATGGATGCTTTTCATAGCCATACGCTCTGCAACAAAAATATGATATAAATCAAAATGTTTCTTTAACGCACTTGCACTTCTTTCATGCTCAAAGTGAGAACCACCATTATTTATGCAAGCATCTACCTTCTTCTTCATGTTCTCAGAAACATTTTATTAATTGCTCATTCGTAATATTCTCTATTTCATTTCTTATTGCTTCTTTCAATCGATCCATATTATGTAAGCGGTTCCGATAAATTTAATTTTTTAAATTTAAGTTCCCTCAAACGTAAGTCTACTGGTAATATAAATACACCAGAAATAACGCACACCGCGTCTGCCGAAATAGATGAATACGCGTGTTTATCCTATAAATTTGTTATAATAATATTTTTTTTTAACTTTTAAGGTTGGGACAGATGGCGCGCGTAGAGATCAACTATTGCTTCCCCTTACAGCACGATC
This sequence comes from Protaetia brevitarsis, assembly GCA_004143645.1. Classification (NCBI taxonomy): domain Eukaryota; kingdom Metazoa; phylum Arthropoda; class Insecta; order Coleoptera; family Scarabaeidae; genus Protaetia; species Protaetia brevitarsis. The sequence goes on from RXPK01000072.1 coordinate 474,395, forward strand.
AAGCGGACGCCGTACAGCAAGGTGTTCAATTTGGCATCGGTGTACATTTCTCTTAGTAGTAGGCCGTGTTTGCGTCGGAATTTCTTTTGGTAAAGTACGTGATGAAAGTCGATTTAAAGTGACGCGTTGCCATTTTTACGTACTGTACTAAAAAAAAACTAAAAAGAAAATTCGATCGCAAACATGGGGCATTTCCGGTGCATTTAACATGTAATTAGGCACGAAGAAACACAGCGGCGGTGATGTATGTGTAGTTTTAAAAACAGAAACAAAAAATATAATAATAAAATGAATGTTTTATTTCACCAATTTTGTGAAATAAAGTTGTTTAATAAAGATTTGTTTCATTGATTTGTGTTTATGTGGCAACCTGGGATTAATATAAGTTATGTGACGGGAAGAAATAGCACAAAGGGGCTGTTTTTTTTTTTACTTTTCGACATTTCAAAAAAATATAATAACAAGCTAGTGCTTTTGTGTTTATTATAAATTGCGTAATTCGAAATTATAATAAAAACTTGCTATATGACTATGTGATAAAACTATTTTCTTTTCCTTAAAACTACAAAAAAAAAGTATAAGAAAACAACTAGCTTCTCTAATGAATTATTTTACTAAGAAAAGAAAATATCACAAAAATCAACAGAAATATATAACACAACTATTTTTTTCTATGTAAACCTATTTTCTTTTCGTTAAAACTACAAAAAAAAAGTATAAGAAAACAACTAGCTTCTCTAATGAATTATTTTACTAAGAAAAGAAAATATCACAAAAATCAACAAAAATATGTAACTATTTTTTTTTCGATGTAAACTATTTTCTTTTCGTTAAAACTACAAAAAAAAGGATAAGGAAACAACTAGCTGCTCTATTGAATTATTTTACTAAGAAAAGAAAATATCACAAAAATCAACAAAAACATATAACAAACTATTTTTTTTTTCGATGTAAACTATTTTCTTTTCGTTAAAACTAAAAAAAAGGATAAGGAAACAACTAGCTGCTCTATTGAATTATTTTACTAAGAAAATAAATATCACAAAAATCAACAAAAATATATAACAAACTATTATTTTTTTTTTCGATGTAAACTATTTTCTTTTCGTTAAAACTACAAAAAAAAAGTATAAGAAAACAACTAGCTTCTCTAATGAATTATTTTACTAAGAAAAGAAAATATCACAAAAATCAACAAAAATATAACAAACTATTTTTTTTCGATGTAAACTATTTTCTTTTCGTTAAAACTACAAAAAAAAAGGATAAGGAAATAACTACCTGCTCTATTGAATTATTTTTACTAAGAACATAAAATATCACAAAAATCAACAAAAAATATATACCAACTATTTTTTTTTCGATGTAAAACTATTTTCTTTGGTTTTAAAACTACAAAAAAAAGTATAAGAAAACAACTAGCTTCTCTCATGAATTATTTTACTAAGAAAAGAAAATACCACAAAAATATATAACAAACTATTTTTTTTTCGATGTAAACTATTTTCTTTTCGTTAAAACTACAAAAAAAAAAGGATAAGAAAACAACTACTTTCCTCCTAATGAATTTATTTTACTAAGAAAAGAAAAATATCCAAAAATATATAACCAGACTATTATTTTGTTTCAGTTTAAACTATTTCTTAGTAAAACTACAAAAAAGGAATAAAGAAAAAACAATAGCTTTCTCTAAAGAATTATTTTTATTTAAGAAAAGAAAATATCACAAAAATACATAACACAACTATTTTTTTTTTTCGATGTAATTTTTCAAAAATGAGTGCTGTGTTTAGTCCTACGTCGAACGTAAGAACTCATTTTAGGGAAAAGATTTCGGAATTCAAAATATTCCAAGTATTCATTTAGCTTTTTCGTATAGCATTTCTGTTCGAAAAACTTCATAACTAATAAGGAGTGAAATAATCAATCATCTCATTATATGAATACATAAAATATTTATCTCAAACCCTCGAAGTTTATGGTATCTTTATAGTGAAACCAAAAATACGTCTGAATATGTATTTAATTTTAAAAGACGTTTCTGGAATTTCTACTTTCCCCAAGATGTAATCGTTGAGCTGCTGGTTTCGTCTGCTTTCCAAAGTGGTCGTTAACAGGAACAAGAACGGATGGTCGGCCCTGAAGGTCACAGGATGTACACGCATGGGATGCTGAATAAGAATTGAATAATAAAACTTATTAACAATAAACGATACAGCAATAGCACCTACAATAATATAATACAAATCAAATTTCAATTTCAGACGTATGTTTTATCATTCGTCCAGCAAATAATCAAATCATTTGCTTTGATTCTCATAGAAGCAGCACATTCTGCAAACAAACAAAAAATTACACGAAAAAGACTTAATAGTAATGTAAGACACCAGAACTACTCTGATGCTATTATTCCAAGAAATTGGTACATAAAAATTAATACTTGCCTGCATAATTATTCACGTTTTATCAAATAAATTCATCAATCGTGAAAAGCATTTGTTGCACTCGATCATTAATTAATTTGCATTTAACATCTTTTCTGATGGACCAACAAAGCGTAAGATTGGAATTAGGTTCAATGAACACATAGCAAGTCATTGCTACGGTAGACTTGAATCATCCAGCGCTGCGCAACATATAAACGATACCGAACATAAAATCGACGTATATGTAAACACCACTTTAAATAATAACAACATTATATTCGCATAACTTTAGATATAACATCAATAATCGACACCCAACACGAAGAAAAGATATTTCTGACAGTTCCCTTGGCGTCTTCCCATTTCCTCGGCGAATAGTAGATTTTCCCTAAAATCGTCACGCTTTGATTCCAGCAGCCGGGAATGATGCGTTTCGATTCCCCATAGCTCTCAGAGGGCCTGCAATAGTAAAAAAAAAACGTATTTTGATGAAATTTTTTAATATATTTTATTAAAGCGTTTTACGTGAAAATATAATGGGCTATCTTCTCTAAAAGCCCGTTCGCTTTCTCCACGTGGAATGGCGTATGAGCTGCCTTGCATATCGCTCGGAATAGGCAGTCTTCTCCAGATAATCCAGAACTGCAACTCGCAGAATAGATATTAGAACTAGGAGATAAATATTTATAAAGACGGATTTTGGTGCAGTAAACGACTATTAAAAATTTAAATATAAGAATCTCAAAACTTTCTGCTTAGTATGGATTATGAATTTTACAATATTTTTTTATTTTGTATTCAATCTGTACAGTTTGCTTGCTAGCATATGAATCCAGGACTGCGTAGACTATGAATTAAAGCCCTATAAGATAAAAATAAAACCCAGTTTTATTTTAAATTATATAAAAGATAATATAGGTATAGTTTATTACACCGTGTTCCATAAATCATCGTTTGTAATTCAGTCGATTCGCAAATTGCCGTTTTTTTTCGAACTTCCAGTGGGAATTTGATGTTGAAACTTGCAGAGTAGTCTGGCGACTATGATCTATTTAAGAAATATTTTCGCCTTTAGCACTTTGATATACAGGGTGCGTTAGCATTTTCTTATTTTAAATAGAAAAGTGCTTTTTATGAGTCCAGGTTTGCTACATCTTTGTGATGAATTGTATTCTGTTCCTATTCTACAGCTGATCGTTGAGAATTTGTAATTTGTCAAATTTTGACATTTGCACTTTTTCATAAAATAATAATTCCCATAGGTTATTAGACATTAAGATATTCTACTGATGTGGATGCAAGTGCACGATCATAGGTATTGACTGCGATAGCGGTTACTGCAATATCCTATACAGGGAGAAATTTATGTCCAATATGGATACCTTTTAAAGTAAAAAAAAACTGTTTTTTTTTTGGTATTTTTCTTTTTAGTGCAGGGTTGAATGCAGCGCAAGATTCTACATCGATTAGTATTAAGGTTTAGTGTACCTACTCTGACTGACAGTTTTTGAAATATTCACACTTATTTATATAAAATCGTCAGAAATATGCCGAAAAAACATTTCACTTATCAAGATTAATTTAATGCTCAGAATATCGAATTGCTATCGATTAATAGCAATATCATCAGAGTTAAAATAACAATCTGTAAAATAAACATCAAACCAGTCAAAAATACGTTCAAAATCCATGAAAATATTTTTAAAAATATATTAAAGAATGTCAATGTCAAAAAGCACCATCTACCTGAAGTCAGTCAAACTACATACAGTGATACATCAAAAGAAACGTACAATTGTCAAAAATTTAAAAATAACATTAATTTGATGCGAATTTCTAAAAAAATGTAAAAAAGGCTATTAGCAACGAGTTAACAATTAAAATTTTCTTCTTTACGTCATTTCAGAAACGTCATTTAAGTTTTGGAGCAAACCATAGCTATCGACACTGCAATACGACGAAATGTCATATTAATTCGGCTGATTAATTAAAACAATCTTATCGTGTTTATAAACAAGCTAAAATTAAAATCACCTTTTACTATTACCTTATAGGGCCCTAATTTATATTAAATACCGCCCCTGTATTAATATGGCTATAATTAATGTTAATCGTACGCATTTTAAATGAAGGATCAAATAATTATCACGAAAGGAAGGTTAAATGAAATGGACTAACTATACCTCTGTTATACTTCATTTACTATAACAGACGAGGTACGTAATTACTTGCAAATTCGGCCATGCATACCAATATTAAAATAACAACTAACATGTAACTTATTTCATGTTCATTTAATACACTATGTTGGTGCCTACTGCTTTTCAAATTGCATGCTTGTCACATTGTCCCAAGTATTCCACTATTTGTTATGTGCAATGTCAAAGGTTATATCGCTGCAGTACAGTGTGGGAATTTCGTTATACTGTATATATATTTTTAAATAATAGTTATCACTAACATATGACATTGTGTAAACACCTCGGAGAGTTAATAGTTTGTTAATCGTGATCGACGCAGAAGCGGAAAACGTGCCATTACTCCCGTTAATTCGGCGAGGAGTATATAATCCGATATATTTTAATGTGATATTCTTTCCGTATGCGTTTTTAGAGAGTACGGTGTTCTAAACATTCATTTTGCAAAATAAGCAACATTTCATCATGAGTAAACAAGGATTACATCCACTACCCAAACAAAATGCATACGAAAAAATGTTGTAAAAATTGATTTCTACTTATTGTAATGTGCTATTGGAAACGCAATTTATGACATGTACGAAACAGTATTATATACAAATATTGTTTACAGAAGTGTTCTTCACATACATTTTTATACTACCAAAGCATTAACATTTTGAACAGTGCTCTTAAAGAAAAAGACATTTTATGGTGAAAACATTGTTGTGTAGATATTTTTGTTCTCAAGAAAAGGAAGTTTGTTACAAACGATGGATGAATATGGCAGATCTGAGGATCATACAATTGTATAAAGCGGATTGAATTTAAATTAGTCTGGAAATTTGACGTACTGGGTACAACATATTGGGAAACGAAATCAGAAGTAGTAAATATAGAGATGTTGGATAAGAAGAAACTGCATACTAATCGTTACTTGATCCTTAAGGATTATGGTCCGATTAAATTTATTTACCAGTGTGCTTTTTGTTATTTTTTCCATTGCTATCATGATTAACATCTTAATCCTGATTTTCAAAAAGAATATCACTAATATAACGGTAAATTTATTTTAAGAGTTTGTTTATTCACCTGTCAATATTTGACAGTTAAATAACCTAACGGTTGTTTACGTTTTGAGAACAGAAAATTTGCAACACGGTCGGAATCATAGCAGCTGATTCTCGTATCGTCGTCTGTATATAATAATGAACATGCCTAGTGTCAAAAGAAGATCCTTCTTTGATTCAAATATCCGCGTAGATTTCACCCATTTCAAAGAAAAAGCAAGAAAATATTGCTACTACACTGAAATCCAGTCTTTACAGTTTTTAATAAAGACGTTTTACCTCTCAAACATTTTTATGAAATATTTATACAATAACTCCCTGCTTATATCTGCGTTTGAATCATCGTTAGAGCGCACTTCGTAAGTTTGAATATGCAGCAGTGACAAATTCGTCGGGAAGAAGAAAGTAGTCGGCACTCCCAAACCCCATGCGACAATTCTATCATTATATTTGATGAGAGTGTCGAAACCGTACGTCAACTGCAATTATATCGACATTTCCACATCGAAATACAGTACAAAATATTCTTTTTCGCTTACCTGCAAGATGGCGTTTCGTGGAAAAAGCAAAATCGGATTAGCAGATTGTAGAATCTGCGACAATACTAGTATTAAAGTAAAAAAATGTGGCAATACGGACATTTTTGAACTAATCTTTAAATAGAAACTGGTTCGCCGTTAGGATTTTGATATTTACAATGGAAGTTATCCTAGGTGAGAAATATATTTGAACAAGAATTAACTGGAATGTCACAATGCGATAATTGCATTTACAATGTGAATTCTAACTGCAAATATATAGATTTTTCCATGGTAGGAAATGGTTAATACAATATTTACAATATATTATTTTCTAACGTTGATCTTTTTGTGGTGATTATCAACTATAAATCGGAATGAAATCTAATAATATTCCTATAATATCTATCGTTAGTTCATTAGGTCGTATAACGATTATAAACAGCTTCCTACAGGCAACCCTTTTAACACGGTATGCTTATAAGAAGTTGCCTGTATTTCCATGTATTTTCTATAGTGCGTTATTTGTTTATTTCAAATATTTACTAAATTATGATAATATAACCAGAAAATGTCTCAAACAGGCAAGATGGGGCTATTGGTATGGGGCAACATGGGGACATCACTATCTTACTCCTCAGTCTGTACTGTAAAAAATTACAGTAATTTTGCCATGGTAAATTAGGAATATTACATGTAATAACGTTGTGAATTTACTACAATAAATCATGTAAATTTTGTTTTACATGTTTTTTCTAGGATATTTAACATGGAAAAAAAAGATTTCGGTAAAATGTATAGCTTTTTCCTGTAAGTTTAAGATGTAATAAAAATTCGAAAGGAAAATACAGGAAAAAACATGTACAATTTTATGTTTACCATCAAAATTTACTTAAAAGTGTAAAATTGACATTTTTTTTGGAGTATTTAGTGCACTTTAAAAGTAATTTTACTAGTGAACTATTAATTTTGCTGTAAAAATATGAGGATCTTTTATAATTATTAGTTGTTTTTACTTGAATTTTCGGGTAAAACTATAGATATTATGGAAAATACGAAATTCATACGCCGCAATGTGATTGGTTTATTGATTATTTATCTGTGCGCGTAGATAATTCTATTCGTTTGTCGAACTTATTATTGGCTCGATGATATCATTACGTCACAAACAATCGTAGGTTTTCGCGGTAAGCGTGTTCATTCTTGATCCCTGGTTGAGCGATTCAGTATGACCTATTAGGTGCTATAAAAGAATTAGGTAAGTTGCTTGCTCTCTTTATAAAAATACATATGAAAATTACTTCAGTGTTCGGTAAATATAGAGTTCATATAAATATTACATACGAATTTTTACGGTACATTCTTTGAAAAACACATATCAGCATGTGAAATTTACTAGATGGTAGAAATTTTACCAGATAAATTGCTAGTTGATTTGCTTAAGAGATTCATCTCGGTAGATAAGCGTCATAACCTCAAATATGGGTTAGAATACGTTGTGTTGTTTATTATTTGTACGGTAGAATGTTTTCAAAATATTATGAAATAAAGTAAAAATGCATATCGTAAGTATTAGAATGTAGTTACCACTCCAATTATTGTAAATGCTCCAAATATATTAGTAGGTGTTGATAATGTTGTACGATGTTTTATTCATGGTATGATCTAATACAATTGGCATTGTTTTAGAGGTCACAGGTCTCTTATGAAGCAAATTTACCTGTAAATTGTAGGCAACTTTGTTACCAACGATTTTACATGTAATTTTACTGCAAATTTTTTTTACAGTGTACGGTTCCTGAATTTTCAGTTATTGATGGAGTCTCCATTATGCTCTCTCGAAAACATAATGCCTATTTCTCATGTTAATAATAAAGTACAGGTTCAATCAAAACGTAACAAGGGAAGGACAGCAATCATTACAAGCACTACGTATAAAAATCTGCTACAAGAAAATGGAAGTCTGGAGAATCCCTAAGACAACTAGAAGTGCTGAGCGAGAGTTAAAGCAAAAAAGAAATATGACAAAGAATAAAACAGAAGAGATCAAGAAGCCGAATTTTGTAAGGAAAGCAAAGAGATAGATTTTTAGAAAAAGTCAAGGAAATAATCAAGTTCTTCTGTTGAGGAAGATGACGCTCTATGTTTGTATTGCATCAGAAAGTATATCAAAGAGGAAGTATGGATACAATGCCATGGATGGCAAAGTTGGGTACATGGAGGCTGTGCGAATAACGTGGATGAGTTCGTCTTCTATTGTCTCAATTATGAAGATTAAATTTAATATTTTTATCGTTTTCTATTTTTTTTTATTTTAGGTAGTTCCGCTTTAAAGAGTTTTAGCTTTGTTCCTGCATTTTTTTTTTACATATTACCCATATTTATGTTACAACCCATTCTTAACTCAGCTGGAACCCCCCTGGTGGGGCAAGATGGTGTATTTACATATTTCTTTGCATAATTTTCTCCCAACATCAGAAGTACCCATCGAAAAATTGTAAATACATCCATCAGCAGGTAAATGTTTCAAGATTACAACAAGCCTACTTAGAACCTTGCATATCAATCTGCGATCCTGATACAGTGTTCTAAAGTTTAATGTTCCCATCTTGCCCCACCTTCCCCTACATACATGCGTCACTTGTTTACATTCCCTTGTTACATAACTAACATAAAATGCATGTGTTTTTGTGATTTTATATCGACGAAAACATAACACACAACACAAAGCACATGAGTTGATTGAAGCCAAGATGGTCGAGTAAAATATCATATGGATATTCTAAGCATAAGTGGACGTATTTCTTACAGAGAATGGGGGAAACACAATTTTTATTTTATTCATTGTTTGTTGTTTCTAAGGAAATGGCTTGTTTTCTTTTTACTTAAAATGCTATTATGATGTATTTTTTCAGAAATAATTCCCTTATTATATTTATTATTTCATTTTCATAATGTTTACCCTAAGAAAAGTATGAATTCATTTTGATTTAAAATACTAGACTTATTAATTTGTCTATATGTCATCCTAGAGTAATACTACAATTGAACCCAATTTTTATTGCTGGGAAGTGTCTAAACCAAAGCCCATATGCGACGGCCCTCTACATATGTTTCTACTTTCAATAGTCCATCTTCGGCAGCCATCTGACTCACACGCTTGCCTACCGTGATAATGGGAGCCGGCCCTGTCTATATTCTTGTTTTAATAATTTAATTATTTCGCAAAACATAGCACTAACAAGTCTAAAAACTACGCAGTAGCATTTTAGACTTGTAAAGATCATCTATAAAACACCTGTACATCTTTTTATGTTTACCAACAAATTATACTTTACTCAAATATTGATTTTAATTTAAACTTCTAACTCGTCATAAATTACCCATTCAAATTATCGAAAGAAAGACAAACAGTAAACACGTTTTTGCCTTCAAAATTATCTTTATGTGGTCGCGTTTTATTTACACAAATTTATACATGATTTATGGGTTAATTTACTGATTCTTGGTTCCACCTTATTTTGTAATTATTCTCGGAATTTGCGTGAACAAATATTTCTTGAGGAATTTTACGAGTACTGTCCAAAAACGAGGTAACTCTAATTTGACACTACAATAAATGAATTTAAATCTCGCTTATATTATACATATGTAAAGCCGATTCTGAAATGAATCAGTCTAGTGTTTAAGTATTAAAGATTATTTTTAATAATATATCTGTTTAGTTTAATACAAAATTAATAACACCAGCTGACACGATTTTTATAACTGCCTTGACAACCTAAAATTTTACTATTTTGCATAGTTTTAAACATAAAAACCGTATTCATCTGTATTCAAATAATATTTTTACCTGTTTTCACTAAGATTAAAGTAAAAGTTAATTGATGTAAATTCTCAAAATATTAGGATTTGATCCGCACAAAATCCTCATGTTATTCGGGAAACGGAATTGCATCCTGTAAAAATAGGGATATGGGTTGCAATGTCCAGGAAACACATAATAAGACCGATATTCTTTGAAGATACAATAACAGCAGCCAGATATAGACTTATATTACAGGAATTTGTGGAATAATTATTTGATGATGAATTACAGCTAGGCTGTTTTCAAAATGACAATGCTACTGCTGCTCATACAGCAAGAGAAACAAGAGAGTATTTGCAGGAATTTTTCGATAACAGAGTTATTGGTTTTGAACGTTGGCCACTTAGATCACCCGATCTTACATCGCTTGACTTTTTTTTTATTTGGTCATCTAAAAAATAAAATTTACAATCGGAACCGCTTACATAATATGGATAAATTGAAAGAAGCAATAAGAAATGAAATAGAGAATATTACAAATGAGCAATTAATAAATGTTTCTGAAAACATGAAGAAGAAGGTTGATGCTTGCATAAATAATGGTGGTTCTCACTTTGAGCACAGCATGTAAGCAGTGCAGGTATGTTAAAGAAACATGTTGCCAATTTTTTAATTTATATTATATTTTTGTTGTAGAGCGTATGGCTATGAAAGAAGTATCCATCTATCATTGTCCTTTCAGTACCCTCGTATAAATTATGAAGAATGTCTGATATAAGTTTAATAATCTGAGCAGTAAATGTGCATTATATTGTTTAACCTTCTTATTACCTTTAATAAACCTGCCCCAATGACAACTTATATTTATTTCATATTTTATAATATTTAAAAATATTAAATCTTTCTTGATATTAGTTATATATAAGATAATATGCATTGGAAAATATATAATAGAATATTATATGATTAGTAAAATATTATTGCAAATGCTTTCTCATATATTTTTCATAACTCTGCAAGAATATTTTGCTTTGTATTTCTGTAAATTTTATTTCATATAAAAAAAGATGAATGATGAAGATGAATTTTTGCTTTTGTACATTTGGTGCGTAGGACGAATAATATAAAATGGGTAAAATATGCATACATATTAAGTAGGTATGTACCTATTTAAAATGATAGTTTAAAGATTAAATTAGATAATATATATCTATATTGATTTAATTGGTATCTAGTTGAGCGCTGTAACTTTTCTATTAATATATCTGCGTTTTGTATTATATTATTTGTAATATTTGTAAGTTGCGAACGTCAACACAACACCTCTATTCATTACGTGCCGGTGTTATATGATTTAGTATTGTTTATGCGTCTATGGATTAGGTACATAGAATGCATACGCGCACGTGCGTATCATCAACGTTTTCATTCGTTTGTCCGTTACATGTTATAGTTTATAATAGTATGCATTAGGGCAGATTAGGGTTAACTGTGTAAATTAATTGTTGCGGGTGTGTTTTAGTTTTTTTGGTGACTACGAGGTAAGCAAAACTTTGAACATGTCATGGCATTATAAGATAATTGGAATGCTCGATATCGCTATGTACAGAAATCGTTAATAATAAATTGTAGAGATTTTATGCATCATATATGTACTGCATCTACCAGATAAATGCTAGTTGATTTGCTTAAGAGATTCATCTCGGTAGATAAGCGTCATAACTCAAATAGAGGTTAGAATACGTTGTGTTGTTTTATTGTTAGTACGTAGAATGTTTTCAAATATATGAAATAAAGTAAAAATAAGTATCGTAAGTATTAGAATGTAGCTACCCTCCAATTATTGTAAATGCTCCAAATGTATAGTAGGTGTTGATAATGTTGTACGATGTTTTATTCATGGTATGATCTAATACAATTGGCATTATTTTAGAGGCACAAGGAACGCCATGAGAGCGCCACTACCGAAAGATATGAAAAAAGCCATAGGGTTGTACCTGGCACCAGCCAAGGCTAAGACTTAAAAATGAGTATTTTTCATTTTCTATTGGCTTATTCAAATAAAATGATAATAAATACGTTTGTTTTTTATTTAGAACACTTCAATTAAAAAATAGTGATTAATTTGATAAACCTTAAAAGATGCCAGAATTATTGATTATTAACTTGTATGGTGAGTGTGAAAAAACAAGTTCTTGCCTTTTAGACAACTCTATGTATGTTTCAACTTTTCGTTATCGACGTTATACATTCTAAATAACCAAGAACAATTTTAGTTCATTTTGACAAATTAAATAAATTGCATAAAAATCTCAATTTTCATATAAATAATATTTTACAAATATTTTAGAAAAAAATATAGCGCTTACATTAATTTTAAATATGAAATAAATATTTAATTGAATATTTTATCTATATTTAGAAAGAAATATGAAAAATATATTCAAAAACCTCTCACGAAAAATATTTATAAAATATATTTTCAAAAATATCTATGTAATATTTCTGGCTGTTAGGGAAGTTAAGATATGACATAAATGTGTATGTTTACAATATATATATACTGTTTAAACCATCTATATCTTTAATTAAACCTGGTTGTATTTGTTATCAGAAATATACGGTTTTGAAAAATATTTATTACGTATTTTTGCGCGGGAATTATTAGTTGAATGACTCATACCTTAGATGCAATTTTGGTGCACTACACTTGTTGTCTGGGGTTGACATTAGTGTATATTAAGTTGCATACGCACAATTAGACAACAAAAAAACGCAGAATGACCGCACGTTACTGTGTTTTATTAACTATAACTTCATTTTATTTTATTATTTTTTTAAATAAAATCATAACTATTTCCCTATATTTATCGTTTTTAATTTAGATGATATTTTTGCGAAATTAAATCTATAATCGAGATGATACATTTAGGAAATATCTCTTCGCAATCCATTCCTCTTTTCCCGACATCTTGAGCGTACAAAAGTGTTTGCCCAAACGTCATATTGTCCATACCTCTTTCCTCTTGCAGATCCAAATCGAAATTATAATTTTTTGTCGGGCTGTCAACAGAGGAAACAACGCAATGGTGATTCAAGATTATCATCAGTAGGAAACAAACAATTTGTCTTACGTAAAAATAAATTGCGCTATTTTCTCCAGAAGACTGTTCTTCTGCTTGACGTGGAAAGGTGTATGTGCTACATCACAAATCGCTCGCAATAAACATTGTTCTCCATCTAATTCTAGGCTGAAAATACTCTTAGTTCAAGCACGACATTTCTTTCCTGTTTATAATTATACAGGCTATTCCACGTAACTGGTTCATTAAAAGTTTATGATGTTCTATTATTTACTTATATTTGAGATTTTGACACTATTATCTGTTCGATTGGAACTATAAATGTAAAATACCTTAACCAAAATATCACTTCCGGTTGACCGGAAATGGATGTCAACTTTGTTATTTTAAATAGAATGATATAATTTTTTATTCATTTTTGGATTCTACAACTATAAATACGTCAGTTTTCATTAGCTATTCCTATAGCTACATGTTGCTGTTTTTGAGTTATTTAAGTTTTTCTTTTTTTTTAGTCATAATCATTGTATCATTGAGAAATTAATATCTCGGTTAATACTGCAAGTAGAGACTCCAAATTTGCTATGTTACGAATGTAGATATAACTCTAAGAAACGGTAAGCATACTTTACATTCTAACATACAGGGGTGTTCAAAACTGAGGAACAAAGTGACATATTTTCAAATGCAGAAAACTCATTTTTTTTAAATAGAACACCCTGTATTTTAATTCGGAATTAGGAAGTAAGTATCATTCCCCATCACTTTATATGAGCATTCCCTATACCTATCTTTAATAAATTTTGAGATATGAGCGACTTTTTGTTAAACAGACTAAGTATTCTTTTTTTTTAAATAGAATACCCTGTATTTTAATTCGGAATTGGAAGTAAATATCATCCCCTATCATTTTATATCAGCATTCCCTATACCTATCTTTAATAGATTTTGAGATATGAACGACTTTTTGTTAAACAAACTAAGTAGCCCTATCTTTACGTGTTTGTAGCTGGCTCTGAATGGGATTAATATCAAATTCATTGACTAACCAAAAATGTTTATGTATATCATTGTAATTACACTTTCGTACAACGCAATATTGATAGAAATGACTATTCGAACAAACATTCTTGTATGGTTATTCAAAAATAATACATGAATTTGACGTGAATCCATTTCAGAGCCAGCTACAAACATTTAAAGATAGGGCTACTTAGTCTGTTTAATAAAAAGTCGTTCATATCTCAAAATCTATTAAAGATAGGTATAGGGAATGCTGATATAAAATGATAGGGGATGATATTTACTTCCTAATTCCGAATTAAAATGCAGGGTGTTCTATTTAAAAAAAATGAGTTTTCTGACATTTGAAAATATGTCACTTTGTTCCTCAGTTTTGAACATCCTGTATGTTAGAATGTAAAGTGTGCTTACCGTTTCTTAGAGTTATATCTACATTCATAACATAGCAAATTTGGAGTCTCTACTTGCAGTATTAACCGAGATATTAATTTCTCAATGATGCAATGATTATGACTAAAAAAAAAGAAAAACTTAAATAACTCAAAAACGGCAACATGTAGCTATATGAATAGCTAATGAAAACTGACGTATTTTTGTAGAATCCAAAATGAATAAAATTAATCATTCTATTTAAAATAAGAAAGTTGACATCCATTTCCGGTCAACCGGAAGTGATATTGTGGTTAAGGTATTTTACATTTATAGTTCCAATCGAACAGATACTGTTGCCAAAATCTCAAATATAAGTAAATAATAGAACATCATAAACTTTTAATGAACCAGTTACGTGGAATATCCTGTATACTCACTTATCTAATGTATTCATTATATAGACGTATAAAGTTTCCCGTGACAGATCAACACTGCTCGCAGCTGATCTCACATAATACGTAGCTACCCTGAAATTGGTCAAGTTGAAAGGAAGATCGAAGTTTTGCTGCCAAGCGTTATCCACGACAAACTGACGTCTATTACGTAAAACTATAGGAATGGCAACACCATAAGTCAACTACAACGAACATATTTAATATTTATTCGATTCTATAGCGTGTAACTTTAGACTTACCTGAAGTACGGTAGTTCTGGGAAACAGCAAAGTATATCTCTTTCG
This sequence comes from Protaetia brevitarsis, assembly GCA_004143645.1. Taxonomy (NCBI): domain Eukaryota; kingdom Metazoa; phylum Arthropoda; class Insecta; order Coleoptera; family Scarabaeidae; genus Protaetia; species Protaetia brevitarsis. The sequence continues at coordinate 489,611 of RXPK01000072.1, forward strand.
TATCTCGTGCGTTAAATAGGTAGTAACATTACAGAATATTAAAAAGAATATTATCGATATTTTAACCGAGACGGTACGGGAATTAAATGGGATCATGTCTTTTTGAAATGTCCCCGATATGATTTTGTCATCAGCGTTAATTGCATATAAGGGAATGTATGTGACAAACGATTCTGGACCGTTAAATTTAATTTTTATATTAGCGAAATGGGACAGAATGTATAAATACGGTTATATTGTCACCGCGTGAATGTTTATTTTTTGAATTATCTCGTAGGATTGTCGTCATTCAGTTTGTTATAATGGTTCAGTTACGGTATATATAACAGCGGTGAGCTGTTATGTATAATATAGCAGATTATTTACTAGTATATTATATAATACACATTTAAAGATTTTGTAAGTATAGTTTTAAATATTTTATTTTAAGGTTAGATCCAGCAAAATGATATTTATACTTCTTCCCAGTAAATATTTTTATGTTTCACAAATGTTTCTAAAACAAACTTTTTGCTAATGTCCGCCTCATTTTATGTTTCGTTTGTAACATACCGAATGAGACGTTTCAGTTGGTATGTTTCTGATACAAGACATTGGAGATGATATAAGAATGTTTATTTATCGCAAAATTAAGTGCTGTTTGCGCCAATACGTCGATCATGTATAAATTTTAATTGACACGAACATGTGACTTGACACTGTATTAAGGGGGTTACTATAACAGACGAGGTACTACGTGAGTCAGTTTGCTATGACGTCACGACCGTGTTGCAAATTTTCTGTTCGTCAAAACGTAAACAAACTGTTAGGTTATTTAACTGTCAAACACTTTTGACAGGTGAATAAACAAGCTCTTAAAAATAACATTTACCGTTAATATTAGTGATGATTCTTTTTGAAAATCGGGATTTAAAGTATGTTAATCATAACAGCAGTGGAAAAAAAATGACAAAAAAGCACAAGTGAGTATAATAAATTTAATCGGGACCATTATCGCTTAAAGTATTCACAGTAACGATTAGTATGCAAGTTTCTCCTCTATTCAAACCGATCTCTTTGATTTACTACTTCTGAATTCCCTTTCCAATATGTTGTACACCAAGTACGTCAAATTTCCAGACTAATTTAATTCAATCCGCTTTATACAATTGTACGCATCCTCCGATCTGCCATACTTCATCCATCGTTTCGTAACAAACTCCCTTTTCTTTGAGAACAAATAATATCTACCACAACAATATGTTTCAACCATAGAAATGTCTTTTTCTTTAAGAGCAATGTTTAAAATGTTTAATGTATTATGTTAGTCTGAAAAATGTATGTGAAAGAACCACTTCTGTAAACAATATTTGTATATACTCACTGTTTTCGTACATGTCATAAATTGCGTTTCCAATAGCACATTGACAATGAGTAGAATAATCAATTTTTACAACATTTATTTCGTATGCATTTTCGTTTTGGGTTAGTGGATGTAATTCCTTGTTTACTCATGGATGAAATTTTGCTTATGTTTGCAACATGAATGTTTCGAGCACTCGTTACTCTCTAAAAGCGAAATACTGTAAAGAATATGACATTAAAAATATATGGATTTTATACACACTTCTCACACGAAAGTTAACGGGAGTAATGGCCCGTTGTTCCCGCGTTCTGCGTCGAAATACACGATTAGCGAAACTATTAACTCCTTCGATTGTTTACACAATGATTTCGGTATGGTTTAGTTGTAGTAACTACTTATTTTAAATAAATATATACCAAGTATACACGCAAATTCCCACACTTTACTGCAAATGCAGAATATAACCCTTTGACAGTTGACAGCTATAACTAAATTGGTGGGAATACATTGGGAAGATGTGACAAGCATGCAATTTAAAAAGCAGTAGGCACCAACATAGTATCTTTAATTGAACATGAATAAGTTATATGTTAGTTGGTTATTTTAATAATATGGTATTGCATGGCCCGAATTTGCAAGTAATAACGTACCTCGTCTGTTATAGTAAATGAAGTATACATATAATCTTTATCCGTATGGGAAAACCGCCATTACGTATTTGTCCCTTTTTCTCAGAAACGCCGTGTCTGATCTTATTGAATTTTTTTACACACGTTCTCTAGTATTGTTCCAACAGTTTAAGTGAAATATTTCATAAAATTTCTAAAGACGTTTTTTTTATGAGTTTTACAAAATCGATGTTTTCTTCGCTTACTTTTTTAAATTTTCGATTTTTGTTTGTTTAAAGAGCAGAAGTTTATTCTAAAAAATGCTTCATTCAGTATATTCTCTATCTAATTCTACATTTAGGAAAAAAAAAAATATGTCGCGATAGTTTGAACAAGTTGCGAGAAAATTAATATATTATTATTTATAATATTAAGATTTTCGATTAAGAAATCGACATCACTACCTATAATTCTTGCGCTAATTTGTATACACCCTGTATATGTGTTATAAACTAGTTCATATTTACCTCCTTATATTGGCTACACTTCTGTTTATTATCACCTATCAACGCACCAACTATGATTCTCGTGTTTAAATTTGATAATACAAAAAAAAACATCATTCTTGCAAAGTGAATCATATAATTTTTATTTTCAAACTTAAATTCACTTAACATAATGTTTCTGTGATATCATATCAATTATCGACAGAGGGCATTTAGCATAAACAGAGCCACAATTCTTCTTTTGCAACCCTTCTCTTCTAGCTTGCAGTAATCCGAGGCTGAAACTATTATTGGTTATCCCGATTTCTTCTTGCAGATTCTCGTCTAAGTTACAGCAATTTGTCGGTCTGGAATAGTCAATAAATAAACGATGAAACTATTGTTGAGTTTTCGCCGGTTATCAACATTCTTACGTGAAAATAAATTGTGCTATTCTCTCTAGGAGACAATTGCTCTTCGTGACGTGAAATGGAGTCTTGGCAACCTCGCAAATCGATCTTAGTAAACATTGCTCACCGTCTAAGCCTATACTGTACGAAAAATGATTTGAATGAGAATAAAGAAGTCCAGAAACACACACACACACAGGCAAAAATGTCACTAAAGATTGGCACACAAGATTCCACATGACATATGTGTGATAGATTGTCATTAAGCTACTGTTCAACCATGCTAAGATGAACTGGTATCTTCATTGCACTTATTATTGATAAGGAAAAATTTTTATTCTCGGAAACGTCAAAATACACAGAGATTCAAAATGATTGTCAATTCCGCTCCTATAGATAGTAACAGGGTGTAGGTATATGCCGCGTGTTTGTAATGAAGGTTCGAACTAAGTCAGTGTTGGAACATAAGAAAGTAAACGGATCTGTCATAAATAAGGAAAACGTAACCTATATTTGAACTCGCATTATATAAACGACTATGGATTGGTGTTTCTGCTTGTAAAAATGAAATGTAATTAATTTAACTTTACTAAATTATGATTTTACAATTCAGTACTAACTGGTGTTTAACTAAATTTATTTATCACTTTAAATTATAACATACAATTAGTATAATTATTAAGTGACAAAACTGCATCTCTCAGTTCTTCTATGGTATGCATGCGGTTTCTATAGATCCTATTTTTTAGATAGCCGAACATGAAGTAATCTAATGGGGTTAGATCAGGTGATCTTGGTGGCCATCTTTGTGCTCTAACGAACCTGTCAGCAAAAAACTGTTGAAGATATTGGCAGGTTTGTCGAGCAGTATGTGCTGGAGCATTATCGTGCTGAAAATAACCTGCTTCAAGCTCATTTTTTTGTAACTCTGCAATAAACAATTCCAACATCTGTTGGTAACGTTGGACTATTATAGTTTCCTCGAAGAAAATTGGCCCTATTATTCGTTGCCTGGACATAGCTAACCAAACTCCAACTTTTACGGGATGCAATTGCGTTTCTCGAAATTCGTGTGGATTTTCTGCAGACCAGATGTAATAGTTTTGTAAATTGATATAGTCTGTTAGATAAAACCAGGCTTCATCCGAGAAAAATGATTTGTTTAGCAAGTCATCGTCCCTTATATTGTATTAAACCAATGACAATATTCCAATCGCCTATCGTGATCTAATGGTAATAATTCCTGTACCGTAGAAACTTTATAGGGATGAAAATGTAACTTTCTTTTGATAGCTCATTGCGCTGAAGTGTATGATAAGCCTATAAAATTATAAAATTTAATAAACTATTTCACTTAATGTTAATATTGATTTTTTACCTGTTTGTTGAACTATTACCACAGATAAATTTTCTTACAGTATTCAGAAATACTATTGTTGGTGATATTAGATGTAAATATAAACGATTTGAAAAAAAAAATTATAAGATAAATAATCGAAAGATACTACAACACGCACGCCAATGTCGCTAAATGTCAAGAAAATTCATTTAATGTATGAAATTTGTATGTAGCTAACTTCGCTCATTAAATTTTAAAACAGTTTTTTTCTTACGACAATCATTTTGAATCACATGGTACTAAGGTATGTAACATGTGTACCAACCTATACTGTCAACTTCCTTGCGTCAAAGTTTCTTTTCTATTTCCAATTCAAAATTAAGATTTGTCGACTCAAAAAAATAGTGCGTGTATCACACAGCCAGATATTCTTTTGTGAATATTCGTACTTGCTTCGGCCAAAACTGTTGTTTCTGACTTGGTGATACAAACAACTATTTTGGAGGAAAAATTATTTTTTTTCTTACTTGTTTAAGATGTTCATGAGATAGACATAAAATCCTTCCCTAGAAATGTCAATGTCGCCGTCTGAGGTCCTAGCATAATAGGTGGTGATTCTAAAGTTGGTTAAATTGTACGGTAAGTCGTAATTCTGTTGCCAACCTATATTCCAAACGAATTGTCTGGTTCGAGTGACTCTGTTGGCGATACTGAATCCGTACGTCAACTATATGGAATGATTTCAACGCCAGATTATGTATAATCTCGAAGAACATAACAGAAAAGTGTGTTGCATATATTGTTTTTAATGGATTGCGGAAAATAGTTTTGAATGTATGACATTTTCAATAATTTCTGTAGTTTTATGTAAAATTTGGACTATCTTTTCAATATTAAATGAATTATGTATGTTACTTGTTATGTTGCAGTATCATTTTGAGGTTATAAAGTTTGTTTACGATAAAAATGGCAAGTATAATGAATGTCACACGACCAGCTTGATAGCTGCTTTATACGAACTGTCGAATCATGAGGTGCACGTGTTCACCAGTGTTGCCAATTGACAGATGACACATTTCACTAGATCGGGTTTATAATTCCATCAGAAAATCAACTAGAATTGGAAAAGGAATTACTTCATAAAGTATTTTGAGAAAAGCAAAAAGAAATATTTTATATATTTATGTAATTAATAGTTTTTTACTATAAATTCCCTTTTATTTCATTTTTTATGAATTTAATACAACATTTATTAGGTAGTCGTCAAATATTAATAATTTACAAAATTGTTTACAACTATAACCGTGTTTTATAAAATCATAATATATATCCTTATTTATTTTCTTATTTTATTTTGTAGGTATTTTTATTTATTTATTTACATATATAAGTAGCGTCACTCACGTTTTTATAAGTAGGTATTTAAAGAAATTTTTTGGTGACCTCCTACCATTTTGTTTTGTACATTCTGCGCGAAATTTTAAAAATGTATATGTATGTTAGAATTAGAATGTAGAATTAAAATTAAAATCATTCCCATATAAACGAAAATACACTCTAACATTCGAGAAGGAACCTTAATAGCCAAATTTAAATTTCCCGCCGCTATTTTTAGTGAATTCAACGTAAAGGCATTAAAATAACTATTAATGTAACACAAAAAGATGGGGGGAATTTTATGTATCAACATTGAAGTTACTGAGAATAATTGCGAAGAATTTAAATTTGGCTATTGGGGAAGCTAAATTACAAAAGACTTATCTAGATTCCATATCGTAGAATAGAAGTGGTAGACTTATATAACATACATTATACGGTACAAAATAAAATGGCGACTGAAATTTATCTTGACGAAAGTGACACTACTTGGTTTTCCTATACTTTAATGCAATTTTGTCTTCGTATTCAACGAATTCACTAGATTTATTACTAAAATTAAAGAAAATCCACTAATCTTTTCAGTAGGCACTAGAATATGATTTGTGTACACCAGACGTGCTTTCAATACACCAGATTTGGTGGAAAATTCACCAAGTTGGCAACACTGGTGTTCACCACTGGCGCCACTTACGGGATCTTTTTTGGGGAAATTTCCTACACATTGGTTGCAGGATTGTGACAGCAAAATGTCAATTTAATTTAAATGAATGTCAAAATGACAAGTACCAAAAGAAATATTCTAAATAACTGATTTGCTTCGTTAAAAACCGAGCTACTAAGGTTTTTAAAATTGTATTTCACATCTTATTAGTTATTTCAGGTGTATAATTATTTGGTTAATAATTTTGTACTAGTATTTAGTTTTGATATAAACCAGATTGTCATCAACTGTGTCCCCCATTACTGTCATTTTGACGTATCATGAAAGTAGTTCATGTTCTCAAACGTCATGCAGATGTCTCTACTTATCGGAAGCCGGTGTAACATTAAATTCAATGTAAATTTGTATGATTCGACAAGCCGTCTAAAGTAAATTGTCTCAAAAGTTATCAAGCACGTCGTGGAATGTCATTATGTGGAAGTGGCTAAAGTACCAACATTTACCTTTTCAATATTCTAAACTGATGTGACAATTATTCATTTTAGTTCGATGAAAATTAAGTCTAGGCTATTCCGTACTTTAAGAAAGAAAGGTTTGATGTCAACACCTCGTATAACCAAATATTATACCTGTATACATATGGTCAAAGAAATGTTCCACTGGCGCACTATAGATGTCACCATCAGCATTTTCTATTGTTGTGCATTTGTAGTGGTAATATATTTCCATAAGAGGATACTTGTGGTGCCATCTATAGTACGCCAGAGGAACATTTCTTTGACCATATGTATACTGGTATAATATTTGGTATAACGGAAGTATAATGCAATCGCAAATATTTTCTTCAAGTCTAACACAATTGCTTGTGAATATTCCAATGTTTTTCATCTGTGAATAGATTTTAATAATGTTGCACCTTTTATGTTTCATTCATATTTAATTTAAGAGTTTGCTAATACTTACTTGTAGGACCGTAGTTTCTGGAAATAATAGGGCACGTTTTGCTAAACTATGTTCCGAACTCACACGGCACATATCGAAAGAGATATTTAATAAAAGCGAAATGCAAAAATTGATTAATTTAAGCCGTAACATTTTGCTTTGACGTCGATACGAAATGTAACTAACTTACCTTCTCTGTTGTTTTGCCTAATAAGGATAAGACAAAAGGAGTGTTCATTAAAAATAATTGTGATAAACGATATTCATTAGGACGCATAATAGGCAGTACAGTTACAAAAAGAATGAGATTAAAGAAAAAGTAAGGTTAGAATTCGTGTGCTAGCACAATGTAGTCATACCAGAGACGTTATTAATATCACAATATCATTAAAAAACTATACGTTAACATGAATTACATACACTGAAACGCTCCGAACATACAAAATTAATAAAATGCAGACAGGAACCATAAATAATTGGTTAAAAAAAGACATTACGTTCGGTACAGATGACCTTAAAGATCCCGCTTTTTGAATATTCATTTCAACGGTGAATTTGATGGATTTTCCATGTGTGATACGTAGCTGTGATTGGCTCAGACGTGATTGGAATTAAAACAAGCGGGTAAATAGACGAATTTTAAAGTGCGTTGAGAGAAAAAGGATGTTAAATGAAATGTAAAACTTCTAAAATTAGATTTTAACAACTATAGACTTTTGGCATTAATTTTAAACATATCTAAAATTATTATTGTATTATTATATACAATAGATTTTATAGGTTATACAATAGAATTTGTTATAAAGCGAAATATTTCTCACAACAATCAAAACGGGTTTTTGCTGGAGGAAGTACTTTCTGCTCTCAATAAGAGGGAGATCACTGCGTGTACCTTGATGGATCTATCCAAGGCTTTCGACAACGTAAACCACGAGATTCTTCTAAATCTAATATATTGGCTGAGTTTTTTTTATCTTAAGACAACGAAATATCTCTAAAACACTGCATCAAATCAAAAAAAGGGTCTTAATAAGATTCGTTATAATGTAGGAGGCTCACTGAATGGTGCCGAACTCGGTCCCCCACCTCATCCCCTTAGAGTGGGAGGGGGGACAACTTTGAAATCTTAAATAGAAACCCCCATTTTGTATTGCAGATTCTGATTCTACGCCATCAAGTATGTAGTTTTTGTTTGAATCTTTTTTTTCGATTCGTAACAGATTGCGCTGTAATCGCAAAAAAAAAAAACATGATTGTGAACATCTAGAAAAAATACATAAAAAAGAGAAGCAAGCAAACGTGATTTTGTGTTTCTTTATTTTAACATTAAATAACATTTCAAAAAGCCATTCAACAACGAAGAACTTTACTTTATCATACCAATTTCAGAAAATGTGTTCGAAAATGTGCCCTCCCACTTCGATACATTTATTTATTCGCAATTGGAATGATATGTAACACAACTGAGAAGTGTTTTTGGCGTAATCCTTGGTGATTCGCTCAATCATGTTTTCCCTCGTGGTTGGCACTTCCGTATAAACTTCAGACTTTAAGTGGCCCCACAGAAAGAAGTCATGGGAAGTAAGATCTGGCGATCTTGCAGGCCAAGACACTGGATCACCTCTTCTGATCCATCGACGATTGTAGGTTCGATCTAATACTTCTCGTGCTATTCTTGAATAATGTGCTGGACAACGGTCATATAGGAACCACATTGTTTGTCGTACGTCCAAAAGGGAAGGTCTTCAAGTAACACTGGAAGTTCGTTCTGCAAGATGTTTCGATATTTTTCACCATTTAAGTTTCCATCCATGAAATATGAAACCAATAAGCTTATTGCCAATTATTCCACACCAAACATTTACGTTCCAAGGAGATGTTGATGTTCAACTTGGCGCAACCAATGGGGATTTTCGATACTCCAGTAATGCATGCTGTGCCGATTTACCGTACCGTGATCTGTGAATGTCGCCTCGTCAGAAAATAATACTCGAGCAAAAAAATTGGGATTATCTCGTATCCGTTGAAGCACCCATTGACAAAATCGCACTCGGTTTTGAAAATCATTTGCCTTGAAGTTCTTGATGCGTGGAAACTCTAAATGGATGATATTTCCTACGCTTCAATATTTGGCAGATAGTGGACTGAGAAATTCCTGACCCGCGAGCTATTTCTCGAGTACTAATGTATGGATTATTAGCTACTGCAGCTAATACTGCGATTGCATTATTTTTTCCAGCGATTGTTTTTCGGCGATTACGTTTTCTTGGCTGTACAGTTCCTTCGCTAGAGAACTGTTGAACGACTCGGTGAAAAAAAATTGTCGGGAAAACGTTGTGAATAAAGATTAACAGCATCATCGATATTCCTACCACTTTTCTCCATAGATGTAAATCATTTCAATTCTTTCTTGTAATGTTATAGCCTCCATTACTGTTCAAATATTCAACGCTAGCTAATTTGTATTGGATTAATAATTAATAATCTAAATGGGGATCGGACAATGTGTAAGTATTCACAGTTTGTCAAGTACTGAAAAAAGTACGGTTTTGTATTGTTGAATAGCATTCCAATTGCGAATAAATAAATGTATCGAAGTGAAGGGGCGCAGTTTCGAACACATGGCTTCTAATTTTGGTCTGTCATTGACAGCTGTCACAATTTCAAGTACAATTTAGAGGATTTGCTTTAAGAGCAGCCTACTCTAATCAGGAAAGTATTTAAAAGCATGATGGCGTATTTCTTTTTGCCTTTTTTACATTTCTAATTAAACTAGCATAAGTATGATCCACAAGACATTTTTGAACGATGCTTACATAACATCAAACAAGTTAAATACATATATATATATTTCTAAATGAAGCCGTCTATTCAAGAGTTCTTTTTGTTGTTATGTATTTTTTTTTCATTGGTATTTCTAAAGGAAACGCCGCCACCGAAACTCCGATTTGTTTATTCTATACATAAACCTTTCTCTCTCTATATACCATGTGATTCAAAATGATTGTCGTAATAAAAAAACTGTTTTCTGGAAAAATTTATCTATACTTATTACCAATTTAATGAGCAGAGTTAGCAACATACAAATTTCATACATTAAATGAATTTTTTTGACATTTAGCGACATTGGCGTGCGTGTTGTAGTATCTTTCGATTATTTATCTTATAATTTTTTTTCAAATCGTTTATATTTACATCTAATATCAGCAACAATAGTATTTCTGAATAGTGTAAGAAAATAAGGGAATTTATCTGTGGTAATAGCTCAACAAACAGGTAAAAAAATCAATATTAACATTAAGTGAAATAGTTTATTAAATTTTATAATTTTAAAGGCTTATCATACACTTCAGCGCAATGAGCTGTCAAAAGAAAGTTACATTTTTCATCCCTATAAAGTTTCTATGGTACAGGAATTATTACCATTAGATCACGATAGGCGATTGGAATATTGTCATTGGTTTAATAACAATTTAAGGACGATGACTTGCTAAACAAATCATTTTTCTCAGATGAAGCCTGGGTTTTATCTAACAGACTATATCAATTTACAAAACTATTGTATCTGGTCTGCAGAAAATCCACAGGAATTTCGAGAAACGCAATTGCATCCCGTAAAAGTTGAAGTTTGGTTAGCTATGTCCAGGCAACGAATAATAATAGGGCCAATTTTCTTCGAGGAAACTGTAACAGCCCAACGTTACCAACAGATGTTGGAATTGTTTATTGCGGAGTTACAAGAAAATGAGCTTGAAGCAGGTTATTTTCAGCACGATAATGCTCAGCACATACTGCTCGACAAACTGCCAATATCTTCAACAGTTTTTTGCTGACAGGTTCGTTAGAGCACAAAGATGGCCACCAAGATCGCCTGATCTAACCCCATTAGATTACTTCATGTTCGGCTATCTAAAAAATAGCATCTATAGAGACCGCATGCATACCATAGAAGAACTGAGAGATGCAGTTTTGTCACTTAATAATTATACTAATTGTATGCTATAATTTAAAGTAGTAAATAATTTTAGTCAAACACCAGTTAGTACTGAATTGTAAAATCATAATTTAGTAAAGTTAAATTAATTGCATTCCATTTTTACAAGCAGAAACACCAATCCATAGTCGTTTATATAATGCGAGTTCAAATATAGGTTACGTTTTCCTTATTTATGACAGATCCGTTTACTTTCTTATGTTCCAACACTGACTTAGTTCAAACCTTCATTACAAACACGCGGCATATACCTACACCCTGTTACTATCTATAGGAGCGGATTTGACAATCATTTTGAATCTCTGTGTATATTTTTAGAAAACTCTTGCAGAAAAATAATGAAATATCTCTCAAACACTGGATTATACAACTAAATTGTTTACATTTTCCTTTAGCGCCAATACATATTCAATTTTTACGTGGATTTCAACACTTTAAGCCTTGTTATAAGCGCATGAAAGTCCCTATATAATCTTCCGCCTTGTATTAGGTTATATTAAATTTGAGACGATGCGATGGGATAACACTTCGTTTTCTATCTTACGTCAATGATTTGCTTGCAGTAGTGATTTTCACCGGTTAAAATCGCGAATACAATACGTAATGTAACAAAGAGTCATTGTATCAATATTAAATAGTTTATAAAAAAAAAAACTACAGCGACTTTCTATTACATTTCTTCTTCTACGTTTGTGCGAATGATATACAGGGCGTAATAAATTTGAAAATAGAAGTGTATACAGAGTACAACGAATAAGGACAAGGGAGGAGTTATAGCGGTCCAAATTTATAAACACTAACAACAGCTTCCCAAAATGGCAGTTTGTTATTGTTTACGTTCGTATCTACACAAATTAGTTTACTCATCCGTTTAATCTATATGATTTACTTGTTTTATTTATTTATTTTACGTATTTTATTAGTTTTGAATTACCCTGCAGTTTAAAAACATTTTAATGAACTATGATATTCTTGTGTAAAAGGTAAGATCGGTGGCCAGTGGCCATAACATTTACATACTTTCTTATATATTATATTGTTAGGTTTAAGTGAAATAACTCAAATAATCGTGAAAGAAGACACCAATTGGTATCATGTTGTAGTGCTAGTCACTCTCGTAAGATAAATTTTGATGCTAACGATGGTCGCAGTTTCTTGGGATTTCCGAATGAATCTAATATATATATATGACACGACAAGAATTAAGAAAGTACATGAATAAGAAGAACTATTATCGTTGTGCAGAGATTCCTAGATCACATTAAATCAATTTATTTGCTAGATACACATTTTAAGCTAGATTGCTATTTATCGCAGTAACCAACCTAATTCATTTTATGTTCACTTTTTAAAATAATGTGATTTTGGTTTGAACTGCATTATACTGGTATAAATTTTAATCGCATTTATTCACATTATAGACAATTCGATATTATATAGTCTACGTCTGAACTCTATCCACTTGTGCACTCCCGGACATTATTGTTGACAAACCAGTGCAGGGTCGGATGTTAGAAATAAAGTAGTCGAATAGAAAGGAACAATCTTTGTATCGCACAGAATGATATAGTCATAACTCTTGAACCCTAATTAAAAGTTATTGTGTATTCATGTTAGAAATTTGAAAGTCCCTTCCACCGATGCTGTTGCATTTTTATTAATTTATTTGAGAAAGAACCACAACATATTTATTCCTGGAAGAATCTTTTACACTATAAAAATATAAACAAAGAATTATTTCACAAAAAGGAAAGAATATGAACATAATTATCGTAAAACACTTGCAAATATATGTATCACTTAATCAAACATTATTTTACTGGAATCGTGTTTTCTATTACTATAAACTGTTCATAAATATTTGCAACAAAATCAGAATAAAAGCACATAAATTTGTGTATTTCTTTAATCTATTTTTCTACTTCCTTTAAAATATAAATTATTCTACACGTTTGAAAATTCCCGGCAACAGCTTTACAAAATGGCAGCTGGGCTTGAAGGTCATTCAAAACGGACCACTCAAGAACAATGGATTTTTGCGAACATGTCCTTACTGTTATATACTGTGGTGTATACTTGTTGTCATTTGGGTGTTGCCAAACTTTCCGAAAACACTGTATATACCTCAAACAAGAAACGGCAAAGCCGTTGCGAAAGTAAACATTTTCTATTACCCGAAAATTAATGCTGAAATGCCATTAGTAAACAAGAAAAAAAGCATGCAAATAGTTTCTACGTAAAAGCATAATTAGTGTCAGAACTCACGCATAGAAAAGCAAGTAGCGGTTTGTTTTTAGAAATCAAGGTCATTTCTTTCTTTTTACCGCGAAATGTAAATAGTAATAAAAACCCAATTGTCCCAAAAGATGTACTCGTTTATTTACAATGCTAATTTGACATGCTAAAATGAGGGATGAAGGAGCAATGACACGCACTGCATATATAGGGTCAACGTTTTATTTTGGTGACCTTTTCATTGTTCGAAACTATAAGTATTTCCTGTCTGTATGGTGTGAATATTGTTGCATTTGAATGTATTGTTCCTCGTTGTTTCGATAAAGAGAATTTTCGGTAGGTGCAATGTATTGAATACAATGCAGGACAATTCGTTAAATATGGATGGGTTTTATAGATGTTAACAAAGACGCCGATATCAAAAGTTCGATGAAGCACTAGTTTAATCTCAATTAATTGAACTACGTACAGGGTGATTCTCAATATATGCGACAAACTTTAACAGCTGATTCCTGAGGTTATTTTGATCATAAAAGTTCATATGAGTATATGTCCAAAACGGTTTGGTTTTAAAGTTATTGAATGTTTAATAATAAATTATGAACTATGACTAACACGATATAATATCACATTTGGTTCTTCAAAAACTATTGTGTTGAGAGGGAATTGTTTATTTGTCATTTCAATATTTGTCAATAGTTGTCAGAGTATTCATTCAGTTTATTGCCAATTTCTGTTTTCTAAAATGAATTACACGAATGCTGAGATGTGTGATATGCATTTCGTTCACGGTCTTGCCAATTGAAATTCGCGTGCTGCTAGACGTCTTTATGAAGAACGATACCCGAACCGTATCATCCCGCATCATTCAATATTTGCCCGTCTTCACCAACGTCTTAGTGAAACGGGAAATTTAAAAAAAAAAACGGACGACTGATAACGGGCACCCATCTACAGTGAGAACTGCACAAGTTGAAGAAATGGTACTAAATGAAATTGAGGAACATCCTACTACAAAGCACCAAAAAAATTGCGTTTGCTTTAAACATTAGTCAGGCCACACTTTGGAGAATATTGAAAGATCAACTATTGTATCCACATCACATTCAACGGGTGCAGGCACTTTTGCCGGCAGATTTTCCGCAAAGAGTGGCTTTTTGTCAATGGATGTAACACAAAATCGCACAAAATCCTGACTATTTGGCTCAAATATTCTTCACCGACGAGGCTACTTTCCCTAGAAACGCGATTATTAATTTTCATAATAATCACATATGGGCCGAAGAAAATCCGCACGAACTAGTGAATGCCCGTCATCAACATCAATTCTCTGTCAATGTGTGGGCATTAATGTCAATAATCTTTATTGACATTTGCTCAGGGACAACATATAACCTTTGATTTTTATTAATATTAAGTAGGACAACACTGAAAATAGAAATAAGATATTTATAAAAATCAAGAGATTTGAAATAAATACTTTTGTACTACTTTTGCATTAGTTGCTATCGATGTCAGGTTAGTTTAGCGTTAATAATTAACGATAACGCTTCTCCTTCGGTGTATTTCGTAGTGGAGGTAACATTATTCAACACTTATGCAGCCGAACGATTACTATTGCCCAAATGAGATTCAGTTACTATAAAACGTGACGTTGATATCGCATCACACCTTTTTTCGCGTAAACTACATTAATCAAATACTTTTCGTGGCCTACCAAATAACCAAATTGTTTTTTTTTAGTAAATGTACTTTTCTTGGACTGTACTACTAACAGTAGCACCTGCAAGTTCTACTTTCTGTTCTAATCATCTTTTTATTTCTTGCTGTATAAATCCTTTTACGTGGCGAAAACTTGGTTTCCAACGAAATTCTATCTTTTTCTTATAACATTAGTTAATAATTTATCAGCTTCTTGTTCATTTATAGTTTCTTCCGTATAAAGACACTGTTTAAACTTAAGTACTAGGGTAGATCTTTTTAAATTTTTGTATTTGTGCTACTCCTAAAACAAGACGCTATGTTTGACTGCAATGAACATTTCATCTAAAAAAAATATATAACGCTTTTAATATAACTTATTTTAGGTACACACTGAACTGTGAACAATTTTAAAATAAAATATCAACACCTACAAACATTTGCAATTTTTTATAAGCCACCTCGAACAAATAGTTTTTGAGTTGTAGTAGAACGTCAAGGTATTTCAATAAATGACGAATAAATTACATGTTTACTTTTGAAAAAGTCTACCATATTTAATAAATTCGGTAAAATACAAATATCTGCAATTATTAGCCTCTATTTTAGTACACAACTCGAACGCCTATTTCAAGTATATTGACTTATACTAGCAAATAAGCCACAGAAGGCTTGATATTCCCAAAATTTCTGAGTTGATAGTTATACTTCAACATACATAAGTAGTATGCAAAGTATGTAATTTACAAATCATTCTTGCAACTTGGTAAATTACAATTATTTCGCGCTGCGAATGCCAACTGTGCGACATTGTTTTAAAATTTCGCACAATGGTAAAATTTCTTGCTACAATTTTCGTCCAACCGTGAAGTGTAAATATTACTATACAGGGTGTATCAGATATAGAGGTAAATATAGTAATATGTAGCAGCTGTAATCATATACGATCAAAAAGTCTTAATGCGCAGGGGTCTATCTGTAAGCATTAACGAGAAAAAAAAATATTTTATAAATGCCGTGGGCTAGAGCCGCACCTGTGCCCAACCTAAATGCTGTCCCGAGTATACCCCCACATGCCACTATCATTCAGCCATTACCGCTGTTAGTTTTGTGTGGATCGCCGCTTGGAGTGCAAGCCACTTCGAACATTTTATTTAAATTTTTCCCCTCTAGAAAAAACGATCCTTTTCAGGACCATCATGATAACATATAAATAAAATCGAAGCTTGATGCATCGGCAAAAGCGCGGGAATGTATAAATTCATTTTGGCGCGACATCATAGTAAAAAGGCGTGTTTGCAAATTTTCTGTATCTACATTTATTTCTGTGTAATTCGATTATTTAAATTCATTTTGCGTTATATGATTAAATAAATCCAAAAGAAATAACTCAGATTCATGTGGTACCGTTTATTAACAACTAACTTTCGATTCGACAAAGCAAAAGAAAAATATTTACGTTTTTTGTAACTACTGAAGTCGCATATCCGGTGAAACTCGAACGTCTTATCAGAATATAAAAATAATACTTTTAGACTTACGTAGAATGCTCTTAACAAAAAAAGAATGTTATTTTATAAAAGAAGCAATTTAAAATGCCTCAGTTTTGCTATTTTTACAAGGGCCTTTATTTATTCAGAATGACGTTCAATGAACTTACGGCATACCATTAAGAATAATACTAAATGAGTGCAATGTATTTATACATAATACCACGTTTAGCAGGTGCTTAACATGCCGTTTCCTTGCATCAGGCCCGGACTAAAGAATTTTTGGCTCTAAATTTTACTTTTTTTTTATTCTTTAATGATGAAATCCGGTTTCGGTAGGTTTGTGCTTTATATGTCGTGTAGTTAACACCCAAGCAAAATTTACTTTTTTATTTGATACACCGTGTATGTGGATTTCTCTGTGTAGAATAGGCACAACCACTCTTGTTGTTTCCTTTTTGTTTTGCTTCTGCTAGAGTTTAGTATAAAATTGATAAAAGATTTTCCTCAAACGAAACTACACCTTATAAGATTTTTTACTTACACCTAGATTTTGTATAATAAATTTTAATATGAGTATGTTATTATATCTGATCGTGTTTTGTGGAAAATAAAGATATATTATTATTATTATTAGTATTATTATAAAGGAGTTAACACGAAAATTAGAAATCCAATCACTAAACATTAAATTAACAACTGATGTCATTCAAACACCAGGATATGTAGATGGGACATCAAGTGGTCTGACTATAAAAACGGGCATCAGTCAAGAAAGAATAAGTCGACTCGGATTGATTATTTGCAAACGTACACGCAGAAAAAAAAAAAAAAAACCAAGTTGATTGCTTAATTCAAAGTCCATCTAATGAGTCTGACAACAAGATATTTTTGTAATGAATGCGTCATACGTTTACATTTACATCAACAATAAGCATTAAGCATTCGGTATTACACAAAATTATTCAATAGACAAAAAAAAAAGGGACAATAAAAAAATCAATTATTTCTAATGCCAAATAATAATACCGAGAATTCGTTGTGAATGTACGGATCTTTATTAGTATAAGGAAATGATATATTACGTTGGTAAGTATGTACAGTTAAGGAATGACGTATGGGGACAGTTCTCTTACGCGTAGGCAACATAAATTACAATTCACGCTCAGCTAATCCTATGAAAGGCTTAAGGCCGCTTTACAGTTCGCAATTTTTTGTATTGCGTGCAATAAAAATAGCGCATGCTCTATTGCGTGCATTGCACGCGCAATATGAGTAAAATTGCAGCCAGCTAATTGAAACCCATTGAATGCGCATGCGCTATCTCTATCACATGCACTATAGACAATATGTCAATTAGCCTCCTGTGAGTTTTTGAACAATGTGATTTTCATTATTGTTGTTTAGTATTCTTAAATATTGTATTACTACAAAATATTTTTCTATGTACTAAAAAATTACCAAAAACAGTTTAAGATTATTTACAAAATTTTTAAAGCAATTAATTTCGCAAAGAAATTATTTAATTTATTAACCCTCCGATTATTGTATTTTCAAGAAATATATCTTAACTATCGCCTATGTAATCCACAATGTCGTTCTATTTTATTGAAATATAGCTAACACTTTTGGTCCGTAACACAGCTTCAGGTAGTAGCAACGAAAAAGTATTAAATGTGTCAAATTCACAAATAAATATTTTAGCACTAACTTAGATTGACAAACAATATGCTTTCTTACAATGTTTGTTATGTATTATAAATCTAATAATATCTTAAATAATTGTTAATAAACCTGTGCTACATAAAGACAGTTTGTATATATAGAGACCCAGTGTTGGTCATATTTCAAGAAAATAGATCAACGACGTCAGATTACAGAGGCGATAGCTAAAATATATTTCCTGAAAATATAATAAACGGAGGGTCCATAAAATAAATAATTCCTTTGCGAACTTAATTGCTTTATTTAAGAATTTTATAAATAATCTTAAACCTGGTTTTGGTAAATTTTTATAGATGGAAGAAAACTTTATAGTAATACAATATTTAAGAATATTAAACAACAATAGTAATTAATGCATCAATAATAGTGTAGTTAATAAATCTGTGAAAATGGCATTATCCCAAAACTGAGAAGGTTGACTGACATATTGTCTATTTGCTAAACTAATACTCGCGAGCATAAATCGAAGTAAGTAACTAATAACAAAGCAGCACTAACAAGTAACGTAATATTAAATAATAAAATCCCATCACCACATGTTTTCTTAAAAAAGAATTATCTCTATATAACATCAAACAAGTTAAATACATATATATTTCTAAATGAAGCCGTCTATTCAAGAGTTCTTTTTGTTGTTATGTAGTTTTTTTTATTGGTATTTCTAAAGGAAACGCCGCCACCGAAATTCCGATTTGTTTATTCTATACATAAACCTTTTTCTCTCTATATACCATGTGATTCAAAATGATTGTCGTAAGAAAAAAACTGTTTTCCGGAAAAATTTATCTATACTTATTACCAATTTAATGAGCGAAGTTAGCTGCATACAAATTTCATACATTCAATGATTTTTTTTTGACATTTAGCGACATTGGCGTGCGTGTTGTAGTATCTTTCGATTATTTATCTTGTAATTTTTTTCAAATCGTTTATATTTACATCTAATATCACCAACAATAGCATTTCTGAATACTGTAAGAAAATAAGGGAATTTATCTGTGGTAATTAGCTCAACAAACAGGTAAAAAATCAATATTAACATTAAGTGAAATAGTTTATTACATTTTGTAATTTCATAGGCTTATCATACACTTCAGCGCAATGAGCTGTCAAAAGAAAGTTACATTTTGATCCTTATAAAGTTTCTACGGTACAGGAATTATTACCATTAGATCACGATAGGCGATTGGAATATTGTCATTGGTTTAATAACAATTTAAGGGACGATGACTTGCTAAACAAATCATTTTTCTCGGATGAAGCCTGGTTTTATCTAACAGACTATATCAATTTACAAAACTATTGTATCTGGTCTGCGGAAAATCGCATCCCGTAAAAGTTGGAGTTTGGTTAGCTATGTCCAGGCAACGAATAATAGGGCCGATTTTCTTCGAGGGAACTGTAACAGCCCAACGTTACCAAAGATGTTGGAATGTTTATTGCAGAGTTACAAGAAAATGAGCTTGAAGCAGGTTATTTTCAGCACGATAATGCTCCAGCACATACTGCTCGACAACCTGCAATATCTTCACACAGTTTTTTGCTGACAGGTTCGTTAGAGCACAAAGATGGCCACCAAGATCGCCTGATCTAACCCCATTAGATTACTTCATGTTCGGCTATCTAAAAAATAGGATCTATAGAAACCGCATGCATACCAATAGAAGAACTGAGAGATGCAGTTTGTCACTTAATATTATACTAATTGTATGTTATAATTTAAAGTAAATAAATAAATTTAGTTAAACACCAGTTAGTACTGAATTGTAAAATCATAATTTAGTAAGTTAAATTAATTACATTTCATTTTTACAAGCAGAAACACCATCCATAGTCGTTTATATAATGCGAGTTCAATATAGGTTACGTTTTCCTTATTTATGACAGATCCGTTTACTTTCTTATGTTCCACACTGACTAGTTCAAAACCTCATTACAAACACGCGGCATATACCTACACCCTGTTACTTATCTATAGGAGCGGATTGACAATCATTTTGAATCTCTGTGGTATTTATTTTTCTGTTAAATTTCTAGTCGTTACCTTTGATCGCAGTATATATACATAATTAAATGATTTACGGCTGTGATAAGTGAATACGTCCTCCGAAAGTTGCATTTACAATCAAGAAATTTTAAAATTCTGAATTGCTGGTGTCCCGATTTTTCCTGTGAGAAGTGTACATACCTATGTGCATATAAGTACCTGCATCAGGTTTATTCCATTAATCGAATGACGATTTATATCGTGAGACAATAATTTCAATAATGCTTTATTTAAAAAACGTTTCCTTCAATAATTCCTTATTCAAATAACGCCTGACGACTTCATTCGACAATAGCCTAATATTGAATAAAGAATAATTGATTGAAATGTCATTTAAATAATCATTTGAATAAAGAATTGTGCCTTAACGCGCAACACTGGTAGATACATACAGTGTATCACTTAAATATTATACATGTCTCATTTACCTACAACAAGTAATAAAAATACAAAACAGTAAACTTTTTTTTAATTTCATATTATTATTTAGAATGCGATAACAAAATAAATATTTCAAATAGCTAAAATATGCTCTCTGACTACAATAATAATTAAAATCCAGTAGGCGACAACACAAAAGTATTCGTACGCTCCTTGCTACGACAGGTAGAGCCTCGCATAGATGTCCAACAATAGTCTCCTAATATCTAGCGGTCTGTGTACATTATTAGATGCTCCCGGTAATATATTTTTGAAGAGCGATTCATAACTGCCGTATAAAAAATGCCGAAAACAAAAGAGTTGACAATTAATGAAAAAGTTCAAATTGTAGCCTTGTTTAAAGAACAAATAAGTTTACGAGAAATTAGTAAGCTTGTCAAAAGACCACATAGTACTGTTCAGTATACAGGGTATTCCACGTAACTGGTTCATTAAAAGTTTATGATGTTCTATTATTTACTTATATTTGAGATTTTGGCACCAGTATCTGTTCGATTGGAACTATAAATGTAAAATACCTTAACCAAAATATCACTTCCGGTGACCGGAAATGGATGTCAACTTTGTTATTTTAAATAGAATGATATAACTTTTTATTCATTTTTGGATTCTACAACTATAAATACGTCAGTTTTCATTAGCGATTCCTATAGCTACATGTTGCCGTTTTTGAGTTATTTAAGTTTTTCTTTTTTTTTAGTCATAATCATTGCATCATTGAGAAATTAATATCTCAGTTAATACTGCAAGTAGAGACCCCAAATTTGCTATGTTATGAATGTAGATATTACTCTAAGAAACGGTAAGCACACTTTACATTCTAACATACAGGGTGTTCAAAACTGAGGAACAAAGTGACATATTTTCAAATGCAGAAAACTTATTTTTTTTAAATAGAACACCCTGTATTTTAATTCGAAATTAAAAAGTAAATATTATCCCCTATCATTTTATACCAGCATTCCCTATACCTATCTTTAAAAGATTTTGAAATATGAGTGAGTATTTGTTAAACAGACTAACCCGATCTTTAAATGTTTGTAGCTGGCTCTGAATGGGATTAATGTCAAATTCATGTATTATTCTTTGAATAACCATACGAGAATGTCGCTGTTCGAATAACTATTTCTATTAATATTGCGTTGTACAAAAGTGTAATTACGATGATATAGATAAATACTTATGATTAGCCTATGAATTTGACATTAATCCCATTCAGAGCCAGCTTACAACACGCAAAATAGGTACTTAGTCTGTTTAACAAAAAGTCGTCATATCTCAAATCTATTAAAGATAGATATATGGAATGCTGATATAAAGTGATAGGGGATGATATTTAATCCTAATTTCGAATTAAAATACAGGATGTTCTATTAAAAAAAAAAAGAGTTTTCTGCATTTGAAAATATATCACTTCCCACTTGGCAAGTAATGTTGCAGATATCCCAGTAATATTACTATTATTTACTAAACAGCGATGTTAAATAAAAACATGTTACTGAAATTTTGCATCAACATTAAATAATTATAGAAATATTGCAGGCCATTGCAGTAACATTTCAATGTAATCAGGAAAAAATATTTTAAAACAATGTTGCAAAAACAAAGACTTGTTGTCAGAAATGTTGAGCTAATATTTGTAACATTGCCATATTTACAAAATTTACATTTTGTAAAGTGTAAGATAGGCACGTATATATGTTTCTACAAATTTAGAATTTTGAAAACACAAAACTAATGGAGCAAATTTTCTCTATAAAGTAAATAATGTGATGAAATTTTTTACATTTTTTGTAGCCTATAATAATCATGTTAGTGGGGTTGTGGTTGCGCACTGCGCGCTTGTAAAGTTAGTATCACAAGTTTTTTTCGTACAACACGAGTTGGCGTAAACCTGTGAACCTGTGCTGTGAACCCCCTCTTTCACAATATACGGTAATCGTGACTGGACAGGGCGTGGATAGGACCATCTTGGGATTGTGCGTCGCAATTGTTTTGATGAGAAAAAATTTCCGTCAATAATATATGAATCAACATTATCAGATAAATTTTATTTATAATGCTAAAGTAGGTATGTCGATCCTTTCAAATTCATCGAAGATCTTTAAAGAACAGATATGTATTTAGTATATCATAATCTATATATGTTATAGTAAAACCACCTGTGGTGCTATAAGGATGAGCAATGTCACGTAATGTCATTCTTAGAATTGATAGTAATCCTTGATCACATACAAATTTTACAATTAATTATAAACAGTTGTATATATAAAATATGCAGCTTTATCCTCATTTTCATATAAATAATATAGTTTTTCTGATCTCTATTTTTGACGGTCTTTTTTTTTAATTTCAAGAGAGAATTAGAAGAAACTATGCACTCACAGATACAAGAATACGAAATAACTTCATGGAATGATTCGTTATGCAAAACAAAGATTTGATAGAAAAATAGCAAAAGTGTCAAAGGAATAAAATGCATTCGGGGGTTTTTCTTATGTGGTTGTGAGTTTTTGTTTAGATTCTATTCATGTTAATTTATGTGCCCCATAATCTGTTTCCAATACTGAAGTTTATTAAAATGGAATTTATGTACTTTTTTTTTTAATCAATAAATGCCTTTATGTCTTCTGTAAGCAACATTTTACTTTTTAAGGTATTTATTAATGTATTTCGTTTACTTAAATAGCTATTTATAATATTATTCGTAGTATTACTACTTAGTTTTTACATGGAACTATATGATATATGATTGACCATTTTAATGTATCTGCAAAAATAACTACAAAAAAGACTTTATAATGTTATATATAAAAAGATGTGTTATCCATTATATTTTTCTGACATTAATGTTTAATGTTATATTGTAATTTTAGTAAGATAAATTCGTTATAAACAGAGGGGCCCATCTATTCGAGGGTAACATGAAATTATAATATTACATCCATTCAATTAGGACCGTTGAGATTCCGTTTATATTAATTAATATAACTCGTCGATAAACCTCAACATCATGTTTCTTGTATAATGCAGCAAGAACTTTTGAGTAATAAAAAGATCCTAATAGAAACATAGTGTAGATATATTATAGAAACATTAATTGCACACTGTAATCGATATTTCTCTTTAACATATGAAGAAATGTTACGGAAGAGCTATATACTTCAACATTAATCGTCATGTTAAAGTATGTTACTCGAAGACTCGTATTAACATTACTGGGAAATATTGTTTCGTAACATCGCTTAGGCGGACATTAAACAGTCGTAGAAATGTTACTGCATGTGGTACATTGTATATATTTTTGTAACATTTCGCGTTACAAGATAACATTTAGACGACGTTATAGTCATGTTTTTTTGCCAAGTGGGTTTGTTCCTGAGTTTTAAACACCCTGTATGTTAGAATGTGAAGTGTGCATATCATTTCTTACAGTTATATCTACATTCATAACATAGCAAATTTGGAGTCTCCACTTGCAGTATTAACGGAGATATTAATTTCTCAATGATGCAATGATTATGACTAAAAAAAAAAAGAATACCCTGGAATGGAATACACTGTATATTAGATGTAGTAAAATATTAGCTCCTTAAAAAAGTTATGAATACTATAACGAAAGATAAAAGCAAATGAAAAACTAATCGTTTTTTAAATTTACTCGACTTTAACACAACACAAAAGAAAAAAAAAAATACAAGAAAATACAGCTCTGGCATACTATATAGAATAATACAAACACAAGTCTTCTGCATCCGATTATAAATCCACTGTATATGGCACTAAATAAATAGTGTGTATGAAAAAAAAACTGTGAACGAGGGCCCTCATATCCACCACATTCTCCGGCTAATCGCGTTATGTGAACTACTTCCGCATATTCAACACCGTCTGTCGGCCGTATTGCACCAATAGTATTTGTAAATGAATTCGTACGTGTGGACAGAGTTCCCTTGTAAGTTATTCGCTACTGTATTGTATGGAGGATGGCTTACTTGTTACTTAGTATATCGTTTCGTTGTTAAGTCAATATGCGAGAGGTGAGATCACGTCATAAGGCCAATACTTTAAAAGGGGAACTTGAGGTGTGTTACGCCGAAGAAGTCATGCGATGGGTCTACGGTGTCAGTCTGTTAATGAAGTGATCGCAATTTGCATTTATTGGAGTGAATAGATTAGGTTCAGTTCACAGCTGGTACATATATATTTCTTGGATGTTAATAAGTGACATTTTCAATTGTGATATACATATTTTAAAGAATTTTCAAATTGGGATCAAATAGTGTTGAAGTGAGTAAATACATTTGTTTTTAGATTTATGTTATATAGCAAAAGAAAATAAAAATAATTTCATAAGTCATATTTTCCAATTAAAAATTATTTTAAATTTAACTGAACACAACCAATAATAATTGCTTTGACAATACTAATACCACGGTAATAATAATAAAAATAATATTACTGTTTTTGAGTTATAATGCTTTAAAAAAACATTCATTTTTGTGGAGCGATATTTTTAATTTGCCATTCTCTTGCTCTTCTTTAAAATAAAACTACAAAGATTTACAAAATACATTCGCAATCATATCATTGCTTATACAGAGTATTCAAAATTTAGTGGAAAATCCGAAAAAATGTCAAACACAAAAAAATCTTTTTTTAGTTCTTCAAATCGAGCACTCTGTATATATTTTTTAAATATTTAGATAACGATTTAATTTTCCTACATAGGTAACACCTATCTTTAGCGATTTTGTCGTAATTAACACTTCTTATCAAATATTAATTAAAATTTGCTATTGAATTGGATATACACTGATGAAAGAAACCCATTTAATTGCTTTGACAATACTAATACTACGGTAATAATAATAAAAATAATATAACTGTTTTTGAGTTATAATGATTTAAAAAAACATTCATTTTGTGGAGTGATGTTTTTAATTTGCCATTCTCTTACTCTTCTTTAAAATAAAACCACAAAGATTCACAAAATACATTCGCAATCATATCATTGCTTATACAGAGTATTCAAAATTTAGTGGAAAAGCCGAAAAAAAATTTCAAACACAAAAAAATCTTTTTTTAGTTTTTCAAATCCAGCACTCTGTATATATTTTTTAAATATTTAGATAACGATTTAATTTTCCTACATAGGTAACACCTATCTTTAGCGATTTTGTCGTAATTAACACTTCTTATCAAATATTAATTAAAATTGCATTTGAATTGGGATATACACTGATGAAAGAAACCCATTTAATTGCTTTGACAATACTAATACTACGGTAATAATAATAAAAATAATATAACTGTTTTTGAGTTATAATGATTAAAAAAAACATTCATTTTGTGGAGCGATATTTTGATTTGCCATTCTCTTACTCTTCTTTAAAATAAAACCACAAAGATTTACAAAATACATTCGCAATCATATCATTGCTTATGCAGAGTATTCAAAATTTAGTGGAAAAGCCGAAAAAATTTCAAACACAAAAAATCTTTTTTTTAGTTTTTCAAATCGAGCACTCTGTATATATTTTTTAAATATTTAGATAACGATTTAATTTTCATATATAGATAATACCTACCTTTAGCCGTTTTGTCGTTATTAACACTTTTTATCAAATATTAATTAAAATTGCATTTGAATTGGAATATACACTGATGAAAAAGCCTATTTTGTTGGGCGAAGCAAATAATTTTGTTAATAAAATTTTTAAACAATATCTCTTTAATAGAATTAAACAAATAGAATATTTTGTTCAAATAAAAAGTTTATTTGGGTCAAATTTATGTAATACTTAAAATAACTAATTATTTCATTGAAATAATGAGATATATATGTTTAATTCAAATAAAATTTGGTAAAATTGCTTCAAACAATAAATTTTATTGACTTAAATAGAAATAGCACACAGAAGAAAAAAAACATTTAGATTTATGTATTTGCTTATTTGAAATATATAAATTTTATAGTGACAATATTTTTGTTTTAAGTAAAATATATATTCTGCTTCACTTTACCTAAATTATTTAATTGAGGTTAGCATAATCCTTATTTCTTAATAATATTCACTACGTTAATTGAAGAGTATACTTACTGTTTAAGTGAAATTAATGGATTTATTAAATTAACAAAATAATATGCTCGCTTTTTATACCAATTATTTCCTTAATTTTCCCAATATCTCTAAAATAAATAAGATTTTATATTATATTCTAAGTATCCAATGAACGTTATATGTGAAGGTTAGATAAGAGTAATAAAACTCGTTCTTTCGTTCATTTAATATTTATTTGATTACTAGTTTCGGCTTTTCAAAAAGCCATCTTCAGATCACTAGAAATGCGAATGATTAATTAATTAGCATAAATAATTGTGTTAATTTTTTTTTTTAAATATAGAACTGAAGAAATTAAAACTAGCAGATGTAAAAAATATATAAGTCCACAATCACAAATGACATTTTAAAAATTATGTATTAAAAGTGTATTTACACGACAAAAAAAGGTAAAATTGTCGATTATCAAAATAAAAAACAAATTTATTTCTTTTATTTTTTTTTATTTGTATTTTTTTTAATTTTTTTTCCGTGGATTTTACGGATTTATTTAAAACTTTTGCTTCACAGCAATAGCAAAGAAAAATTCTTCAATAATAAAACTACTACCTAAGTATACAGGGTGATTCTCAATATATGCGACAAACTTTAAGCGCTGATTCCTGGGGTTATTTGATCATAAAAAGTTCATAAGAACATATGTCCAAAATCGCTTAGTTCTAAAGTTGTACAATGTTTTAATAGCAAGTTACATAATTAATGTTTTTATTATAAATTAACAAAATAATTAGTAAAACAAAATTAACTTACTACCAACTGCTGAAAATGACCGCCCCCAACTGCAATACAAGCTTCTATCCTCCGTCGTATTGATTAGCGAGTCCTGTCTAAAATACCAGGGGTATTCGAATTGTTTGAAAAGCTGCGATAATACGATTTCTCAGTTCATCAACATTTTCAATGGGAGTCGTATAAACTTAATGATTTAAGGTGACCCCAGAGAAAAAAGTCCAAAGAATTTAAGTCGGGAGACCGAGGAGCCACGGTTGTGGACCTCCCCGTCCTACCACCGATCTGGTTACGTATTGTCCAAAAACTCGCGAGCAACTAAACTAAATGCGCTGGAGCACCGTCATGCATAAAATACATTTTAATCTTAATTGCAACGGAACTTCTTCCAGCAGTAGGTGTAGCTCCTCTTCAAGAAAATTGCGGTTATACCTCGCCATTTAACCGCATCGTATAAAAATGTGGACTATCAAGTGATCTCCAACAATCTCCGGCCCACACATCGACAGAGAATTGATGTTGATGACGGGCATCTCACTAGTTCGTGGGATTTTCTTCGGCCCATATGTGATTATTATGAAAATTAATAATCGCGTTTCTAGGGAAAGTAGTCTCGTCGGTGAAGAATATTTGAGCCAAATATCAGGATTTGTGTTGCATCCATTGACAAAAGCCACTCTTTGCGAAAAATCTGCCGGCAAAAGTGCCTGCACCCGTTGAATGTGATATGCATACAACAGTTGATCTTTCAATATTCTCCGAACTGTGGCCTGACTAATGTTTAAAGCAAACGCAATTTTTCTGGTGCTTGCAGTAGGATGTTCCTCAATTTCATTTATTGTTAGTACCATTTCTTCAACTTATGGAGTTCTCATATGTAGATGGGTGCCCGTTTATCAGTCGTCCTTTTTTTTTATAATTCCCATTTCACTAAGACGTTGGTGAAGACGGGCAAATAATGATGCGGAATGATACGGGTTCGGGTATCGTTCTTCATAAAGACGTCTAGCAGGCACGCGAATTTCCAATGGCAAGACCGTAAACGAAATGCATATCACACATACTCAGCATCGTGTAATTTATTTTAGAAAACAGAAACTGGCAATAAACTAAATGAATACTCTATGACAACTATTGACAAATATTGAAATGATAAATAAACAATTCCCTCTCAACACAATAATTTTTGAAGTATCCACTGTGATATTATACTGTGTTAGTCATAATTTATAATTTATTATTAAACACTCAATAACTTTAAAACCAAACCGTTTTGTACATATACTCATATGAACTTTTATGATCAAAATAACCTCAGGAATCAGCTCTTAAAGTTTGACGCATATATTGAGAATCACCCTGTATAAAAATGCAGGGGCAGCCAGATTTAAGTAGCCCATAGCAGCCCTGATTATCAATACGCCACTGGGTGTTATGACATCTGAGTCATACTTATATTTTAACAAAAATCTATGGAGCATACTATTTCAGTATTTTCTTGTGTAAAACAAACCTTTTTTGATTCCTTGTTATTTTTGCGACACAGAAATTACTTTTGAAAATATTTTTTTTTATTATATTTACCAAACTACAGCTTTTAAGATGAAATATCCTTATTAGCAATTACCTGACTGTGGCTAACAAAACAAAAAAAAAAAAACACGACTAATTGATTCCGTGTAGTTTAAAATCATATCAGACGTGTTAAAACACACATATAACGCTAGTCTATTAAAATTACTTGTTTGCGAAGTGCTAATGTGTACTAATATGTCCTAGCCTGTAATAATTTGCTTAAGACGTGCAAAACTGTTGGACAAACACATCTATTATCGATAAGTGATGTGACTTTGAAAAAAATTGCAATTCATTGGAAGGTACTATTAACAACATTTCGAATCGTGATGGTTACATTTTCTTTTATGCAAATTAATTTCGACTAAACATCACAGGCAAGAGACGTTTGCTATGCGCATTCGTTTTATCACTTTCTGAAATAATTAAAATTCTATACACGCGAATTAAATATACGAAACGTAGGACGGATTGTTTATACCTGTGGCAATAAATAAAATAGGTATGCGATTACTTAACTGTCTATTAGATAATTAACCATTGCTGTTAATAGAACGATTTGCTGTTCTGGATACTAACTAATCCGTATGTTACGTTTAGTATGCGAAGGATGCCGCATATAGATAGGCCTTATAGCCGCTTTACTTTGTCTATCTATAAGTAAGTGAACGTTTTATTTCCCCCTACTCATTTTTCATTCTAAATAACTCCATTAGGCAAGCCGTGAGGTACTGAATGTTAATCAATTGGTAGACAGAGATATATTGTCCCAAAGTGGGACCTTTCGCCGACGTATAAAATTATTATAAATCAATATAAAATGCTGATACAATGCACTTGCATCTGTTACCTCTGAAATATTAAAAAAGATATTCCCAAGGCCGCTTTAGATCTTTTATTTAATCGTAGTGATGGTTTGCTAACGACGCAAACTGCTATTTTGTAGCAGCTAGCAACCGTTAGCAGTTATTTAATATCAAAAATGCTAAGTACTTAATTTTTAATTTTTAAAGAATAAAAAAAAAGTAAAATTTAGAGCCAAAAATTCTTTAGTCCGGGCCTGATGCAAGGAAACGTCATGTTAAGCATCCGCTAAACGTGGTATATGTATAAATACATTGCACTCATTAGTATTGTTCTTAATGATAGCCGGAGTTCATTAACGTCATTCTGAATTAATAAAGGCCTTTGTAAAAACAGCAAAACTGAGGTATTTTTATTTTCTTCTTTTTATAAAATAAACATTCCTTTTTGTTTTAAAGCATTCTACGTAAGTCCACAAAGTATTATTTTTAATATCCTGATATACGTTCGAGTTTCACCGGATATGCGACTCACTAGTTACAAAAAACGTAAATATTTTTCTTTCGCTTTGTCGAATCGAGAGTTAGTTGTTAATAAACGTACCACATGAATCTGATGTATTTCTTTTGGATTTATTTAATCATATAACGCGAAATGAATTGAATCGAATTACACGGAAATAAATGTAGATACACGAAAATTTGCAACACGCCTTTTACTATGATGTCGCGCGAAAATGAATCTATACATTCCCGCGCTTTTGCCGATGCATCAAGCTTCGATTTTCTTTATATGAAATCATGATGGTCCTGAAAAGATCGTTTTTCAAGACCGGAAGGAATTTAAATAATATGTTCGAAGTTGCTTGCACTCCAGCGGCGATCCACACAAAACTAACAGCGGAGTGGCTGAATGATAGTGTAATGTTGGGGTGATGCTCTGGACAGCATTTAAGTTGGGCACAGTGGGGCTCTAGCCCACGGCATTTATAAAATATTTTTTTTCTCTAATGCTTGCAGATAGACCCCCTGTGCATTAACACTTTTTGATTGTATATGATTACAGCTGCTACATATTATTATATTTACCTCTATATCTGATACACCCTGTATTTTCGGGAGAAGGTACTAAATGATGTGCATTCTTTGACTGTTTCACGTATA
The DNA here is from genome assembly GCA_004143645.1 of Protaetia brevitarsis. NCBI lineage: Eukaryota > Metazoa > Arthropoda > Insecta > Coleoptera > Scarabaeidae > Protaetia > Protaetia brevitarsis. The sequence goes on from RXPK01000072.1 coordinate 520,810, forward strand.
CTATATTGCTGGTATTGCACACTGCTCAATGTATAGCAAAAACTGTACATATACAAAAACTTACACGTATACCTTATACATTACAGTAGCAGTATATAGGCTGATTCAAATTAAGTGCACACTATTGATTGCTATCTCTGTTATTATTGATTCTAAAAAATAGTTAAATTAGCAAAGTATTAGGGTTTTTAACGCTGATTGATATGCAATATACGAAAAAAAGCAATTGAATGACGCATTTCCAGGAAATTTTAACATTTATATTTTTTTTTAAATTAAACACCTTGTATATTGTTTAAAAAAAAATGAAAGATATTTTAATTTATGATGCAAAAGTATCAATACAATATTGTCTTAAAACGAATAATAAAGAAGTGGTGATGGTTTTTATTTTGTAAAATGTAGAGCACTATAAAGAATCGACTTTTAACAAAACAGATGCATGTCTTTATGGTTGATGTTTATTTTAACATATCACATCTTAAAATTATGTGGTTGAAATTAAATTGAAAAGGAAAAAGTACAAAATTTATAAATACTGCTCAAAGGTATCACTTCTTCATTCTCAATACATTTTCGTGCCCGCTTGAGTAGTACACTCTGGGTAGTTCTTAAGATTGCTCTTCCATCCAATTGGCGGAAAACCTCCCTAACTTTATTTTGCAATTCATTCATCTTATTGTACCGGGTTCTGTATATCTGATCTTTTAAATATCCCCAAAGAAAAAAGGTCTAAAGGTGAAAGGTCAGAAGAGCGTACTGGTCATCGAATTGGCCCATTTGTACCAATCCACTTATCGGCAAAGATGATGTCCAGATAGTTGTGAACTATGGGGCACCATCTTGCTGAAAGTACAAATTTTAGCGCATCAGCTAATTGAGGTTATCAAGGAAATCCTCTAGAACGGTACGAATAAATTCCAGATATCTCTCTCCTGATGTCAATATACCATTGTGAAACACTGGACCAACGACTGACGTAAACCAATTAATCCGCACCAGACATTAAAACTAAATCGAATTGCATGCAGCATGTGGAGGCATTATTTAATAAATTTTCTTGCGACCAGTAGTGTTCATTCTTCTCATTAAATATTCCTCTATTGGAGAAATTGGTTTCATCACTCCATAAAATACATTGTGCTTCATTCAAATTTTCATCACAAAAATTAACAAACCATTCACAGAAAGCCAACCTCCTGTTCTCGAATCTCCTGGTTGTAATGTTTGTGAGGTTCGGTACTTAAATGGGATATACTTATGCTTTTTTAAAATTCTCTGAACTGACGCGTAACTTAAACCCAATTCCTTTTAGTAGCATCTCTAATGGAAAATTCGTGATGGGCATCAAAATATGCTAACACTGTAATTTCTACCTCCTCGTTGATAATGATATTTTTCTTTGTTCTTTTCTTCTTAAATAAGCAATCGTGTTGCCTAAATTATCTGTAAAGTTTTCGAAAGTAACGTTGATTTGGCTGCTGTGGTAAAGGATACTGTTCTGCATAATATTCAACAGTCCTTATTGAATTTTTGCCGCATACAATGTATACTTCCAGCATTTACTTTATACATTACTCCAAATGAGAAAATACCATGGTGAGATATTATCTAATACTTAGAACTAAATATAACGAAAACTGTTCAAGCGACTAATGATAATAATGTAACAATAACAATTAGAAGTAAAGAACACAACACAAAAATGAAATAACCAACTTTTTTTTTAAATAATTAAACGTGTAAAAGATTTGAGATCAGTGCGTTTTTGACAGTTACAAACAACATTTGTTTTGACTTAAAGTGAAAGAAGCCTACTATAAATTTTACATATCTTTGGCATCAATTAAAAACCACCATAGCTTCTTTATTATTCGTTCTAAGACAATATTGTATTAAAACTTTTGCATCACAAATTAAAATATTTTCCATTTATATTATCCCATTGAGCCAAATATTCTTCTTTTGTTTGACAGGCTATTTGCATATAGTTGAAGATAAATCATAAAGTAGACAATGTAAATTTAGTTAACAATATATAATTAAATTGTTGTGAAAGTAAATATACATAAATATACTTAATTCGTTGCAGAAAAATGCCTCCTCTGTTAGAAAACGTACAAGAGATATCCCTAACTCCGATACAAAAATTCTATTCCGCTTCCAACATATTCATAACAGGAGGCACCGGATTATTGGGCCAATTGCTAGTCGAAAAATTGTTACGCTCCTGTCCGGATATAGGCAATATATATTTGTTGATGCGACCCAAGAAGAACAAAGATATCCTTACGAGATTGGACGAAATTCTTGACGATTGCATTTTCGATAGATTGAAGAATAGTTTCCCGAAGTATAAGTACAAAATATTCCCCATCGAAGGTGATTGTAGTTCGCCAAATTTAGGCATCACGGAACAGGATAGGAAATTGCTAACTACAGAGGTTTGGACCAAACGATCGAAAAAAAAAAGAATGAATAGGGTATGAAGCAGAAAGGTGCAACGATAAATCAAAGTTGAGAAATTTATGTCTCTAACAAGGCAAGTACCTGTCAATATGTCAAATTCCGATTTCCATCAAACTATGGTAGAAGTATTGCACCATTTGTTTTTTTTTTTGCCCAAACGCCTGATTTCTGTTGTACAGCCCCCTCTAAAGTTGGGCGTTTTTTCAATTTTTAGGAATATATCTCAAATTACAACAGATATTATTAAAAAAAACTCTTTGCAATAAGCTAATAATGGGGGGCGAACGACCTGCTTACCCCCCACTTTTTCAATAATTTCTCTTTTCTTGTTTCTCTTAAGGGAAGGCGCTTTCACTGAGAAAACGATTGTATAACAAATTCATAGAATTAATAATAATAATAGTGATTAGAAAGTAATAGTTGTTACAAAATCTGGAATAAAAAAACAATTTTTACAATTTATCATTTTTCTAAATTTTGTAAAAATGTAAAAAAAAATTTGGAAAAAAAAGTATTTGAAGACATTATTAAAAATTATTAAAAAGGGGGAGAAAATTTTAAAAATGTTTTTAAAATAGCAAAAAAAATTGAAAAATTGTTAAACAGTAATAGGTAGACAAATGCGAAGAAATATATATAGAAAAAAGTGGAAAAATGTCAAAAAAATGTTATGGTTAAAAATAAAATGAAAAAGGGATATAATGTTTGACGAAATATTAAAAAATTAAAAAAATATATATATTTGAAAACATTGTTAAAAATTATTAAAAAGAGGTTACACGGTTTGAAAGAACCGTGTTAAAATTGTTAAAAAGGGGGTTCGAGGTTTAGAGAAAATTTTAAAAATGTTTTCAAAATAGCAAAAAAATGAAAAAATTGTTAAACAATAATAGGTAGACAAATGCGAAAAAATATATATAAAAAAGTGGAAAGTGTCAAAAAATTATTATGGTTAAAAATAAAATAAAAAAGGGATATAATGTTTGACGAAATATCAAAAAATTTAAAAAAATATATATATTTGAAAACATTGTTAAAAATTATTAAAAAGGGGTTACACGATTTGAAAGAAATGTTAAAAATGTTTTTAAAATAGTAAAGAAAAAAATGAAAAAAAAAAGGTACGAAAAAATACGAAAAAGTTAAAAAAAAAAACAAAAGTGTCAAGAAATTGTTACGGTTAAAAAGAAATAAAAAAAAAACTAAAAAATCGTACAAGGTTCGGAAAAAAATGTTTGAAAAAGGTACAAACTTTGGAAATAATTATTACAAAATCTAGAAAAATAAACAAATGTAAAAATTTTTAAAAAAAAATCGTTAACAAAAGTGGAAAGACTGTAAAAAAGAAATTTGGAAAACAAAAACGAGAAAATGCAAAAAGGGAGTGAAAAAATCGAAAAATAATAAAAATTAAAAATATAAATATTAAAGAGATGTGAAAAATTTTGGAAAAGAAAATATTTTTTTTGAAAACAAAATTTAAAAATGTTGAAAGGGGGACCAAGATTTGGATTTTTTTTTAAAATGTAAGGGTAAAAAAAATAAAAATCGAAAAAATGTCAAACACATTTTACAGAATACATACAAAAGTCTTTAGAAAAGAAAATGTTAAAAAAGGTGCAAAATTTGGAAATAATTGCAAAATTTTGAAGATTTAAAAATTTTGGAAAAAAAATCGTTAACAAAAGTGGAAAGACTGTAAAAAGGAAAGTTAGAAAACAAAAACTGGAAAATGCAAAAAGGGAGTGAAAAAATCGAAAAATAATAAAAATTAAAATAATAAATATTAAAAAGATGTGAAAAATTTTGGAAAAGGAAAATATTTTTTTTTGGAAAAAAAAAAATTAAAAATGTTGAAAGGGGGTACAAGATTTAATTTTTTTTTTAAATGTAAGGATAAAAAAATAAAATCGAAAAAAATGTCAAACACATTTTACAGAATAAATTCAAAAGTCCTAGAAAAAGAAAATGTTAAAAAAGGTGCAAAATTTGGAAATATAATAATAATAATAATAATAATAATAATAATAATTTATTTAACCTCTAGATCACAGACAGTGACATGGGTCAAGTCAAGTTAATTACAACAAATTAAAATGAAATACAAAAGTATCACCACAAAAACCAAGGTAATGGTGAACACATAGAACAAAACACACAGATACAATTAATGTGAATCATTAAAATACTCCTTTACGGTATAGTGACATGCATTGACCAGATATTGCTTTAGTTTCACCTTAAATTGTCCAATATATTTACAGTTCCTTATGTGTTCAGGCAAGCGGCGATACACAGATACACTCGAAAATCCAGGCCCCCTCTCATATAACGTCGTCATATGCGCCGGCACCCGGCGCCAAAATTGCGAAATTTTGATTTAAAAATTTTGGAAAAAAAAATATTTGAAAAAACTTAAAAAATTGAAAAGGAAGGCGCAAAAAGATAAAGAATAAAATAAAAAAAACCACTACAAAAATTTTAAAAATACATACAAATGCAAAATAAGTAAACAAAATTGAAAACATTGTTAAAAAATTAAAAATAGACAAATATGAAAAAGAGGTTAAATATTTGAAACAAAAATAAACATTCTTAAAGTAATTAAAGATGTTTTTTTTTAAAAAGAAAATGTTTACGTTCAAACTATTCAACAGGGCAAAAACAAAAGTTAGCTACCAGAGATATATTGCACATTCTATGTACAAGTGGTATTTATCAGGACAGATGGATCCACCTTCTTCAAGAAACGCTTTCTAGAAGAATATCCGACATCTAGTTTATTTATTTATTTATTTAATATGTAGTGTACATACAGTAGACACTCTGCGACGTAAACTATCAATTATTTCAGAATGCTCATTTATGAAGTAAATTTTATTATATCAAACTACAATTTTACTCAGCACGAGAAATAATATGCTTTTGAATCGATTGCCTTATATGTATCCAAACGTCTACATGCTTTTTCGAAGGTTCGTGTTTAATTACAGATCTAATAAATCTTGATGATATGTATTAGATTATGTCATAATAATGTTATTGTTTAACATTTATTTAATTTAATTGCACCATGGTACTCTTTCAGTCTTCAAAGTTTAACTGAAATCGGAATTAAATAAAATAATAAACCCTTTTGCTTCTTACCCCTTCAATTCAATCATCAAACGCAACGTGCGTTTTCCCTTCACCATTTCCTACTTCCAGGTATCTATCGTATTCCACGTAGCCGCCACAGTGAATTTCGACGAGAAATTGAAAACCGCCGTGGATATCAACATCAAAGGTACCAAGGACTTGCTGAATCTGTGCAAAGAATTACCCCTGCTGAAAGCGATAATGCACGTATCGACCGCTTTTTCAAACTGCGCCGAAGATGTTATAGAGGAAACCTTCTACCCAGTGCCCATAGATCACAGAAAGATCATCACCATATCTGAGATGTTAAACGAAGAAATCCTAGACAAGATCACGCCGCAGTAAGTTTTTGGTGAAAAAGGGAGAGGGTTTGAATGATCGAAGTGATTGTCAGTCTTTTAGGTAATCTGCCGAATACGTATGCATTTACTAAAGCGATCGCGGAGAAGATGATTGAGGAAGAGGGGAAGGATTTACCTATAGGGGTGTACAGGCCCTCTGTTGGTGAGTATGATTACACAGAGGCAAGTGATAAGTGTACAAAAGTAATTGCATTTTTAAAGATTTATTTATAATCACTTCCGTACATTGGTAGCCATGAACACATTAGTTTTCCAAGACGTCGATCAAAGTAATTTATATTTACGAGATGACCAACTACACGCAACAACTTTCTTTGTTGTATTTTTGTATGTGTCATTACTTTTTTATGTTCTAGCGTAATAAACAATTCTTATTTTAAATACAATACGAGATTAAATTTAATTCAAAAAATATGAAGAGAAATACTCTTAGGCGGATGTACGTATATAGAAATGATGTTAATTTAACGAAATGAGCATTTATAAAAGAATCCAAAACTCCCTAAATCACTTGCATGTATTGGTAGCCATAAACACATTAGTTTGTCAAGACGTCAGAAAGGAATTTATATATAGAAAAGGAACTTCTAACACATCTGCCACAGTCTAAGCCCACTTGGCAAAATAACATGACTATAACTTCGTCTAAATGTTATCTTGTAACGCGAAATGTTACAAAAATATATACAATGTACCACATGCAGTAACATTTCTACGACTGTTTAATGTCCACCTAAGCGATGTTACGAAACAATATTTCCCATCAGTAATGTTAATACGAGGTCTTCGAGTAACATTACTTTAACATGACGATTAATGTTGAAGTATATAGCTCTTCCGTAACATTTCTCATATGTTAAAGAGAAATATTGATACAGTGTGGCAATTAAATGTTTCTATAAATATATCTACACTAATGTTTCTATTAGGATCTTTTATTTACTCCAAAAGTTCTTGCTGCATTATACAAGAAACATGATGTTGAGGTTTATCGAGAAGCTATATTAATTAATATAAAACGGAATCTCAATCAGTCTTATTGAAATTCAATGTTAATATTATAATTTCATGTTACCCTCGATAGATTGGGCCCCTCTGTTTATACGAATTTATCTTCACTTACTAAAATTACAATATTAACATTAAACATTAATGCCAGAAAAATATAACGGATAAGACATTTTTATAATATAACATTATAAGTCTTTTTTTGTAGTTATTTTTGCAGATACATTAAAATCGTCAATCATATATCATATAGTTCTATGTAAAAACTAAATAGTAATACTATGAATAATATTATAAATAGCTATTTCAGTAAACGAAATACATTAATAAATACTTTAAAAAGTAAAATGCTGCTTACAGAGGACAATAAAGGCATTTATTGATTTAAAAAAAAGTACATTAAATTCCATTTTAATAAACTTCAGTATTGGAAACAGATTATGGGGCACATAAATTAACATGAATAGAATCTAAACAAAAACTCACAACACATAGAAAAACGCCCCGAATGCATTTTATTCCTTTGAACATTTTGCTGGTTTTCTATCAAATCTTTGTTTTGCATAACGAAACCATTCCATGACAGTTATTTCGTATTCTGTATCTGTGAGTACAATATTTCTTCTAATTCTCTCTGAAATTAAAAAAAAGACACCATCAAAAATAGAGATCAGAAAAGCTATTTTATTTATATGAAAATTGAAGATAAGCTGCATATTTTATATATAACACTGTTTATAATTATTATAAACTTTGTATTTCATCAAGAATTACTATGAATTCTAAGAATGACATTACATGACATTGCTCATCCTTATAGCACAACAGGTAGGTTTTACTATAACATATATAGGTTATGATATACATAATACATATCTGTCTTTAAAGATCTTCGATGAATTTGAAAGGATCGACATACCTACTTTAGCGTTATAAATAAAACTTACCTGATAACGTTGATTCATTATTGACGAGGAATTTTTTTCTCATCAAAACAATTGCGACGCACAATCCCAAGATGATCCTATCCACGCCCTGTCCAGTCACGATTACCGTATATTGTGAAAGAGGGCGTTCACAGGTTCACACCAACTCGTGTATGTGCGTAACGAAAAAACTTGTGATGACAAGCGATACTAACTTTTACAAGTGCGCAGTGCGCAACCACAACCCCATTAACATGATTATTATAGGCTACAAAAAACTGTTAAAAGATTTCATCACCATTATTTACTTTATAGAGAAAATTTGCTCCATTAGTTTTGTGTTTTCAAAATTCTAAATTTGCAGAAACATACGTACCTATCTTACACTTTATAAAATGTAAATATGTTAATGTTACAAGCGCAAATGTTGTAACATTCCTTGTAATGATTCACCTTGTAAATATGGCAATGTTGCAACTAAATATTACCTCAACATTTCTGACAACAAAGTCTTTGTTTTTGCAGCATTGTTTTAAAATATTTTTTCCTGATTACATTGAAATGTTACTGTAATGGCCTGCAATATTTCTATCATTATTTAATGTTGCTGCAAAATTTCAGTAACATGTTTTTGTTTAACATCGCTGTCTAGTAAATAATGTAATATTACTGGGATATGTGCAACATTACTTGCCAAGTGGGAGTGGACATAACTCATCTTTATTGCATTCTTGCAGTGATCTCTACGTACAAAGAACCTTTGGAGGGATGGATCAACAACATGTACGGGGCAGTTGGCGCCACTGCGGGCGCCGGTGCTGGAGTCATAAGAGTATTGCAAGTCAACAAAGAGTGTCTCGCCAACGTGGTTCCTGCCGACATGGTAATCAACGGTATGATAGCTGCCACGTGGGAAATCGACAGTCAGTACCGCCAACACAAACTACAATCCCAGAATCTACAATTCCCAATCCCCATTTACAATTACGAATCGAGCAACGACTGCCCGATCACGTGGGACAGATTCATGCAACTGACATCGACTAGCGGCGTTAAGAATCCATCTATCAACGCCATCTGGTATTATTCCTTAACCCTGATCAAACACAAGACGCTGTACAAACTGGCGGCCTTCTTCCTGCATCTAGTTCCGGCATTCTTAGTGGACAGCCTCTTATCCCTAGGCGGTAGGAAGCGCAAGTTAGTTCCTTAGACTTTAGCGACAAACACGGTAGAATCTCTTCTAACGTTCGCAGATTCGTCAAGCTGTACTCGAAGATACATCGCTTCTCGGAGGTCATATCGTACTTCAGCACGAGAAATTTTAAATTCAAATCGACGGCTATGCGCAGGGTCGTCGGCAGTATGTGTCCTAAAGATCGAAGTCTGTTCTTTTGCGATCTGAAAGAGTTGGATTGGAATGACTACTTCTTGTCGTTCTTCAAAGGATTGAGACTGTACCTGATGAAAGATCCGGAATCTACGATGCCTGAAGCTAAAAGGAGATGGAGACGGTAGGAATAAGCAATAATTGTAGTATTTTAAAAATGCCCTCGATAAAATTGCTCCGCTATGTTATATCTAAATCTGGATTTCTCTGAAACGTTCAAAAAAGTTGCCACTCTTTTAGATTGTAGGTTCATGTTTAATTACAGATCTAATAAATCTTGATATCGATAAGATTTCATTTAATTTAGAACCATTTTTTTCTTCATTGTTTGATTGAACTTACTGACTAATTACTTACCAATATCCCTAAACTACCTATTTCAAAATGTTAAAAATAATTTTAATATTGACAGTATCCACATGGCAGCTTTATGATGCGTTACTATAGAAACAACCTGAAACCTTTTCACTAGTGCAAAAGTCCAAAGCTCTTTGCAAACCAGCTTATCTTCAAGTGAAAAGTTCTTGAATTAAATTTGCCAATGTTTGAAGAACATAAAATAACATTTTAATTTGAGGAAAATAACTTTTTATGCCTTGCTCTGTATTAGCATTGTACTAAACTACAATTGCATGCAGCACGTTAACATAATACATTATTTGAAACGATTGCTTATATATACACATATATCTAAACATCTATGAAGGTTCGTGTTTAATTATAGATCTAATATATCTTGATATCGATAAGATTTCATTTAATTTAGAACCATTTTTTTCTTCATTGTTTGATTGAACTTACTCACTAATTACTTACCAATATCCCTAAACCACCTATTTTAAAATCTTAAAAATAATTTTAATATTGACAGTATCCACATGGCAGCTTTATGATGCGTTACTATAGAAACAACCTGAAACCTTTTCACTAGTGCAAAAGTCCAAAGCTCTTTGCAAACCCGCTTATCTTCAAGTGAAAAGTTCTTGAATTAAATTTGCCAACGTTTGAAGAACATAAAATAACATTTTAATTTGAGGAAAATAACTTTTTATGCCTTGCTCTGTATTAGCATTGTACTAAACTACAATTGCATGCAGCACGTTAACATAATACATTATTTGAAACGATTGCTTATATATACACATATATCTAAACATCTATGAAGGTTCGTGTTTAATTATAGATCTAATATATCTTGATATCGATAAGATTTCATTTAATTTAGAACCATTTTTTTCTTCATTGTTTGATTGAACTTACTCACTAATTACTTACCAATATCCCTAAACCACCTATTTTAAAATCTTAAAAACAATTTTAATATCGGCAGTGGCCACATGGCAGCTTTATGATGTGTTACTATAGAAACAACCTGAAACCTTTCCACCAGTCCAAAAGTCCAAAGCTCTTTGCAAACCCGCTTATCTTCAAGTGAAAAGTTCTTGAATTAAATTTGCCAACGTTTGAAGAACATAAAATAACATTTTAATTTGAGGAAAATAACTTTTTATGCCTTGCTCTGTATTAGCATTGTACTAAACTACAATTGCATGCAGCATGTTAACATAATATATTATTTGAAACGATTGCTTATATATACACATATATCTAAACGTCTACGAAGGTTCGTATTTAATTACAGATCTAATATATCTTGATATCGATAAGATTTCATTTAATTTAGAACCATTTTTTTTCATTGTTTAATTGAACTTATTCACCTATTACTTACCAACATCCCTAAACCACCTATTTTAAAATCTTAAAAATAATTTTAATATTGACAGTGTCCACATAGCAGCTTTATGATGCCTCACTATAGAAACAACCTGAAACCTTTTCACTAGTGCAAAAGTCCAAAGCTCTTTGCAAACCCGCTTATCTTCAAGTGAAAAGTTCTTGAATAAATTTGCCAACGTTTGAAGAACATAAAATGACATTTTAATTTGAGAAAACTAACTTTTTATGCCTTGCTCTCTATTAGCACTGTACTAAACTACAATTGCATGCAGCACGTTAACATAATACATTATTTGAAACGATTGCTTATATATACACATATATCTAAACGTCTACGAAGGTTCGTGTTTAATTATAGATCTAATATATCTTGATATCGATAAAATTTCATTTAATTTAGAACCAGTTTTTTTCATTGTTTCATTGAACTTATTCACCTATTACTTATCAATATCCCTAAACCTTCTGTTAAGAACTGTTTGAAGAAAAAATAACATATTTTATTTGGAGGAAAAGTAGTTTTTCATAGCTTGTGTTGTATTAACATTGTACTAAACTACAATATTACACGCAGCACGTTGACATAATACATCATTTGAAACGATCGTTTATATACTTATACACATATATCCTAAAGTCTACGAAGGTTCATGTTTAATTACAGATCTAATAAATCTTGATATCGATAAGATTTCATTTAATTTAAAACCATTTTTTTTCATTGTTTGATTGAGCTTACTAAACCAAGAACATAAAATGACACATTTTAATTGGAGTAAAGTAGCTTTTTATGGCTTGCTCTTTATTAGCATTGTACTAAACTGCAATTGCACGCAGTACGTCATATAATATATCATTTGAAACGATTCTTTGCATATCCAAATGCCTATACGTGATTTTTCGAAGGTTCATGTTTAATTACAGATCTAATAAATCTTGATATCGATAAGATTTCATTTAATTTAGAACCATTTTTTTCTTCTTCATTGTTTGATTGAGCTTACTAAACCAAGAACATAAAATGAAATATTTTAATTGGAAGAAAGTAACTTTTTATGGCTTGCTCTTTATTAGCATTGTACTAAACTGCAATTGTACGCAGTAAGTCATATAATATATCATTTGAAACGATTGTTTGCATATCCAAATGTCTATCCGTGACTTTTCAAAGGTTCGTGTTTAATTACAGATCTAATAAATCTTGATATCGATAAAATTTCATTTAATTTAGAACCATTTTTTCTTCTTCATTGTTTGATCGAACTTACTAAACCAAGAACATAAAATGAAATATTTTAATTGGAAGAAAGTAACTTTTTATGGCTTGCTCTTTATTAGCATTGTACTAAACTGCAATTGTACGCAGTACGTCATATAATATATCATTTGAAACGATTGTTTGCATATCCAAATGTCTATACGTGATTTTTCGAAGGTTCATGTTTAATTACAGATCTAATAAATCTTGACATCGATAAGATTTCATTTAATTTAGAACCATTTTTTCTTTTTCATTGTTTGATTGAGCTTACTAAACCAAGAACATAAAATGACATATTTTAATTGGAGGAAAGTAACTTTTTATGGCTTGCTCTGTATTAGCATTGTGCTAAACTGCATATGTACGCAGTACGTCATATAATATATCACTTGAAACGATTCTTTGCATATCCAAATGTCTATACGTGATTTTTCGAAGGTTCATGTTTAATTACAGATCTAATAAATCTTGATATCGATAAGATTACGTATGCGTTTTTACGAAATGTTATCGTTTACTTAATATATTATTCTATGAATTGCATGTTTTTCCTTTTCTATTGTTTATTTAATTTTTCAGACTATATTGGTGCCATCAGTTCGTCAAAGTGTTATTGCTGGTCGCTGTCAGTCGAATTACGTGGAGTTTTGTGAACCTTATCGTGAGACTAGTCGGCAATTTTTAGGGATTACTAGATTGTAAAATAGATAATATTCGAGTTAGGTTTAAGCTTCTTTTTGTAATTTTATTATTATTAAATAGACGAAGGAAATGTGTAAAGAAAGGGGATTTTATTTGTAGTATTTATTCCTCCAAATCCCCAAGAAAGAAAGAAAAAAACAATTTTAGTTTTAAACGTAATTTATTTAAGAAACACTTTACAATAATTAAAGTTAACAAAATCAAAACCAGAAAGAATATAAATAGAGATAGCATCTTTCTTTTTTTTTTTGTGTCTTAAAACTACATAATTCCAACTTCTTCTTTTTTAAACTTACAAATATACAACAGAAACACTATTTAAATACACAATAAATCATACCTACCAACAGTGCCATAAAAAATACTCGGCAGATATTGTACAGGACGTACAACCTATAAAACAGAAAAAAAAAGCGTCAAATGTTTTTCGAAGCCAATTACTTCTATGGAATGGACAAACGATTTTATAAAAATTGTTTCTAAGGGAAGACAAACCATTTTCGAAGAGAAAAAAAAATAATTTTCTCCAAAAGCAGGTACTAGTTTTAAAAGATTAATTGTAATGGAAAGCAACGAAATTAAAGATGATAATTTTAAATCGTCTAAATGCTTTTATGTTTGTCACACTGATTAGCAACAAAATGCCTTACATTGCCTTTAAAAATTCCATTTGTGTCTCAAGGTGAAAACAGATAAGGCAATTATTATATTTAATTTATTTATAATTTGAAATTCCGGTTTGCAAATTATAAACGCCAATAACAAAGAAAAAACAAAACCTTTCCCACAGATGTTATAAACAAATTAAATTGAAATTATAACCAGATAGTAATTGCCCATCAAACTTTATATTAATCATAATCATCAGAAAAAAAAATCTAATTTAAACTACTTGCACTTTGTGACTGCAATTAATTTAAAAAAAAAAGTATTTTGTAAATATAATTATTGATTAATTACTAACTAATAATATACCATGTGATTCAAAATGATTGTCGTAAAAAAAAACTGTTTTCCGGAAAAATGTATCTATACTTATTACCAATTTAATGAGCGAAGTTAGCTACATACAAATTTCATACTTTAAATGAATTTTCTTGACATTTATCGACATTGGCGTGCGTGTTGTAGTATCTTTCGATTATTTATCTTATAATTTTTTTTTCAAATCGTTTATATTTACATCTAATATCACCAACAATAGTATTTCTGAATACTGTAAGAAAATAAGGCAATTTATCTGTGGTAACAGCTCAACAAACAGGTAAAAAATCAATATTAACATTAAGTGAAATAGTTTATTACATTTTATAATTTTATAGGCTTATCATACACTTCAGCACAATGAGCTGTCAAAAGCAAGTTACATTTTCATCCCTATAAAGTTTCTACGGTACAGGAATTATTACCATTAGATCACGATAGGCGATTGGAATATTGTCATTGGTTTAATAACAATTTAAGGGACGATGACTTGCTAAACAAATCATTTTTCTCGGATGAAGCTGGTTATCTAACAGATTATATCAATTTACAAAACTATTGTATCTGGTCTGCAGAAAATCCACACGAATTTCGAGAAACGCAATTGCATCCCGTAAAAATTGAAGTTTGGTTAGCTATGTCCAGGCAACGAATAATAGGGCCAATTTTCTTCGAGGAAACTGTAACTGCCCAACATTACCAACAGATGCTGGAATTGTTTATTAGAGAGTTACAAGAAAATGAGCTTGAAGCAGGTTATTTTCAGCACGATAATGTTCCAGCACATACTGCTCGACAAACCTGCCAATATCTTCAACAGTTTTTTGCTGACAGGTTCGTTAGAGCACAAAGATGGCCATCAAGATCGCTTGATCTAACCCCGTTAGATTACTTCATGTTCGGCTATCTAAAAATAGATCTATAGAAACCCATGCATACCATAGAAGAACTGAGAGATGCAGTTTTGTCACTAATAATTACACTATTGTAATGTTATAATTTAAAGTAATAAATAATTTAGTTAAACACCAGTTAGTACTGAATTGTAAAATCATAATTTAGTAAAGTGAAATTAATTACATTTCATTTTTACAAGCAGAAACACCAATCCATAGTCGTTTATATAATGCCAGTTCAACTATAGATTACGTTTTCCTTATTTATGACAGATCCGTTTACTTTCTTATGTTCCAACACTGACTTAGTTCAAACCTTCATTACAAACACGCAGCATATACCTACACCTTGTTACTATCTATAGGAGCGGAATTGACAATCATTTTGAATCTCTGTGTATAATATTATAGTA
This sequence comes from Protaetia brevitarsis, assembly GCA_004143645.1. Lineage (NCBI taxonomy): Eukaryota > Metazoa > Arthropoda > Insecta > Coleoptera > Scarabaeidae > Protaetia > Protaetia brevitarsis. The sequence goes on from RXPK01000072.1 coordinate 536,099, forward strand.
CAAAAAACAGTAATAAGTTAGATGGCAGTTTAGATTGATTGATAGTTGCATTTGTTTAAAAATATATCAATAAAATTCGCTTCAATTATAAAAGATATGACGTCACACATCCCAGATAGACGTATATAATTCCAATAAATTACGAATCGCAGAATTAATTACTAAAATAGGAACTTCTAGAATCGATTACGTGTGGATATAAAGATTGCAGTCGGCGAAGCGATTCATTTATTATTTAGTTGTTGAAGCGATCTGGTAAGAGATAAACGAAATGTCACTGAACTGTCACTTAGTTGAGAAAGTTTGAAGCGGTGTTCCTCAAGTTGTGTTGTGTGTGATTTTCAAGAATGAAAAGCCGTTGTAAGAGGATGTAAAAATTTTCCGGACAGTTTTTGTTGTTATGTTGTATGTGAATTATATGTTGCAAAATCGCAAAAGAAGTCAATCTCCCTTATGTTGTATCATTTACGTTAAGTCAAACTGCAATTACCCAAGGAAAGCGGATAAAATGTGGACACGTTGTTATGTCAATTACTAATAAACGTCACAACATAGAATTATCATTCATCTACTAGCATGATTATAAATTATAACTATCAGAGTACACCGAGCAAGAACAAGAGAGGAGTTATATCGGTCCAAATTTCTAAATCTAACTTCACACACAACAACAGCTTCCCAAAATGGCAGTTTGTTATTGTTTACGTTCGTATCTACTACACAAATTAGTTTACTCATCCGTTTAATCTATATGATTTACTTGTTTTATTTATTTATTTTACGTATTTTATTAGTTTTGAATTACTGCTGCAATTTTAAAAACATTGAATGAACTATGATATTCTTGTGTAAAAGGTAAGATCGGTGGCCAGTGGCCATAACATTTACATACTTTCTTATGTATATTATATTGTTAGGTTTAAGTGAAATAACTCAAATAATCGTGAAAGAAGACACCAATGGGTATCATGTTGCAGTGCCAGTCACTCTCGCAAGATAAATGTTGATGCTAACGATAGTCGCAGTTTCTTGGGATTTCCGAATGAATCTAATATATATGACACGACAAGAATTAAGGAAGTACATGAATAAGAAGAGCTATTATCGTTGTGCAAAGATTCCTATTAGGTCACATTAAATCAATTTATTTGTTAGATACACATTTTAATCTAGATTGCTATTTATCGCAATAACTAACTTAATTCATTTTATGTTCACTTTTTAAAATAATGTGATTTTGGTTTGAACTGCATTCTACTGGTATAAATATTAATCACATTTATTCACATTATAGACAATTAGATATTATAGTCTACGTCTGAACTCTATCCACTTGTGCACCCCCGGACATTATTGTTGACAAACCAGTGCAGGGTCAGATGTTAGAAATGAAGTAGTCGAATAGAAAGGAACAATCTTTGTATCATCGCACAGAACGATATAGTCATAACTCTTGAACCCTAATTAAAAGTTATTGTGTATTCGTGTCAGAAATTGAAAAGTCCTTCCCACCGATGCTGTTTTGCATTTTTTAAATTTATATGAGAAGAACCACAACATATTTATTCCTGAAGAATCTTTTACACTATAAAAATATAAACAAAGATTTATTTCACAAAAAGGAAAGAATATGAACATAATTATCGTAAAACCTCTGCAAATATATGTATCACTTTTAATCAACATTATTTACTGGAATCGTGTTTTCTATTACTATAAACTGTTCATAAATATTTGCAACAAAATCAGAATATAAAAAACGCATAAATTTGTGTATTTTTTTAATCTATTTTTCTACTTCCTTTAAAATATAAATTACTCCACACGGTTGAAAATCTTTACAAAATGGCAGCTGGGCTTGAAGGTCATTCAAAACGGACCACTCAAGAACAATGGATTTTTGCGAACATATCCTTACTGTAATATACTGTGTAACTATAAAATTAGACGTGGTAGATATAGATTTGGTCTTTGGTTATGCCTTCAATTAAAGATTTTTACAAGAGTTATTCAAAAAAAAAACCATTAAAATTGTTTTTTTTCTGCCTTTTCGTTGATATTTATTGATAATATGTGTTTTGTTTGTCATATTCTTAATTTTTGACTATTTGTACCCAGTACATATGAAATGTAAACTGACTGTATCTGTAATGGTAATTGCAAATATAACCACATTATTATTATTATTATTATCATTATAATCTTTAGTTGTTTATGAGAAACTTAACAAATTTTAATGTTTTTTTGACATTAAATATTGATTATTTTCCCTTTTTCTTAATACAAATCAAACATAAGCACAAACAAGCGAAAAATTACTTTGCGATGACATAAATAATTTTAAAGCAAGTGTTGGAAATAATCAAAAAATTCAAATACGTCTAATAATAAAGCATTTTTTCGTTTACGAAAATCAATCAAACTCACCGTTTCAATTTCAAACGTGCCTCCCTCAAACTCCTAACAGAATCGCGCAAGACATAAATCCTGATCCCCAAGAAGTGCTTCGTCAGGAACTCTTCCCAATTCAATTGTCGCAAATCGCAGAAAAACAACTTCCTATCTTCTCCGGCCATTTGGTCCACGACGCAGTGCATTCTTCTCGACACGAAGGTGAAATCCCTAGTCGTGTAATACGACAGTTCTAAACTACTCCTGTAGAGGGCTTTGAATGTCTCAGTGAACCTGGAAATTCCAAAAAACAAATCATCACGCTGCCAAAAAATCACCAGGCATATTCACCAAGGCTTTCGACGAATAATGGCCGCCACGACATCGCAAAATATCCCGGGAAAGAAGTGAAACATCGCCATGGTAAGGAGATGGAAGACGTAGTTTTGACGCAAACCGATAGATGGCCACCAGATGGCGTGGATCGTCGGGTAGGTTTGTGCGTTTGTCATCGTGGAAGCTACGAATCGGCCCCAAGTTATGGGGTTATCGGTTGACGTTTCGAAATGATATATGGGCGTTCTGAAATCGCCCGATTTGGATCGGCTCTCGAAATGTACGCTAGTATGGGCGGAAACTGCTATTAAAGCGTTGGCACACATATCGGCTGGTACTAAGTTGGCCGTGTGATTCTTGTGGCAATGCAGACTGGTGAGTAGGCCGCATGATATGGCGCCGATGATGCCAGTGATGCCGCAAAATGTGTTCACGTAGCCACCGATTGGTTCTTTGTAGGCAGAAATTACTGCAAAAGGTTTTTGTTGTAGGTTATGTAAAAGCTTGTTCGTTAATGACTTAGACCATGAATACTAGTGATCAAATATTATACCAGTATGCATATGGTCGAAGAAATATTCCACTGGCGTACGATAGATGGCACCACAAGTATTCTCTATGGAAATATATTACCACTACAAATGCACAATGGAAAATGCTGGTGGTGTCATCTATAGTGCGCCAGTGGAACATTTCTTTGAGCATATGTATGTATACTGGTATAATATTTGTAGTGATGTATAAAACTGCTTCTTTACGTTAGTAGTTTAAAAAAGCTGCTACTTTTTGTAGCAGTTTTCCTTAAATAGCGGTATACCTTAAATACCTTTTCACGCTGCCCCAAAGTGTCTTTTGTTACCGCTATTCATAACATTATTATTGCTTGGAATAAAATTGTGTCCACCTGGGCTTGACAAAAACAATATTTCTTTGTAGTTGTTAGAGAATTCAGTTTATTTTTTATTCTCTTATTTACTTAAGCGGATACGATGTTCGTATATTCGTTATTTCTAGATTTTTCTTTACCGCGTACACACATAAAAATTAATACTTAATATAAACAAATAGCCGGCAGTACGGCTGAGAAGGAAGGGTGCATCATTGCCAATCTTGAAAGTCAAGCAGCAATATGCGGTACCGGTTGTTGGTTGGGTCACCATTCGGACAACACTTCTCAGTGGCTCGGTGTGTTCCGGCACTCTAGCCAAGGGCCTTCAAGGCCTGTAGTGCTGAGTTATTATTATTATAAACAAATAATGTTTACAACAAATATATGATAAGTTCATATATGCGCGAACAATTGGTTATTTTAAAATGAAAATAAAATCAATTTTAATCTAAAACAATCTTAGCGTCCCCAGAAACAAGTAGTATGTTTAAAGTTGATCATTTAATAATTTTTAGCAGGAATATAAGATTTGTTTGAAAAATGCAAACATCGTTGTTTCAGTTTACTATATGAAATATTTATATTAAAAAAAACGGAAACTTTGAATTACGAAAATCATAACTTTAACTACAGAATATGATATCACCTATATGACTCGACGTTATATTTAAAAATAGCCGATTATTTATGTGGATAAACGTATAGTATGTTTTAAATGAATTTGCTATTTGTATAAAAGAAGCTTAGAAAATATTTCATATATACATGTAAGCTTGTCCCTCGAAAATAAAAGACGTGTGGTCTGCTATACGATTTTATTAATACTGATCTCTTATACATGACTCAATGTTATTGATTACGTCATTCTCAAACGAAGGGACCATCGGGTTCCCGCTTCCTCCTTACCACTTGGCCCTTTGCTATCATCTCCATTCCCTTTCTACGGTTGGCAACTGTAGATGGCGCTTACATACATATTATATAATGAAAAACAGTGCCGACCAGCCTTCGTCAGGGTAATAAAACTAATATATTCTGTCTGTTGAATCAAACTACTCAATTTTTCATAACCTCAGTATTTCATTACGTTTTCAAAAATGTTACTTTTTTAAACTCAAGTTTTAAGTATTGTTATCTTAACATTTAAATAATATTTTTGTTAGTATTAAAGCAGAAAAAATTAAAGTAGTAAAAGTGTAAGTACTTACAGTTTTTAGGACTATCCCAGAAATATGTATGTTAGCCTTAGGAAATGCAAATGTTAATTGTACTGTTATATTTGCGAAAACCACTGAAAAATTGCAAATTTTATTACCATACATCTGAATTAGGTTGTATAATTAACTGTTTATTCGAATATCAAATATCAAATTTGTAAAAATATAAATTTGAGTTTTTCTTTTGATATATAGATCTTTTTCAAAAACAGAAAATGTGTATGGTAACTCTAAGTAAAAGAAAAGCTCGCAACCTCCTAACCTTACTAACCCATGAGAAGTATACACGATTATACGAAGATAAATATCGATGAGTCAATACAGTGACCGCAATCACCGTTTATAATCACCGTGATTTATAAATCACATTCACGACTCACGACGTGATTTAAGAATCACGGTTTCGCTCATCACTACACACCACCCTCTACCAGGCAAGCACAGTCACGTTCGCCGGCGTGACCTTGAATCCACCAATCGCAGCTCACCTATTTTTGTATTGCGAAATAACATGATTTTAATTTAAAATTACCCTTAAATATAAATCATTGAAATGAATATAGGCTTAAATTTAAACTTATGACATATTCTACCCAAAAATTAATGACATTCGCTATTATTGTAATGAGATTAACCGTACCTTTACTTTGAAAGTTGGAATATGTTCTTTTTGGAAGTATTTACTCGTTTGAAGCAACTATTGCAAAGTTTGTTTTAACAGAAAAATATTCAATGTTAAATTACCACTTAAACATATCTGAAATTCCACATAAACAAACAAATATGCTACATACAAATAACGTATTTTCTATTCAAACTTTTAATTTTTAAAAGAAATATATGATAACAAATAAATACATATTTTTAATTTAAGAATAGATTTTTATGTGTGTACGCTTGTCGTTTATTTAACACCGCTAAAATAGAAGTATTTTTAGAAATATCTTCTTTATTATATTTGTTAGTTCATTTTTACATTTTTTAACGGTGAAAAAACATCTATGATACATAGATAGTGACACAAAATAAACATGAACTGTTTCTTAGAATAAACAATTTCCTGAATTTATAATATCAAATAAATATAGCCTTTATGTATTTATCTTTGTTCCTAGCAGAAGCAGGTTGTAGCTGCTAACGTAAAGAAACAGTTTTATACATAAATAGTGTTTTTTTTATTTTTTCGGTGTGTTTGTTTAACCTTTTTTTTGCTTTTAATTACAAAAGAAAAAGTTTGGAAGAAAATTAAAAGGATATTATCTTTCTTTGACGTACTTTTCAGAAATCTTCATAATTTAGTCATAAATACTGTTTATATCGGTCAGATATAGAAAATTTTAAATAAAAATCTAAACTGGTTTTCAAAAATCAAGTTTTAGTACATTTTGCAAAAAATATAATTCGCATTCAGTGTTAATTATAGGACATTTTTTTATATATATATATTATTGTGATTTTCCCGGCTAACATTTTTTTACGGAAAAGAAAAATAAATAAATAACTTTATTTAATTAGATCTGCCTTTTCTTTGCAGATACCTTCCTACAATGATAGACACAATACAATTCCATTAATAAAACAGTGCAATCATTAATAACATGTATAATTTATTAATAAGTTTATATCAGAAACATATAAATAGTATGAGAACTCTTACTCCAGGTGAGTATAGTTATTTGGAATATTCAAACAAGTATTATCAATTATCCAGTATAATTTAGATTCTTTAATTCAAAAAGAAACTTTTAAAATATCCCGCGCTATCATAAGAGAATAGAAAACCACCAACCACGTTTGCCAACTTATAAAAGCTCAGAATTTTAATCTCATACGAAATAATAACCTCAAAATATTATAGAAGTTATACATTCATTTATATAATAATTTAAATAATGTTTTGACCAGACACCTCGTTTATCGGTTCATACAGACGCCAGAGTACCTCCGAATGTGATTTCCTTGTAGTGACAATCCAGATTCGCTCGTATATTCACCACCTTCGTTACATTCAGGATGTATGATTAGACTCGGAACAGCAAACACATGCAAAATCCCATGTAAAACATGTACCCAGATATAGTAAACACAAAATTTGTGAATTCATCCCCTACGATATACCAGATATACCCCAGCTATACGGTTTAATTCATTATATTCAATGAGAAATGACAGCTTTTTCTAAGACTTTTTATCAACCCCCCCCCCCCCCGTAACCAAGGATTTTCATACATTTTCTTTCAACGGATTACATTGAGTCACTCCCCATTCAATTAAAATAGATACCTAGGATACCAGGCTATCGTACAGTTGTCAGACGATAAGTTATATTCAACTTCCATGACTACTAATACGATTTAATCCAAATTATACTGTACTAACAAACAGGTGCGTACATAAAATAATAATTACATTTCAATATGGTTGGTGGTTTCCCTCCTATGAAACACAGCAATATATATATATACAGGATGCTCGGTAAGTAGATTATCAAAAATCAAATTTCATGTGTAAAAGCAGCTTCTATAAATAAAGCATTTTGATAAAGTTTTTTTTTTGTAATAAAAGCCCGATCAGAAGAAAAAGTATTCTTCGTTTTATGTTAAGAAAGCGATTTTATACACAAAATTTGATTCTGGCAATTCAGTTACCGAACACCCTGTATATATACAATTAAATGTATTAATGATAATAAAATTCCAAAATAAATCAGCATACTCCGGACTTAGATTAAATTTTCGTGAATTTTCAATTTTGCACTGCAAAAAAGTTATACCGAGCGTCTCGATTCGTAGGTACCAACCCTAAATTTCCATACATATTTAAACAATTTTTTTTTGATATACTTCCTATTTTATGGGAAATAAGTTTTCAAATTTTAAATAGAACATATCCCAGTAAACCAAATTCAAATTTCCCGCAATTATATTTAGTAACTTTTCAATTTAAAGGTATTCAAATACCTATTAATCTAATACAAAATCGTAGGTAATTTCATGATTTAATGTTGAAGTTACTAAAAATAATTGCGGGAAATTTGAATTTGGTTCACTGGGATATTTCGCCATATTTGGAATTTGACGTAATTTTTCTAAAAAAAAATACGATTTATTTATTGGTTTTCGTTAACTCGTTCATCGAAATTCAGAATTTTAATTTATCAATCTAGGGTGCCATGAATGTACGGAAAAAAAAAATCTGTCAAAATTACGCTATAAGAAATTAGATTATTAGAAATTAAAATTCAAAAAACAAAAATCACAAATTATTACTTTTTTTTTTTTCATTATTATCTATCATTTTCTATATCTGCCAACAAATAATAAAAACTTTATTTTTTCTTTGTATTTTAATATAAAGTCGTAGATTTTTTTGAGTTGATTTAATAGGAGGAAATTTTATCTTAAGCTGTACGAAATTGAATATTCCATTTATTTCTAATAAAAAAAAATAATCCGAAAAAATTAAAAAAGAAAAGATAGACTCACACATAGACGGTCTAAAAATGACAGCAGGACAATTTTCCCCGAACTTTCCGACCAATTCCTCTGCCACAGCTTCGTAAACGTAAAACTGTTCGGATATCTCTGCAGAAGCCTAAAATCCACCCAACACCGAACGAAAACCTCGCTTTTAGGAACGATTTAACATGTTATGGGTGTTGTACCATACCTGGGTGTCATCTCTTCCATTAATTTATCGTCCAAATTCTGCGCTAAGTTCATCAAACGTTTCGGATCCGTCGGACAGGGAAAGAATCTCTCCGAAATCACTGCGACGTCACAGTGTGCGTAAGCGGACGATACGTAGACAAAATTCTTTAAATCTTGCATCGATTCGCACAGCTGAAGGAGTTCGTAAGTTCCGCTGACGTTAATGGCTATTGCTTGCTTTAATTTCTGCGTCAGTTTAACCGTGCCGGCCAAGTGGAAGACCACATTCACCTTACAAATGCATTAAGAACAGTTTATATACTTCATTTACCATAACAGACGAGGTACGTCATTACTTGCAAATTCGGGCCATGCAATACCATATTATTAAAATAACCAATTAACATATAACTTATTCATGTTCAATTAAAGATACTATGTTGGTGCCTACTGCTTTTTAAATTGCATGCTTGTCAGATCTTCCCAATGTATTCCTACCAATTTAGTTATAGCTGTCAACTGTCAAAGGGTTATATTCTGCATTTGCAGTAAAGTGTGGGAATTTGCGTTTATACTTGGTATATATTTATTTAAAATAAGTAGTTATTACAACTAAACCATATCGAAACCATTGTGTAAGCAATCGAAGGAGTTAATAGTTTCGTTAATCGTGTATTTCGACGTAGAACGCAAGAACAACGCGCCATTCCCGTTAACTTTCGTGCGAGAAGTATAAAATCCATATATTTTTTAATGTCATATTCTTTACAGTATTTCGTTTTTAGAGAGTAACGAGTGTTCTAAACATTCATGTTGCAAACATAAGCAAAATTTCATCCATGAGTAAACAAGGAATTACATCCACTGACCCAAAACGAAAATGCATACGAAATAAATGTTGTAAAAAATGATTATTCTACTCATTGTCAATGTGCTATTGGAAACACAATTTACAATATGTACGAAAACAGTGAGTATATACAAATATTGCTTACAGAAGTGGTTCTTTCACATACATTTTTCAGACTAACATAACATTAAACATTTTGAACAGTGCTCTTAAAGAAAAAGACATTTCTATAGTTGAAACACATTGTTGTGGTAGATATTATTTGTTCTCAAAGAAAAGGAAGTTTGTTACGAAGCAATGGATGAAATATGGCAGATCGGAGGATGCATACAATTGTACAAAGCGGATTGAATTAAATTAGTCTGGAAATTTGACGTACTTGGTGTACAACATATTGGAAACGAAATTTAGAAGTAGTACATCAGAGAGACTGGTTTGGATAGAGAAGAAACTTGCATACTAATCGTTACTGTGAATACTTTAAGCGATAATGGTCCCGATAAATTTATTGTACTCACTTGAGCTTTTTTTTTATTTTTCCACTGCTATCATGATTAACATACTTTAAATCCTAATTTTCAAAAAGAATCATCACTAATATTAACGGTAAATGTTATTTTAAAGAGTTTGTTTATTCACCTGTCAAAAGTGTTTGACACTTAAATAACCTAACGGTTTGTTTACGTTTTGACGAACAGAAAATTTGCAACACGGTCGTGACGTCATAGCAAACTGACTCACGTAGTACCTCATCTGTTATAATAACTGAACTTACAAGTGCGTTGAGAACAGTTTTTAACAGGTTTTAAATCGACTGGAATCTGTATTACATCATTACATATTTCTATTCGATAATTAAATGGAGTATAACAGCAATTTCATAATTTTTCTAAGCATATAAATAAGCATTTTCACTTACCTTTTGTATTAAACCGTTCCTATCACACTCACTCAATCCTAAACCCGGTTTAAGGCTATCACCTCTTACAGCTACTATCTTCTCAAGGATTGAACTGTCTTTCTCTTTAATACCGTTAAAAATCGGATCTCTCAGCAAGAACTCCACCCTCTCCTGCACATCTCTACCGTACTTAGGCCTGATCAAGATGTAAATCTTAGAAATATCAGGACAAGCACGTAATAGCTTCTCCACGAGTAATCGGCCTAGAAATCCAGTGGCCCCGTTATTAGAACGTTCGAGTTGCAATAAAATTTCTGTATCGGTGTTAGAGGTTCTATAACTTCGATATCGTTAACTTCCATGGTCACTTTTAACACGTTTTTTTTGAAAAAAAATTACTGTTTGCACCTACGTAATGATGCTATTAACAGCGCTGATGTGGACTGACAGTTTAGTTGAAGTGACGCGTCACTCGTCAAAATGGCGGGTGAATGTCAAAAGTGCGATTCGAATAATTTTTAGAAAAGTTAAATTGATTCCTTTCTTAAGTCTTTTTGTGGTTTAAAAAAATGATTTTATTTTTAAATTAGGTTTCAAAAAACAAATCTGCTACAATCGTGATTAATATTGCGTTTTTATTTTAATTATTATTAATCGGATTTGAATGCAAAATTGACCCGGGAAATTTAAATTTCTTGAGAAAGACTGTATGTGAAAATTAACAAACAATTATACGGAATGACTAAATAAGCAAAATTCAAACACACGAAACACGCGGCCACGTACCATGTGATTCAAAATGATTGTCGTAAGAAAAAAAAACTGTTTTTCGGAAAAATTTATCTACACTTATTACCAATATAATGAGCGAAGTTAGCTACATACAAATTTCATACTTTAAATGAATTTTCTTGACATTTAGCGACATTGGCGTGCGTGTTGTAGTATCTTTCGATTATTTATCTTATAATTTTTTTCAAATCGTTTATATTTACATCTAATATCACCAACAATAGTATTTCTGAATACTGTAAGAAAATAAGGGAATTTATCTGTGGTAATCAGCTCAACAAACAGGTATAAAATCAATATTAACATTAAGTGAAATAGTTTATTACATTTTATAATTTTATAGGCTTATCACACACTTCAGCGCAATGAGCTGTCAAAAGAAAGTTACATTTTCATCCCTATAAAGTTTCTACGGTACAGGAATTATTACCATTAGATCACGATAGGCGATTGGAATATTGTCATATTGGTTTAATAACAATTTAAGGGACGATGACTTGCTAAACAGATAATTTTTCTCGGATGAAGCCTGGTTTTATCTAACAGACTATATCAATTTACAAAACTATTGTGTCTGATCTGCAGAAAATCCACACGAATTTTGAGAAACGCAATTGCATCCGTAAAAGTTGGAGTTTGGTTAGCTATGTCCAGCAAACGAATAATAATAGGGCCAATTTTCTTCGAGAAACTGTAACAGCCCAACGTTACCAACAGATGTTAGAATTGTTTATTGCATAGTTACAAGAAAATGAGCTTGAAGCAGGTTATTTTCAGCACGATAATGCTCCAGCACATACTGCTCGACAAACCTGCCAATATCTTCAACAGTTTTTTACTGACAGGTTCGTTAGAGCACAAAGATGGCCACCAAGATCGCCTGATCTAAACCCATTAGTTTACTTCATGTTTGGCTATCTAAAAAATAGGATCTATAGAAACCGCATGCATACCATAGAAGAACTGAGAGATGCAGTTTTGTCACTTAATAATTATACTAATTGTATGTTATAATTTAAAGTAATAAATAAATTTAGTTAAACACCAGTTAGTTACTGAATTGTAAAAATCATAATTTAGTAAAGTTAAATTAATTACATTTCATTTTTACAAGCAGAAACACCAATCCATAGTCGTTTATATAATGTGAGTTCAAATATAGGTTACGTTTTCCTTATTTATGACTGATCCGTTTACTTTCTTATGTTTCAACACTGACTTAGTTCAAACCTTCATTACAAACACGCGGCATATACCTACACCCTGTTACTATCAATAGGAGCGGAATTGACAATCATTTTGAATCTCTGTGTACATAGTCTTGCAAAAACAAGATTTTTTTATTACTATTACTGTTGGTGCTACTTATTTTTGGATGTCATGTGTAACTACTTTATTAAAATAAATAAAACAAACAATATTTTCAGTTTAACTATTATAGGTTATAGGTTCTTTGGAATCTATACGAATAATACGAAACCGATTCTAATTAACAATTAGATAACATAACCACACATAACCAACGTATGCGCTCTCCACTACTACTTTTGACAGCGCTGAGGAAGGCAGCCTATAATTTCTACGCTGAGTGAATTAGTCAGCCGCTGTTTGTCAGCGACAGGTCAGCTGTTCTATTCAGGGAAGTTGCTTACTAAGCTTCTCAGCCGCTGATCGTCCCTGAGCGCGCCCAATAATACGGAATGACTAAATAAGTGTTGTATAATGTGTATATACCTAACTAATATCAAACGCACACTTTTAATATATATATATATCGTTTAATCTCTTCGGTTACAACAACTTTACTCTATATCACCATTATTATTTTTCTACCAACTTACATTACAAAAATATCAACGACAAAACATCTAAAACATACAAGTTCTACGGATCAATTCTCCTAACATAAGCAAAATTTGAGGAAACGCTGTATTACTAATTTCATTACAATGATTGGATGAAAATATTGATTTGCGTATCGCGCAAAGTACACTGTTGAAAATTTTAACACTTTTTTGACTAATTTAATAGTCAGGAGAGGTCCACACTCTTTTCGTGTTATTTTGTCGAGAACTATAGAAGTTTAAATTTGACGAGCAAAGATAGTCAAGTATTGTCTATTGTTAAGGGGTTATTTTGTCCAACTGACACGTGGAATTATAAAATACTTCTAGTCACATTTTATTTGATCTAGACTAGACAAATTTACTAGCTGTTTAACTAAATGAATGCGATCTATTGGGTGTTTCAACACCATTTTCTAAACACAACGTCTTTTTAATATGCAACTCCTATTTCTTAGTGCTATAATATTCTCTCTTTAAGACGTTTTCTCAATTATAAATATCCAAAACCACTCATTCACAAGTTGTGGTTCAGTTGTGAAACCATTATAAAATTAAGTGAATGTTTATGCTATTTGATTCAAGTCTAAACTAATTGCGTAAATAGATGTTCCCAATACATCTTTAAGATGTTGAAATTTTTTATGCCCACTGGAATTAACGTTTAATAACACGAGGTTACACTGGTGGCAAGTCAGTCACATTTGGTGGTTTGTTTGGATATGTTAATACGGAGAATCAAACACGAAAACAGGTACACGTGCAATGCAGGTGGTGCGTATAATGCAATACTGTATTAGAATAGGTGGGGTTTCTATATTTCTATCCGAGGGAAAAATTCTGATTGGTTTCTGAATGTCTAGAAAAATAGTCAATCCTCATATCTAAACAAAGAATTCAAATTCTAGTCATTTCTGTTCTGTTAAATACGCGTAGTCAACTCGTCTGGCAAAGTTTGGAAAAATCAACACTAAAATATTTGACTAGCGCAAAATTAACCACAACACCGTAATATTTTCAACAGTGTAGTGTAGGATCAGGACAATAATTCTCGATCTCAGTGTATTATATTTTTAATTTATAATAAGCATGTGTTTTTATTTCGCAAGATACACTTTGCAAAATATAAACTTTTGATGATAAAACTATCTGCTATTGAGGAATTAATCAAAAAGTCGCTATAAGAATTTAATATTTTTCATTGTACCCAATAGAGAAAAGTATTCTTTTATTATTGATAAAATAAAATAAAATAATTACGACATCACAAGCACCATTTAATTCAGGGAATTACAGAGATGTTTTATACATCTCGTTGCAAAACCAACATGTTTGTTACACTATCAAATCAAAAACAATATCTTGTTGCGTACAACCCGATAAACTTTCAGTACTTCGATGTTTGTAAAACAGTCCCTTATCGAAGATTGGTAAATAAAGCAAGCAGCTTCTATCTCTTTTCTGCATCGTATAAAATATTTTTATCCATTCTTAAACGCAGACGTTGCAACACACGCATACAGTTTAGAGTTTAGATTGAAAATTAACACTTGGCATTAACTTAATATAACAAGCAGAATGTGTGTCAAATTATTGGCGCTTTTAATATTGGCACGTGCGAGTAGTGAAATTTCTAGTTTCGAATTGACGATTATCCACATGAATGATTTCCATTCGAGGTAAAGTAAATGCTGTGACATAATTGCTTTTATCACTAATGTTAATTTTATCTATATAAGTATACAGGATATTCCACGTAACTGGTTCTTTAAAAGTTTATGATGTTCTATTATTTACTTATATTTGAGATTTTGGCACCGGTACCTGTTCGATTGGAACTATAAATGTAAAATACCTTAACCAAAATATCACTTCCGGTTGACCGGAAGTGGATGTCAACTTTCTTATTTTAAATAGAATGATATCATTTTTTATTCATTTTTGGATTCTACAACTATAAATACGTCAGTTTTCATTAGCTATTCCTATAGCTACATGTTGCCGTTTTTGAGTTATTTTAAGTTTTCTTTTTTTTTAGTCATAATCATTGCATCATTGAGAAATTAATATCTCGGTTAATACTGCAAGTAGAGACTCCAAATTTGCTATGTTATGAATGTAGATATTACTCTAAGAAACGGTAAGCACACTTTACATTCTAACATACAGGGTGTTCAAAATTGAGGAACAAAGTGACATATTTTCAAATGCAGAAAACTCAATTTTTTTAAATAGAACACCCTGTATTTTAATTCGGAATTAGGAAGTAAATATCATCCCCTATCGCTTTATATGAGCATTCCCTATACCTATCTTTAATAGATTTTGAGATATGAACGACTTTTTGTTAAACAGACTAACTAGCCCTATCTTTAAATGTTTGTAGATGGCTCTGAAATGGATTCACGTCAAATTCATGTATTATTTTTGAATAACCATACAAGAATGTCTGTTCGAATAGTCATTTCTATTAATATTGCGTTGTACGAAAGTGTAATTACAATGATATACATAAACACTTTTGGTTAGTCAATGAATTTGACATTAATCCCATTCAGAGCCAGCTACAAACACGCAAAGATAGGGCTACTTAGTCTGTTTAACACAAAGTCGTTCATATCTCAAAATCTATTAAAGATAGGTATAGGGAATGCTGATATAAGTAATAGGGGATATTTACTTCTTAATTCCGAATTAAAACACAGGGTGTTCTATTTAAAAAAAAAGAATACTTAGTCTTTTTAACAAAAAGTCGCTCATATCTCAAAATCTATTAAAGATATAGGTATAGGGAATGCTCATATAAAGCGATAGGGGGTAATATTTACTTCCTAATTCCGAATTAAAATACAGGGTGTTCTATTGAAAAAAAATGAGTTTTCTGCATTTGAAAATATGTCACTTTGTTCCTCAGTTTTGAACACCCTGTATGTTAGAATGTAAAGTGTGCTTACCGTTTCTTAGAGTAATATCTACATTCATAACATAGCAAATTTGGAGTCTCTACTTGCAGTATTAACCGAGATATTAATTTCTCAATGATGCAATGATTATGACTAAAAAAAAAGAAAAAACTTAAATAACTCAAAAACGGCAACATGTAGCTATAGGAATAGCTAATGAAAACTGACGTATTTATAGTTGTAGAATCCAAAAATGAATAAAAAATTATATCATTCTATTTAAAATAAGAAAGTTGACATCCATTTCCGGTCAACCGGAAGTGATATTTTGGTTAAGGTATTTTGCATTTATAGTTCCAATCGAACAGATACTGGTGCCAAAATCTCAAATATAAGTAAATAATTGAACATCATAAACTTTTAATGAACCACTTACGTGGAATAGCCTGTATACACATATATATTTGTTTTCATAGATACGATCAAGTCAATCCGGATGGAGACAATTGTCAACCGAATGTCACAACTTGCATCGGCGGATTTTCTAGATTATACACGGCCACCAAGCAGTTAATGTCTAAGCGGCCAAATCCGATTGTTTTAAATGCAGGGGACAATTTCCAAGGCACTCTGTGGTACTCGATATTTAAATGGAATGTTACGCAACGATTTTTCAATTTACTACCGTTAGACGCTATGGCAAGTTGTTTTTTTTAATACTTGATGGTCGATAAAAAGGGTCTTAAAATTATCCTTAGACAATTCAAATATTTAATTTTATTATATTAGGTACTTGATTCAATTGGTCGAAGATCAATGACTTAAATATATGATTGCTGTAAGTGCATAATCACATCGCATTTAAAATAATCATTTTTTCTTTATCACAGAGAAAAAAAAAAGCAGAAATAGCTAGTTTTCGGACTTAAAATTTCAGTTTTAAAAATTTGAATAATAATTTTTGTCATGGAAAACGCGTTTTCAATGTATTACTGTCAAACACTGACAATTGATTACGTCGTTTGATGCTTGTGAATTAATAATTATCCGTTAAATGCCTTAAGATGGAGCTTTAAATTGTGGTTATGACAAAAAACCTCATTGAGATGCTATAATTCTTCTTATTTAACTGCTTTTTTCTCCCTCCCTCGAATGACAGACTTTGGGAAATCATGAATTCGATGACGGTATAGATGGACTGGTACCGTTTCTAAAAACGACTAAAACTCCTATAGTTGTGGCGAACCTCAACGATACTTTAGAGCCCAAGTTACAAGGATTGTATAGTAAAAGTATAGTGATAAATAAGGCTGGGAAGAAAATTGGAATTGTCGGAGTTCTAACCTCAAATACAAAGGTATGTTTGCATTATTTGTAGATACATACGAAGCTCTTCAAATCGACGATTGAAACATCAAACTTTTTTCGTCAATAGCAGTATATATCATTGTTTTACTTCACTGGGAATTTGCGCACCAGTGGCGTGCATAAAATAATTTATAATGATGAGATGTTATCAAAATTTTTAGTTTTGTAATAATAATAGTATAATATGTCATAAGAGTTTGCTCTCCACTGAATAAATTATTTAAGCGCTCATAGCAGATGTACAAGTTACGGCCCTAGATGTTTTTTTGTCTGTTTGATTTTTTCTACGCTAAATACGGGAATATTTTTTTTTATGATTTATTTTCTATTTTCGTTTTTCAATTTTTTATTTTATATAATAATTTCCCCGTTTTAAATTTTTAAATTTTTGAATTTTTGAATTTCTGAATATTTCAATTTTTAAATTCTAAAATTCTGGAATTCTTGAATTTCTACATTTTTGAGTTTTTAATTTTTAAAATTCTGAATTTGTGAATTTTTGAATTTTTGAATTTTTGAATTTTTGAATTTTTGAATTTTTGAATTTTTGAATTTTTGAATTTTTGAATTTTTGAATTTTTGAATTTTTGAATTTTTGAATTTCTGAATTTTTGAATTTTTGAATTTTTGAATTTTGAATTTTTGAATTTTTGAATTTTGAATTTTGAATTTTTGAATTTTTGAATTTTTGAATTTTTGAATTTTTGAATTTTTGAATTTTTGAATTTTTGAATTTTTGAATTTTTGAATTTTTGAATTTTTGAATTTTTGAATTTTTGAATTTCAATTTCAATTTTTCCATTTTTCAGTTCTTCAATTTTTCAATTTCTTAATTTTTTTCCCATTCTCAATTATTCAATTTTTCAACTTTCCAATTTTGCAGTCTTTCAATATTTTAATATTTCAATGTTTCAATTTTTTACATTTTTTCAATTTTTTTTTCAATTTTTCAATTTTTCCATTTTTTAATTTTTCAATTTTTCAATTGTTCCATTTCTCAATTATTCAATTTCCCAAACTTTCAATCTTTTAATTTTGATTTTTTACTTCTTACTTTTTATTCCTTTTCCTTATTCTTTTTTTTATATTTTATTTTTATATTTATCACCTATTGTTATATAAATAGCGTAACAAAAATTAAAAACAAAAATACCATTACCATTTTATTTAGTGTAGAAAATATAGCAAAAACGTAAAAAAAAATATACAGGATCGTAAAAAGTAAGGTTGAGCATGGTTCTTCAAAGCCGAAACGTTATATTGTAAATTTAACTATTTACATACATTTTTTTTCATATTCTATATGCGAAACGAATCATTTGCAGGCCAAAGTTCATTAAGATATTGAACAAAATATCTTAATGAACTTCATCATGTCAGGTACCTCATCTACCGTAAGTTTGACCACTTGACTGCGAGACGCCTGTATATAAAGATGTAATAACCTATACTGTTACCTATACCTCCATTTATATGGAAAATATAAATTTATAGTATTGATTAGTGTCGAGAAATTTAAATTTTATTCAATAGAACCCATAAAATAATCTGTAATAAAGACTAATAATCTTTTAAGGCAATTTCAAGAACAGGAAAATTATCATTCCGTAACGAACAGAAATCCATAAACGCAGAAGCCAAGAGATTACTGAAAAAAGAAGGCGTATTCACCGTCATAGTATTGTCCCATTGCGGCTATACGTTCGAGCTTGATTTGGCCAAGAAAGCGTGCCAGGTATCAGTGTTATAGTTGGAGGTCATTCGAATACTCTTCTATACAATGGTAAATCTTTAAAAAAAAATTAAAAAAACAATCCAAGTTCTAAATATCGTTTTTAAAAGGTGCACCACCTGTCGGCACACCTTCAGGTCCTTATCCGACGAGTGTGACGTCAATTCATAACAAAACTGTGTTGGTAGTACAAGCGGACGGCTACGGTAGATATTTAGGGAATTTAACTGTCAAATTTGACAAATCTGGCCAACCTGTTAGCTGGACCGGCACACCAGTTTACTTAGACGAGAACATCAGCAGGAGTGGGTACAACCAATTTATCGAAATTTCAAAAAAAAAACATTTATACCATTTCTAATTTCGCAGATGAAACGATCGACGCCATCTTGGATTGGTATCGCGAAGAAGTGGAAAATATCGGGCGTAGAGTTATTGGCAGTACTGACGTTCTTTTAGATTACGAATCGTGCCCATATTCGGAATGCATCTTCGGCGATTTGATAGCGGATTGTATGAGGAATTACGTATGTAATTATATTTACTATTTACGGGAGATCGATGTTTGATATATTTTGGTGTTAATAATGATCGCAATTTACAGTACCTCGATAAGGGAATTAATGTGGGGATCGCTATGATTAATTCTGGATCGATCAGGACACGGCTGAACATAGGAAGTAAGTTTATTTATTATTATTATTATTTAGTCATATTCTAAAGCCGGTGCGTTACCTAAAGGTAGTACCCGAGGCTATCCTAACAGCCAGAAACATTACATAGATATTTTTAGAAATATTTTTCGTGAGAGGTTTTTGAATATATTTTTCATATTTTTTTCTAAATATAGATAAAATATTCAATTAAAATATTTATTCCATATTTTAAAATTAATGTAAGCGCTATATTTTTCTAAAATATTTGTAAAATATTTATATGAAAATTGAGATTTTTTTTATGCAATCTATTTAATTTGTCAAAATGAACTAAAATTGTTCTTGGTTATTTAGAATGTATAACGTCGATAACAAAAAGTTGAAACATACATAGAGTTGTCTAAAAGGCAAGAACTTGTTTTTTCACACTGACCATACAAGTTAATAATCAATAATTCTGGCATCTTTTAAGGCATATTGAAGGTTTATCAAATTAATCACTATTTTTTAATTGAAGTGCTCTAAATAAAAAACAAACGTATTTATTATCATTTTATTTGAATAAGCCAATAAAAATGAAAAATACTCATTTTTAAGTCTAGCCTTGGCTGGTGCCAGGTATAACCCTATGGCTTTTTTCATATCTTCGGTAGTGGCGCTCTCATGGCGTTTCCTTGTAGCCTGTAAAACAATGCCAATTGTATTAGATCATACCATGAATAAAATATCCTACAACATTATCAACACCTACCAATACATTTGGAGCATTTACAATAATTGGAGTGGTAGCTATATTCTAATACTTACAATACTTATTTTTACTTTACTTCATAATATTTGAAAACATTCTACGTACAAACAATAAAACAACACAAGGTATTCTAACCTCTATTTGAGGTTATGGCCCTTATCTACCGAGATGAATCTCTTAAGCAAATCAACTAGCAATTTATCTGGTAGATGCAGTACATATATGATGCATAAAATTCCTACAATTATATTATTAAACGATTTCTGTACATAGCGATATTGAGAATTCCAATTATCTTATAAATGCCATGACCTGTTCAAAGTTTTGCTTACCTCGTAGTCACCACAAAAACTAAAACACACCCCGCAACAATTAATTACACAGTTAACCCTAATCTACCCTAATCGTATACTATTATAAACTATAAAGTGTAACGAACAAACGAATGAAAACGTTGATGATACGCATGTGCGCGTATGCATTCTATGTACCTAATCCATAGACGCATAAACAATACTAAATCATATAACAGCGGCACCGTAATGAATAGAGGTGTTGTGTTGACATTCACAACTTACAAATATTACAAATAATATAATACAAAACGCAGATATATTAATAGAAAAGTTACAGCGCTCAACTTAGATACTAATTAAATCATATTAGATATCTATATATTATCTAATTTAATCTTTAAACTATCATTTTAAATAGGTACATACCTACTTAATATGTATGCATATTTTACCCATTTTATATTATTCGTCCTACGCACCAAATGTACAAAAGCAAAAATTCAATCTTTTTTTTTGTATGAAATAAATATTTAGAAATACAAAGCAAAATATTCTTGCAGAGTTATGAAAAAATATATTGAGAAAACATTTGCAATAAATATTATTAATGCTAACATAACATATATTTTTTTAAATGTTTCCTATATATTTTTCTATAATATATTTTATGCATATTATATTATATAACTAATATTCAAGAAAGATTTAATATTTTTAAATATTTATAAAATATGAAATAAATATAGTTGGCCACTGGGGTACCTGCTATTTCTATAAGTACTATATGGATTCCATAACAATCCCAGATAACAATTTAAGCTTTACACAACCTTTGTTTAAGGTTGTCCCGACAAGCGAAAAAGCTTGTCTGTAAACTTATCATTGACAAGGGTGTAAGCTTGTTGCAAGGTTATGTCAAGGTTTCTAGTTAGCCTAGCAATAACGCATATCTACTAAACGATATAAAATCAGGTAGTACTTACTTTTACAGGAAAGATGTTTCAAACTGTTTTAAACTGAAACAGCTCAAACACAGCACAAAGACACACGACACAATAAACAATGGCTCGCAATGGCACTCGATGACAACATAGCGAAATGGCGGTTAAACCAAAAAAAAAGTCAAAACTCGATAGACGATGCAGGCCGAATCACTCCGGAAATACACGAGGTCACCGTAAATGATATAATAACCTTGTCACAACCTTTTCATCGAGGAAGTTCTGTAAATGTTGTTGCTGTGAATGCTACGGCAACCTTGTTTCAATGTTCATACTGTTTGTTGCTTGTTGTCGTAAATGATGCAATAACGTTGTCATAACATTTTACTGTCAAGGTTGTCGTCGATAATTCGAACAAGTGAAAAGCTTGTCGTAAGCTTCCATGTTATCTGGGATTAACCCTTTAGCTAATTATCCTAACTTCCGCTACTCATCAGTGAGTAAACATTCAAATGAAACATGCTGTATCTACCCCACCGCATTCACAATGCGAATCATTAACCCCATCCCAATTCTACATAAATATGATTACCCAATCATTATCAAGTTTATCCCTAAACAAAAATCTACATCTAGTGTTATCTAGCATTTTAGGATTTCGATCATGGATGAAAACGATTCCAACACTAAATAAAATCTAATTAATATACCTACTTTGCAGATATCATCGTCAAAGATTTAAAAACTGCTATACCGTTCGAGGACACCATCAATTTGGGATACCTCAAAGGTAGGCACTTAAAATCCATCATGGAAAAAGCGGCAGCTCCTAGTCACTTCAGGAAGACGGATTTTCGAATCAATTTGATCCAAATATCTGGTAGGTTTTAACGATTCGATTTTCGAGTGAGTTTTGTCAAACATTTCCTCGATTAGGTGCCAAAATCGTCGTGGATATGAATCAGCCGGTGAGTTCCAGAGTGATTTCCTTCAAAATCGAAACTCGCAGAGGCCGAAAGAAACTCTACGAAGATGTTAAACCTGACAAATACTATCCTATAGTATTGACGACTTATTTAGCCCAAGGCGGAGATGGTTATAAAGAAATTAAGGAGAATCTAATGAATTTCACCGTAGGGCGGGATTTAGTGGATGTCCTAGGAGAATACATTGGCCAGAGAACGCCTTTGAATTTACAAACCGATGGTAGAATAGTTGTTAGAGATCAACAGAAGTCCGAATAAATACATCTTTCTGTTTAAATTGTAGTTTTATTTATTATTAGAAGCGCAAATTATATCAGCATGTACGATATCTAAATGTATCAATTAAGTTTTTATCTTTTTTGGACACTCAAGGTATTTCTATAATACCCATTAGGTGAGTTATGACAGTACCATTCACAATGGCTAGAATGAAGGACATTCCTCGCAACAAATTGCTTATTATTTCTGTACTTGTGTCATGTTTGGCGATTCCAACCCATGCCTGGCCACTCTCTATCATACATCTAAATGATTTCCACGCACGGTAAGTCAGATCGATAATAGTAACTATTCTTTTTTACGATATTAATTTCAAATTTCGAACTTGCATCGGGCAAAACACGTGAGATTATGTTAAAATAAGTAGTGCGACGGTTAGAAACTAATGACTAATGTTATATAAACGCCTGGAATGCTGTGTTTATACAGAATGTCCTACTCAGTGGCTTCATTATATATTTTTTAATACTTATAGCAGGACTTTGGTTTTTGAACTCGTCAAGCAAACTCTTATAGGCTTTATAATTCTTCTTCTTCCTTGTTAATATAAACTGCCTTATTTTAAATGGAATGACGTCATTTCCCTGCACTCAAATTGTTTTTGAAACAGTTACAGAAATTTTGTTGAATTTTCGACCTTTACACTTAAAAAAATATCATAAATATAATAAAATCAAATACTTTAAAAAGTTTTAGGTTTCACTAATGTTGATGTGAGTAAAGGGAGATAGGTGGTTAATGTTGTAGTATATTATTTGCCAAATTTCATATACAAAGTGTTCAAAAACTCATGTCACCCTTAAGTTATTTTTTTTAACGTATCATAATATTTTTTTATTACAGAATTGAATGCAACACAAAGTTCCACGTAGAAAAAAAAATCTATTCTCAACTTAAATCCATAATTAAGGTTAACTTAAATCATTTAAACTTAAATTATTATTTGCGATTTAACAATTATAATACAAACAAAACCTTGTTTAATAAATTATATTTGATTTAGATCTTTTTTAAAATATTTAAATCTTATCAGATGATTTAAATCTTAAAATCAGTAAACTGCGAACAATTTACAAAACTACTTTACTTCATTTTAAATATCTTAATTCACTACTTAATTGCAGATTGCTTATCTGTTTTAAAAACACATCATTAATTGTTCACGAAAGCGGATATAAAAACAAATAGTCTTGAACAATTGCCAATAAATTTATAAAGACGGCTATATAGAGCCACATAAAGTTACTAATACATACCCGAATCGAGTCGAACAACAATTTCAATAAAACTTTACCGTTAGAAGCTGACGATTCACAATATGCCATTTGTAATATATTTGACATGCTTTACAGAATAGTTTGTAAATAAGTATGTTAACTAATTTAACAGCAATAACCCAATGTAGGACAATGCGAACTAGCGTATCATTAAAAGACTAGGTTTATTTTATGTTAAAGCAATCTAAAACATATTGGTGTTGCTATTTGTAATGTATTGACACATTTAGGAACTACTTTATAAATATGTTAACTAGTGTAATAGCAATAACCCAATGTAGGACAATGCGAACTGGCACATCATTAAAAGACTAGGTTTATTTTATGTTAAAGCAAGCTAGAACATATTAGTGTTGCTATCTGTAATGTATTGACACATTTCGGAACTACTTTATAGATATATTAACTAGTGTAATAGCAATTATCCAAAGTATGACAATGCGAACTACTGCGTCAGCAATAGACAAGATCTATTTTACGTGCTTTTTTTGTTGTTGTTGTGGGGGTCGTCTGACATGGAGTCTCGGAAAGAAATTACCAAAAACAAATAATTTGTAAAAATATTAACTAGTTTAACAGCAATTACTCAAAACAAGACAATGCGTACTGTTGTGTCAGCAATGCACTAGGTCTATTTTGGATGTTTAAATAGACTAGAATAAATTAGTGTTGCGATTTGTAATGTATTGACACATTTAGGAAAAATTAAATACTTTTTAGATATGTTAACTAGTATAATAGGAATTACTCAAAGTATGATAATACGAACTACTGCGTCAGCAATAGATAATATCCATTTTAAATGTTTTTTTGTTATTGTTGTGAGGGCCGTCTGACATGGAGTCTTGGGAAACACTGCTGGGTTTTTGTCTTTTTATTTTTTTAAATGCTGAAATAACCTAGAACAAATTAGAGTTACTATTTGTTATATATTGACACATGTAGGAATTAATATTAGGGATTAACAAAAATGAATAATTTGTAAATATATTAACTAGTTTAACAGCAATTACCCAAAACAAGACAATGCGTACTGTTGTGTCAGCAATGTACTAGGTCTATTTTAGATGTTAAAATAGACTAGAATAAATTAGTGTTGCTATCTGTAATGTATTGACACATTTAGGAAAAATACTTTGTAGATATGTTAACTAGTATAATAGCGATTACCCAAAGTACAACAATGTGAACTATTGCGTCAGCAATAGAAGACAAGTATGACAATGCGAACTACTGCGTCAGCAATAGACAAGATCTATTTTAAGTGTTTTTTTTGTTGTTGTGGGGGTCGTTTGACATGGAATCTCCGGAATCATTCTTGGTTCTTTGTCTTTTTATTTTTTAGATGTTGAAATAACCTAGAACAAAATAGAGTTGCTATTTGTTATTTACTGACACATGTAGCAATTAATATTAGGGATTAACACAATAAAATAGCTTGTAAATGTATTAACTAGTTTAACAGCAATTACCCAAAACAAGACAATGCGTACTGTTGTGTCAGTAATGTACTAGGTCTATTTTAGATGTTAAAATAGACTAGAATAAATTAGTGTTGCTATCTGTAATGTATTGACACATTTAGGAAAAATACTTTGTAGATATGTTAACTAGTATAATAGCGATTACCCAAAGTACAACAATGTGAACTATTGCGTCAGCAATAGAAGACAAGTATGACAATGCGAACTACTGCGTCAGCAATAGACAAGATCTATTTTAAGTGTTTTTTTTTTGTTGTTGTGGGGGTCGTTTGACATGGAATCTCCGGAATCATTCTTGGTTCTTTGTCTTTTTATTTTTTAGATGTTGAAATAACCTAGAACAAAATAGAGTTGCTATTTGTTATTTACTGACAAATGTAGCAATTAATATTAGGGATTAACACAATAAAATAGCTTGTAAATGTATTAACTAGTTTAACAGCAATTACCCAAAATAAGACAATGCGTACTGTTGTGTCAGCAATGCACTAGGTCTAGTTTAGATGTTAAAGTAGACTCAAATAGATTAGTATTACTACTTGTAACGCATCGACACAATTAGGAATCAATATTAGGGATTAACAAAATAAAATAGCAGAAACAGAAATTACTCAAAGTAGGGCAATGCGAACTGCTGGGTCAGCAATGGACTAAATCTACTATTTTAGATAAATTAAAATAATTTATAACAAATTAATGTTGTAATTTGTAATCTATGCTTTTCGACTCTGTGTAAATAAATTATAGCAAGATAAATGAAAGGAAAATGGTCTCACAAATTCTTTAATACCGTACAACCGATTTCATCCACTGAGTGACATCTTCAGGTCAACTGAAGAATTAATTTTGCTTTTAGTGCATCGTTTGTGATTATACTATTATAACTTTAATTATTATTAAACAAATAAGCCATAATTAATAACATTTGTTTTGATATTTAAATTTTATTGGTGCATTCAATGCTGTAATAAAAAAAAAATAATAATGCTACATTTGAAGAAGAAAAAAAAATGTTGATTTATATACACATATTGGAAATGAATTTGCAAACTCCCTGTAAATGTAATTTAGCAAGTATTGCTGTAACACCGAACATCTACATTCCCGTACTGACACCAAGGTTATCAAAATTCAAGTGAATCGCAATTATTAAAAAAAAAAATGAGTATAGGAAACTTTAATATGAACTGTCCACAAATGATGAATGAATAGATCTCAGTCGAATTCCTACAACAACTTCGAAAAAAACCTAATTAACTAGTTTGGTGCGACAGCCTCTATATGTAAATAACCATTTTTTACTTTATATTCTAATCGAAAAGTATATACCTAAGTGAGAAGTGATTTATTGTATATATAATTAGCAAGTAAATCGTTTCTGGGTAATATACTTTGTTTACATCATCTTATTGTGTCACTGTGTCATGTGTATCTATTCTTCTTGAATGACAATAATTGAAACAGCAATTTTCTTGTATAGTTAATGGTAGAAAATATATATACTTATCTTTCTGGTTTTAATAACATACAAAAGGCGAACCTGCCTATTAAAAATAGAGTGATTATATATATATATTCTTAGAATCTATTAAATTTAAGTGTTTGCTAGAAGTTACAAAGATTTGATCAATACATCATTCATCGTAACAATAAAACAGCTGTTTTAGTTTTGCTAACTTCAAAGGTTAAGTGTAAGTTAGATTATCTGCAATATATACCTTAGTATCTACATTATCTTAAATCAGATTTTAAAACAAATAAAATTTACAGCATTAAAGTAATATATGAATTATGAGCAAAGTAAACTTAAACAATAAAGCTGTTTGAAAAGCCTGTTTTATATTATAAAAAAAGATATTTACTTGAAAAGTTAGCAAGATTAACACAAAAATTAAGTAATTATTCTAAAGGTGGTAAGTTGTTGTAGAGGTCTTTTACCTGAAAA
Source organism: Protaetia brevitarsis (assembly GCA_004143645.1). NCBI lineage: Eukaryota > Metazoa > Arthropoda > Insecta > Coleoptera > Scarabaeidae > Protaetia > Protaetia brevitarsis. Next base: position 563,587 of record RXPK01000072.1, read on the forward strand.
CTTTGCTTAGCAAAATGATTGAACACATGTCACAATTTATTATTATCAACCTCGATAAATTAGTTTTTGTTATATAACTGTCAAAAGATTGCACGTATAGATAGCTTTCTTTTTTTGGGATATTTATTTGATGTAGATTACAATATACATCAGGTGATGTTGATCTAATATCTCATAACTACTTAGGTATATTAAATTTATCAATTTGGCTATTTTAATGTTAATAGATCAATTAGAAACAAATCTAAATAAAGATATACCACTTTATACCGATTATATCATGGAATTAGGTAGCAATCTATGTGAAATGTACCTCATTGTAATTATTTATTATTATTTGATTGTATACAGGGTGTTTGCAGTCTTTTGATTTTATTTTTAAGTGATGATTAAACCCCTTAAAAAAAAAGGCTCTTAACACTAAAATGATTGATCAACAATTTGTGCAAAGTAAATGTAAACGATATCTTATTAGTGAATTTTTTATTAAGTTGACTAGTGTTGGTAACTTATCTCATCTGTTAAGCTGTTTCATTATTAATTGTCACCACAAATCACACACATATTAGATGCGTATTTCAATCATAGAAATAGAGTGGGGAGAACTTGCTTCAAGATGCACGAAACTTCTAATTTTGAAGGTGGATGCTAGCGGCTTACTTTGAATTGGTATACACATATTCAAGCACTGTATAAGTGTAAAACTGTCCTGTTCCTACTGCACTTTCCACGAAGATTATACCAATATTTACATCCACTGTTTCGAATGAAGTTATAGTTAATAAAACACAGTAACGGGCAATCATTGTGCGGTTTTTGTCTAATTGTGCGTATGCAACTTAATATACACTAATGTCAACCCCAGACAAGAAGTGTAGTGCACCAAAATTGCATCTAAGGTATGAGTCATTCAACTAACTCCCGCGCAAAAATTATGCAAAAAAACATTTTTAAAACAGTATATTTCTGATAACAAATACAACCAGGTTTAATTAAAGGTATACAAGGTTTAAACAATATACAGGGTGATTCTCAATATATGCGACAAACTTTAAGAGCTGATTCCTGAGGTTACTTTGATCATAAAAGTTCATATGAGTATATGTCCAAAATGTTTTGGTTTTAAAGTTATTGAATGTTTAATAATAAATTATGAACTATGACTAACACGATATACTATCACAGTTGGTTCTTCAAAAACTATTGTGTTGAGAGGGAATTGTTTATTTGTCATTTCAATATTTCTCAATAGTTGTCAGAGTATTCATTCAGTTTATTGCCAGTTTCTGTTTTCTAAAATGAATATACACGAATGCTGAGTGTGTGATATGCATTTCGTTTACGGTCTTGCCAATGAAAATTCGCGTGCTGCTAGACGTCTTTATGAAGAACGATATCCGAACCGTATCATCCAGCATCATTCCACATTTGCCCGTCTTCACTAACGTCTTAGTGAAACGGGAAATTTAAAAAAACGGACGACTGATAACGGGCACCCATCTACAGTGAGAACTCCACAAGTTGAAGAAATGGTACTAAATGAAATTGAGGAACATCCTACTACAAGCACCGGAAAAAATTGCGTTTGCTTTAAACATTACTCAGGCCACAGTTTGGAGAATATTGAAAGATCAACTGTTGTATCCATATCACATTCAACGGGTGCAGGCACATTTGCCGGCAGATTTTCCGCAAAGAGTGGCTTTTTATCAATGGATGCAATACAAAATCGCACCAAACTATTTGGCTCAACTATTCTTCACCGACGAGGCTACTTTCCCTAGAAACGCGATTATTAATTTTCATAATAATCACATATGGGCCGAAGAAAATCCGCACGAACTAGTGAATGCCCGTCATCAACATCAATTCTCTGTCAATATGTGGGCCGGAATTGTTGGAGATCACTTGATAGGTCCACATTTTTTACCGATGCGGTTAAATGGCGAGGTATACCGCAATTTTCTTGAAGAGGAGCTACCACTACTGTTGGAAGAAGTTCTGTTGCAATTAAGATTACAAATATATTTTATGCATGACGGTGCTTCAGCGCATTTTAGTTTAGTTGCTCGCGAATTTTTGGACAATACGTATCCAGATCGGTGGATAGGACGGGGAGGTCCACAACCGTGGCCTCCTCGGTCTCCAGACTTAAATTCTTAGACCTTTTTTCTCTGGGGTCACCTTAAATCATTAGTTTATACGACTCCCATTATTGAAAATGTCGATGAACTGAGAAATCGTATTATCGCAGCTTCTCAAACAATTCGAAATACCCCTGGTATTTTAGAACGGACTCGCCAGTCAATACGACGGAGGATAAAAGCTTGTATTGCAGTTGGGGGCGGTCATTTTCAACAGTTAGTAGAAGTTAATTTTGTTTTACTAATTATTTTGTTAACTTATAATAAAAACATTAATTATGTTAACTTACTATTAAACATTGTACAACTTTAGAACTAAGCGATTTTGGACATATGTTCTTATGAACTTTTATGAACAAAATAAGCCCAGGAATCAGCACAAATAAAATTTGTCGCATATATTGGGAATCACCCTGTATATTGTAAAAATACACATTTATATCATATCTTAACTTATATCAGACATTCTTCATAATTTATACGAGGTACTGAATGGACAATAATAGATGGATGCTTTTCATAGCCATACGCTCTATAACAAAAATATAATATAAATTAAAAAATTGCCAGTTGCAAGTTGCCATTGTAATATCTAATAAATATGAACATTAATATGAAATATCCGTATTATAGCTTTGAAGAAACCAGCCTCAGCTCTGGAACCTGCTATTCGGACAATTGCATCGGTGGATTTTCTCGTGTTTATACAGCTGTCAACCAACTATTGGCTGAGAGACCGAATGCAATCTTCTTGAACGCCGGTGACAATTTCCAAGGCACGCTATGGTACACGATGTTCCGCTGGAACGTCACCCAACAGTTCCTAAACATGTTACCAACAGACGCTATAGTATTTTCAACCGACAAATCCCCACTTACAATCCACCCTTAAACCTGGCAATCTTTCAGACTTTGGGCAACCACGAATTCGACAATAAGATCGAAGGCGTTGTTCCCTTCTTGCAAACCATAAACGCTCCAGTTGTCGTGTCCAACATCGACGATTCTTTGGAACCGAGCATACAAGGCTTGTACGAGAAGAGCGTGGTTATCGAGAGAGATGGCAGAAGGATCGGTATCGTAGGAGTCATCCTGTCAACTACCAACGTAAAACGATTTATATTAAATTGAATAGTACATATTTTAAAGTTGCCTGGTTGTAGGAACTATCTTCAACTGAAAATCTGCAATTCCTCGATGAATCAGAATCTGTAAATGCGGAAGCGCAAAGGTTGTTAGACGAAGAGGGAGTGTTCACTGTCATCGTCCTGTCACATTGTGGATACGAAATCGACCAAGAGATCGCTAGCAAGGCCATCTCAGGGATTAGTGTCATTGTTGGGGCCATTCGCACACGTTATTGTATACAGGTATGTTTTTTTTTCTGCCTATAAAAGAATAAAATCGGCACTTTTCAATTTGACAGCTGTCAAATTCTAAAAATGCGAACTAAATAAACATCACTCAGTTAATCTTGCAGATATTATATTCATGCTGAAAATAACATATTTTGAAAAATAGTGTCCTTAAGAGAGATGAAATTGCGATATACTCTTCAATTTGACAGCTGTCAAATTTTAAAAATGCATACCAAACAAAAATATCAGTTAATTCCAGTAAATATAATATATTTATATCGAAAGTAATATATTTAAAAAAAAATATTCGTGAGAGATGAAAATCCTGACATACTTTTCAATTTGACAGCTGTCAATGATAAAAATGTGTCAAATTTGCAAAATACAAATCGAATAAGGATTGAGAATAATAATAACTCTTGAATAGCGTTATCGTAAATGATGAACGTCTGTTTTGCTCTCTTCCTTGTGACAGCTGTCAAATTCTAAAAATGCATACCAAACAAAAATATCAGTTAGTTAATTCTAGTAGATATTATATTTATATCGAAAATAATATATTTATAAAAAAAATATTCGTGATAGATGAAAATCCTGATGTACTTTTCAATTTGACAGCTGTCAATGATAAAAATGTGTCAAATTCACAAAATACAAATCGAATAAGGATTGAGAATAATAATAACTCTTGAATAGCGTTATCGCAAATGATGAATTTCTGTTTTTCTCTCTTCCTTGTGACAGCTGTCAAATTGTAAAAATGCATACCGAACAAAAATATCAGTTAGTTAATTCTAGTAGATATTATATTTATATCGAAAGTAATATATTTAAAAAAAATATTCGTGAGAGATGAAACTCCTGACGTACTTTTCAATTTAACAGCTGTCAATGATAAAAATGTGTCAAACTAGCAAAATACAAATCGAATAAGAATTGAGAATAATAACTCTTGAATAGCGTTATCGTAAATGATGAACGTTTGTTTTGCTCTCTTCCTTGTGACAGCTGTCAAATTCTAAAAATGCATACCAAACAAAAATATCAGTTAGTTAATTCTAGTGAATATTATATTTATATCGAAAGTATTATATTTTAAAAAAATATTCGTGAGAGATGAAAATCCTGACAGCTGTCAATGATAAAAATATGTCGAACTCATAAAATACAAATCGAACAACAATTGAGAATAACACTCAAATAAAATTATCATAATTAATTTCTGTTGTGCGTTTCAGTGTGACAACTGTCAAATTCTGAAAATGCAAACCAAACAATATCAATTAATTAATTCATATAGAAAAATTGGCAAAATATGCAAAAACTCAAAAAATATGAAACAGACAATTTCTTGCAAATATTTGAATATTACATATTTATTTTAAGAAATATTATTATAAAAGTTCATTTCTTTATACTTTCCAGTTTGACAGATGTCAAAAATATGTGGCATTTATCCAACTCAAAACAAACTGACTAGCTATTTTTTGACTGATGATATCTTTTATGTCTAAAATACTATTTTTTTGAGAAATAATGTTACAAAAAATTGAATTTCTGACATACGTTTTAAATTGACAATCAAACATAAGAGTTAAATTCATGAAATATAAACCAAATGCTGCAAGCTTTTTTTGAATATTTCAATTTTATATTTTTCTTGCTAAAAATAGTTCAATTATACACCTGTCAAAAAGTTGAAGCACAAATCTAACACTATCAATTGTTAGATTTGACAATTCCATTTTATTCATTATAAAAATAAAGCTTTTTAACTAGTATTCTCATAAAAAATCAAATTCTGTTGTACTTTTTGATTTGAGAGTTGTCAAAATACAGGTTGAATCAATTCTTAGACTTCAAAATCACATTTTTTTATTCCATTTTAAAAATTATGCTTTTTGAAAAAGAAATATAAAATATCAGAAATTCTGACGATTCCTTTTTTTTTGAATTTAAGAACAATCAAGAATATGTCAAATTCTTGACATCTGACACCAGTTAGTTCTGTTTGAGATATTAAAAAATTGTGATCCTTCTTTATATTAAACAATATTACGTTTGATATATATTTTTACAGATTGTCAAATTTGGATTCTGAAAGTATGCTTTTTCAATTTGACAGCTGTCAAAGATGAATTTGCCAAATAAAAAATGATATACTACCAGTTTATTAATTGTTATAGATGCAAAAAATTGTGGGTTTAAGAAAAAAAAAGATCATTATAAAAGGTAAAATTATATTTGACAGATGTTGAGAAAGTACTGAACTTACAAAAAAAACACCAAATAATGACAGTTATCTAATTGCAATAGATACTTTAAAAAAATACAATGTTTTTTAAGCGGATTTTTTTTTTCAAATTTTATGATATTTTTCTTGCTAAAAATAGTTCAATTAGATACCTGTCAAAAACTTAAAATTCGACAACAATTCTTAGACTTGAAGATAAAATAATAATAATAAATAAATAAAAATTATAAATAAATCATAAATTATAAATAAAAAGAAAATGAGATTCTGGATAATATGTTTAACAGCTGTCAAAGTAGTTCAGTGTTTCTGCTGATGATGATAGGTTTGCTATCGAAACGTACGTCCAGTTTAGTGCAGTTTGTGGTGAGGGGTTTAGGAGAAGTTTGCAGCTGTCAAATTAAAAAAAAAACTACAAACCAAACTATCCTAATTTGGCTGATTGTCGCATATATTCGAAAAGTATGACACTTCGCATATTAGAATCGATGCTTTTTAAGGTATTGTAGTAGATATTTCTGTTCAGGTACACCTCCTTTTGGTAACGCATATGGTGAATATCCGACGGTAATACAAAATATCAACGACGAACCAGTATTAATAGTACAAGCTAGTGCTTACACAAAATACTTGGGCGACTTGCAAGTCGAATATGACGACGAAGGACGTTTGACAGGTTGGGGCGGTAATCCAGTATTCTTAGATCAGAACGTAGCGCAAGGTGAATATACTAGGAGCTATAAAAAAGCCTGCGAACCACGCATAACTTTCTTGCAGATGAAATCATCAACGCATTGTTAGAGCCATTCAGACAGCAAGTTGAAGAAGCTGGAAACGTGATTCTGGGCACTTCAAATGTCCTCTTGGATTCGAATTGTAGATACGCCGAATGTAACTTCGGTAATTTCCTCACGGATGCCATGGTAGCGCATGTAAGTATTATCTGAAAACTGGTTGGGCTTTTTATGGAAGAATTGTTGTTTCAGTACGCCAGATATCCCATACCGGTTGCAGGAACTTGGACGCCAGCCGCTATAGCAGTTCTCAATGCTGGTGGTATCAGATCGCCAATTGGTGCTGGAAGTAAAGTCAAAACGAACGATTTAAAAGTTCTAAAAATCATTTCATAACATGGATTCTTTGCAGATATTACTTTCAATGATTTGACTACGGCGAATCCGTTTGGTAATACCATAGATTATGGAGTTTTGAAAGGGCAGTTCATCAAGGATTTGATGGAACAAGCTGCTACGCCTTATAGCAACAAAAGGGTTACTGCTGATGTGAATTTGATTCAAGTTTCAGGTAATGTCGACATTTTTCTTCTTACTCCCATTATATTTCCACCACATTACATTGTTTAAAAATATAAAAATGTAAAAAAGAAATAAGTACTTTCAAAAAATATAAAAAATAGTTAAAATAATGTAAAGAAATCGGAAAAAAGTTAAAGAAATAGTTAAAAAGAGTTAAGAAAAAATAAAGAAAATAAAAATATAAAAAAAAAAATGTCAAAAATTTCAAAATATATTTAAAAAAATAAAAAATACGAAATTGTATTTTTTTTAAAACAGTTACAAAGTTTTTAAAAAATTAAAATAATAATGTAAAAGAAGTTAAAAAAATAATAAGATAAATGTAAAAAATTATCATATTTTCAAAAAATATATATATAAAACAGGTCGAAAAATTATTTTAAAAAACAGTTAAAAAGTAAAAAATGAGAAAAATAAAAATCAGAAATTTAAAAAAATATGAAAAAATGCTTTTAAAAAAACAAAAGTTAAAAAAATTAAAAAATATAAAAAAAACTCCCAAAAATTATTATATAAAAGTTATTTAACTATTTTTTAATTTCCATTTTTTTTATAATTATATAAATTATAAAAAAAATGGAAATTAAATATATTTTATATATATTATTTTTTTATTTCCATTTTTTTTATAATTATATAAATTATAAAAAAAAATGGAAATTAAATATATTTTATATATATTATTTTTTAATTTCCATTTTTTTTATAATTAGGAAATTTTTTTCATAATTTTTAAATTTCTGATTTTTATTTTTCTTATTTTTTACTTTTTAACTGTTTTTTTTATAATAAAAGAAAAATTAAAATTTCAGAAATTTCTAAAAATATAAAAATCAGACATACACAAAGAGATCAGACATATCCAAAAATAAAAAAATAAAAGGTAAATATATAAAAAAATCAGAAATTTAAAAAATACAATAAAAATGCTTTTTAAAAAACAAAAATTTCAAAAAAATTTTAAAAAAGTTAAAACTAAGAAAAATAAAAATGTCAGATTTCTAAAAATATAAAAAAAGGATTTTTATAGCAGTTAAAAAAATTTAAAATAAAACTTAAAGAAAAGAGATCAGACATTTCTTAAAATATAAAAAAAAGTTAAAAAGGTAATTACATATGAATAAAAAAATTAAAATTTTCAAAAAAACTTTTTTTTGGGGGGCAAATATTTTCCTTTACCCGTTTTTACCTCCTAAAAAATGTTAGAAATCAATAAAAAAAAAGATCAGACATCTAAAAATGAAAAAAAATCGGAAATTTAAAAAATACAATAAAAATGCTTTTTAAAAAATAAAAATTTAAAAAAAATTAAAAAAATTTAAAAATAAGAAAAATAAAAATGTTAGATTTCTAAAAATATAAAAAAAAGGATTTTTATAGCAGTTAAAAAAATTTTAAAATAAAACAAAGAAAAGAGATCAGACATTTCTTAAAATATAAGAAAAAAAAGTTAAAAAGGTAATTATATATAAATAAAAAAAATTAAAAATTTCAAAATAAAATTAAAAAAGGGCAAAGGAAAATAAAAAATGGAAAAAAATAAGAAACAAAAATGTCAGAAATTTCTAAAAATATAAAAAATTGTTTTTTTTTAAAACAACGGTTAAAAATGTTTTAAAAAATGTAAAAAAGATCAAAATTTTCAAAAATATGAAAAATATTTAAAAAAATAAAAAAAAATATGAAAAAATGATTTTTTTATGACAGTTAAAAAATAAAAATAAAGAAGAGACCAGACATTTCTAAAGGTATAAAAGTAAATATATGCACATATGTAAATAAAAGACATCAAAATTTTCAAAAAATATAAAAAAATGGGAAAGGAAAATAAAAGACTGGAAAAAATCAAGAAATGTAAAAACGTCAAAAAAATAAATACTGAATGATGAATTGTCGTTTACAAAGTTGATTAGATAATTATTATACAGGGAATCCACAAAATTATTAATTTTGGCATACTTTTTTATTTAATAATAATAATAATAATAATAATATCATTTATTGGCATTATACAAATTCTATACAAGTACATATCAAAATCATATATGCCAAAAAGGCTAAATCATTTCGATGAGTAACTCTATATATTATGTGATTTTTGCGTTGTATGTTGAAAATGATGTACTGGACATACGTCACGGAGGTCAGATCCATTATCACTTAAAGCATCTCTGCTATGATAATATCGTCCATCCTGTGGAAGGCAACCTTTTTGGGAATGAGATCAGACTATACGATTGCGACATATATTTTTAATAGAAATTTTTGAAATAATCTGAAATCATTCCAACCAGAAAGACAGATTCGGAAAATGTATATTGTTTACAGACGAATTCTTGTACAGTAGCTCCTGAATGAGTTATCCATTCTTCTTCTAATGTACCTTCTCTCATCCTGCATCTGTTCTGCATCATTTTTTGTTTTCAGGAATACGAGTGGTCATAGATGTTAGCCAACCAGTGGGTTCCAGAGTAACTTCTCTAAGAGTTCGTTGTTTCGAATGCGATGTTCCAGCCTTCGAAGAGATAGATCTAGATACATATTACCCCATTCTAGTACCATCGTTTTTGGTCACTGGTGGAGATGGTTTCAGCATGATAGCAGATAATCTCTTATATCATATGGTAGGGCCTACAGACATCGATATTTACTCTGAATATGTCGAACAACAATCGCCGATAATAACTGGATTGGACGAAAGGATAACCATTATAAGTGAAGTGAAACTATCTGAACATTATCATGGATAAAATGTTTAATTAGAACTAGGATGGAAATTGTAAAAGGTTAAAAGGTTTCGATTAAATAAAATTTAAAGCTTACATTGACTCTTTCTTCGACTTCTTAAAACAAAAACACAATAATGATTTTGTATTAAAAAAAAATGTATTTGCAGTTCTTAAAGAAAAAAAACTAGTTGATAATTACAAAAGTAAAATTACTCGATCAAGCATGCTTTATCATCATATCGTCTATCCAATTCCTATAGTGGGCAATTTTGACATACACTCCTGGTTTGTTGGCTTCACCACAATGCTGGCCCCAGGATGTCATTCCAATTAAGGTGAAGTGCCTGTAACACGTGAATGAGACATCTTACAATCTCAATCTCTTGATTTTGATCATCCAAAGAGGCAAAATTAAAGAATGAAAGTTTTTGATGTGGTGTTTAGATAATTTTGAAGATCGCACCAAAATTTCAATTTTTCTTTCAAAATATAACAGTTTTTTTTTTCCAAAATGAAGTAATTTAGAAGCATGAAATTTATTAGAACTAATGATTCGATAAAATTACAGCCAAATGTAAACAATTTAAAAGATTCCTTAAAGGAATAAGTACCACATTTAATAATAATAATATAATAATATATATATTTTGCAAGTAACCAATTACAGAAATTGTAAGTGTTTTGTTATTATGTAAAATAATATTTACACTTGTCAAATTGAATAAAATAACGTAAAATCATAAACAAACAAACAGATGTTACAAGCAGTTAATATAATACCATGTGATTCAAAATGATTGTCATAAGAAAAAAACTGTTTTCCGGAAAAAATTATCTATACTTATTACCAATTTAATGAGCGAAGTTAGCTGCATACAAATTTCATACATTAAATGAATTTTTTTGACATTTAGCGACATTGGCGTGCGTGTTGTAGTATCTTTCGATTATTTATCTTATAATTTTTTTTTCAAACCGTTTATATTTACATCTAATATCACCAATAATAGCATTTCTGAATACTGTAAGAAAATAAGGGAATTTATCTGTGGTAATAGCTCAACAAACAGGTAAAAAATCAATATTGACATTAAGTGAAATAGTTTATTACATTTTATAAGCTTATCATACACTTCAGCGCAATGAACTGTCAAAAGAAAGTTACATTTTCATCCCTATAAAGTTTCTACGGTACAGGAATTATTACTATTAGATCACGATAGGCCATTGGAATATTGTCATTGGTTTAATAACAATTTAAGGGACGATGACTTGCTAAACAAATCATTTTTCTCGGATGAAGCCTGGTTTAATCTAACAGACTATATCAATTTACAAAACTATTGTATCTGGTCTGCAGAAAATCCACACGAATTTCGAGAAACGCAATTGCATCCCGTAAAAGTTGAAGTTTGGTTAGCTATGTCCAGGCAACGAATAATAGGGCCAATTTTCTTCGAGGAAACTATAACAGCCCAACGTTATCAACAGATGTTGGAATTGTTTGTTGCACAGTTACAAGAAAATGAGTTTGAAACAGGTTATTTTCAGCACGATAATGCTCCAGCACATACTGCTCGACAAACCTGCCAATATCTTCAACAGTTTTTTGCTGACAGGTTCGTTAGAGCACAAAGATGGCCACCAAGATCGCTTGATCTAACCCCGTTAGATTATTTCATGTTCTGCTGTCTAAAAAATAGGATCTACAGAAACCACATGCATACCATAGAAGAACTGAGAGATGCAGTTTTGTCACTTAATAATTATACTAATTGTATGTTATAATTTAAAGTAATAAATAAATTTAGTTAAGCACCAGTTAGTACTGAATTGTAAAATTATAATTTAGTAAAGAGTTAAATTAATTACATTTCATTTTTACAAGCAGAAACACCAATCCATAGTCGTTTATATAATGCGAGTTCAAATATAGGTTACGTTTTCCTTATTTATGACAGATCCGTTTACTTTCTTATGTTCCAACACTGACTTAGTTCAAACCTTCATTACAAACACGCGGCATATACCTACACCCTGTTACTATCTATAGGAGCGGATTTGACAATCATTTTGAATCTCTGTGTACATGGTCAACAAACAAGACAAAACAAACACAAAACGACATAATGAATAATCAAATAGTTGTGATTACCACTGCTATAGACACAACTACTTCATTATAGTCAATGTTACGTAATTTTTATTACAATTACTAACTTTGAAGGGATATCTACTTAGAACGACATATCTGTAGTTGCAGCTACGTCTTGGCCACCAAATAAATTACTTTATGGTGCTAATAAAATAGTAATTGTTACGTCATTCTTACTTGTGGAGTCACTCTAAAGTTAATTCCTACACATAGTTCACCTTTACCTTCATGTAAACAAGCCAGAGGTCCACCACTATCACCATCACAAGCATCTATACCACCATCCAGAGGTCCAGCGCAGAACATACCATCAGTTATACTCTTGCCGTAGACGTGGGGCATCTTGCAAACCTCAGCAGGCTGAATGGGTATCCACCCAGCTCTAAGTTCCTTAGAAGCCACTGCGAAACATCGATAGAAACGTGAAATTAGACACCAGTGCTGTCCCCACCCATCAGTAAACTTACCAGCTCTCCCAGAGTGCACCGATCCGAAGCCAGAGATGGTGCAGTTCATCCCGACCTCGTCAGAGAAGTCTGCGGGCGGCAAACAAATCGGTTGCACGTGCCTGGTGATGTTGAAACCGTTTCCTTTCAACCTGACCAATGCCACGTCATTGTTCATCTTGGTGATTTGTCGAAAGTGTTCGTGAATGTAGAATTCCTCGATGTAAGCCTGTTGTTCTGTGCCTTCATCTTCGTTGACGTCATAGTCACCAGCGACGACTATGTAGGCACCTTTAGTGAAGCCATACAAGCAATGGGCTGCTGTTAGGACGAATTTTGATGAGATGACCACTGCTCCACACCAATGGCTTGGTTTGCTGCGACCTTTAACTTTTATGCTGGCCTATCAATCATTTTTATAAGAATCGAATCGATTGAGTGTTGATAGTTATTGAAATACCTGCCAGGGGTAATGGCCCTTTTGTGCAACAGCTCCTTTTACCACTCTGAAATGGACTTCGTCGTTTTCCAAGAAGATATCGTCATTTCTGTACCCGCATCTACCTTCTGGAAGGACTGATTCTGTAGTTTCTTCGGGTAAAACTAAGTTTCTGGGTGTACCTTTAGAATATTTATGTTTTCATTGATATAATACGAAATAAATATTCTATCGTTAATTTCTTTACCTTCATTAGCATAATCGTCACAAATCAGACCGACGTCTTCATTATGTTCGCAGTTATGTACACCCCAATCCCAGCGAATGCAATGCTCCAAGCTGCTCTCGTTGCCTTGACAGAAGACTTGATCCAACCATATGGGACCTTCGCCTGTTAAAATCAATAATTAAAAATAATTAGAAAAGGTTTTCTAGTCGATGGATTAACATTGTGGTAAATTCTGCAATTTGCAATTCTGTTGCGTTATTTAAGTTTTATTGGAATAGAATGATGTGATTGTTGGAAAAAAGGTAGAAGCACTTCTGTAAAAAATGCTATAACTTTGTTTTAACTTTTGAATAGTAATTGAATTGAAAAGTAATTTATTAAAATAGACTACTGTTTCAAAAAATACGTTTTTAAATCATATGCAAGGTATGTAGACGTTCCTAACAAATCTGCACGTGGCACCTTTTTCTTTTGTTAAATTCTTTGCTGTTCAGCCTAATTGAAAAATCTTCTATCTTGTTTAATGCTGCGTCTAGATAAAGTCTCAAAAGCTTCAATATTCAGGTACTTGGGATATGTTGCGTGAGGGAGGTGTCAAACTTTTTTGGACTAGAGCTCACGTAGGTACAATCGGTAATGAGAGGACCAGGAACAAAAGAATAAGGAAAAAGGCTCTTCTATTTCTTTGCTTCTTCTCTTCTGCTTCTATTTCTTTGTTTAATTACACTGGTCAACAAAATTTCAGATTTATTTTGCCCCAAGAGGGAAAGTGGATAAACTTACACTTTTACTAGTTGCATAATTAATAATAATTAAAACTATTACAGCATACCAGCTCCAAAATACGCTTCCTTTTTCACTCGAGCGGGTCCATTATAACCCAAAAATCTGCAGACCACTTTACCAGCATCCTCGTTGAAGTCATCGTCACAAATCGTACCCCAAGTCCCATGGTGTTTAATTTCAACTCTACCTTCACCTGGATGCTTCCCATCGGCTAACCTCATTTCAATCGGAGCCTAAAACATCTTTCCAAAACAACCGGCATTAACTTTTCGCCAGTGCTTACTTCGCAAAATTGCGTGGCTTCATCAGAATCGTCACTGCAATCATTAACACCATCGCAGATAAAAGTCGATGGTACGCATTCATTCACAGTTTGACACTTCCACATATCGTGGGCGCATAGTTCGTTGGGGATCTTGCAGACCACTCCTACCGCTTCCTTTTCCATGCAATTGCTGATACCCCAACCGCTGAAGTCGCAATCTCTGATGCTCGCTTCATTTCCCGTACAGACGACATCGTCCATTATGAAGAGGGAGCGATTTGGATTTAAGTACGGTAAAAAGTGGGAGTTTTTCTTTATCTCTGCCGCGCCCAAATCGAATCCTAGTTCTTTGCAAACAATATTTGCTGCTTCAATGCTGAAGAGGTCGTCGCAAACTAATCCAGTCTTTCCTAAGGCTGAATTTGAAACAGGAATTTTAATCTTATTATCGTTAGATTACACCCCACTTGGCAAGTAATGTTGCAGATATCCCAGTAATATTACATTACTTACTAGACAGCGATGTTAAACAAAAACATGTTACTGAAATTTTGCAGCAACATTAAATAATGATAGAGGTATTGCAGGCCATTACAGTAACATTTCAATGTAATCAGGAAAAAATATTTTAAAACAATGTTGCAAAAACAAAGACTTTCTTGTCAGAAATGTTGAGGTAATATTTAGTTATAACATTGCCATATTTACAAAGTGAATCATTACAAGGAATGTTACATGTAACATTAACATATTTAGATTTTATAAAGTGTAAGATAGGTACGTATGTTTCTGCAAATTTAGAATTTTGAAAACACAAAACTAACGGAGCAAATTTTCTCTATAAAGTAAATAATGGTAATGAAATTTTTTAACATTTTTTGTAGCCTATAATAACCACGTTAATGGGGTTGTGGTTGCGCACTGCGCACTTGTTAAAAGTTAGTATCGCTTGCCATCACAAGTTTTTTCGTACCGCGCATACACGAGTTCGCGTGAACCTGTGAACCCCCTCTTTCACAATATACGGTAATCGTGACTGGACAGGGCGTGGATAGGACCATCTTGGGATTGTGCGTCGCAATTGTTTTGATGAGAAAAAAATTCCCGTCAATAATGAATCAACATTATCAGGTAAGTTTTATTTATAATGCTAAAGTAGGTATGTCGATCCTTTCAAATTCATCGAAGATCTTTAAGACAGATATGCATTATGTATATCATAATCTATATATATTATAGTAAAACCTACCTGTTGTGCTATAACGATGAGCAATGTCACGTAATGTCATTCTTAGAATTCATAGTAATTCTTGATCAAATACAAAGTTTACAATAATTATAAACAGTGTTATATATAAAATATGCAGCTTATCCTCAATTTTTATATAAATAAAATAGCTTTTCTGATCTCTATTTTTGACGGTGTTTTTTTTTTTAATTTCAGAGAGAATTAGAAGAAATATTGTACTCACAGATACAGAATACGAAATAACTGTCATGGAATGGTTTCGTTATGCAAAACAAAGATTTGATAGAAAAACAGCAAAATGTTCAAAGGAATAAAATGCATTCAGGCCGTTTTTTATGTGTTGTGAGTTTTTGTTTAGATTCTATTCATGTTAATTTATATGCCCCATAATTTGTTTCCAATACTGAAGTTTATTAAAATGGAATTTAATGTACTTTTTTTTTAATCAATAAATGCCTTATTTCTCTTCTGTAAGCAGCATTTTACTTTTTAAAGTATTTATTAATGTATTTCGTTTACTTAAATAGCTATTTATAATATTATTCATAGTATTACTGTTTAGTTTTTGATGATATATAATGATATATAATTGACCATTTTAATGTATCTGCAAAAACAACTACAAAAAATGACTTATAAAATATTATATTATAAAAATGTCTTATCCATTATATTTTTCTGGCATTAATGTTTAAAGTTAATATTGTAATTTTAGTAAGTGAAGATAAATTCGTATAACAGAGGGCCCGATCTATCGAGTGTAACATGAAATATAATATTAACATTGAATTTCAATAAGACTGATTGAGATTCCGTTTTATATTAATTAATATAACCTCTCGATAAACCTCAACAGCATATTTCTTGTATAATGCAGCAAGAACTTTGGAGTAAATAAAAGATCCTAATAGAAACATTAGCGTAGATATATTTATAGAAACATTTAATTGCCACACTGTATCAATATTTCTCCTTTAACATATGAGAAATGTTACCGAGGAGCTATATACTTCAACATTAATCGTCATGTTAAAGTAATGTTACTCGAAGACCTCGTATTAACATTACTGGGAAATATTGTTTCGTAACATCGCTTAGGCGGACATTAAACAGTCGTAGAAATGTTACTGCATGTGGTACATTGTATATATTTTTGTAACATTTCGCGTTACAAGATAACATTTAGACGACGTTATAGTCATGTTATTTTGCCAAGTGGGATTGTAGATTTGAGGGAGTCAAGAGCACTGTTTTTGACAGTTTCAAAAGGATTTTTAAATGGGGCATCTGCACACTAAAAAATTTTGGAAATTTTTCCTGGTGAAAATCACTTTTTTTCGATAATTTTCCCCACTGAATCGGGATAACCTCTTGGAAATGAGATAAGACCACATTAATTCATCATCATCATCAAATAAGTTTTGATTTACCTACCTGTCACTTCGACAGCTCCTTCATAGGACTTCTCAGAACCAATCAGACGGATAGAATAACCCAATTCTTCCGCAGTGCAACCTTTTTCATCGTACCAATCGAAACAATCGTTGATCCCATTGCAAATCTGTTGCTCATCTATGCATTTCTGATTCGGGCACTTATATCTGTTCGAACAGTCGATGGAATGCTTTTTATATTCGTAATAATCATAAGTGGGTAGGATGAATAAACTGCCTGACAGACCTACATTAGTTTCCAGCAAGAAACAGGTACCATCCATTTTCCTGAAATGGAAACGCATCTCGTAGTAGGATAACAGAATATAATCCCCCCCAAACGATACCCACCTAAAATTGAAAGCTTTGCATGTGAAATTATTGGATTCCACGCAATATTTGGCACACAATGTTAGAGTAACGTTGTTGAATCTGACCTTCTCCTTAACGGCCATTTTGGTCGATGATAAATGAGTGAATTGCTCAATGTAGGTTTCGCAATTTTTCTCATCCTCACCATCAGGGCAATCCTTAAGCAATAGGAGGAAAATCAACACTTTTACCACATAAAAAGCTCCACGCTCAGACTTACCGAACTACCATCACAAACCTTTATACGATCTATGCAAGTATCTTTCGTGCAATGAAAATCATTCTCCGTACAAAGTTGTTTGAAAGCACCAGTTGGAACAACAGCTTCTCACCAAATCATTCACTTCAAACACGTAATCAGCGTTTGGATCAGTTGATGGAAATGGAGGCGGCCATCTTGTCGACGGTTTCTTATTCTGATCGTAAGTCCAAACGGTTGTGCTATCTTCCTGAAGGCGTTGGTGATGGTGTAGTCGTCAACCAGTAATTTTGATTCTGATTCCAACTATTATCTTGGCCAATTCCCGTCCATTGATTCGAATTCTCCTGATCAAATCGATTATTCTGACCTTCGAACGTGCTTCCACCTTCGTTACCTTGATTTTTCTGATCAGTACTGATCCACCCACTCATTATTTTGATCCTGATCGTACGCATTTCCCCACTGATTGCTAGAATGTTGATCATACGACGCCTGATCAACATTTTGACTGCTCTGTGTCCATTGCGCATTCTGCTCTTCATGGTTGCCTATAATTCCGCTTCTAGAACAGTCGACTTTATGCGGAAAATCGCAAACTTTACTCGCAGGATTGAAAACAGTACCAGCAGCGCAGTCATACGTATTTGCCACACCATTGACGCAATTAACGAACTTAGAACAAGTTGTAGGATGTGGATACAATCCTGATGTCTTAGTTTGGCAGTCTACAATGGTACTTTGAATGTTATCCTTTTGACATGTAGTTGTTGAATCACATGTCTTTAGTTTTTGATTATACACCAAACCAGGCTTACAAGCGCCGATGTACAATCGACCATATTTGCAGTAAAGGAATTTTGCACAATCGCCTGGATATTGGCTGAAACCATCGTGGATATTACAATAGTCATTGTCCAAACTTAATCTCGATATTTCAGCATTATCCGAATAAATCCCAAACTGCTGATTCTCCCATTGATAACGCCCCAGAGACTTTTGGCCACATCTATAATTACTTTCACAAACTTTGCTCCCTGGGTTATAGTACAATCCTTGGTGACAGATCCCCAAAAACAATTTTCCATTCTGGCATAGCAAAAATCTGGAGCAATTCTTAGGATGACTCGAAAAACCATTATTTAGACCGCAATAATTCATATCCAACC
Organism: Protaetia brevitarsis; assembly: GCA_004143645.1. NCBI lineage: Eukaryota > Metazoa > Arthropoda > Insecta > Coleoptera > Scarabaeidae > Protaetia > Protaetia brevitarsis. The sequence continues at coordinate 582,130 of RXPK01000072.1, forward strand.
CCAAAACATTAATTTCATTGCCTGCTTCGACCAGTCTGAAATTCTGTTGATTTTCAACACGATTCCCTCGTTGAATATGACCACAATTAGCGATGGCGGTACAAGCTTCAGTCGTCGGATCATAAAAAGTATTCGGATTGCAAATCCCCAACAATAACTTACCATCTGGGTTGCACAATAGGAATTTTGTACAATCGTAGGGATGTACAGAGAATCCCAAATGATTTTGGCAATAATTCCTGTCCAATCTTAAAATGTGCAACTCCCCATAAATATCTGCCGTCCTAAATCTTTCATATTGCACATTCTTCTGATGATGAGGAATATCACCATTAGATCCGCTCTGTTGACCTTGCACTTGACGGCAATTCGAATTATAGTCACAAATTTTCCTGATCGGGTCGTAGAACATGTTGGGGTTACATACTCCAAGCAATACCCTTGAATCATCGGTGCAAACAAGGAATTTGGAACAGTTCAAAAAGTGCGCAGTAAATCCAGGATTTAAGTGGCAAAATTCGCCATTCGTATTGTCCAAACCTAATTGGGTTAATTCATTTCCGATACTCTCCAATCTGTATCTCTCAAACCTTTGCCCAACTTGATAGGAACCAGCCTGATTATACTGGCCACATCTATAAGATTGATCGCAAGTTTTTTTCGACGGATCAAAGAAAAAGTTCTGATTACAGATGCCCAAAAGTATCTGTCCGTCATTGGTGCACAATAGGAATTTATTACAATCAATAGGGTGCTTAGAAAACCCTAAATTACTTTGAGCAATACGTTCTGGTCAACCCCAAACTATGCATCTCGCTCCAATCTCCACCAATCTGAATTTATCATACTGTTGATTGGCCTGCCATGTTTCTACCTTTCCGAATTGATTCGCCAAAGCTTTACAATCGATATTTTCCCGGCAAATCCCCCTTGAAGGGTCATAATACATATCCTCCTCACAAACACCAATAAATATCTCCCCAGAATCGCTGCAATATATGAATCTCGAACAGTTCTGAGGATAAATTGAATATCCTTTACGGTTGGAGCAATAATCTTTGGATAAACCCATGGAATAAGCCTCGTTCAACCCAGCCACCATCCTATAATTCCTGTTTAGATCATCTGGTCGATCTGTACTAGTGTAGATTTCACCAGGACTCTTGGAATGGCAATCTACGTTGTAAGGATAATCACAGACCTTGAATTTGGGATTGAAAACCGTTCCTGGACCACAGTCTTGGATAAACGTTTGCCCGTTGGCGCAATTTAAGAATTTCTCACAAATGGTTGGATGTGGGAATATACCTGAGGCACCTGCAGGACATTTTGGCGATGTATGAGTTGTGGATTTTGTATTTTGCTGCGCAAAATTAGATATTTCTGATTCTTGACCGATGTAAACAGGATTCACCCAGTGCAATCGATTCTCTTGAGGATGTGTAGTATAAACTCCTTGATTCGTGCTTTGGAGATTGTTAGTTCCCCGTCCCAAATTGCTTGAATAAAATCTAGCATCTCTTCCACTTTGGGCGTCTTCGAACTCTCCCAGCTGGTTATTGATGGTTATCCTTTGATTTTGACGTGAAACCTTGTGGTCGTAACTCATACGTAACATTTCTATTATATCCTTGAACTGTAACAGTTTTATCACCACGTGGTTGTTGCCCAAAGCTTGTTGGATGTTTATGAGCCAAATTATCAGTGCCAACACACAATGCCCTATGTGGATAATCGCAATTATTGCTTTAATATCAAACAAGGTCCCTGGGGCACAATCCATGATAAATTCAGCGCCATTGTGGCAATTTATAAATTTGGAACAGTCCGTATAATGTGGAATTATTCCAGTGAAACCTGCAGGACATCTGGCTTGTATTGCAGCAGTCAAGGGTTCCCTTTCTTTCAAGGCAACCTCCCTAGGCCCTGTTATGCACCTAACTTTATGACTGAAATCGCATTCAGACGTTTTGGGATTAAATAAAGTCCCTGGTGGGCAATTCTGGGCATATCCTTTACCCTTCCAGCAGTTTAGGAATTGATTACAAGATAATTCGTAAACGAATTGCCCTGTGGCGCCTTTTGGGCAAGTCTTGAAGATTTCAATCTTTTCTGCTTTATATTTGGAATGCTGATGAGGGGTAACATGAAGGTTTGAAGTTAATCTTTGCGGTTTTGCTGCTCGGACAAAATTGGAATTGATTTGGGTAAATTCCCCTGATAAATGATCGTTTATATTTGAGTGTTGGTCCAAAGTTTCTAAAGTGGAATTCTGGGAAATTACATGGTCGCTAAACCCTTCCAAATGGTCATTGATGCTTATTTGACTGGAGGAATTTGGATTGAATTCGTATAAGTTGGCATTTTGTATAGTATAAATATTATTTTTTGGTATCCTAACATTTCCTGTCTGTCCAGTAGCGCTAGAAACGTCATATTGAGGTCTCCTAGCACCTCCTGACTCTGTTTAAAGTTCTTGTGACGTAAGTATAGTTATATAAGGGTTGATTAGGTTGATACGTATACACTCTACTGTAGTTATGGTGAAAAGTGACGTTTTGTGGTCGATGAGTGCTCTGCCAGGTTAAGGTTTTTATGCCAGCCCTGTTGACTGTTGCTGTGTTTGTCCCATTGGGCTCAGCCACGTAAATCTAGCATGTTAAATTAATATGTTTTAGTATCGATTACTTCTCATTTCAAAATTGAGAAATTTTAAAAGATTATGGAGTGAAATTTAAAAATATTATACAACGTGTGTATAAATTGTCGCAAAAGCTACACGTAGCGACATACTTCGTTCGTTTCTGAATCGAAAATCTAAATGGTAAAATATTGTACTATGCTTCATAAATATTCACGAGGTTCTTGAAGTTCGGTTTTTTAGTTCCTTAATAAGCGTTTGTGTTCGTTATTTGTCGGTATAGTTAGCTGCAATTTTGAATTTAGACGATTTCTTATTCCTGTTTTTTCGTAAACAGTTTCTTTTTGATTTTACACTTCAACATTTCTTCATAAGCATCCTCTCATGAAAAACACATTTGGCAACATTGTAGGACAATGACTTTGTATTCTAATTTGATTTCAATCAAAACCATTACTGTCAAATTTTGACATTAATCTGAAGTGTTCAATTTTATGCAAGCTCTGCTCTTTTTCGTGATTACTCGTATTCTCTTGATTAGTTTTTCTGTTTCAGTGTTTTTATCGTTCTCGTATTATTTGTTTTGTTTATTTACAATGGTTTTTACATTTAATGAATATGCCGATATGTATATGGTATACGGTTTTTGTGATGGAAATGCTAACATGGCAGAACAGGAATATCGCGTACGTTTTCCAAACCGGAGACATCCTACTGGAAACGTATTTCGACGGCTGGACCAACGTCTACGTGAAACTGGTTCGTTTAAGAAAAGAAATGCCAACGCGTGGTCGACCTAGACAACGGCGTACATTACAACTGGAAGAGGAAATTCTAGACTCAGTACATGAAGATCCCTCCGTCAGTACTCGACAGTTGGCGTCCACATTCCATATCCGCAGTAATAACACCGTTCATTTGGTTCTACGTGAAAACCTTCTTTATCCATACCATATAACTAAGGTGCAGCCGCTCTATGAAAACGATAACATAGACCGTTTAAACTTTTGTCATAGTATCTTAAATAGGATTCAAGAAGATGGCGACTTTTTAAGAGGTGTTCTTTAGACCGACGAGTCTATGTTTACCAGAGATGGTGTACTCAATACCCATAATTTTCACCATTGGGCAGATGAAAATCCTCATGCGTTTCGGGAATACGGTCACCAAAGAAAGCTTTCAGTTAATGTTTAGCGGGTATAATAAATCACCGTGTCGTTGGCCAATCTATCTGCCAAATCGACTTGATGCCAACGGGTATTTGAATGTATTAGAACGAGATGCCATTGAATATACGCCGTAACATGTTTTACATGCATGATGGAGCTCCGGCACATTTTTCTCGTAATGTGAGAGAGTGGTTGGATGAACACTTCCCTAACAGGTGGATTGGTCGCGGTGGTCCTATCTTATGGCCTGCAAGGTCTCCCGATCTAAATCCTTTAGACTTTTTTGTTTGGGGTTTCATGAAGGTGAAAGTTTACGCAACACCTCCACAAGACGCTGACGAAGTTATAGGACGAATTAACGCGGCAGTATTAGAAATTACACCGAAAAGGCTTGAACAAGTAATACAGACAATACATCGTAGATTGCAAATGTGTTTACAAACAGACGGATATCAATTTGAACATATGCGTAAGTAATGGTGTCGCTAATTTATTACAAGAGATGCGTTCAAAAAATCAAAACTACTAATTCTGTTTTAATAAAGCTTTCTTATTGCTTTTCCCTATGTATATTTGTGTTATCCAATTTGTCATTTATGATTCTGGTCTGTCAATTTTGACAAGTATACCTAACTACCTATTAACTACCATTACGGTAGTATGCGACTACAGTGTTGCCAAATGTATGTTACTTTCAAGTGGCTCCTGAAGATGCATGAAGCATAGTACCATATTTTACCATTTAGATTTTAGATTCAGAAACGAAGGAAGAATGTCGCTGCGTATAGCTTTTGCGACAATTTATACACACGTTGTATAGGTAGACTTTTACAAACGGTTTTTGAATGATTTTCATGTGATTTATTAATAAAATTGCAACTATCTCACAAAATTCTTTAAATATTAAAACCTTAGTAATTATTAAAATACCCAGCTAATATTTAATGATTATTTGTTAACAAAAACCATAAATAATATACAATAACATACCGATTCTACCCTATTTAACACTAAAAAGACGCACAACAAATTTAACACTGACATTTTAAATCCGCTCACTCAAAAAATACTTTTAATCACGTGTTCATATTTCTACCACCGAAAAACTACATACATAGTACGAAACACTGCACAATACAACCGCCGATATTGTTATAATAAATAATAATAATCATAACAGATCTAGGAACTTATTTGCAGTAAATAACATTAAACAAGCTTATCTCCTTCGAAAGTTCTATATCTATATAACTTACATGTTGTATTTATCTAGGGTCAAGACATATACTTATGTCAATTGCTGATTCTTCTTCGAACGGATGATAAAACTGCTTGGATAACTCATAAACAATCTTGGGTACGATAATTTAGGCATTAATTGAAAGATTACTGCAATTACTAATAAAATGGGTACTTCTCAATAATGTACATATTTGAGGTTATATTTATATCGCATGGATTAAAATAACGCAGGTTAAAAGAAACTATATTATATAGAATCTTAAAAAGCATTTGTTTTGAGTTAATTTTAATATAAGTTTAAGAAAGGCACTACAATTTAAATTTGTCAATATTTCCATAACGTTAAATGTTTATAGATATAGAAAAAATTAGGAAATAAATTGGAGATTATTTGTTCAACAATGTTGAAGGTTTTTTTATACAATTCGTAAAACGTATCACAATTTAAACGTGTTGAAATTCCTGAAATTTTGTCATGCGTACTTTTAAATATTAAAAAAAAATTATTTTAATTAATCCTTTATCTCAAAATTAAGTTAAAAAAAAGTGCATATTCAGTATCTCAAGCGAGCAAAGTATTTTTACAATAAATACACTTGCAGTGAATGCATTATTCAAATTTAGTGGTGTCAGCCTTGCTAGTTGCTGTAGGTATGTCATATCTATGTTGTGCGAAAAGATTCTCTGTCAACTCAATTAAATTTTCGCCAAAATAAAGATCTTTTATAATAAACAACTGAAATTAAAATTGATTCTTAGTACATATATATTAATTATTTTTAAATCGTAATTTAAAAATTAAAAAACGAAGAAAAAAATAACGTTGACATTTGACAGCTGTCAAAAATACATATATCATTTTGATATGTACTATATATCTGATTTAAATTAATAAGAAATGGAGAAAGGCAGGATGGATATATAAATAAAACTCATGTTTTTCATTTGTTTCCTTTTCAATCATCTCCTTTTATTTATTTCATTTTATTTTACGAATATAAGCCGAATATAATAACAAAAATAATATGAATTTATACAACAATTCACCGATTTTACGCAATCCTTTTTTTTATCAACAATATATCATTATTTATCGACATTTTATTATTGTTATATTATTCATTCAAATTTACCGCGCGTAAAATTCAATCGTGTATTATAGATATTTTACGTCCAGTCTAAAGCTACATAAATGTTAAAAAAAAAAGTGATAAATTTATATATTTTTTTTTTTCTTTCATATATGAATATTAATTATAATTAATTTTTTCAGCAGTACATATATTTAAAACGTCGAATATTTTTTCAATTAAAACAAAAATACACATATACAGCGTGTTTATTTAAAACACAGTTTTATTGAACACTCTGTATATTTGAAAGAGAAAAAATAAAATCAACAAAGTACTTATTACACAATTTTGCAATCTTTACAATTTTTATTTATAGTAGATATATATGTATTATCACTATTAATGTATGATAAATGATGAGAATACAGCAAAAATAAACGAAGATAAATATATAAAAACTGTTTTCCTCTTGTTCAAATATAATAATTATATTCTTATATATATTACTCCCTTCACACCATTCCGTAATATTATTAATTTTACTCCATTATAGATACACTTATGATATATCCTAAAATGTATTGTCTTGTTTTTTTTCCCTCCAATTTTCGTTAGCAGAAAAACTTGCTCACCATCCATTTATTACAGCATTGTAATTATCATAAAATTTGATAATAGGTGCTATCGTTTTATTAGATCTTTGGACACACGTAATTATCCCGTACCGTAAGGTATGACAATTATTATAAAATCCCTTTTTTTATCCAGTATTAAGTACAAAAAATTGATACAAAATTTACGCATCTGTTGCTAAAACACATATTTTAATAAAACATACTGAATAGTAAACTCAATTGGATAGCTATTTGCTATCCAATAGAATTTAGGTATTTTTGAAATACTTTTCGCTTATTGGTAGTTAGTGAAACCTGATTATAATCACTGGCACGAAGTAAGCAGCTAAAGTGATAGAAAAAGAAATATTTGACATGACATCTTAACCAATTGATTTTTTTGTAAGAGTTGCAAATGAGGACAACTGATTTGGCGATTTATGTGCATAATAACGAAAAGAGGATATTTCACTGAATCTAAAATGCCTATTTATTTCTGTAAATAAATGAAAAGAAAGTGGTAAAAACTCTCTCAAAAAGTGCTATTTCGAGGTTATGTGCCAAGTGCCAATGAGCGTTTTTAACGGACCTAAAGTGTGTGGTATTGGTGATGTGGAAAGAACTGTAGTAAGTAACCAAAAAATTAGGCAAAACACACACTCAATACAGACTACAGTAACTTAATTGTTAAGTTAACCTTAATAAATGTAAATTAAGTTAATGCTAGTAATACAGCTGATCGATACAATGTTCTGAAATTTATTTGTCTGTTGTCAACATTGCAATTGAATCGGTTATTGCTTAAACACCCTTAAGTCAATTGTAGCTAAACGTAAAGTTAATGGACTTGTGTTGAAACAATAACCGATTGCATTTGTAAGAATTATTAATTTTCATATTTCTTCAAATTTAATTGTTGTATCTGATAGAAATAAGCTCTATGTTTCACATTATAAAATTTAATTGAATCTCTGAGTCAACTATTACTTCTCTAGGATCATTAATCTGTCGTAACTTATCTCTGCCTTAAGAGTAAAATCGACAAAACAATCTCAACAACTTCACTGCCGATTCAATTCTTATATGAAAGGAGGGCCCCATTTCTTAATCGAAGGCTTAAACTTATTGTAATAATTACATTCAAGTCTTCAGATCTATTTTATTAAAGTTTATAAAGAGGTCCACAAAATACAATTTAGAAAAAAATGAATTCGATGGTTCCAGGCCATAAGCAGATAAGTAAATATTTTGTCACAAATAAGATATGCTATATTATAAAAGTTACGTTCATTTTACCCTATTTAAATAATAATTCTAAAGTGATATAACAAAAAATGATTTATTTTATATTATACACATGTTTATCATACTTGCTGTCAGATACTTTCATTTTATCCTGGAAAATCACAAATGACTTATCTGCTTATGTTGAGGGATCATCCAATTGCGAATGAATTTGTAATTCGTTTTAATTACGCATCTATTGTGCCTAAATTATTGGTTACTTGTAGTTCTTTCCACATCACTCACTAGGACTACCACAAATGTTAGAATCTGCCTAAATGCTTTGCACATAACCTAGAAATAGCACTTTTTAAAGACGGTTTTAGTACTTTATTTTGATTTGCTCAAAAAGTAAATGTAAAGGCACTTTAGACTCGGTAAGATATGCTGTTTCCGTTAATGAGAGTATAAATTATCAAATGTTGCATTTGAATGATATATTTTGTGTATTGTAAAGTGCTGTCAAACACATGACAGATTTTAGCGATTGGAAAAAAATTATACAATACTTAACCTAATTGGAATGATTGTAATTATATATGATATAAGATTGAAATGTACTGATTTGATTCATATGATTGTACAGGATATAAAATTATGACGTGTGTCCAAAGATCAAATAAAAAATAGTACCTACTTATATTCTTTCTGTTCTCGTCATAGAAATAGTGAATATTGAAGTACAGGTGAAAATCTCATATTTTTAGGACAGGTAATAATAGCATGGTTACAGATGATTATGATAGAAATATCTTACACAAAAAATAAATATTTTTTTTTTTTGTACAAGAAGCACGATTTACAAATTTTTAAATTTAATTATCCTAAAGAAAATTAAAGTATACATTTATTAATGAAGCTTTTTTTTATCTGATTTAAGAAATTAAATCGATTGACTATCTATATTCTAATAAATAATATTTTACAAAAATATTCAAAGAGAATCACACCCGATTATTAATTTATTACAAATAATAATAAAAAATATTTATTTCCCTAAAAAAAAATAACACATTTATGTTTAAGATATAAAAAAAGATTTTTTTACATTTTTTTTTTTGTATTATTATTATTATTATTATTAAAAGCTGTGTCTTCATCTTTATTTTCTTGTGCTAAACTCCCTCCTAATCAACGTTGCCAACCCAACACTCGGACTATTTAAAGCTTCTTATACCAGAACAGATAATGGTCACCATCTTCTATCAATAAATCGTCCACTCCTAAGAAATTATCAGCGTCAAAAACTAATTTAGACCCAAAATGCCCCATCCTTACCAACTGGAGCCACCATATGATTCGCAGGCGGTGTTGAAGGATCTGGAATCTCTGGTAACCTATACAAGAGCCAATAATGATATCCCATTGGCTCCTCTTTGTAACCGCAAAGAGTATGGACGTAATGACCGTTGGGCCATTCCGAAGCTTCGAATGAAAATTTCGGATCAGCTTCCATGGCCATCTGCATCACGCTGTAGAAAGAGGAGTTCCTTGGAGCAGTCAGGGCTATGGTATAGTTCTCAGTAATGTTAGTGCCCACCCATAAAGTATACGTTATGGTGACGTTTCTGGGGTCTGAATCGTTTCCGTGGTATTGCAAAGATTTCGTCAATCCATCCAAATCGACTGTATTGCAAAGATCTTTTTGTTATCCAAACAGAACACTGGTTTTGTCTCAACAGGACTTACCGTGATTTTCGTAATCTGAATCCGATTTGCCGCAATCTAAACTTCGTATAGCACCTAAACCTTTCGAAGATAAGGCTAGGATCACCTCAGCCGTCAAACCAGGGTCTGTAAACGCCCCATCGGGATCCTGTTTCGATTCTATATAATTAATAGCGGCTGTCTTATTCCAAATGGTGTTTAAATCGTGTGCGTCGTGTAAGGCCTGAAATTAGGCTTCATATGTACGAAAAAAACTTAATATAAACTTATAAATACACGAGTTTTATAACAGAAAACCGTATCTCGAAAATAGTGAAGTATATTTTCTGTTTTATGTAAATAATAGGACATTGAAAAGATATTTATCTTCATTTTTGAAATAATTTTTGAGAAAATTGCGTCAGTTCTCTCTTAAAACTCAACTCGTGGTTTTTAATTTTGGAACAGAATTTGAATTTAAACTACGCGGGAAAAATTGAATACCTTCTTATTACAGGTCGCTTCATATTTAAGTTATTAAAAAATCCGCAAAGATGGCAGCACATCAATTAATTAAAACGTCAAATTATATATATTGTACGTGAATTTGCGTCAAACTTGTGGATATAATGACACAATATATTAATAATTCATTTTGCATGTTATAGCATTAAAATAGTACAAAAAGTACCGCGATATGTGTAAGCATTAATGAAGCGGAAAATAATTAAATATGTATTGTTTGTGGTTATAATTAGGTGCATTTATTTCTTTCTTATTCTCTTGCACAATAAAATGTGAGTTTCGTTTTAAATTAATTGAAAATCGAATTCAGCTTAAAAATAAAAGTGTTTTTTTTTTAAACAGAAACCGATTTTCAACAAAAGTGATGTGAAATATTTTCTGATGTATATAAGTAACAAGACTTGAAGCCTTCGTCCGTTGAAATATTTTGCAAAATAATAAATTTTCTAGTATATTTTAACTTAATTTTTTAAAAAAAATAAATATAAATATAAATAAATAAAATATAATATTAAAATATTCCTCATTACAGGTCGCTTCATATTTAAGTTATTGAAAAATCCGCAAAGATGGCAGCACATACAATTAATTAAAACGATAAAGATTATGTACAAATCTGAATCAACATTGCACAATATGATATGAAAATAATAATTAGTTTGCATATTATAGCATTCGAAAGTTGCGAAAAGTACCACGAAATCAATGCTCACAGCTTCTTCGATAAAATGGAAAATAATTACATATGCATTATTTGTGGTTATGTCAGTTGTTATTCTTTTTTAGGGCTAAAATAAAGTACGACTTTAATTTTAAATCAAAAAATAAATCGATGTCAGCTTAAAATGAAACGGAATTTCAAAAGGAATTTATTATAAAATTAAGTGAATATTAAACAATGTTAAATAATGAAAACAAGTCGTGACAAGTTCATTATTTTATATGAATGTTAAAATATAAACATTAAAACAAATTAATTTTGAACATTTATTAAATTTAAATACAATTGACTATGGGCACAAAATGGCCAAAATGTCAAAATGGCAGTATTGAATTGATGATGAACTTGATTTTTGGTACTTTCTTTTCTTGATGAAAACACAAAATGATTTTTTTTATTAACTTTCCATTGTTTTATTATTATAATTAAACATATAACAATAAAATTCATACATTATGTACAAAAATTTATTATTCAATGCAAAACTATTTTTCTTTCAAACTTGCCGCATTGTTGGTTCGAACCTCACGCGTGACATTTTTTTTTTATTAATTTATTTTATAGATATTTCATAGTCTTTACATTATTTTATATTACCATTTCTTAAAAAAATCGTTTTAAAATGATTACTATTTATAAAAACACAAAAAAAAAAAATCATAAAATTAAATTAAATCCACATATTTTCTATTAAAAAAAGAAAATAAAATAAAAATATCAGGCTATTTAGCCATGTTTATTTCTAATTTTTCGGATTATGCATTCAAATCTCCCACACCTAAAAAATTCTTTTTGAATTTTTGTTAGAAATATAACTCCTCTTCTACTAGATATGCTAATAGTTGATTTCGCTTTTAAATATTCCCCGGAAACGTCTTTTTGTAATAACTATAAATTAATATTTATTAAAAAAGAAAATGAAAGATGTTATTTAGGTTTATTTAAAATTCAGACCCTATAAAATTTACAATGCTAAATAATAATATGTTAATATAAAATAATAAAAAATAAATTGAAATTTTAGTTAAAAAAAATTAAAGAGACAAGAGTGAGTCAAAAGTCTAAAATGACTCTGAAAATTAACCATGTGTTTCCGTGTTTCACTGTTTCACATGTGTCAAGACATATTCAAAAAATAAAATTAACTTTTGTTTGATTTAAAATTAAAAAAAAAGTCTTCAGTAATTATCAGTGTTCGTACTGATCACCGTTGCGATAAAGCAATCAGTAGGTGGATCGTAATCATTAAGATCATATCCCGAACTCATCATATTTCTTTAGTGGATCAGTAATGACCCTACTGAAGACAAAATCACAACGCCAAAATCTTTCCTAGTATTATAACAACGGATACAATATATAAGTAAAAACTTTAGCGCGCCATCTGCACTCTATCAGCGAAACATAACCACAGATAATACAGATACTAAATTAAAAAATATTTACTAATAGTAATTTTCAGAAAAAGTATAAAATAAAATAAACAAATCTAGTTACAAAATAAAACTTAATCAATATTTTTCTTATTTAAATTAGCAATTTTACAGATTTCTTTTCGCACGAAATACCACGGATCAATACAGATACCGCTCAAATCGATACCGACAGAAATACAAGGCGTTGGAGAGTAGGTAGTTCAAGTTCTGTTTTATAGATGTCGCCGTTAGTAGCAATGAATAAATTGTTAACGATTTGCTAGTACTTATTATATTTGATATATTAAATATTCACTTACCAGCATGCTCAAAGCTGTATTGTAGAGATTCTCAAACCCACCGTCGTTTTGTTGTTTCTTCGCCAAGCTGATGCTGGGATTTCTCAAGGAATTATGAATATTTCTATGCCTGTGATCCCTAACTATGCATCTCAAAGCCAAAATCGTCATTGCTAACGTGTCTATAACGAAGGGAATTATCATTGGATTTCAATTAAAACTCTGCAAATTATTTTTCTGTGCGTAAATTTCTTATTATATAGATTCAGATCTCATTTAAAACTTTCTTCCGAGGAAAAATAATTGATGAAGACGCGTAATTCGCATGAATTCGCCTCCATTTGATTTTCGTAGTAATATAATCAAACGCAGTCGAGTTACAATTTATAATATCACTTCGTGTCCGGTTAATTACGTGATTCTACGACCCTAAGGTTAAATGAGCTTCAAAAAGTGGGGTGAAATGAATCACTTTTCCGTCTGGTTGACGAAAGTAGAAATTAATGATGTCGTATACGACGTTTATGGGTTTATTCCTATTATTTCTTCGGCGCCAAATTTGAATTTTCTGTTTGAATTAAAGTTATTAAATCGTTAGATAGCTATAATAGTAAATTTGTTTTATACTTATGGTTAATATGTAATTGAGAAAGTGATACTAGAATAGCGGTTATTTCTTTTTGTTTTCTAGATATTCAACAAAATTTTATACTAGAGATTAATGTTACTATTTATAAATATAAAGTTATTACTATGGATAAATACAAAAGGTCACTGAATAATTAATTCGTCAACAAGTTTCAAAATCAAATTCCTACTAGAAGTTAAAATTCTAATAACCTAATTCGATGGGACACTTTGTATTTATAACATTTTTAACTCAAACAAGAAATTATTAATATATTTTCGCTAAAACTAAAAATTCAAATTTGGCGCCGAAAATATTCCAAGAATAAACACGTAAACGTTTGTTGCTACACCATTATTTTTTTTTACATAGTGAAAGTTTGGACTTAAATGTAATTAAACAATGTTTATCCATTCATATTTATTACTATCATAAAAGCTACAGGTTTCGACCGAAGTCGGCCATTTTCAGCCTCTTCAACATTGTTTAATTATGTTTAAATGTTTATCCATTGAAGTGGAAAACATAAGTATGAAATTATAAATGTTTTGATGCAATTTAAGAATTCCTGAATAATTTTTTCTTATGATTTAATTAATTCTATTAATATTTCCAGATATACAGGGTGATTCTCAATATATGCGACAAACTTTAAGAGCTGATTTCTGAGGTTATTTTGATCATAAAAGTTCATATGAGTATATGTCCAAAACGGTTTGGTTTTAAAGTTATTGAATGTTTAATAATAAATTATGAACTATGACTAACACGATATAATATCACAGTTGGTGCTTCAAAAACTATTGTGTTGGGAGGGAATTGTTTATTTGTCATTTCAATATTTGTCAATAGTTGTCAGAGTATTCATTGAGTTTATTGCCAGTTTCTGTTTTCTAAAATGAATTACACGAATGCTGAGATGTGTGATATGCATTTCGTTTACGATCTTGCCAATGGAAATTCGCGTGCTGCTAGACGTCTTTATGAAGAACGATACCCGAACCGTATCATCCCGCATCATTCAATATTTGCCCGTCTTCACCAACGTCTTAGTGAAACGGGAAATTTAAAAAAAAACGGACGACTGATAACGGGCACCCATCTACAGTGAGAACTCCACAAGTTGAAGAAATGGTACTAAATGAAATTGAGGAACATCCTACTACAAGCACCAGAAAATTGCGTTTGCTTTAAACATTAGTCAGGCCACAGGTTGGAGAATACTGAAAGATCAACTGTTGTATCCATATCACATTCAACGAGTGCAGGTACTTTTGCCGGCAGATTTTCCGCAAAGAGTGGCTTTTTGTCATCAATGGATGCAACACAAAATCGCACAAAATCCTGACTATTTGGCTCAAATATTCTTCACCGACGAGACTACTTTCTCTAGAAACGCGATTATTAATTTTCATAATAATCACATATGGGCCGAAGAAAATCCGCACGAACTAGTGAATGCCCGTCATCAACATCAATTCTCTGTCAATGTGTGGGCCGGAATTGTTGGAGATCACTTGATAGGTCCACATTTTTTACCGATGCGGTTAAATGGCGAGGTATACCGCAATTTTCTTGAAGAGGAGCTACCACTGCTGCTGGAAGAAGTTCCGTTGCAATTAAGATTACAAATGTACTTTACGCATGACGGTGCTCCAGCGCATTTTAGTTTAGTTGCTCGCGAGTTTTTGGACAATACGTATCCAGATCGGTGGATAGGACGGGGAGGTCCACAACCGTGGCCCCCTCGGTCTCCAGACTTAAATTCTTTTGACTTTTTTCTCTGGGGTCACTTTAAATCACTAGTTTATACGACTCCCATTGAAAATGTCGATGAACTGAGAAATCGTATTATCGCAGCTTTTCAAACAATTCGAAATACCCTGGTATTTTAGAACGGACTCGCCAGTCAATACGACGGAGGATAGAAGCTTGTATTGCAGTTGGGGGCGGTCATTTTCAACAGTTAGTATAAGTTAATTTTGTTTTACTAATTATTTTATTAATTTATAATAAAAACATTAATTATGTTAACTTACTATATTAAACATTGTACAACTTTAGAACTAAGCGATTTTGGACATATGTTCTTACGAACTTTTATGATCAAAATAACCTAAGGAATTAGCGCTTAAAGTTTATCGCATATATTGAGAATCACCCTGCATATTAAAATATAATTTCAAAGATCTTTCAAAATCACCCAATAGATGTCGTTGCAAATAATTTTGAGCGGGGTATTTGAATATTACATCAGAAGAAATTAATTAATTGCTGGGCTTTTAGTGAAACAAACATATTTAACTTACCAATGTTGTGACCGTTTGCGCTCCTGGCTATATCCAATAATCTCCGAATTTGCTTCTTCCTCAAGTGTGCTTTGGCGCTGCAGATAGCCAAACTGGCATAAGCGAAATCCAGATCGTGCACCGCTTCGTGATGTTGCAGCGTTCCAATCAAATCGTGGCCGTGAAATTGTCTGGGATCCTGACAGAGTGCACTTAAGGCCAAAGCGTATTGTGACAGCTTTGGTGGGGTTATTGGAACTTCGTGGTGCCTATGATTATACCAGAGAAGGATAAAAGGACATTAAGCAGATTTTTAGCTAATCGTTTGAAATCGAGGAAAACCAGGGCAAGGTCGTTTAACTAGATCAATACTAGAACTCCCCAGTCCGTATGGCAATAGATGTGCGTGGACAGAAATGCAAATCACATGTGTACTAGTGTATATATGTGACTTGGTGACTGGCGCCATTTCATTGATTAACATTTCTGACGCGTTTAAACTGGGAAGAATATATTTATGTTCCAGCGAAAACTAATTCTTTGATTGAAGTTCTATTTTTCATTTTAGCAAAGAAATTGTGTCTACAAAAATTTTATAGAAGTCAATGTTGCACAACCTAAAAACGTTTCTGATTATAGAGGTGGTTCCAAAGGTAAGAAATCGCATACTTATTTGGTTATTTTAAACGGAACAGTCTGGTATACAGTGAGAAAAATGGGCTAAGTAAAGTGTTTACTTGATAAAAAATTATTTACAATAGAAAAAATTTTACTCGGAACTATTCTCGTTAATTAATACCTGCAACTAAACCCAGTTTCCTGAATGCAAGTTCTTACTGTAAATAGTGCTTTTATTAACGGATATTACACAGCGTACCTGACAAATTTGTGGTAAGTAACGTATTAATTATGACTACTGATACTGTATCTAACTACAGCACATGGTTATTAGAAGTAATAACAATGCCGATTGCCATTAAACTCATGTATTTTCTTAAATAGGTAACAACTTGCCACAACTATGATTATTTGAGTTTTGCTGCCACCCTGTGATTGTTTTACTATTCCTGATTGGCTAATGCGGCGTAGTAATGAAATAGTCCCCGAGACGGCTACTAGCGTCAAGTAAGAGTTACGGACGTGAGAAAAGGTCATCGAAAAAGAGTGGCCAAGGAGTACGTGCCATTGTAGGTCAGTTGGAACGCAATTAATTAAAAATACCGGGTGGGTTAACTAAAGCCCATCCGTATAATGAATCCCAGCGAAAGAAAGAAGTACCGAGCACTATAAGCAATCAGATGTTTCTAGATTGTAGTTTTAAACCACGTGGTGGGATATTTGAATTCCCCATCATCGTGATGATATCTGCGCCCGCTGGTGAAGATAAAGTGTGGATGCCGTCGCTAGCTGAGTGATCCAACAGTCCAAGTGCCACTTACAGTTAGGGATACCCCGACGAAGTAGCCGTTTTCGAGGCGATCACCGGACATAACCGCCACGTACTCCGACAGAGGATCAACTCGCCAAGATAACGCCCAGTGCAGAGAACCAACAGAAACTGCAAGTTTATCGCCTAGGTATATTATTTTTTTGTTTGTTATTAGTTGTAACTTCAAAGCCATATTTCTCTTTGTCCTTTTTGTTTAGATTTCAATAATTTCAATAACTAAATAACGTTTCAAGGGGGCCCATTTACCTTATCTTTTATTAATGCTTTGTTCTTTTTTTTTCATTATTAAGGAATATATTTTATGAGTCATTACGTTGTAAATTGTTTAAAAAAAAACTGTTGTTAAAGTAAAACCAATATCTTTCATTCATATCAGGTAGTGGCTGTGTTTGTCATATACAAAATAAAACTATTACTAATAATATTGCTTTTTATTTAAATTTATATTAAATATTCACTAAACTTCCTCGTTTCCTGCACTACCTATAAGTTGAACACAATTTAAGGGTAAGTATATTGTATATTATAGCAAACCATTATCTTCTATATATCAGGTATTTAGTGAACGTGCATTAATGATACTCTTTCCTGTCACAAGTAATCTAAATAGCTTGTATTAATTATGAAGGTGTGATAGTTGTTATAGAATAGTTCACTCACAGCAATACACCTACTACTTGACAAGGGCAAATCTTTACTTACTCCAACTACATATATTCTTTGACTTAACCACTTCAGTTCAATTATCATCAGTAACTTCATAAGTTACCGGTATGAAGCAGACCGTAAGTAACTTAGATTGCTTCTTGTTAGTATCAGTGTTTAGGATCTCTTTTTTACTAGTGCTAAGTAATCTGTGCTTTTGTCCCTTATCCAGCTGAACTTTTTACTTACGATAACTGTATTTTTATTTATGATTATTATTTTTTTTTCTCATTGTCAGTGTACTATTTCATTTTTAAATTCTATAGAGAAACATTTACAATTTTAAAGTGGAATAATGTATAGGGTGTTCCGCTTAAAATAAGGGAGTTAGTAAGCGGCTGTTCGCTTCTGGAACACTGGAGTATTGTATTTTTTATAACACCATGCGATTAAGAATAAAAAATTGTCTTAAAAAGGTTTTTTTTTTTTCGTTTTCCGTTATCTTTCCAAATAACCGCACTAAACAAGAAATAAGAATTTCTGAACACAATTTTGCATGGGGCGCTTGTCTTGGACAGTCTGTATAGTCAAAATACATTTTAGGTTATATAGTATTGAATTCTATGAAAACTTCTGTATGACACCTTTTCCTAAAATCAAAAATAGCGCTCTATAATCAAAGATTCAGTCTTCGATGAGATACCTATAATACAGTACGTTTGAATATTCAACGACGATATCAGGACAAAACTAAAAATTAAAATCCACCCCAATATTTTGAATTCAGAACAAAAAATACTCCTTTAGACTTCAGACAATCCCCAAACAATGCTCTACTAACCTCCAAAGCAATACGACCACTTCCACTTCCATCTGCTTGGCTGAGAGTTGCATTTCTAACTGTGTGGGTAACAGGTTCCTCAAGTCTTCGCTTTGCACCAACTGCAATGCCGTTATGACCTTGGGGGTGTCGTTCCTCCAACCCCAATCGTTCTCGCGTTGGGAAATCAGCCATGCCAGGGCCCTCTGAAGACTGCTATCATAATCTGGAGCCGATATCGTGTTGGCCGTATTCGAAGCAGTGATAGTTGTTGAGTTGGGGGGTGAAATACTTTCTGTAGTCATCAGGGTAGCTGTGAGGGATGAATCGTGATGTTTTAACACCGAAAAATATCGTATCCGATTAGTGGCATGTCATTTTAATTTAGTATTTATACAGGATTATATGCCAAGTGCATATATTTTATTTTTTGCATATCTTTAATTATAGTCAATATGTAGACGTATATTACACTAATTGAAGTTAATTAGCGCTAATTAGTGATTGCATATATTGCATATTTAGGCATTTCTATGCATGTTTTTTTTACAAAAATTGCATATATTGCATATTTAAGCTTTTTTTTTTCCTTTCATTAATAGTAAAAATTCCTAGTAATTCCTAATGTAGATCGACAACCGACAGTTCTCAGAACGATAAATCTTTTACATTGTTTTCTCTAATACTTTTTTCCAAGAACTGCACGTGTTTAATTTCGCCTTGGCAGAAGGGATGTGGTAAATACGTTTTATTATTATTAATTTCCAAATAAACTATTCATTCGTTGAATATCTTTGAGCGAAACAGCATGTAATTGTGTTACGTTTTTAAATACTTGGTTACATACAATGAGTATAGCGAATCAAATTTCTTTATGGATTAAGCTATATCCTGAACTGGTAAAGGATGGCGACAAAATATTTTGTCGAGCCTGCAGTAAACTGGTAAGTTTAATTTTACTAAAAGCTTTACAATTGTTTTTAAATTCTTTAACTTTTCATATGAAATGACAATTGTTGTTGTAGGTGTCTTCTGAGAGAAAATACCTGATTGATCAACACGCTAAAACTCCATCACATATTGGAAAATGTGAAAAACTAAAGCGATCCGCATGTGTGCAGCAATCTATACGTCAATGTGTAGCATCAACTTCACGAAACTCAGAACAAGAAGAATATAATACGGATCTGTGTAACCGCATTAATTTCGTCTAACATAACCATTAGTAAGATTAAACAATGTTAATTTGAAATCATTTCTGCAAAAATATTGCAAACATAATATACCTGACGAAAGTACCTTCCGAAAAAATTTTGTCACATCTTTACCAGCAAACAATAGCAGAAATTCAACAATTGGTAGGGAATAATTTTATTTTATCATGGTAGATGAGAGTACGGATAAGTGTGGCCGTTATATTGCCCATTTGTTTATAGGAATCTTCATGAAGATATTGTAGGTAAATCATATTTAATTTATTGTAAAGAATTCGAAAAACAAATAATGTGACAATTGCCCAATTCGTTCAAGAAGGTTTATCAAATTTCTTTTACCTGGAAGCATACCTTGTGAAAAAATTTTACTAATGTTGTCCGACGCTGCACCATGCATGATAAAAGCCGCGCAAAATTAAATTTTTTATAGTAACATTATTCATATCACTGTTTGCTCATGGGTTCAATCGTGTAGCCGAAGACTTAGGAATCAATTCCCTTTGATTAATGATTTAATTAGCAATGTTAAAAAAAGTATTTTTAAAAGCACCTTTACGAATCCAATTTTATAAGGAGCGATTTCCCGGTGTTAAGTTGCCTCCTGAACCGATTATTACGAAATGGGATACATGGTTAGAGGCTGCAATTTTTTTCGCGGATAATTTTGAAGGAATAAAAAATGTAATTCTTGAAATCACTGCTGACTGCATTGCTCTAGAAAACTGTAAAAAGATAGTAACATCAACAGAATTGCTACAAAACCTTTTGTATATTAAGTCAAATTATAGCTTTGTTTCAAGTTCCATTCGTAAACAAGAAACGCAAGGGATGTCGCTCTCGGAATCAGTCGAATAGTAGACGAATTTGATATGCTATGTAAGAAGGTTTAGGGTGCAATAGGTAATTCTATATACGATAAATTTAAAAAGTGATAAATAAAAATTGGGGTGTGAAATTTGAAATAAGAAAACTTTGGAAGGTAAAACAGTAAACGATTTCGACTTTAATTTTAGTTTAGAATGTATTGCAAAAGTTAAAAAAATGCACCAATTACATCATCTGTGGATGTTGAAAGAAGCTTTTCTATTTCGAAACATATGTATTTTTGATAGAAGACAAAACTTTCTTTTACACAATTTTGAAAAACATTAAATTAAAAATTATTTTAGAAATATGTTGTGAAAAAATTTTGTACAATAAAGTTAATGTTTAAATTTCTGCTCTTATTTATTTTACGTAAAAATTTTGCATATTGTCGCAAATTTTTTGCATATATGCCCCAGGTTTATGCATAGTTTTCTCAAAAATCGATGCATATATTATATGCGCATATATTCCAGTTTTTCTTTGCATATAATCCGGTCTCTAATTACTACAATTCTGAATTCCTTGACTTAAAATAAATTACAATTATCTGACATACCCTACCATAAAAGTTTTTGAGATATTTTTACTTTAAAAAAAAATGTTGGCATTAATTGCTACTTTCTAATAAATTTTTGCCAGCAACCTAAAGCACCTTTAGATAAAACAATAGGTACAAAATATTTTCTATTATACTGCACAGAGTGTTCTTAAAATATATCTAATTAAAATTAAAAATAAACATACAAAACTCTTTTTTTTTTTAAATCGAACATCCTATATCTCATATAAGCAGGGAATCTGTAAATCTGTAGTTATTTGAAACCTTTCTTTTGAATTAGATTCCCGGCCCTGTTTAGTATTTTATTTAATATTTTTGTTTCGACTTGGGACTATTTTTTTATCCAGTATTTTTGCCCAAATAACCATGAACCATTAATGCCTCTGCAAAGAGGACAATTAGTTTCCAACTCCAACTTTTTTACGTGACCGCAGACACCATTAACAGTTATTTTTATTTCTAAACTCCCAGCAACAAGGAGAACACTTCTCCTTCCGTATAGGGAAGATAGGGAAAAGGGAAAACTTTTTTTCCAGCGCTAATGTAGATAACAGACCCGTCAAGATTACGCGGCCCCTTTTATTTCAAGGTTGATAAATATAATGACGTCAGTCCTTGAATTATTCATAAATTCAAAATGGGGCTTCTCCCTTCACCCTAACAGAACTGTTAAATGTGGAAAACGGGGCCTAGTGTAACAATTGAATTTGAACATTCAGATTCTCTATTAGATTTTGAGGCGTATAATCCGAGAATGCGATTAAGACGGATATATGTGAAAATCGCAAGTAAATAATATCAAATATAAAGTGTTACGGATCTATTCTGACACTGTAAACACTTACGGCCGTTTGCATCGTTCGTGATTAAGTTATAATTAACATTTAATCATAATTAAACTTTAAATTCCTTTGCACCGACTGCTTAACTAATAATTAAATCCTCCATTCGTGATTATCTTTAATCAGTACCCAAGGTACGAATTAATCATAATTTACAGTTGGCCGCAAGCGTAGTTTCTTTGTTTACAATCGTGTTTATAGGCGATTATAGGTTTATGTTATGGGTTTTGGTTATAATACAAATGTCTGTGACTGTAAATTGAAATAGCAGCTAATTAAAGTGTTCACTTTGAAGATTAGAACAAGGAATAGCGGCGTGCAAGAAGTGTATATTTGACAGGGTTTTAGAAAGTCCAAGGTAATTCAAAAATTAATTCCCGAAATAAAAACTGACAATAAATGTATTTGAGGATTACTCATGGTTTCAGGTGGGAATGACCCGGAGGTATTTCGTAATAGGAAAGGATATCTTCTCTAAATTCACAATTTTTATATGATGCTAATTTAAAAATAATGGATTCGGTAGTACGATGGCCAGGGATTACACACTTTAACGATCCATTCTTTTCCTAAGCGACAGTGGTTATGCCTCAAAAAACATATTTATTGATCCACTGTTAAAGTCTGAAACAGTTGTGAAAAATCATTATAATGAAAGCTATATTACAACACGGAATGTTATTGACAGCATGTTTCTAAGAAGAATGTTTTCCAATACTGGCTTAAAGCTGGATACCTTTATGGCAGTAATAGTTGGTACCTCAGTATTGCACAATATAGCCATAAATGTTGGTAAAGAGGAAATCAATGAAGAAAAATTAAATCAAGAAATTTTAAATGGACAACTTCATGAGATTAATTATGACGCTGTTGATGATGTACCTGCTGCAACACAGGCATTACTAATTAATGATTATTTCAACAATTTGTAATTCATTGCTATATAGAAATTAACTTTTGAACATTTTTTTTTTGATTTGTTTTCTTTGGCCTTTGTATAAACGAAATATATTTTATTTACTCTAAATGCATTATCACTTTGATTTTTTTTAAAAGAAATATTGTGTATGTAATTAACCATTTATTTATTAAATAAAAGGAACAAAATATATAAGGAAATGATGGTAATAATAAAATAATTCTAACAAGTAATAGCAGAGGTCAAATAAAGTATCAAAAATTGGAGCATTTGCAGAACAAACAAATAAAAGAATTATATAATGAAAAAAAAACCTGCATTCACATATTAATCTCTATTTTAAAACTACTACTCAACTTTTTTTACTTCAATATCTAATTCTGTAGCAATTTTCTTCAGCTTAAATTCCAATAACTTTCAAATGCCGCTTAAAATCGCGCATTCGCATAGCGGCAATTTTCATTATGATGAGACAGTGTTCCCAATATAAATACGATTTTTGACTAAAAACTAAACTTAACGCACTACCAACCCATATTTATGTAGCAAACTTTTTAATTAACTAATCGTTAATTAAATTTGTTCGGTGCAATCCTATTCATATTTAATTCGTAATTAAATTTAATCTTTGATTAGTTAATTAAAATGTTAATCACAGACGGTGCAAACGGCCGTTATTTTTCGATTAATTACGAAGCAAATAACAAAAAAAATCTGATTTAAGGTCAACTTTACTAACAGCAGTGAGGTTATGTTAATTTAATTATCAATTTACTCGTTAAATACAAATATAAAATCCATTTCAAGCCCGTCCTTTCAATTAAACTTCCAAAGAGACATTCTAACCTCAAAATCAAACATCCTATCTCGCTTTTACTATAAAACCCCTTGAGAACCATCCGATCTTTTAATTATATAGCACACTCTGAGACCTCGTAAGCGACGTCATTACAACTTTTTTTTTATTATATAGTTTCGGACCGGAAAGAATACTAATAAACGCCCTCCAGGGGCGCGGGAATCGTCCCCAAAGCTACGACTCATTAGCGAGAGTCAGAGGCCCTTCCATGAATAATACGCGCCGAGAGCAGTTTGATGACGTCGAAACAGCGGGTAAAATATTAGTTTGTATATAGCCGGGGGAAAGAGCAAATGAGGTTGACCCGATTTGGAATTTAATTTTCTATAGGTTGGCGACATTTCTCAAATGTCAAGTATAGTAGTAGGCAGTGCCGATGAATCGGGTTCGTTTGACTCGAGTGAAGTTAGAAATGTCATTATGATATTTAGATGATCGTTTTAGCAGGTAGGCCTTTATGTTTTATTAAAATGTTTTCGTTTATATACCACTTTTATGTAGGTGAGTATATACATTTGATTTATACTGCAAATAAGATGTTGCAATAGTTATATAACATATAAAATATATGAGTTTTTGTATTTTTCTATATAGATCAACTTAGAGCTGTCAAATAAATGAAGTACTATGAGATTCAAAATGATTGTCGTAAGAAAAAAACTGTTTTCCGGAAAAATTTATCTATACTTATTACAATTAATAGCGAATTAGTCATAATTTCATAGAATGAATTTTCTTGACATTTAGCGACATTGGCGTTCGTATTGAAGTATCTTTCGATTATTTATCTTATAATTTTTTTCAAATCGTTTATATTTACATCTAATATCATCAACAATAGTATTTCTGAATACTGTAAGAAAATAAGGGAATTTATCTGTGGTAATTAGCTCAACAAACAGGTAAAAAAATCAATATTAACATTAAGTGAAATAGTTTATTACATTTTATAATTTTATAGGCTTATCATACACTTCAGCGCAATGAGCTGTCAAAGAAAGTTACATTTTCATCCCTATAAAGTTTCTACGGTACAGGAATTATTACCATTAAATCACGATAGGCGATTGGAATATTGTCATTGGTTTAATAACAATTTAAGGGACGATGACTTGCTAAACAAATCATTTTTCTCGGATGAAGCCTGGTTTTATCTAACAAGCTATATCAATTCACAAAACTATTGTATCTGGTCTGCAGAAAATCCACACGAATTTCGAGAAACGCAATTGCATCCCGTAAAAGTTGGAGTTTGGTTAGCTATGTCCAGGCAACGAATAATAATAGGGCCAATTTTCTTCGAGGAAACTGTAACAGCCCAACGTTACCAACAGCTGTTGGAATTGTTTATTGCAGAGTTACAAGAAAATGAGCTTGAAGCAGGTTATTTTCAGCACTATAATGCTCCAGCACATACTGCTCGACAAACCTGCCAATATCTCCAACAGTTTTTTGCTGACAGGTTCGTTAGAGCACAAAGATGGCCACCAAGATCGCCTGATCTAACCCCATTAGATTACTTCATGTTCGGCTATCTAAAAAATAGGATCTATAGAAACCGCATCCATACCATAGAAGAATTGAGAGATGCAGTTTTGTCACTTGATAATTATACTAATTGTATGTTATAATTTAAAGTAATAAATGAATTTAGTTAAACACCAGTTAGTACTGAATTGTAAAATCATAATTTAGTAAAGTTACATTTCATTTTTACAAGCAGAAACACCAATCCATAGTCGTTTATATAATGCGAGTTCAAATATAGGTTACGTTTTCCTTATTTATGACAGATCCGTTTACTTTCTTATGTTCCAACACTGACTTAGTTCAAACCTTCATTACAAACACGCGGCATATACCTACACCCTGTTACTATCTATAGGACCGGAATTGACAATCTTGAATCTCTGTGTACATGAAGTACGTAAACCTACTAAAATAAAAATCACTGTATTATTATACTGTTTAATAACCTCAACCCAGATAGCAGGGAATATTCATATATAGCATGATACAAGAAAATACCGCATACCTTAGTCAGTAATAAATATTAATGTAATACAAAATCGAAGGTAATTTCATGCTTTAATGTTGAAGTTACTAAAAATAATTGCGGGAAATTTGAATTTGGTTTATTAGGAAATTAAACATTAAACATTCACAAAATGTGTTGTAAATTTTGTTTAATAAAATATAAACAATATTTACAACACCAAAACACCCCCCTCTATTCTAAACCATTACAATAACACTCCTATATTCAAATAAAGATCCAATAAATCGTGCAATCCAAGTATATTTAGGCTATATAACCTTATAACTTCTTTTTAAGCGATATTGGCACCTAAATCCATACGAATTAGACATTAGCCCTTCTAAATAATGTCCACCCCCTCACAAACGACCCCATCAGAGGTGGTGGCAACGACAAAAACCTTCCAACATTCCAAAGAAATATATCGTCAGTTGAGACGTTCAACTCGTCTAATTGAAAAACGCGTCCGTGGAATTGGAAATAAAATCAGTAGATGGCGCCCCTCACTTCATCACGTATTCCGCATCCCATAGGCGGTTTTAAAACCTCGCTATCTAACGTTGGGGGCTGTTTCCTGTGACGTAATAACGGCTGAGTTTAGTTTAGTTAAAGATACGACTTTGGAAATGGCCGAGTTGGGGGTTTTATTTGGTCGTAACTGTTTGTGTTCGGGGTTGGATTTAAAGTGTCTTTAGTGTGGGACACAGGAAACGATTTCAGATAAGTTTAAATATACAGGGTGATTCTCAATATATGCGATAAACTTTAAGAGCTGATTCCTGAGGTTATTTTGATCATAAAAGTTCATATGAGTATATGTCCAAAACGGTTTGATTTTAAAGTTATTAAATGTTTAATAATAAATTATGATGAACTATGACTAACACGATATAATATCACAGTTGGTTCTTCAAAAACTATTGTGTTGAGAGGGAATTGTTTATTTGTCAAAGAGTTGTCAGAGTATTCATTCAGTTTATTGCCAGTTTCTGTTTTCTAAAATGAATTACACGAATGCTGAGATGTGTGATATGCATTTCGTTTACATTGGTCTTGCCAATGGAAATTCGCGTGCTGCTAGACGTCTTTATGAAGAACGATACCCGAACCGTATCATCCCGCATCATTCAATATTTGCCCGTCTTCACCAACGTTTTAGTGAAACGGGAAATTTAAAAAAAAACGGACGACTGATAACGGGCACCCATCTACAGTGAGAACTCCACAAGTTGAAGAAATGGTACTAAATGAAATTGAGGAACATCCCACTACAAGCACTAGAAAAATTGCGTTTGCTTTAAATATTAGTCAGGCCACAGTTTGGAGAATATTGAAAGATCAACTGTTGTATCCATATATCACATTCAACGGGTGCAGGCACTTTTGCCGGCAGATTTTCCGCAAAGAGTGGCTTTTTGTCAATGGATGCAACACAAAATCGCACAAAATCCTGACTATTTGGCTCAAATATTCTTCACCGACGAGGCTACTTTCTCTAGAAACGCGATTATTAATTTTCATAATAATCACATATGGGCCGAAGAAAATCCGCACGAACTAGTGAATGCCCGTCATCAACATCAATTCTCTGTCAATGTGTGGGCCGGAATTGTTGGGGATCACTTGATAAGTCCACATTTTTTACCGATGCGGTTAAATGGCGAGGTATACCGCAATTTTCTTGAAGAGGAGCTACCCCTACTGCTGGAAGGAGTTTCGTTGCAATTAAGATTACAAATGTATTTTATGCATGACGGTGCTCCAGCGCATTTTAGTTTAGTTGCTCGCGAGTTTTTGGACAATACGTAGGTATCCAGATCGGTGGATAGGACGGGGAGGTCCACAACCGTGGCCTCCTCGGTCTCCAGACTTAAATTCTTTGGACTTTTTTCACTGGGGTCACCTTAAATAATTAGTTTATACGACTCCCATTGAAAATGTCGATGAACTGAGAAATCGTATTATCGTAGCTTTTCAAACAATTCGAAATACTCCTGGTATTTTAGAACGGACTCGCCAGTCAATACGACGGAGGATAGAAACTTGTATGCAGTTGCGGGCGGTCATTTTCAACAGTTAGTATAAGTTAATTTTGTTTTACTAATTATTTTGTTAATTTATAATAAAAATATTAATTATGTTAACTTACTATTAAACATTGTTGAACTAAGCGATTTTGAACATATGTTCTTATGAACTTTTATGATCAAAATAGACTCAAGAATCAGCGCTTAAAGTTTGTCGCATATAATGAGAATCACCCTGTATAAAAAAAAGTAGAAAGAAAATAGGGTAATTCAAATTCTACTGTTGGTAATACAAATTTTGACGTTTAGACATAAGAGTTTAATTTAATTAAAAATACGATTTTGAAAATGGATAAATTTTATTAGTTATTTGACAGTTTGGATTATATATAAAGTATATTTAGTATACAACACAGAAATAACTTTAAGTAAAATTAAGTTCGAGAACAAAAGGGTATTTCAAATCCTGTTATTGGTAAAACCTAATTTTGACGTTTCTATTATGTGAAATGTCAAATTTGAACGTAATAACCATATATGTATTATACCTATATTGCTTACTAAAAGAGAAAATCATGAGTAACAATATAAGAGCAGAATATATCTCCATCTCTTTTTCATGGGTGACTTAGCTAAAATGCGCATGAAAATTAGTTGGTTTGTGCTTTGTTCATTACGCATAGTGACACAAGGGAAATCACGCGTTGATTATTGGCGATTAGTATTTGTAAATAAATGTGCAATTAGTGTGTTAGGGAAGTTTTTAGAATGAGTGCAAAAAGAAAGGAAAAACCGAAATGGACATGTTTTTTTATGTAACAGCTGTAGAGGTACTGCAGGGTATATCAAAGTCAAATTATAATTATTGTCATCAAAACTATTCAAAATTGCCCCTTGCCTATCATAAATTTATATAGAATTTGCATTTTCGGTGGTCACAATATAAATCTTCTAATTATAATCATGTGTAATCAATTAAGTTTTAAAAATTGTCAAATACACGTCGTTGCATTCCTAAAATTTTATATACATTAATTCGTTACTTTGTTCAAATTGAAATTTAAACCGCCATTTTCTTTTGATGGAGCATGCCCAGTAAACACAATTCACCTGTAAGAAAAGCATACAATGATATATGCCTCTCATATTGTTGGTCACGTTTCTTGTCCATTATTAGGATAGGGAATTAGCAATATACAGTCTAGTTCAAGTTTTAAAAGAAGTATTATTCTTATGGGCTATATGCATCCCGTTTTATTTTATACCTACTCATATGTGTCTATCTCCTTCTATCATTGTTACCAGATTTATTTGATGGCTGTCGGTAATGATAATGTCTGCATTATTCGCTGTTTCCTGTTCCTGTCATTTCTGGATTTAGAATATATTTGTGTGTCACTTGCACTTAAAACAGCTGTTATAATTACATATAGGTAACCTAATTTTTGGAGAAGTATGTTCTAATAGACATTGGTTTTATATTTGAGAATATTTATTTATGATGGCATAAGGATTATTAACGTACTATTAAAAGATATCATAGCGAAAGGAGAAACATTATTTTCACTGATAAATCGTGAGTAAATAACATTTTCTAGCAGAAGGGACTGATAGAACAGCAAGTACATCTAGACGAGCATTTGTGCAAGATTTAAGTATCGATCTCTTAGAGCAATAAATGGTAATGGCCAACATTATGCATTAATTGATGGTGGCAACAAAAATGGCTTCGTTCGGAATGCTAAGATATGCCTCTGCTTATATCTAGCAAATATCTGACACTGTTTCTACCGAGAATTGAAAAAAACTTCACTAAACATGATATCAAAGGTATAATAATTATATAATATTTGACACATTGTGGTTTTAAGTTTATTCATTTTAGTTAAAAGAATCATGTGGAAATTGAACCATGAATCCAAAGAGTATATTACTAATTCAACATCAATCTCATCATCATCTCCATATTGGTCATCCCATATAAGTTAATCATACACTTATGGCTATAGAAATGATCTTTAGTTTATTGTAAGCATACCTCTGTAAATATTTGTAAATTTATTATGAAATACTTATACATCTATGTATGTTTTCCTGAAAATAAACACAAGAACAGGAAACAGAACACCTTATTTGTGTTGTGCATTATGATGTGGAATAAATATTAATACAATCAACATTATTCTATCGCTTTTCATACTAGTGGTACACAGTGGGACATAGCCAATAAATACAAACAAAATTCACAGGATTGACATTTATAAACACCAACATGAAATTCGTCAAGTTGTTCAGCGCGACAACATACGAAAAATTAAGTACTTAAATAGATTTGGCATCGTTGAATACTATCTCCATAAGAGTAATACTTCCTTCTCAACGTGAACCAGACTATAGGTATAATACATATATGGTAATAACATTGAAGTTTAGATTAACTAAGGATACCAACTTGAAATTGGCTAAATCTAATTTTATTTGACAGTTCAGGTTATATTTAAAGCACTTTCAGTAAAATATACAGAAATAAATGTTAAATTTTGCTGTTGGTAATATACAATTTTGACATTTCTATTATAGTATATAATAAATAGAATAAATAAATTCAAAACCAATTTAAATGTAAAAAAGCAACAAGGAAAAAAAAAGTATATTTCAAATCCTGCTGTTGGCAATAACACACTTTTTTAACGGTTCTAATACGTCAAATTCGAATCTCAACCTAGTTTCACTCCAGTCTTTTCCCAAGATCAAATTATGCCGGGATAAGCACACACACCAGTCCTAAATCACAATATAATCATTCCTGTTTGCGTTCGGAACTCATCCGCAAAATTACTTTAACACCCAACCAGACCCGTATACACACAAACACGAGGCTCGTAAAGGCGAACTCCTCGAGAAACGGGCACAAAAATAAACAAACCGTCTTTGTCGAGCCGGATGAAATAAAGGAGGCGGAGGGGGGCGGGATATTAAATCGGGTTTACCCTCATCCTTAAACAAAGCCCGGGACCTCCCCCTTTCTACTATATAGCCCGCGTTGTAAAACGAGAGCGCTGGTCCGCTCTGATCTTACGATATATATCCTTATATAACTTACCTTTCGGTGAAACAGATGGCGCTGTCTGCAGCTGTAGATCCTGTTGCGAGTAACCCTGGGCCACCAGTACCAACGACGATAGGGCGACAAAGATCGGGCAGGAGTGTAACATCTTGTGTGCGGAGGAGGCTTTTTCGGTTATTCCGTTTGTCTTAGACGTGTCAGAATGTGTGGGTGGTTGTGCTGGTTGGTGTGTTAGATGTATTTTCCTTTCGACCGGAGATTCAAGGCGGATCTCGGTGCTGTGGAGATTGGGTGTTATAGTCGTGGCATGCCTGAAAGGTGAAAATGAAACGTTTATGCCCTGTGACAGTTTGAAGGCGAGAATAGCATGAGAGAGAGAAATAACATCTGCTTAAAGTTACTGTATGTGTAATACACGTAGTTACAATCGAATATATACAATTTCGTTACTTTAATGATTAGTTACAAATGGGTAATCGTTACTTCTAATCTCAGCGAGTAACGAATACTAATACTCACTTCATTTAGATCTCTAAGTTGTAATTTTATTATTTTTTTTTATGGTAAAATAAATTTTTAATATTGATTTTTCAGTTTTTCCCAATCCCTTTTTTCTGTCCCATTTTCCCCTTTTCCAAACTCCCTTTTCCCTGTTCCTTTTTCCTATTTACCTTTTCTCTTTTCTCTGTTCCCTTCTCCCAGTTCCCTTTTCCCGTTTACCTTTTCTACATTTCCCTTTCCCCATTTCTTATTCCCGTTTTCCTGTTGTCTTTTGTATGTTCCCCGTTTCCTTTTCCTTGTTTCCATTTTCCAGATCCCTGTTCCCTTTCCCTTGTACACTGTAAAAAATTACAGTAATTTTGCCATGGTAAATCAGGAATATTACATGTAATAACGTTGAGAATTTACCACAATAAATCATGTAAATTTTGTTTTACAAGTTTTTTCTAAGATATTTAATATGGAAAAAGAAATTTCGGTAAAATTTATAGTTTTTTCATGTAAGTTTAAGATGTAACAAAAATTCAAAAGGAAAATACAGGAAAAACATGTACAATTTTGTCTTTACTCTCAAAATTTACTTAAATGTGTAAAATTGACATTTTTTTGGGGTATTTAATGCACTTTAAAAGTAATTTTACTAGTGAACTATTAATTTTGCTGTAAAAATATGAGGATCTTTTTATATTATTTGTTCTTACTTGAATTTCGGGTAAAACTATAGATCATCGGAAAATACAAAATTCATACGCCGCAATGTGATTGGTTATTGGATTATTTATCTGTGCGCGTAGGTAATTCTATTCGTTTGTCGAACTTATTATTGGCTCAATGATATCATGTACGTCACAAACAATCGTAGGTTTCGCGTAAGCATGTTCATTCTTGATCCCTTGTTGAGCGATTCAGTATGACCTATTAGGTGCTATAAAAGAATTAGGTAAGTTGCTTGCTCTCTTTATAAAAATACATATGAAAATTACTTCAGTGTTCGGTTAGAGTTCATATAAATATTACATACGAATTTTACAGTACAATCTTTGAAAAACACATCAGCATGTGAAATTTACTAGATGGTAGAAATTTTACCTTATGAAGCAAATTTACCTGTAAAATTGTAGGCAACTTTGTTACCAACGATTTTACATGTAATTTTACTGCAACTTTTTTTACAGTGTACCCTCTTCCAGTTTCTTTGTTTCTTTTTCCTGTCTCCTTTTATCCCAATTCTGATTCTCTTTCCCTTGTTACCTTTGCATATCCCTTGTCCCTGATCCCTTTTCCCAATTCTCTTTTTTCTGTTCCATTTTTTTCTTTTTCCATTCTCTTTTCCCCTTTCTCTTTTCCAAACTCCCTTTTCCTTGTTTTCTTTTCCTATTTACCTTTTCCCGGTTCCATTTCCCTTTTCCCGTTTATCTTTTCCCTGCTCCCTTTTCCCTGCTCCTTTTCCCTGCTTCCTTTCCCATTCTTTGTTCTCGTTTTCCTGTTGTCTTTTACATGTTCTCCGTTTCCTTTTCCTTGTTTCCATTTCCCTGATGCCCGTTCGCTTTCCCCTGTTATCTTTTCCCTGTTCCCTCTTCCATGTTCTTTGTTTTTTCCTGTTTCCTTTTACCCCAGTTCTTATTCTTTTTTCCTTGTTACTTTTGCATGTTCTCTTGTCGCTGATGGCTTTTTCCAATTCCTTTTTTCCTGTGCCATTTTCCCCCTTCTCTTTCCCAAACTTGCTTTCCCTTGTTCCCTTTTTCTATTTACCTTCTCTTTTCCCTGATACATTTGCCCTGTTCCTTCTTCCATTTTCTATATTTCCTTTTCCTGTTTCCTTTTACCCCCGACCTTATTCTCTTTTCCTTGTTATGCCCCCATATTCCCTTCTCCCTAATCCCTTTCTCCAATTCCCTTCTTTTCGGTTCAATTTTCCCTTTTCTCCTTTCACCTTTCCAAACTCCCTTTTCCTTATTCCCTTATCCTATTTATATTTTCTCTTTTTCCTGTTCCATATCCCTGTTCTCTTTTCCCTGCTTCCTTTTTCCCCTTCCTGTTCCCGTTTTCCTGTTGTCTTTTACATGTTCTCCGTTTTCTTCTCCTTATTTCCATTTCCCTAATCCCGGTTCCCATTTTCCTGTTACCTTTTCCCTGTTCCCTCTTCCATTTTCTTGGTTTCCTTTTACCCCAGTCCTTATTCTCTTTTCCTTGTTAGCTTTGCATATTCCCTTGTCCCTGATCCCTTTTCCCAATTCCCTTTTTTCCAGTTCTATTTCCCCTTTTTCTATTCCCTTTCTGTTTTCCAAACTCCCTTTTCCTTGTTCCCTTTTCACTAGCCCCATTTTCCCTGCTCTTGAATGAGATCCTCAAACGATGGAAAACTTTAATTTGAAATATTACCTAGCGTAAAGCGTAAATCCTAAAACAGTTTCAATTCAAGTCTTAATTCACCGAACATATGAACAAAATGCACCAAAAACGTATGAATTATTCACATAAATTTCAATAAATCTTAACAAGACCTATAACACATAAGAAGTATGTACCTCTAGTTCACATTTTTTATCAGTTATATCAATTTAAAATACTCCAAACAGGTTAGATATTATACAGGTGGAATGCGTAAAGAATGATTTAGATTTTTTATTTTTGTGGTAGGAGGTTATGATTTGATATTTAAGTATAACTATTAATTTTGAATAACTTTTCCTCTATCTTGAAAAAGAAGAGTACTGTACTCTTTAGCCTCCTTCATTTGCCTCAAAAATGCCTACCCCTGTATGCGGTAGATAATAAATTGCATCTGATGGGTTTGATGGGGTAAATCAAGCTTTCTGCGTAATTAAAATTTTCCAAAATCCCATATGGTGCATACTTTTCCACGCACGCTGCTTATTTTGTATAATCATGTAATTAAAGGTTAAATATTTATACTATTTACACCACGTTCGAACGCTTCAAAGCAGCATTTTCTTCAATAAATAGTAAAAACGAAATTGCTCCGTATAAGAATATTTTAGTGAAGTGTGCAGAGTGTAGCATCAAATCCGATTAATTTACTATGCAAAATGTGGAATATCCGAATTAATCTTATACAACGTATTAGAGTATACGGCTCAAGTTTCCAACAGAAGAATCCGCCTTTTTTTTGCAAATAATTTCTCTCGAAATCAACTTCTTTTGTTTCAAACCCTGGCACATTGTGATAATCCACAATGTAATATATGTTCTATTATTGCTGTATTTGTGTGTGTAGGTAGGAGTGCAGTGCTATTATACAACCCTAGAGAATACTCTCACTGTGGAATATCTCGTATTTCGTATCTATATACATATATACAACGTATGAAAAAGCAAAAAATATCTGAGAGAAAAGAGAACAATGAGGGATCTGGGATGTTGTAGAGATAACGGAACTGCGATCCTACGACAACACGATGCGAAAAAATGGCAGATATGAAGACGGCACAGGAAATGAGGAGGAAGTAATGGTGGTTTTAGAAGAAAAAAAAAGAGATCTACTGAAAGAATCGGGTTATACAGGGTGGGTTAATATTGGTGAAAAATTTGCACGTGGTGACATTTTGTTCTTGTATATTATGAATTCAATTTTTCTTTTTTTGATCTTTAGATAGATAGTTATTAAAGATTTCTACTTTATCTTGGCACCTAGAAATTTCGTTAGTAGTTAAACCAGATTATTAATAAAAAAATGTTTATGTTAGTGTCCTCTATCATTTTCGAAGATTAGGAAGATAGAAGATTTTCTGCGAAATACCATGTGATTCAAAATGATTGTCGTAAGAAAAAAACTGTTTTCCGGAAAAATTTATCTATACTTATTACCAATTTAATGAGCGAAGTTAGTTACATACAAATTTCATATATTAAATGAATTTTCTTGACATTTAGCGACATTGGCGTACGTGTTGTAGTATCTTTTATTTATTCGTTTATATTTACATCTAATATCACCAACAATAGTATTTCTGAATACTGTAAGCAAATAAGGGAATTTATCTGTGGTAATAGCTCAACAATCAGGTAAAAAAATCAATATTAACATTAAGTGAAACAGTTTATTACATTTTATAATTTTATAGGCTTATCATACACTTCAGCGCAATGAGCTGTCAAAAGAAAGTTACATTTTCATCCCTATAAAGTTTCTACGGTACAGGAATTACTACCATTAGATCACGATAGGCGATTGAATATTGTCATTGGTTTAATAACAATTTAAGGGACGATGACTTGCTAAACAAATCATTTTTCTCGGATGAAGCCTGGTTTTATCTAACAAGCTATATCAATTCATAAAACTATCGTGTCCGCTCTTCAGAAAATCCACATGAATTTCGAGAAACGCAATTGCATCCCGTAAAAGTTGGAGTTTGGTTAGCTATGTCCAGGGAACGAATAATAGGGCCAATTTTCTTCGAGAAAACTGTAACAGCCCAACGTTACCAACAGATGTTGGAATTGTTTATTGCAGAGTTACAAGAAAATGAGCTTGAAGCAGGTTATTTTCAGCACGATAATGCTCCAGCACATACTGCTCGACAAACCTGCCAATATCTTCAACAGTTTTTTTGCTGACAGGTTCGTTAGAGCATAAAGATGGCCACCAAGATCGCCTGATCTAACCCCATTAGATTACTTCATGTTCGGCTATCTAAAAAATAGGATCTATAGAAACCGCATGCATACCATAGAAGAACTGAGAGATGCAGTTTTGTTCACTTAATATTATACTAATTGTATGTTATAATTAAAGTAATAAATAAAATTTAGTTAAACACCAGTTAGTACTGAATTGTAAAATCATAATTTAGTAAAGTTAAATTAATTACATTTCATTTTACAAGCAGAAACACCAATCCATAGTCGTTTTATATATGCGAGTTCAAATATAGGTTACGTTTTCCTTATTTATGACAGGTCCGTTTACTTTCTTATGTTCCAACACTGACTTAGTTCAAACCTTCATTACAAACACGCGGCATATACCTACACCCTGTTACTATCTAGAGGAGCGGAATTGACTATCATTTTGAATCTCTGTGTAGTGATTCTGTTTAATTTATGGAGCTTATCACACATACATTTGTATTATCTCTCGATATATTTGGGGCAACATATGACCGAGCATTTACATATAACATTCACTTGGAATCTCTTTTTCACCTTTTCTTTTCAACCCGACTAAATCGTCCCATTTTTTACTGGCTGCTCGTTATAAATCAGCCTTAAGAAGATGTATCTCAGATTTATCCATCCCTTTAAAAAAAGCGCGTGGAAAAAAAATGACCCAAATATACATTCTTTCCCGGCGCTTCTCTTGAATTTAAAGTGCAAATTACTGATACACACGGATAAAGGATATTGTTTAAAGAACTTGGTTCCGAAACATAAATCAAGATATAGAAAGAAATCTTTAACCTGCTCCTCCGGCATTCTCATCAATTCTATTCCCCTCTTGCACGAATTGGGGAGACCACCGCACAATCCTTCCCATTAATATTCCTAGCCATGAGCTTCCGACAGTAATCCCTTAGTTTTTTCCTCGTGAAAGGTCTTCCTAGTCCAGTCGAGTGCCCATGTTCCCTATAGTGTCCAGAATTCCACCCTCAAAGAGAGGGATTCTGAGTTTAGGAATTAGAGAGGCTTAGCTCCCCTAGGCGCCACCTCTCCCCGTGACTCACCCCAAGCCGTTGCTGTGTTACTCATCTCAATCTATATTGAAGGAAGTGCCCCAAAAGTAATTTGTTGCCTATCAATCAATTTGAGACGAAATTGCTTGATTACGTCTTTTTATTACGGTGCTAGAATTTGAGAGGGTTATGAATGGAGATGTCGTACTACCCTTGCAGGTAATACAGGGTGTTAAAAAGGCAATTCTTGAAATTTTAAATTCTATTAAAGATATTGTTAAAACAAAAACAAAATTATTTGCTTCGCCCAACAATATATTTGTTTGCTCATATTTAAACAAATATTTTATAGTCAATTATCAAGAAGATAGAATCATGAAGGCAGAACCTTTAGGAATTTTTGAACCCTATAAAAAAAACATCTGAGGTGTTCCAGACCGGAAATGACGGGGGAGTCTTTGATTGGAAAACACCTTAAAGACAGAAAATATATTACTAACAACTTCTTGCGGGTTTCGCCGTGTGTCAAAACTTTCGCTCGACGTTTCGCTGTTCACAATGATTACAGTAAACTACAACAGTTCTTGGAACACATAAACTCACAGCACCCAGCCATCAAGTTTACCATGGAGAAAGAACAAAATGGAAATCTCCCTTTCCTGGATGTTTATGGTTAAGAAAACAAAAGAGGGAATGCTACAGCACGCAGTATTTAGAAAGAAGACGCGCACCATAGATATCTGCATGCAAGATCTCACCATCATCCGATGCAGAAGAAGACATTAATACAAACATTGCTATCCAGAGCCGAAACCATCAGTGACGAACAACATCTTACCAGTGAAAAGATACATTTGGAGAAAGCACTAAAGAAGAATGGTTACACTGACATCGACATAAGGAGAGCCACTAAGAAGAAGACGACACTGGAGACAACTACAGAACCACGAAGAGGGATGGCGTGTTTACCTTACATAGCAGGAGTCACCGAAAAAGTAGGCCGAATTTTGAAGAAACGTAACGTACAAGTACGCTTCGGGACTGCAACGTCGATCCAGCAGTATCTACCGACCGCAAAGATAAGATACCCAAAGGGGGCACAGAAGTATCTACAAGATAACATGCCAATTGCGGACAGTGCTACGTCGGACAAACAGGAAGAGCCATCGACATAAGAATAAAAGAACACGAGAGGGACGCAAGATTAAGAGGACCAAGCAATCAGCGGTGGCAGAACACATGCACGACACCGGGCACAAAATGGATTTCAAGAATGTTAAAGTAATAACTACCACCAAGAACTACGGGAAAAGACTCATCAGGGAAGTCATAGAAATAGAGAAGAATAAAACCGTTAACAGAGAAGAAGGGTACCACCTTAGCAACACGTGGAAGAGCCTACTACGAACCGTCACGGTCAATGGAGCGGAAACTACACGGTTGGATGCACCAGGGGCGTGTATAAGAAGAATGTCGGACCATGGAGAAACAGTTCAGTTATCCTGAAGAAGCTGTCAGTATGAACAGCGAAACGTCGAGCGAAAGTTTTGACACACGGCGAAACCCGCAAGAAGCTGTTATAGTTATAGTTACACCGACCATGAAAGCCTACGCAGTGTTACATTGTCTTCTCTTTTTAATTTATTTTTAAGTGTAGTTTGTCGTTTGGTGTGTGTGTTAAAAAGTCTTATACGATTTTATTTAATTTTACAATTCAATTTTTATTATTTTACTACATGATTACATTTTTAAAACTGTTTTATAATTGTAAGTATTAAAATTTGTGCAATAATTTACACAATTTTAACCGCTTTATTTAGTATAACTTCAATCTAACTTATTACACGGTTAATTTTTTATTGGATGTTCAGCTGACCTGAAGATGTCCCTTAGTGGATGAAATCGGTCGTTGTCATTAAAGAATTTGTAAGAAATTGAGTCATTTACTTTCATTTCCCCATTTAGTCAATACAACTAAAATTTGGTTGAATCAACCCGATGGATTTTTCAGTGCATAGATGTAAAGTTATTCTTTCTAAATAAATCATAGCTAACTATATGCTTAACTCCGCAGTTTCAAAAGGATTTGACACAAACATCCAGATTAAATGTCAATTAATAAATGTCATTATGTGCAAGTGGCTAACATAGTTCTAACCTAAAATCGTTGAATCTTCCATTCAATTAATAATTTGCTGAAAACCAACTCAAGAACTACACACAACTTCCCAATTATTACTAATATTCATAATATATGTAATATACAACATTTTAGCGATTGCCTCCAATTTAAGCGTTCAATTTCGCATTCAAATTGGCCCCAGTTATTCAGAAAGGGGTCTAACAATCCCCTGTATCGATTTGTCCGCTTATTACATTCAACCACACGACTACAGATCCATATTCTCCGTGTCATCGCAAGAAAACGAACTACTTTAGCTATATTTATATTTAGCGAAAGTTGTTGGTTTGATTATACGAGGTAGAATGGCTATATAAACGAATAAAATTGATATTACCTTCGGATTTATTATACGTGCACGAAAAACACGGAATGAATGAAAATTATATAGGGATATGCAGAGCGTGCCATGGATATTCGAAAGACCTAATACAAAGGGAATAGTCTTTAATCGAAATTTCCTAAAAGTGATCAAGTCAATGAAAAAGATTTTATTAAATAACCGCGGAGTTTATTATTGAGTTATAAATCATTCATTGTATTATGGAAAGCAAAATCATTGCAAAATAACAATGTATATTCGTGCGTATTAATATTATTAACAAACATATTTATTGAATGTATAAAAATATGGTTACCATAACATAATGAGTACTCTTAGTGGACTAATATATATATAAGATAATGAAAACGAAATTTATTTCATTAAAGGGAAATGGAAGGAAGGAAAAATAGGAAAGGGAATACGGAATGGGAAAGAGAATAGAGAAAGGAAGACGGAACAGAGAAAGGTAATAGAGAATGAGAATAGGGAACGAGAATGGGTAAATAGAATAGGGAAAGGGAATAGGGAAAGGGATTAGGGAAAGGGAATAGGAAAAGGGAGCAGGGAAAGGGAATAGGGAAAGGGAATGGGAAGGCACTGAAAAGGGAAAGGGAATGGGATAGGGAATAAGAAAGGGAATAGCGATAGGGAAAGTGAATAGGGAAAAGGAATAGGGAGGGAATGAGGAAAGGGAATTAGGGAACAGGAAGAGAGAAGGGATAGAGAGATAAGAAAGGGAAACGAGAAGGGTCAATAGAATAGGGAAAGGGAATAGGGAAAGGGATTAGGGAAAGGGAATGGGAAAGGAAATGAAGAAAGGGAATAGGGAAAGGGAATAGGGATAAGGAATAGGGAAAGGGAATAGCGAATAGGGAAAGTGAATAGGGAGAATAGGGAAAAGGAATAGGGAACGGGAATGAGGAAAGGGAATAGGGAACAGGGAAGAGAGAAAGGGAATAGAGAATAAGAATAGGGAACGAGAATGGGTAAATAGAATAGGGAAAGGGAATAGGGAAAGGGAATAGGAAAAGGGAGCAGGGAAAGGGAATAGGGAAAGGGAATGGGAAAGGAAATGAAGAAAGGGAATAGGGAAAGGGAATAGGGATAAGGAATAGGGAAAGGGAATAGCGAATAGGGAAAGTGAATAGGGAAAAGGAATAGGGAACGGGAATGAGGAAAGGGAATAGGGAACAGGGAAGAGAGAAAGGGAATAGAGAATAAGAATAGGGAACGAGAATGGGTAAATAGAATAGGGAAAGGGTTTAGGTAAAGGGAATAGGAAAAGGGAGCAGGGAAAGGGAATAGGGAAAGGGACTAGGGAAAGGAAATAGGGAAAAAGAATAGGAAAAGGGAATAAGGAAAGGGAATAAAGAACAGGGAATAGAGAATAAGAATAGGAAACGAGAATAGGTAGAGGGAATAAGAAAAGAATAGAGGTAGGGAAAGGGAACACGAAATGAAAAAGGGAATAGGGAAAAAATGAAAAATAAACAAATATAAAAGGAGTTTGAATATTTGGAATAATTAATAACTAACTTAAAACAAATGTTGAAAACAAAAACGACATAGTGTAAACGCAGAAGAAAACTATGTAAAGCCCATTGCACATTCTAAAAGTGGAAACTTTTCGAGTGAATGGACTGACATAAAAAAAAACCACCTTCTTCAAGGACCACATTCTAGGAGAATGTACGGCTTCTAGTTAACAAAAATATTTATTGAATGTATAAAAATATGGTTACCATAACAAATAGTATCTATGGACTAATATAAAATGATTTGTCACTAATAGATCTTGTTATTGCTTAAAATCAACGATTGTAAGTAATATTTTATAACAACAATGACACTATTCGTTCTGTCAACGAAAATTCACTCAATAAATGTGGATTATTGATATTACGACCAGTATTTTTCACGTGTAGTGTAGGAAGGGGCGTTGAGTGATAAGGTCTTGTTATTAGCAATCTTTTTTTCCCCAAGCATATTAGAACCTTTTTTTTTAATAATATTACAATCAACTTTTCTTTGTCAACACGGCCGTTTAGAAAAGGTTTCACTATATATCATCGGATCATAACACGATTATCCATTTTCCCCTTTTGCATCCATTTTATAAAATCATCCAATCGTAAAATCAATATTAACTCATTTATATGAGTACAACAACGTAAAGATACACGTAAATGCGTTGATATGACAGCAAACTTCGCGGATTAAAACACTCTCGTTGCTCTGAGCGGCTAAAATTGCTTAAATATTTATACGCTTGAATGTCGGGCAATTATTTCATTTCCCAGGTTTATCTTTCGGATTGTCAGGCGCCGTTTAAACCGCTATTTCTCACATTCTATAACACTGTTTTAAGGAGGAAGTGATGAGGAATGTTGAATTAAAGTATTTGCTCTTTCTGTTAGATCAGTGACGTACTATTAAGTTTAAAACAAAACATTAAATCACAAAAAAAAAAAGATATTTTCGTCCTAGTTATAACGATAATTTGTAACTGAATCTCAGTATATTAATTTCTCTTACAAGGTTATTTTTACCAAGAATAAACGATTGCATTTTTCAAAGTGAAGTCGAGTGCGTGATACAATAATGTAAGACAGTAATTTATAAGTATTATTATTTCAGGATTTTCAGTTGGCAATAGCAGAGTTACAATGCTACAAAGCATCTGTCAAGACGAATTGAGGTTATAAAAATGAAATTCTATATCTTTCTTGTATATCTTTTAGAAGTTCTGATATTAGGTTGTTTTGTGTAAAGAAAAATACAAAGTTTATTATGTAAGATAATTGTACGGTATTTATTGTTATGATCACTATTAATATTACTCTAGTATTTTGAGCATATGGTATTATTGTGTAGTAGTTTACACTGAGAAAAAAATGTAATAATCATAAATAAAAATATAATTATCGTAAATAAAAAGTTCAGCTGAACAGGGAACATAAACACAAATTACTTAGCATTAGTAAAAAAGAGATCCTAAACACTGATACTAACAAGAAGCAATCTAAGTAACTTACGATCTGTTTCATACCGATAACTTATGAAGTTACTGATGATAATTGAAGTGAAGTAGTTAAGTCAAAGAATATATGAAGTTGCGGTAAGTAAAAGTAGATGCATTGCTATGAGTGAACTATTCTATAATAGCTATCACACTTTCATTATTAATGCAAGCTATTTGGATTACTTGTGATAAGGAAACAATATCATTAATGCACGTTCACTAAATACCTGATATATAAAAGGTAATGGTTTGCTACAAATATCAATGTTACCTTTAAAATTAGTTGTTCATGATGGTTAGCGTACGAAACTAGGAGGTTTAGTTAATATTTATTTTGTATACGACAAACACAGTGACTACCTGATATGGATGTAATGTAATGTTTAAGCTACATAATAACAACAAAGAACAAGTAAATAACCGAATAACCTGAACACACGTTTCAAAACAAGCTTTAGAAGGATAACAATTACCCCAACTGATTGAATGGAATCCTTATACAACTTGCTGATACTCTTAAATGTTAAATACATTCTAATATATTGTTTATGATTATGAAGGGTGCATATCAAAAGATGATCTACGTATGTTATCTCTGTAAAATTCATTTAAGTAGTGGAGTTGAAGCCACAAGATGAAAGCAATTCCTCTATTT
The DNA here is from genome assembly GCA_004143645.1 of Protaetia brevitarsis. NCBI lineage: Eukaryota > Metazoa > Arthropoda > Insecta > Coleoptera > Scarabaeidae > Protaetia > Protaetia brevitarsis. The sequence continues at coordinate 625,304 of RXPK01000072.1, forward strand.
CTAACTTCTAACACAGGTATTATCGAGTATTAATAAGCAAACACTTTTATTAAGCACGGGAGATTTATCCGTCCATTGCGTGTACGTGATTCAACACTAGTTATGACAGTTATGTGCAAAACACGGTAAGACTACTAAAGTTCCCCGAAAACACACGAAGTGCAGCAAAACTCAAATAATCATAGTTGTGGCTAAGTTGCTACTTATTTATGAAAATACATGAGTTTAATAGCAATTAGTATTATTGTTCTTGTACTAAGTATATGCTGTAGTTAGATACAGTACCAAAATAAGTTTTATTCATAGTAAATTGCATACATTGGCAATCATAAACACATTGATTTGCCGAGACGTGAAAAAGTAATTTATATTTATGAGATGATCAACAACGTACAAGTATCGCTTTAGTTTTTTTGTTATATTTTAATATAAACCCAACTTTATCGAAATAATTATCACAGATATTCCACTATCAAGCATTTTTATTAGCACGTCAACCCTCAAATTCCCAAAGATGGGGGGTACCTAATCGGAGATCCCAGAGGTATTACATATTTCAGTACCTACCCTGAGATTGTTCCAACATCGACAAAAATCAAATTCTCTCGTGTATACGCAACAAACTCATCTAATAGGAGATATACATAGATGTACTATTGCTCCCATTATTCGTAAAATCGATGTATCTTTACTTTAAATAACTGAGATGAAAAAACTGAAAATCGATTATTCTATTCTAGTTGCAATTATTCGCGAATTTAAATTCTATGTATGTTATTCGATGTAAAAATTAATTCCGTATGAAGATTTCTACAAAGAAATTTCTACAGATAAATCAGTCAAATATTTACTTTCCAGATATTCGAAATTTAAATCTGTCCTCGAAACTGTTATTTTAAAAATAAATTTAACCAATTGGAAAGGCTTGTCGATAAAACACGTCAATATTGGTCTATTCTTGGGGTGATTTATATAATCTTTCCGTATTTTTTTCCTCTCCTCACAGATTATCATTAAACAATCTAATGGTTAAAAGAAATACATATAATTTTGACATTAAAACAAAGAAAATACGATTTTTATTACAATATACACAAACAATGACATTTTTTTTATCGTAATAAAAAAAACATCCATTTTAATTTCAATTTAAACATCACCAAATAAATGACAAGGAAAAACTTACCAATTACAAATAAACTTATATATTACCAGGGGCGCACAGATAATAAGAACTTGTGTTCCTGATGTCGTTAGCAGGATCAGACTGTCTGCAACAATTCGCCGAGAAAAGCTTCTCGGTGGCGCCGCCTAGCGGGGTCGAACGAGACTACCGCGAATTTATCGATTATCGAAAACACACCACACAGGATGGCGTCTGTCTCATTCAGAAAGACGCTCAGCGACGCCACCGAATCAGATTGAATTATGGCGAGTACGTATATACGTGAATGAGTCATCGGATGACGGAAATTCCAGTCCCGTGTTGGCCCATTTCCTCCCTAGCTGTTTGGCGACGGATAAGACTTTACCTACTCGGCGGCGCGTCTTCTCTCATCGAATCGAGCACCCTTCATTTCGTCGACGCTTTTGTTCTGCTGGGTGCTCTTATGCGGGGATGTTGTTTTGTTTACCGATGAGATAAAGGGGAGGGGTGGGGAGAGAATATCACGGGGGTAAAGTAGGCTGGGAGATGGGAAGTAGAAAAAAAAAAGCTGAGAAAAACTTCCGGGAAGTTGAATTGTTTGTCAGTGGAGATGTCACGCGGAAAGCCTGTTTCGAATAATAAATATTGACGTGACGAGTACAGAAACGTGTTAATTATAATGTTAAAGTATCCGATAAATATCAATTTTTATTACATTATAAGTATTAAATAGCACAAAATGCGTTGATGAAATGAGAAACACATGTTCACATATTGTAAATGCATGATTCGCAATTTTATTACAGATTTTTAGATATATATATAATAATATCAGAAATGAAAAATAAAATTTAATTGTCAAATTAATTCTCTATTTACATATTCTATGGCGCCATCGAACGGAGAATAGCAGAACTACATCACAATGGTGGTACCTTCAATTGTAGATATCTGTAATTACAAATATTTTGTTTCCTTTTAAAATCGTTTAAAATTTCTTAAATTAACATGACAATCTACTATTTTTGCTGCAAATTATCTCTCTAATGATGGAAAAAAATATTTAATTTTAAAGTTTCTATTCAGTTGAAGAATTACCGAATTATAACTTTGGCGATGTGATTTGATTTAATTCTATGTTTATTTTTAGCAAGATATTTAATAATAATAATTGAAATTTAACGCAACTGCATAATTCGAAATTTTTATTAGGGTTCATAGATGTACTGATAACATCAACAAATGATAAATAACAATTTAATTCTGTCAAATTAATTCTATAATAATATATTCAGTGGAGCCATCGAACGGAGAATAGCAGAACTACATTACAATAATGGTACCCTCGATTGTAGATATCTGTAATTAAAAAAAAATTTCCTTTCCTTTTAAAATCGTTTAATATTTCTTAAATTAACATGACAATCTACAATTTTTACTACAAATTACATTTCTAATGATGGCAAAAAAAATACTAAATTTTAAAGTGTCTATTCAGTTGAAGAATTTCAGAATTATAACATTGGCCATATGATTTGATTTAATTCTATGTTTATTTTTAGCAAAATATTTAATAACAATAATTGAAATTTAACGCAACTGCATGATTCGCAATTTTATTATGGGTTTATAGATGTACTATAATATCAAAAATAAGAAATAAAATTTAATTCTGTCAAATTAATTTTCTATTTACATATTCTGTGGCGCCATCGAACGGATAATAGCTGAACTACATCACAATGACGGTACCTTCGATTGTAGATATCTATAATTAAAAAATATCTTGTTTCCTTTTAAAATCGTTTCAAATTTCTTAAATTAACATGACAATCTACTATATAATTTGCTACAAATTATATCTCTAATGATGGGAAAAAATACTTAATTTTAAAGTTTCTATTCAGTTGAAGAATTACCGAATTATAACTTTGGCGATGTGATTTGATTTAATTCTATGTTTATTTTTAGCAAGAAATTTAATAATAATGATTGAAATTTAACGTAATTGCATGATTCGCAATTTTATTGTGGGTTTATAGATGTACTATAACATCAAAAATGATAAATAAAATTTAATTCTGTCAAATTAATTCTCTATTTACATAATCTGTGGCGCCATCAAACGGACAATAGCAGAACTACATCACAATAATGGTACCTTCGATTGTAGATATCTGTAATTAAAAAAATATTTTGTTTACCTTTTAAAATCGTTTAAAATTTCTTAAATTAACATAACAATCTACTATTTTTGCTACAAATTATATCTGTAATAATGGGAAAAAATACTTAATTTTAAAGCTTCTATTCAGTTGAAGAATTACTGAATTATAACTTTGGCGATATGATTTGATTTAATTCTATGTTTATTTTTAGCAAGATATTTAATAATAATAATTAAAATTTAACGTAATTGCATGATTCACAATTTTATTATGGGTTTATAGATGCACTATAATATCAAAAATGATAAATAAAATTTAATTCTGTCAAATTAATTCTCTATTTACATAATCTGTGGCGCCATCGAACGGAGAATAGTAGAACTACATCACATTGATGGTACCTTCGATTGCAGATATCTGTAATTAGAAATACATTTATGTTTCCCTCCCCTTTTAAAGTCGTTTAAAATTACTTAAATTAACATTAAAATTAGGTATCAAACCCTGTTACTTTTATCCACTATGACAATCTGCTATTCTTACCGTAAATTATATTTCTAATGATATGAAAAAATACTTAATCTTGTAGTGAATCTTGTGTGTGAAGTTTCTATTCGGTTAAAGAATTTCCGAATTATAATTTTGACTATATGATTTGTATCTGTTAATATTATGAAATAAATAAATATAATAATAATAAGTCAATATCATCAATTTATTTAATACAGGTTACTGTGAAAATTATCCTTTTATAACCTGTAAAATATAATTAGTAACTAATTGCTAATTAGTTTCGAATTTCTATGTATTTTAAAATTGGTAATATTGTTTAATAAACTGATATTATTATTATTATTATTGCGTAAACTTAATAAAATTAATATTCTACAGAAGTAGCGCCATCTTCTCTACGGTAGCCAAACTATAACTTCAGGGGTGGGTAATCAGAATATATAGATAACTGTAATCTAATCAACAATAAATTAGAAAGAAAAAAATATTTTTTCCCAATAAAGCAATAATATTTAAAATAAAGGGAATATTCTTCTATAATATTAAGAAAATGTAAACGGAACAATTTTCAGTTAAAAACGCTTTAAGAATATTAAAAACTAACTATAAATCATCAGAATTACTTAGAAATAAGTGAACTATAGCATTGAATATATAATTTAATTATATCATCAATAGTTTTAATAATTTTGTGAATAGATAGGATATAAATTTCAATAAAATTTAAATTGATATAATTCTATATTAGAAATAAATAGGAAATAGCGTCATCTATGGAAAAATGATAGAAGCTATACGCCATAGTTTGAATATTCCCTCATAGATGTCGTCACAATCTCTTTTTAATTTTTAAATAAAACAAAAAAGTTATCAATTATTAATTAATCAATATTTTAATCTCAAAACTAGTAAAACAATGAGAAAAGGAACCCAAATAACTGTTTCTAAATGTGATAAATCTTAAAAGGATGAAAAAAATATGCAACACAAAAAATAAACACAATTTCTTTTATTGATATATATATTTACAAAGCATTTCTTCTGATAAAAAGTACAAAAACCTTTACATACATATTGGGATTAAATAATTACATCAGCATAATCGATAAAAACATACGACAAATGAAATGTTTTTTGACGCTTAGAAACAAAGAAATTATAGGTAAAATCACGTTTTAACAGAGATTTTCGCACCTATAAAAAAACGATATGATAATGATATAAACGAGGTAGCTCTCGGATAATCGAATTCACTAAAATATTAGGTAATACAAAACTTTAAGTCCTGACGATAAACACGAAACGAATCACGCTTACGAACAATAAGGGAATTAAGGAATTTTGGGTTTATACCGAGAAGTAAAGATTATTAAATGCTTGGTGTATTATTTAAAAAAGGAAGATATTGCAGAAATGCATAATTAAAAATATTTTCTTTTTGTTTCAATCTCACAGCATTTGATTCACATGATAGTTATTATAACGTACCATTTTTATAATATACTTACAGTTTTGTACAAGACTTGATTGAGCAATGTATAAAATATTATCTGTACAAAAGATTTACAGGTAAACAGTACTCACTATTATAATATACTTACATTTACGTATCTTATCCTCATATACAAATAATAGTAAAATTTAAAACTAGTAAAACAAAAACGTCCCTAGCTGCTTTAAAGTTGTACCAAATGATCTCTCGTAACTTTATTGCACAAAAAATACCCCAAAAGATACAGGCAACGACCAATATAAATCGTTCATCGTCAATCGTCGACTTCCAAATCCAATTCTATATCCGATATGTCCATCTGTTGCAACGTATTTATTATAGTGTATCGAGAGAACATTAAATATAACCTCCGATACCAAACCAGTTGCGATTTATGCTGCTTCATGGCAGTATGGATCTTCGATCTGTCTTCACTGGTAGCTATATACCTAAAATTCTATTAATATAATCCGAAATCGACGGAAAATATGATAAAATAAATAAAATATGTTAGAAAGTCGATAATTTTAATTGAATTAAATTTAGCGCCAAAAATTTACTGCTTGAATGGTACAGTCGAGTTAGGTTCGTTTTAAAAGTCTAAAATTAGTTATAATTGTTGGAGTTCTTGTTTATATTCTGTTAAATAATAAATATACCTTATAGGAAATTGATAAAAAAAATTAATAATAATACCAATACTTGTTTAAAAAAGCCAAAAATAACACATGTATAATAAATTTAAATTTGAATTTACCGGCAAAGATAACCTCCAGAAATAATTTCAGTTTGTTCGGAGTCGGAAATAAATTCTGTTTGAAGTTAGGTTAGAACTTTCGTTTATTTGATAATATTGCGATGTTTAACGTATTAAAATATAAAATATACAATTAAACGAAATTTTTAACATTTAAAATCAATATTATTTAATTCGAATCGACTTATTTTGAACGATTTAAAACCGGTTTTAATTTTAAATTTTGACGTATATGCACCAACCTATCGGAGAAATTCAGTATTAGTTCGATTTTTAAAATATGGAGGTTAACTCTATCTAACTATTTCATCGCAAATTCTATTAAAAATAAAGTGATTCCAGTGCTTAATTATCGCGTAATATTTACTGGCAAAGTGAAATTTGTGATTTATTAGCCTGAAGTGATGTTGCAAGTTTAAGTAAAGTGTTTTATTTAAGTGTTAAATTTTATTATCGGGATACACATTTGAAGGTATGAATTTATTACAATTTATGTTCGTTCTTCTTTAATACGTATTATCAAAGGTTTTAGGATGTTGTAGTGTAGTAGTTTATTATTAGTTATTTCTCAATTAACATGCATTTAGTATATTCTAATAAAATAATATAAATAAAAAACGACTTACCTATACCTAGAAAGCAAAAAACACAACGGTATATCTAATATCAACCAATATTTCCTAAGGATATTAACCGATTCTAAAACGAAAACACGACAACCTGCAAAAAAAAAGAAAAACAAAAAACCGAAGATTCAATATCGAATTTCAAAAATTCATTTCGATCTTAATTACTTTTAGGCAGGCATCTCTCGATACTGAGGTGTGCGATCGCATAATATATACTACAATGGTTCAAATGCCGACTGACACCGTGTTTATCGAACGTTATTAATGTATCGATATCGTACATTTCGACTTGATGCAAGATGAGTTGCCCCAACAACTCTTCCGGCCACCTCTCCGACATGGAATCGGGCATTAAAGTGTGATTATATATCGTGACGCAACCTTCTTCGATTCCCAATACCTTGCATGCCGCGTAAAGTTCTTTCTTTCGTATCTTATCCATTCCGTAATTTTTACCTTCGGCAGAAATAATTAACCTCACTTTCTCTTGAATGATATTTAACTTTGTGAACGTTTACCTGCTGACATACACATTAGATACAGCGAACAGTTCTTCCTCCTGACGAAATTCTGTATGGTGGGGCCGAAGAACATGCACTCATCGTCAGGGTGGGCGATAACTAACAACACTCTCCGGGAATTCTTTATATCTCGTGTGAACTGCATGTAATCCCACCTGGTTGTCAGGATGTAGACGACGAAACATATCACCAAATAAACTAGGGATGCTAAGAGTAGGTGCTCCACGGCGTCTTCCGTGTAATCTTTTATAGAATGCACAAAATCGCTCCAAGTGACGACGCCGAAGATATTCTCTGCGCTGCTATACTGCCAAGAGGAATCTTGGCTCATCTCAGTCCGGTTTTATATTTAGAGTTCGATATACTACTGCTATGGTACATTTGTTACATAAATTAGTCTATTTTTAATCCACGGAACTCGGCTTTCTCGATACCTTGTTGACATTTGAGGTTAGAATGTACGGAACTTTGCGAAACAACTGTCAACGTTATATTTTTACATCTTTTATACTTAACAGAGAAGCAAACCGTAATAAAATATGAATTTAATTTACTTCCATATTAGAAAAATTCACTTTGATACGTTTAATATTATAAATAACTGCACGCAAGAGGATTTTGTTTGATTCAGTTTTAATCCTTATCTTATCAGAATAATCCCGTTACTTACTTCACTTTACTTATAATCTCTTAATTCTATAGATCTAGCAATTATGTACATTTTTTTTTTAAATCAATTCTAAAGATAGATTTATTAAGTTGCTACCGATTGCTACTTATTTATAATTATTGGTAGACCTGAATTTCTAATATTTGCATCTCGAATTGCAGCTGTCATGGGAAGTGATTAAAAATCAAAAACAGGCGCGTTTTTTTCAAAATAAAAAAAGCGCCATCTCTGTTCAAGGTGCCGAACCAGTTCAATTTGAATCGGTAATAGAGATATACAGAACTTGGTAATTTGAGAGCTAGTTTTAATATTTTAATTTTAAGGGGGCGTACAAACATATAAAAATTCGTTTCTGTCAAACAGGTGCGAGATTAACAAGCTTTTAAAAATGTAGATGCGCGGCCTGTTTCAAAATTGTTTGGGCGAGAAATAATATATACATTCGTATATTTGTGTAAACACAAGGGATGTATTACGTGGTCAAGTCGAGTGAATCACGAGGTCGGGTGCTATTTTTAGTCATTTTGTGTATATGAGAGAGAAATTCCCTTTTTACGGGGAAGCTATAGGAAAAAAGTTTTGTTTTAGAGGGAATTATTACATGAAATATTACTATTATTATAGAATGAATCAATAGAAATTAAAAAAAAACTTTATTTTTATGGTTCATTTTTTGTATTTTATTTTTTGTATCGGTACACTTATTTCAATTTATTAAAAAAAGCTGATAAATTTGTATTTGCCGCCTAAAAAGCAGGAAATTTTCGTGTCGGCGAGGCGCCGGGAATTGCCGATGAATGCAAGGCACATGAAGTTCGTATGTCATTTTTGAACATAAACAGATAAACATAACATAAACGAGTGTGAAATGGAATCAGAGTAAATTTATTTTTTTTTTTTGTAAGGAGAATTGAGAGTGCTCGAGACTTATCTGTGCTTACTAGATTATTTATTTGTTTTATAGAAAAAGCACTGTTGTAGGATATATTGAGGAGAATCAACAGGTTGATGAGAATATGTGGCAAATGTCCATGATGGTTATATTATCTCTGGGCTTGTTACCGAAATGAAATAATTCTAGGAAAAACTTGAAATGAGCCCTGCCGCTCTGAGGATCGCACTGTTGTGTATGTCTAATCTAAAAGGCACTTACTGCGAGTACAAACGCATACATTTTTGTCAAAAATAATATATGGAAAGGTGTTAATTATTTCAACAAAATAAATTAGTTGCGACAATTATTATGGAAAATATGAAGAATAGCCCCGGCAGTATTAGTTTAAATGTAAAAATAAAAAAAGATTAACAAAAATGGCACTGCAACAACATTATTCTCTCATTCGATCACTGAAAGTCCAACAGTATCGTGCGCAATTACCCTTAAATGACTTCCCACTCAGAAACACAGCGTGTTTTATCAAGCTATAGTTCTGACACAGTCAGCGCGGAAAAGTAAACACATTTTCGTGATTCTGGAGTCATTTTACACTCATCCAGTCCAGAATTTTGATCATCGGGGCTGCCGGACTATTCTTCATATTACCCATTATTATTATAGCTATTATTGCTAGAAAAGGTCAATCTTTTCGTGATATCGATGTTTTGTGCAGTGACATAACCTAAAAATCGCATCTTAAGAAATAAGAACATGTAGTCTGCCAAGAAAAATATATATTCCACATAAATCTGCAGTCATTCAAGATCCATATAGCAAATGCTACGGTCCTCAAAAAGGCTGAGCTCATCTCATATTTTTTCCCAATTTTATCTAGCACAATGACTTTTTTAAAATCAATTTAGTACTTTGGAGAGACATGGTTTGTCGTAAGGGTGTAAATTAAATATTAGAGAATTAATTGCTGGAGGAGATGGAACAGACAGAGGAGATAACTGATAAAAAGGTAGTGGTGGACATAATTGAATGATGGACAAGGCATCATTCGATTATTGATGATCATTAAATAACTCGATTTACTTGCTTGCCCATAATTAAGTACATATTCTTGAATTTAGCAATTTCTGTATTATTATTCTTCTGACATGTATAACTATATACACTATTACTTTCTTTATTATAAAATATTTGTATATACGCAGTTTTATTTTTATTTGTACAGTACAATGTAAGCTATGAGGAAAAATAAATACTTTTATAACGAATTACCTTTCAATTGTGTGATTTTTATAAGGAAATAATTTCGACTAACGCAGGGAATACATAACTGGAATGTAACAATTTATCTTTCAGTTTTTTCCATTTTATTTACAGAAATTTTCGGTATTATTGTTATTAAGGAAAATGCAGTTAATATAAGCTATCAGCAATGGATTCAATCTACATTAACAAAAAATATTTTTTTTAAATTCTGTGGCGCCATCTTCGAATAAAGTGCTACACTTCTATGATGGGCATGAAATCATAAATTTTATAGGATGGCCCACTGTTTTACAAAATGCGTTTTCCTAAGTTTCTCCCAAATGAGTGAATATTTTTCAATTTTTCTTACACATACATAATATACAAAACGTAAGGATCATAATAACACTCTTCAACCGATTTTTTTTTTTTTCGCCGTTATTCAATTACAGATCCTTTTGCTATTTCTTTACTATGATTAGTGTGAAATACAGATTTATTTCATAACTTAAAATATAATTAAATATTCTCATTTTTCAAGAAACTGAGGAAATGAAAAATGCATTGTCCCCACCACTTTTTGCCCACCCTTAAAGATATAAAATTTGATATTTTATATATATAATGTGTTCGTTTTATAAATTTTAAAAATATATAGTATTTTAATCACATGAAATGGAGAAACTCTTTATTTATTATATAAATTTAATAAATAGATAATTTTGTAAAGGCAGTTTTAAGCGCCATCTATTGACTAAAATCTCAAATTTGGTCGTACAGAAATCTATTAAGGGAGAATGGCAAAGCAATATGACGGACATGTATGCCCATTATAATACATCACGATTCAGTTATTTTTAACATATCTCCGGAAATACGGCAGCTAGAAAGTTCGGTTTAGTCTCAAAAGACTCGGGAAGATCAGGAGAACATTTCAGAACAAAATCGGAATGGTAGTTTGTACACAAATTAACGATTTAAGCGTAAAAAATAAGGAAATTTAACAATTTTCGGTATTTTTTTGCGAATATCTCGAAAATGATTAGAGATATCGAATTCCGGTTTTCAACATTCGATTCTCCATTAAAGTGTGCATAGAATAGGGTATGTTGATTTTGTTTTCTTTTTGATTTAATTACTAAGAAAAATTAGAAATGTTAAACAAACATTCGAGTTTAATTTTTAATTATTTTATTTATTTTTATTACACATATAATTTTGTTCGAATACACAGGATATTCATAATGGAGACTTAATCGATATTAAAAAACAAGTTTGAGATGAGATTTGGACATTACATTAAGTAATAACTTAACCTATATAAATACTAACAAAGCCGTCAATTGTTTGCCACGCTACGCTTTAGGGCAATCAATCCCTACAACGGTCTCGTAGTCACCCTAAAACACACAAAAAAGAGAACGAGAGAAATGAATCTAGAAGAGGCAATGTTTGAGGGACATTCACATACAAGCAAATTGACACAGAGAGAGTAATACTGCTCGAGAAAAAAATTAGACTACCATCCAGGTGTTGTATTGGCTAAGCGTCTTATTCTGCGGGTATTTCTGTCCTGGTCGCGAATCTTTTTCTCCATCTCGGCGTCGGTGAGCGTCTCCAAGAAAGGGGCCCATTGATCCGCTTCACTAGGAGGCCGAAAGGGGACCTGAAGGAGAGAAATTTTGAAAGTTTCGGCAATACCACGTCTCGCAGTAAGATCTATGTACCTCCACGGTCGGTAAGGGAGCTTCACTAAAAGCGTACGTCCTTTGATGCCAAGACAATTGGCCACGGATGGAATAAGCGATGGCTGTTACGAATTCCCCGCCCAAACCCAATTCAGCGCACAGTTTGATGGCGAAAGATTCCGGGTTATTCTCCTTCTCAGACATATCCCATTCGACCTAAGCGAAAAATAGTCTCAAACATTATTTCGACGATCGTTTCACCGTTATAGTTTCACCTGATCCACCAGAGATGTATTGCCAACATGTATATTTAACTTAATTATGACACGTTGATCGCAAGATTCCTCCATAATGGCCGACGGTTCGCCGTGGAAGGCGTCCAGTTGTTGCCTGATGGCTTGGGAAATCGCCGGCACGAATGTTAATGGGTTCAAATCCAGATCGTCACATAGGACTTCGGCAAATTGCTCCGGTGCAATCAAACTCTCTGGAAATGATGTTTTTAATGATGCACAAGTGGTGAAAGGAATGTTAGGAAAATGTAACAACGGTGAAGACGATAGAAAAGGGATGATATAGAAATAATTTAAAAGTAACTTACTAGATAAAGACTATAGGCAAAACAAAAGAGGGATAATTAAAAGACCTCACTCAAATTATAGTGTATATTTAAATAAGGATGAAATAAAAGAGTTGATGGAAGAATTAAAATGAATGAATGAAAGAAGAAAAGAGTCAATTTAAGAAGAGAATTTGAGGAACTTAAAATATGAGAACAATATCACAGTCGAAATGATTAAAGTTACGTGAGAATTCAGAGGAATTCTAGGAATAGGACAATTTCAGAGATTCAAAATGATTGTCAAATCCCTCCTATTAGATAGTAACAGGGTGTAGGTATATGGCCGCGTTTTGTAATGAAGGTTTGAACTAAGTCAGTGTTGGAACATAAGAAAGTAACGGATTGTCATAATAAGGAAAACGTAACCTATATTTGAACTCGCATTATATAAACGACTATGGGATTGGTGTTTCTGCTTGTAAAAATGAAATGTAATTAATTTACTCTTTAGGAAATTATGATATTACAATTCAGTACTAATGGTGTTTAACTAAATTTATATATTATTTAAATTATACATACAATTAGTATAAATTATTAAGTGACAAAACTGCATCTCTCAGTTCTTCTATGGTATGCATGTGGTTTCTGTAGATCCTATTTTTTAGATAGCCGAACATAAGTAATCTAATGGGGTTAGATTAGGCGATCTTGGTGGCCATCTTTGTGCTCTAACGACCTGTCAGCAAAAACTGTTGAAGATATTGGCAGGTTTGTCGAGCAGTATGTGCTGGAGCATTATCGCGCTGAAAATAACCTGCTTCAAGCTCATTTTCTTATAACTCTGCAATAAACAATTCCAACATCTGTTGGTAACGTTGGGCTGTTACAGTTTCCTCGCAGAAAATTGGCCCTATTATTCGTTGCCTGGACGTAGCTTACCAAACTCCAACTTTTACGGGATGCAATTACGTTTCTCGAAATTCGTGTGGATTTTCTGCAGACCAGATACAATAGTTTTGTAAATTGATATAGTCTGTTAGATAAAACTAGGCTTTATCCGAGAAAAATGATTTGTTTAGCAAGTCATCGTCCCTTAAATTGTTATTAAACCAATGACAATATTCCAATCGCCTATCGTGATCTAATGGTAATAATTCCTGTACCATAGAAACTTTATAGGGATGAAAATGTAACTTTCTTTTGACAGCTCATTGCGCTGAAGTGTATGATAAGCCTATAAATTTATAAAATGTAATGAACTATTTCACTTAATGTTAATATTGATTTTTTACCTGCTTGTTGAGCTATTACCACAGATAAATCCCCTTATTTTCTTACAGTATTCAGAAATACTATTGTTGGTGATATTAGATGTAAATATACACGGTTTGAAAAAAAATTATAAGATAAATAATCGAAAGATACTACAACACGCACGCCAATGTCGCTAAATGTCAAGAAAATTCATTTTAATGTATGAAATTTGTATGTAGCTAACTTCGCTCATTAAATTGGTAATAAGTATAGATAATTTTTTCCGGAAAACAGTTTTTTTCTTACGACAATCATTTTGAATCACATGGTAATTTTTCATCAAAATATAGTGTAAAGTTTGCGTTTTATCATCTTATCATAGAAGATGTTATATTTACCTGATAAAATTTGCTGTCAATTATACAAATGTAATCTTATTTTTCAACAAAAATAATAATGTACAAAAGTTTTTTTCAAGAAAACAATTTAACTGTAACAATTTGTTATTCTTATCATTACTATTTTTATTGGTACGTATTATTATTCACTGGAATAGAATGCATAGGAAACAAAAATTTATTTAAAACTAGTAATTAAACTATTCTCGACTTCATACGTTTTTGACTTTTGTTGAATATTGCATAGTTCGCTAATTTTGACACATTGTATCTAGTCTTAGTGGAATTATCATTTCGAAACAATAAATAAATAAATTTAATAACCGTTTTTAACCAAATTACGTGATAAAAGTTGACAAAAGTGTTTTGAGTGCTGACATAACCTAAAAATCGCAGTTCTTGTTTTAAGTGTGTAAAGCAAGATTTTCGCCGAAAAAGTATTGTACAATTGTGATTTTAAGAGCCTTATTCTAAACCATAAATCCAAAAAATGACTAAAATCAGTGCTATCATATTATTTTCCCATTTACCCCAACATGGAACGGAATATATATAAAAAACAGGTAAAAATAGATTCTGTTACATACCATTCTTATTCCAAGTGAAAGTATCCCGCAGTTTTTGCCCCTCGATTTCCATATCCAAGCGTATCGGAACAAGTACTCTCACTGAGCCGCATTCTCGAGATTCACTTGGGGATCGGTGTCGTCAAAGCACAACGGAAACGTCCGCACCTTCGACAAAAATTAAAGTAATCTTTCGTAAAAATCACTAAAATCCTCTCAACCGACCTTTTTCGTAGCCACACGATTCCTATTTATCGGTGTCGCTTGCGGTACTGCATCTAGGATGGCTGGAATTGGGTAAAGACGGCACCCATTGCATGGATTTCTTAGATTTTCCTTCCCTCGGTAATGGAGGATCCGACGTATGAACAGAAACGGCTTTGTATCTTTTAAACATAGATTAATCAATCAAACTGAAACATTATATTAAATTAGCTTAGTTGTACTTCTCATCATTTCCCTCGATGATGTCCTCGACTTCCGAAGCACGCAACAACGAAACGCTGCTCGCTAAAACGTGCTGGCTCAAACCGAGATCGATTAATCTTTTACGTTCTTCGTTCGTGATGGATCTCCGGTACATGCCCGGGTATCTCTTGTATAGCGAGCCTCTGAAGAGGCGTAAGTAATTCCCAACCTACGAGAATGTTTTTGTTACGATAAATCTGTATCTTTTTTAACTGCAATTACCTCAGATCCAACGCAGTAATATTCGCCATTCTCGTCCAGTTGGAAACTGATTGGTTTGTCGCCGAATGTACGTAGAGTCATTGTTTTAAAATCGGAGATGCGAAAATGTTTACAGTACAAACTCACATATAAACATAACCTCTAACTCGAATTAATAGCATTGACGTTTCACAGAGTGTCAGGGCCTGCGCACTTCATTACAATTTTAATAAGTAAATGGCGCTTGAAATGGATTTATAAATCTATTAAATTAAATACTGCAAATGAATATAAACATTAAACATCTAGTAATACACCTTTCATTATTATAATATAGAAGTAGGGTTGTCATACGTCCGTATTTTCTACGGACAGTCCGTATTTTGTAAGCCTTGTGTGTAGATTATAAACTGTCCGTAGTTTGTACGTATTTCTGCAAGGCGTCCGTATTTTTTTTCTAGTTTCCAATTTGTCGTACTCAAGTCGTACTTTTGTCATTTTATTAGTTATTTTAGCATTCAAACTTTCGTATGATGTGCATTAACATTGCATTTCCAGTAGCATCACGTCTGAAGATATCTGTATTTTTATATAATAATATTAATAATTAAACAATATGTCTCAAGTGAATATTGAAAAACATTTCACGGAAATGTTAATTGATATGGTGCGCTGTCTGTATTTTTGCTTTTGAAAATATGGCAACCCTATATAGAAGTGTTATAATTATCGTGAAACTTATAATAACAAACAAGCTAATAATTACCAACAGCAATTTCAGAATTACAAATAATTTTAAGAAAAAAAAATCAGGGTAGATTGCAGCCTATATTTTTAATATATAATTAATATACATACATAACAAGTATTCATAAATGATTAAGATCAAGGTCAAAGTAAAGGCGCGAAATTTGAAATTTAAGTTGGTAGTAAAATAAGTTAACCGTAGATTTATGCATATAATAGCATGGCTTGGTTGTGATATTGTTTATGTCACGTTCTTGTCTATTTTCTACTACTTAAATGTATATTGTTTCTTGTTCGTTGTTGCCATTTCTTTTTGTTATTTTGTTAGCTAACGAAAGTAGTTACCTGAGTTTTAACTATTTAAACCACCCTAATAGCCAAATTTAAATTTCTCACCACAATTTTAATGAATTCAACGTAAAGGCTTTAAAATAACTAGTAATGTAATACAAAATGGTGGGGAATTTTATGTATCAACGTTGAAGTTACTGAGAATAATTGCGGGAAATTTAAATTTGGCTATTAGGGTATTGTTAGGGAATTATCAATCTCTATATTTGGTTAACTATGGTTTTCACCTTAATTATTAATTATTATCATTCTGTGTTTTTCCCTTAATTTTATCGTAAATAAAGCATACATATATTTTTTTTAATAAAATTATTTTAGTGCCTTGCCATTAATGGGTTATCATTCACGAACACTTATACTTATAGTTTATACGCAAATATCATCAGAAAAAATAACTTAAATGTTATTTATTCGACCTTCAGTCTTAAATTTTAAGAAAATACAATTTTGCTCTGTTTTGCGTAGTCTAAAAGCGAAATAATTAAAATTTAAATATTGATTTTTTTTGATTAACACCAAATTGACGTAACAAATAAAAACATTTAGTAGAAAAAAAAGATAATTTTTTTATATATCACGACCAAAAATCCCAATTAAAAGGTAAATAATTAAAAATAATATTTAACAAAAAAAAAACAACACTGATTTAACCTAATACAATTTTTTTATTCTGTGGAAAATCTTAGCAAATTGCATTATTTTTCGTACATAAAGTATTACTTAAAGAAGCTAGAATACACATTATAAAGAAGAACAAAAATGAAAAACTTTTTAAACGTAGCAGATTTCTATGAGAATTAAAGTACCATGTGATTCAAAGTGATTGTCGTAAGAAAAAAAACTGTTTTCCGGAAAAAAATATCTATACTTATTACCAATTTAATGAGCGAAGTTAGCTACATACAAATTTCATACATTAAATGAATTTTCTTGACATTTAGCGACATTGGCGTGCGTGTTGTAGTATCTTTCGATTATTTATCTTATATACTTTTTTTTCAAATCGTTTATTTTACATCTAATATCAACAATAGTATTTCTGAATACTGTAAGAAAATAAGGGAATTTTTATCTGTGGTAATTAGCTCAACAAACAGGTAAAAAATCAATATTAACATTAAGTGAAATAGTTTATTACATTTTATAAGCTTACCATACACTTCAGCTCAATGAGTTGCAAAAGAAGTTACATTTTCATCCCTATAAAAGTTCTACGGTAGAATTATTACCGATTAGATCACGATAGGCGATTGGAATATTGTCATTGGTTTAATAACAATTTAAGAGACGATGACTTGCTATTCAAATCATTTTTTTTTCGGATGAAGCCTGGTTTTATCTAACAGACTATATCAATTTACAAAACTATTGTATCTGGTCTGCAGAAAATCCACACGAATTTCGAGAAACGCAATTGCATCCCGTAAAAGTTGGAGTTTGGTTAGCTATGTCCAGGCAACGAATAATAGGGCCAATTTCCTTCGAGGAAACTGTAACAGCCCAACGTTACCAACAGATGTTGGAATTGTTTATTGCAGAGTTACAAGAAATGAGTTTGAAGCATGTTATCTTCAGCACGATAATGCTCCAGCACATACTGCTTGACAAACCTGCAATATCTCAACAGTTTTTTGCTGACAGGTTCGTTAGAGGACACAAAGATGGCCATAAGATCGCCTGATCTAACCCCATAGATTACTCATGTTCGGCTATCTAAAAAATAGGATCTATAGAAATCACATGCATACATAGAAGAAAACTGAGAGATGCGGTTTTGTCACTTAATAATTAATACTAATTGTATGTTATAATTTAAAGTAATAAAATAATTTAGTTAAACACCAGTTAGTACTGAATTGTAAAATCATAATTTAGTAAAGTTAAATTAATTACATTTCATTTTTACAAGCAGAAACACCAATCTAGAGTCGTTTATATAATGCGAGTTCAAATATAGGTTACGTTTTCCTTATTTATGACAGATCCGTTTACTTTCTTGTGTTCCAACACTGACTTAGTTCAAACCTTCATTACAAACACACGGCATATACCTACACCCTGTTACTATCTATAGGAGCGGAATTGACAATCATTTTGAATCTCTGTGTATTGGTATAGTTTAGCTTCCTAGTCATAGATGGCTCTATAATTTTCCGATTTTTTTTTTGTTTCAAATTAAATCCAAATAAACAGTACAACGTTTTATTTCCTTTCTTATTTTCACAAAGAAAAATAACAGATGATTATATCAATAGCAGTCAATAAATAGGTCACATTACAATTAAGTTATCCATTACATAATCTTATAAATTAGCTCTTCGATTCGCACTGGCACCTTCAAAATTATCCAAGCGATATTCATGGGCCCTCTGAATGATATCCTCATTAGAAGCCGGGAACCATTTCAATAGATATTCCCAACGATTCCTGTTCAGTATCAGTATATCGCAAACAGTATTCGCCTTGTAAGAATACTGATGGGAGATGCAGAACAGGCCTTGGGCTTCGCCGAAAGACATGCCCGCAGTCAACACCATCATCTTCACTTCCGCTTTCTCCTTTATCTGGTATACGTTGACCTCACCGCTGTTCACGAAATACATGCAACAGTCGAAATCACCTTTCTCGACGATAGAGTCTCCTGGAAAGAAGACAAAACGTTCCAGTTGGACTACTAATTGTCGTAAGAAATCCATGTGCGTGTTGGAGAAGAGGAAATGATTGGAGAGGTGTTTTCCGTAGAGGGCTTGCATTATGTTTTCCTTCAAGGAGCTAGGGCACTCTTGGATCATCTCCGGTAGCCAATCGCCCCGTTGCCATTGCCACAGATGAAGGACAATAGTCCCAGACGTGGGAATATAAGGAAGGTGATAAATTACGACCCTGAAGAAGAAAATAAAATTTGAATTTAGCGCCAAAATAAGGAAATCTGCTTATTAGTTATTCTGAAATGCGGATAAGAAATGAAGTTTTTATAAACTGTTATGTGAGATTATGAGTTTTTCTATAACGTAAAATTATATTAGTCGACACGATTTTTATAATTAACTTAATTAAAGTTTTAATATTTTGCTTTGTTTTAAACATAAAAACTATATTCTAATATAGGATGTATCAGGGCACATTTTAAAAATAATATTTTTGCTGGTTTCTCATTGGAGAAATTGTTGTAGAATTAGTGTAAAATTATCGGTATTTATATATACAGCGTGTCAGGTGGAGTCAGGTGAGTCATTAGGATTTTTCGAACTTTCAGTAGGAATTGATTTCGAAACTTGCAGAGTAGTCGCGGTCGACTATGATTTAGTTAAACAAAATATTTTCAGCCTTATAGTGCTCTTTCTTATTTTAAACGGAATGGTGCAATTTTTATTGTCGTTTAACCCTAACAGCCAGAAATATTACATAGATATTTTTAAAAATATATTTTATAAATATTTTTCGTGAGAGGTTTTTGAATATATTTTTCATATTTTTTTCTAAATATAGATAAAATATTCAATTAAAATATTTATTCCATATTTTAAAATTAATGTAAGCGCTATATTTTTTCTAAAATATTTATATGAAAATTGAGATTTTTTATGCAATCTATTTAATTTGTCAAAATGAACTAAAATTGTTCTTGGTTATTTAGAATGTATAACGTCGATAACGAAAAGTTGAAACATACATAGAGTTGTCTAAAAGGCAAGAACTCGTTTTTTCACACTCACCATACAAGTTAATAATCAATAATTCTGGCATCTTTTAAGGCATACTGAAGGTTTATCAAATTAATCACTATTTTTTAATTGAAGTGTTCTAAATAAAAAACAAACGTATTTATTGTCATTTTATTTGAATAAGCCAATAAAAATCTAAAATCTAAATCTAAAAGTCTAGCCTTGGCTGGTGCCAGGTACAACCCTATGGCTTTTTTCATATCTTCGGTAGTGGCGCTTTCATGGCGTTTCCTTGAGGCCTCTAAAACAATGCCAATTGTATTAGATCATACCATGAATAAAACATCGTACAACATTATCAACACCTACTAATACATTTGGAGCATTTACAATATTTGGAGTGGTAGCTACATTCTAATGCTTACGATACTTATTTTTACTTTATTTCATGATATTTGAAAACATTCTACGTACAAACAATAAAGCAACACAACGTATTCTAACCTCTATTTGAGGTTATGACGCGTAACTACCGAGATGAATCTCTTAAGCAAATCAACTACCAATTTATCTGGTAGATGCAGTACATATATGATGCATAAAATTCCTACAATTATATTATTAAACGATTTCCGTACATAGCGATATTGAGCATTCCAATTATCTATAAATGCCATGACATGTTCAAAGTTTTGCTTACTCATAGTCACCACAAAAACTAAAACATACCCCGCAACAATTAATTACACAGTTAACCCTAATCTGCCCTAATCGTATACTATTATAAACTATAACATGTAACGGACAAACGAATGAAAACGTTGATGATACGCACGTGCGCGTATGCATTCTATGTACCTAATCCATAGACGCAAAAACAATACTAAATCATATAACACCGGCACCGTAATGAATAGAGGTGTTGTGTTGACGTTCGCAACTTACAAAATTACAAATAATATAATACAAAACGCAGATATATTAATAGAAAAGTTACAGCGCTCAACTTAGATACTAATTAAATCATATTAGATATATATTATCTAATTTAATCTTTAAAACTATCATTTTAAATAGGTGCATACCTACTTAATATGTATGCATATTTTACCCATTTTATATTATTAATCGTACGCACCAAATGTACAAAAGCAAAAATTCAATCTTTTTTTTTAAGTATATGAAATAAATATTTACAGAAATACAAAGCAAAATATTCTTGCAGAGTTATGAAAAATATATTGAGAAAACATTTGCAATAAAATATTATTAATGCTACATAACATATATATTTTTTAAATGTTTTCCTAATATATTTTCTATAATATATTTTATGCATATTATATTAATATAACTAATATTCAAGAAAGATTTAATATTTTCTAAATATTTATAAAATATGAAATAAATATAGTTGGTCAATGGGAAATCTTCGGAAATTCATTTTTTTAAAATGTAACATTATACTCCTAATTATACCATTCAATGCAGAAATAAATTTTCCGTCGATAGCTATAAAGGATGCATATACCTATTTCTAGTTGTTTTCAAGATACCAACCATTATTTACTCGGCTATGAAAAATTTTAGCGCATCTTTTTCAATCGATTTATGAACACTCTGTATAGAATTCAGTGGTTCTTTTGACAGAATTTGGTACGGACAACTATTTTTTTGGGTACTAGTAAAATGACATCATTATCTTTAATGGTTTGCAAAATATGGTATGTTTTCGAAAGAGATGAAAACGTCAAAATTTTGACAAAATCGTAAATATCTCAAAAACTGTTGAATTTAGGGATAGAGAACTTTAGTGAAAATTCTATTCAAATAATCTGTAGAATTCATTGAGGTAAGAAAAAAAATATGATTCCATTTAAAATAAGAACATTTCTATCCACTTCCGGTGCAATGGAACGTTTCCGGAAGTTAAAAATATTTTCGCATGATTCTTTATGTGGGGTTTTGTTATTAATTTTTTTGTCGCATTAGTCTAGCTGCAATAGATCGCGAGAAAAAGATAGTGGATGAGTGGTCTGAAACACCCTGTATATATTAATTGATTTTGTTATAGAAGAATTATATCCAAGTGAAACGCTCCGTATAGTTGTGAACACCCTAAGGATATTTAAATCATAAGTATAACAATATCGCATCTTGATGTAATCGTGGCAAATCGCAAACAATCGCAAGTTAGTGAGTTTCACGTTTTGCTTCTAAGTTACTGTATTATAATCGGGGTTATTTCTATTCTTGTTTGTTTATCTATAGGAGAAGTGTTTTTTACCTGTAGATACGTCGATAACCTCTTGAACCTGACTTCGTATCTGCTAAAATTATGTTTATCCACGAGCACCATGCTCGTATAGGCGCTGCAGAGATTCGTGACAATATACTGGGTGGCCAGAGCTATTACACAGGCTATGATTATTTCGTTCAACGTGATCGGAGAAGTTTTCACCGAACCAGCTCCCGTGTATATGTTAACTATGAAGACGTAAGCTATGAGAGTGGATTCTAGGCTGGTATTGCACTTAGCCACTTCATATTTGGTCATGCTCAAACGTTTCTTGTTGTAGGAGCAACGCGTATGCGGACAAGCTACGAATATCCTAAAAGAAAAGCAAAGCAGAACGTATGAAATACAATAGTAATGGGTTTTTGCAAAGCAAATTGCAATTTGTTGCATTTTGTAGTTGTAACTTAAGTGCTTATGTAATAAAAAAAAAACATTATTTTCATGTGATTATTAAATTGAATAATTTAGTAAGTTTTTCTCAAATAGTTTCTTTTATTACTAAAATCATATTGATATTATTAATGATTTTGACATGTCTTTTTAATAGAAATGGAAATCCCGAAGCGGAGAAGTTATACTCAATCCATTTATAGACAAATCAAAACCGGAAAACGAGACTGGAGTTGGAATCTACAGCAGGGTGGGAAATATAATGATCAGCCTTCCTTTAGGAAGACATAATGATCTTTCAAGCAGGGGGATAGAAAATATTTAAAAGGCTTATAAAAATAAGCAGATCTATATTCTAATAGGCAGCTAGAAGTTGAAGTGAAGCTATGAGGAAGGGCTGGATTTGAAGAGCACGAAAAGAGTATAGCGTCTAAACCCACTTGGCAAAATAACATGACTATAACGTCGTCTAAATGTTATCTTGTAACGCGAAATGTTACAAAAAAATATATACAATGTACCACATGCAGTAACATTTCTACGACTGTTTAATGTCCGCCTAAGCGATGTTATACGAAACAATATTTCCCAGTAATGTTAATACGAGGTCTTCGAGTAACATTACTTTAACATGACGATTAATGTTGAAGTATATAGCTCTTCCGTAACATTTCTCATATGTTAAAGAGAAATATTGATACAGTGTGGCAATTAAATGTTTCTATAAATATACCAACGCTAATGTTTCTATTAGGATCTTTTATTTACTCCAAAAGTTCTTGCTGCATTATACAAGAAACACGATGTTGAGGTTTATCGAGAGGTTATATTACTAATTAATATAAAACGGAATCTCAATCAGTCTTATTGAAATTCAATGTTAATATTATAATTTCATGTTACACTCGATAGATCGGGCCCCTCTGTTTATACGAATTTATCTTCACTTACTAAAATTACAATATTAACATTAAACATTAATGCCAGAAAAATAAATGGATAGACATTTTATATATAACATTTTATAAGTCTTTTTTTGTAGTTATTTTTGCAGATACATTATAATGGTCAATCATATATCATATAGTTCTATGTAAAAACTAAATAGTAATACTATGAATAATATTATAAATAGCTATTTAAGTAAACGAAATACATTAATAAATACTTTAAAAAGTAAAATGCTGCTTACAGAAGACAATAAAGGCATTTATTGATTAAAAAAAAAAGTACATTAAATTCCATTTTAATAAACTTCAGTATTGGAAACAGATTATGAGGCACGTAAATTAACATGAATAGAATCTAAACAAAAACTCACAACACATAAGAAAAACGCCCCGAATGCATTTTATTCCTTTGAACATTTTGCTGTTTTTCTATCAAATCTTTGTTTTGCATAACGAAACCATTCCATGACAGTTATTTCGTATTCTGTATCTGTTAGTACAATATTTCTTCTAATTCTCTCTGAAATAAAAAAAAAAAAGACACACCGTCAAAAATAGAGATCAGAAAAACTATTTTATTTATATGAAAATTGAGAATAAGCTGTATATTTTATATATAACACTGTTTATAATTATTGTAAAATTTGTATTGATCAAGAATTACTATCAATTCTAAGAATGACATTACGTGACATTGCTCATCTTATAGCACAACAGTAGGTTTTACATAACATATATAGGTTATGATATACATAATACATATCTGTCTTAAAGATCTTCGATGAATTTGAAAGGATCGACATACCTACTTTAGCATTATAAATAAAACTTACCTGATAATGTTGATTCATTATTGTCGGGAATTTGTTCTCATCAAAACAATTGCGACGCACAATTCCAAGATGTCCTATCCACGCCCTGTCCAGTCACGATTACCGTATATTGCGAAAGAGGGGGTTCACAGGTTCACGCTAACTCGTGCATGCGCGGTACGAGAAAACTTGTGATGGCAAGCGATACTAACTTTTACAAGTGCGCAGTGCGCAACCACAACCCCACTAACATGATTATTATAGACTACAAAAAATGTTAAAAAAAATCATTATTTACTTTATAGAGAAAATTTGCTCCATTAGTTTTGTGTTTTGAAAATTCTAAATTTGCAGAAACATATATATACGTACCTATCTTACACTTTATAAAATGTAAATATGTTAATGTTACAAGCGTATATATTGTAATGATTCACCTTGTAAATATGGCAATGTTACAACTAAATATTACCTCCAACATTTCTGACAACAAAGTCTTTGTTTTTGCAACATTGTTTTAAAATATTTTTTCCTGATTACATTGAAATGTTACTGTAATGGCCTGCAATATTTCTATCATCATTTAATGTTGCTGCAAAATTTCAGTAACATGTTTTTGTTTAACATCCCTGTCTGGTAAATAATGTAATATTACTGGGATATCTGCAACATTACTTGCCAAGTGGGAATAAGTTGAATATAAGTTTTTTTTTTTAAATAAAACTAATTTAGCTTGTTAAAATAAACTTACCACAAGCAAACAAATACTTGTATCAGGAATATATTTGAATATGCCATATATGTCCACTTCAAATGCTTCTTCATCGATAACCTCTCCTCGCATTCGTAGTAGTAGATGACCAAAAAGATAAAACGGCAAGCCCTATTCAGGCGACAAATATTGTGAACAGTAACGTTATGGCTGAATTTCAATGACATAATTTCGAAAGGAATTATGGTGAAGAAGTCTATCCAGAAAGTGGTCTTGGCGTATCTTCTGCGTATAACGTAAGGATCCTTCACCAAACTTCCCGACACGGGATCCAGATACATCGTGTTCAACTTTATCCCCATCATTATCAGATGGATTACGTCGAACAGGTAAAAAGTGACCAGTACTTCTAGGGGATGCGGTTCGTGAATGTTCACGAAGGTAGCCGCCAAAATGAATATGGAACTCAAAGATAGATGTGGACGCTCATCAAATATTCAATCATTTTGTATCTGGGGATGATAAAAATGGATTTATGTATGGGTCAAAGAAGGGAGAAGTCTTGGGACACCGTATAATGGTGAATTGAAGTGTTAATAACACAACAGGAGTTCTTTCCTCATTACGCATATATTTTACCTATGCGTAGTTCTACAAAAAAAAATTGTCAATGCATTGGTGACTGGCGAGTAGGCAAGCAGTTATACAAGGTTAACATTTCAGTATTCATTAGTTGTTTTTGTTTTGTGAGATCGAATAAGACTGTTCTGATCCTACTCCAGTTTCCACGAAGATTATAGCAATATTTGCATCCACTATTGCGAATGAAGTTAGTTATCTAATACTAAAATAACCCTAACAGCCAGAAATATTACATAGATATTTTTAAAAATATATTTTATAAATATTTTTCGTGAGGTTTTTGAATATATTTTTCATATTTTTTTCTAAATATAGATAAAGTATTCAATTAAAATATTTATTCCATATTTTAAAATTAATGTAAGCGCTATATTTTTTCTAAAATATTTGTAAAATATTCATATGAAAATTGAGATTTTTTATGCAATCTATTTAATTTGTCAAAATGAACTAAAATTGTTCTTGGTATTTAGAATGTATAACGTCGATAACGAAAAGTTGAAACATACATAGAGTTGTCTAAAGGCAAGAACTTGTTTTTTCACACTCACCATACAAGTTAATAATCAATAATTCTGGCATCTTTAAGGCATACTGAAGGTTTATCAAATTAATCACTATTTTTAATTGAAGTGTTCTAAATAAAAAACAAACGTATTTATTATCATTTTATTTGAATAAGCCAATAAAAATGAAAAATACTCATTTTTAAGTCTAGCCTTGGCTGGTGCCAGGTACAACCCTATGGCTTTTTTCATATCTTCGGTAGTGGCGCGCTCATGGCGTTTCCTTGTAGCCTCTAAAACAATATGCCAATTGTATTAGATCATACCATGAATAAAACATCGTACAACATTATCAACACCTACTAATACGTTTGGAGCATTTACAATGATTGGAGTGGTAGCTACATTCTAATACTTACGATACTTATTTTTACT
Organism: Protaetia brevitarsis; assembly: GCA_004143645.1. NCBI lineage: Eukaryota > Metazoa > Arthropoda > Insecta > Coleoptera > Scarabaeidae > Protaetia > Protaetia brevitarsis. The sequence continues at coordinate 651,987 of RXPK01000072.1, forward strand.
TTATTTCATAATATCTGAAAACATTCTACGTACAAACAATAAAACAACACAACGTATTCTAACCTCTATTTGAGGTTATGACGCTTATCTACCGAGATGAATCTCTTAAGCAAATCAACTAGCAATTTATCTGGTAGACGCAGTACATACGTATATGATGCATAAAATTCCTACAATTATATTATTAAACGATTTCCGTACATAGCGATATTGAGCATTCCAATTATCTTATAAATGCCATGACATGTTCAAAGTTTTGCTTACCTCGTAGGCACCACAAAAACTAAAACACACCCCGCAACAATTAATTACACAGTTAACCCTAATCTGCCCTAGTCTATACTATTATAAACTAATAACATGTAACGACAAACGAATGAAAACGTTGATGATACGCACGTGCGCGTATGCATTCTATGTACCTAATCCATAAGGCATAAACAATACTAAATCATATAACACCGGCACCGTAATGAATAGAGGTGTTGTGTTGACGTTCGCAACTTACAAATATTACAAATAATATAATATGAAACGCAGATATATTAATAGAAAAGTTACAGCGCTCAACTTAGATACTAATTAAATCATATTAGATATATATTATCTAATTTAATCTTTAAACTATCATTTTAAATAGGTACATACCTACTTAATATGTATGCATATTTTACCCATTTTATATCATTCGTCCTACGCACCAAATATACAAAAGCAAAAATTCAATCTTTTTTATTATATGAAATAAATATTTACAGAAATACAAAGCAAAATATTCTGGCAGAGTTATGAAAAATATATTGAGAAAACATTTGCAATAAATTATTATTAATGCTATATAACATATATATTTTTAATGTTTCCTAATATATTTTCTATAATATATTTTATGCATATTATATTAATATAACTAATATTCAAGAAAGATTTAATATTTTTTAAATATTTATAAAATATGAAATAAATATAGTTGGTCACTGGGGTAGGATAAAAAGATGAAAATTCAAACGTTACAGTATATCTCAATTAATACTTGAATGAAATTAAGTATAGTATAAGAATAATTAATATCGAAGTGTCAAACGTCAAATTGCCTACTCGCCATATATAGTAAAGCTATCTCGAGGCAGGTTCACCTCGAATGGTGTCCTAAGAGTTCTCGTGTCGTCAATTATGATAGATCATTAGAAATATAGGGTTATCGGGGTTAAATTACCCAGCACCATCTTCGTTGATATACAACTTGTCGAAGAACTTCTTGTAGTCATCGTACAACCCGCGAGACACCTCTACGGCGACTTCCCTTGAGCACGTGGTGTGATTCCATGGTCTCTTGGAGGTATTCGTAGTTGAGCATATTTGCCCTGTTCATCCTTTCCATGACTTTCGGAAAAGAGACCAGGGTCTTGTGAAACAGGGAACTGTCAACGGTGAGCACCGTTGAGTGAATTTTCGTAATGGCAGTCAACGTTTGTCTAGTAACGCCAGCCTTGGAAAAGCAGCCGAACATACCACCGCTTTCTAGGACGCATACCGGAGTGTTGGCTACGTAGATTGCGACTGAGCCTTGAAAATACGGGAATGAACTGATTAAATGATGAACATCACCTTTTGGAATTCGATATTTTATCAGGTTTTTAAAAATAGCTCATTGTCGCCAATCTTACTAAAGAATTTGCTTAAAAAGCAGCCTACAGAAAACTATTTGAAACCATTGTATTATCTTATCTAGTTTCATTTGACTTTGTTGACATATCTTTAAAATTTTTCCATTTTCCTCGCGAACCATTTTGTATATCAACAAGGGATTAAGAAAAAGTCTAATTCACAATTATCGAAAATTAATTCGCTACCAGATTCGTGGATTTATCCCATACCCTGCAAGTTTGACGATGCGGTTAACCCCCTGGTAAGAATCGACTCACCTTCAAGGACGAAAAAGATCTTCTTCTGTATATCATTGCACTGGATGATCTTCGAATCTTTGGTATAATATTCGCGATGGAACAATGGCGTCAGGGCTTGGAACATGCTATCGTGTTCGCCTTTAAAGAGTGTGGCCCTCAGCAGAGTTTTGCTGTACAAATTATAGGCCATGTCCTGTTCGAGTTGCGGATGGAAATATTTGAGGACGTGGTACATGTTCATCCCTTGAGATTTCTTCCAGAGGTACTCGTAATGATCAACGATGGCTTTGGACGTCCTTTTCACTTACGAAAGCGCCTTTGAGGAATTCCATGTAAGATTTCATACGATCTCTGTATAAGGTTAACTCAACGTTACCGCCAATCTTGAAAAGAAATAAAACAGCCTATAGTGGAGTGTTTGGATAAATGCGGAACTCCCTAGTAAAAGCGTTTTTCGAAAAATTGTAAGACATTGGACGCATGTGCTACACTCTAAAAAATGATCGTAAATTTACCTCACTGGTGTGTGAAAAAACATATGAAATATAAGGTAAAATTACACCAAAAAGAGGGTAAACATCAGATTATCACAAATTAGGTGTAATTTTGCCTGGTAAACCGACTTTGATGGAAAAATACTTCAATAAATGAAGTAATTTTCCCCCACTTGGGGAAATTTGCTTAGGAGCAAGGAAAAATAACATATGTGTAATATTACCCCTTATGTTGTAAAAATACAATATGGACAATACAAGGGACATGAAATTCTGATTTATATATATTATATATATGCATCTGTTATTTGATTGGAACACAAAATTTTTTTTTTTTTTAACATTGCATTACATTGTGTCGCTTGATCAAAAATTAAACCCGTTACGAGAATGCATTACATAGCCGTCGACTATACAACGCGCAAGCGTTTGAGGTACGCAGTTTGAATACAAGTGCGGCATCTACACTGATTGCTTCAACGCATAAATGTAAATGGTGTGTTTTTCATTTTGTCTTGCAAATAAAGATTGAGGTAAGTTCATTTTACATTAATTATGTGTTGAGATGATTACCATGTACTTAGCTATGACAGCACACATAAATAATAGACATACACCTGCGTATGGATATCTAATATGATATACTGGGAACTTAACCTCAATAGCATTTTGGCGGTATTGTTGCTACAAGATATGATACATATATTTAAAGTTTTCAACGTGCAAGTGACACGCAGGAAACTACCGTATCAAACTTTTCAATTTAAACAACAGAAAGTCTTCGTTTTGAAGGAGTCAATTCTTTTTTTTTTCTCTTTCATTAAACATTTGGAAATATAAAACGACTAGTGTCTTGCCGTTATTGGAGGCTATGTTTTCGTTGTTAAGTGATGATACAAGTAAAGTAAGGAAGAGACTATTTTGGTTTTACTCTAGGATTTAATTGTACATGCAAATGTGCAAGACCGCAAGACGGCAAATTTGAGTTCAATAGTTAATCACAACATTATTTATGTATATACTAGTATTGCGGGAATCGCCAGATATCAAAAACCGGTTAATCGATTTTTAGTAAAAATCGGTTTTTAAAATTCAGTTTTTAAAATCGATTTTCAAAACCAGTTTCAAACTAAAAACAATACGTATTACTTTTTTAAAAGTGCTATGTATTTTAAATTCGAAAAACCTATTTAAGGCGCAATAATCTGCTTTTAAAAACCGGTTTTGATTTTTGAAAACCGGTTTTACCGGTTACAATTTTAAAGACGATTAATCACTGCATCCAAACCCCGGTTTCACACAAAGAGGCTTCGATTCGCAGCACTATTATCTACATACAATATATTTTTAAATGCTAAATTTATTAAAAATTTTCAGGATAAATCTAAACTTGAAGAAATTGAGGTGAATACACCGTTGATAATATGCTTGGAAGAAGGTATTAATAAAAATATATTTATTTCATATGTTTTTTACATTTATTTTTCTTTCTCGGAAATGTGAAGTCGCATTCTTTAATGGTAGAAAGACAGTTATTAGACCCAACAGATTCATTTCTTTCTGCATTACAACAAATGATGGCGGCATATTTTAATTTTCATTTGCAGTACGCAAAAGAGGCTTCTAACACATTAGAAGTTCTGCAGAGGTATTTTTTTTTAAAATATACCCTGAACAGGACAACAAAAATAAAAAACCTCCAAATCCAAACTCAAATTGATATGATTTTTTAATGTATTTTGTTAGTCAAAATTTATTTTATGGTTACATTCAACTAGATCTTTGTATTATGAAAACAACCAATTCTTAGTAACTATTGGCTTTTCTTATCGACCTTTCTCCCAAAATGTTTACTCTTTAAAACATTGCTTATTGAATTTAAAAATTTATTGAAATTATTGTAAACTCTCTGTAATCCAACTAATTAATATATCTTTCAGAAATTATTAAAATTAAATCTAATATTATAAATGGTATATTTTGAATATTTATATTATAAGTTCTAAATGACATAAACATGTTATTAGATAACTGAAACTTAATATTTCTGGATGATAAAACAACCTAATAATCAATTATTTCTAATTTCTTTGTTGTTACTCTAATCTATACATTGAAAAAAAAATGTGGTAAAATTACCCCAAAAATAGATGGCAACTGGGCTACCGCCTATTTTTGGGGTAAATTTACACCTATAGGGGATTTTTCACATAGTGGTGGAATATTCCTTGAAGTGTGGTAAATCTACTGAAATTATTCATTCTATTAGGGAATATTACTTTAGAGGTGTAAATTTACCAGGGAAAATTACCACACTTTCAAGGAATATTCCACCAGTATGTGAAAAATCCCTATAGGTGTAAATTTACCCCAAAAATAGGAGGTAGCCCAGTTGCCATCTATTTTTGGGGTAATTTTACCACATTTTTTTTTTAGGGTGTACGTTATTTTTGTCAAAAAATTGATACAATCGCTTTTATACTACTGAAACTCACAGCTTTACTCGCGATGGACACCATGAAAGTCCAACGTAGCATCGTTATGGGTATGATGACGAACATCAAGACCATTCCTTCGTGTGAAACTACCAATCCTACTACCAGTTGTCGCTACAGTAAAGAAGGTGGATATAGTGTAAAAGTATTCAATGAAATTCTTCAAGTAAGGATACGGTTGCTCCTCGGAGCAAAACAACTTCTCGTCTCTGGACTTGCACAATATGAACATAGCTATGGTTTGGCAATATGTTATGCCAACGATCACCAATATCAGATACTTGAACATGTGCATCGCCAATCCTCTTTTTCCCTTGTATTTATTCTCCAAGTAACTGAGGCCGCTCAATGGTCGATGCAGTTGCAATAGTCTCGTGAGGAGCAGTGTACAGATCAGGACGAATGTTTCGTTTCGTTTCCCGAGCATCGTGTCGATTTGGAAGTTGGAGACGGGTATAAAAGAGATGAGATCGACATAGAAGGACGTTGCGATATAATGTTTGGCGGTGTACAAAGGATGGCTGACCAAAATCCCCTTCTTATTGTAATATTGACAATGCATCCTTATATAAAGATCGACGTAGCAAAAGAAGTCCATCACGCAAAAGATAGCGGTGAGTACCCAAGGCGCCGTCATGTGGGCCACCAGTGTGGACATGGTGATGGCGCACATGATGTAGATGACGGCTATTACGCAACGGAATATCTCCCAAGAGCCGTAGTACCAAGTATGCGTGTTGATCGTCTTTTTCATCAGTAGAAATCTAACGAACGACCAAACACCTATTACAAAAATATTACCATTATATGATATAATTATCACTCGATAAAAGCCGTGTTTATTCACGAACTGAATCTCAGGTAGCAGAGTCACGTCAATATCACGTCAGTATTACGTGATATTGACGTCTATTTAAAGTCACATTTTCGTCACTCTGCTCACTTGGGATCTCTTTAACTCTTAAATAGTAACAAATACAAAAAAAAATTTTTTTGCAAGATTATAAATCCTCTATAACGTCAAATTATCGATTTTCTTTAATACAATACCCCTGTTATTATTCCATTTTTACACAAGATACAACATTCCTTAGGCCTATACCCCTTAATTTCCAAATAAAAAATTAGAATGTTTGATAATTTTAAATAGATCATTGATATAGAGGTTAAACAAGGTTGGTCCTAAGTGAGAACCTTGGAGGACCCCCGAAGTGAGTTCGATCGAATTTGACTTTACACCATTCACAGCAACCGCTCGAGTTCTCTTTGTGATGTAGGAGTGAATCCACCTGAGCGAATCACTGTGAAAACCAAGCGAATTCAATTTAGTAATAAGCGAAGAATGTTTCGTTTGCTGAAAACCTTCTCCATGGTCTGTGTATATCACATCAACTTGCCCAGATGAAATCAATACTGAATGGACAATTTGAGTTTTATCTCAACCAAGAAAACCAGTCGTGTTCTAAATCTATGAAATAAATGAGAAATTATTGTAACTTATATAATAACTCGAAAATTATGAGAGACTTAACACATGCTTAACAAGAATCAAATGATCTAAACATATACAGGATGTTCCATAAAAAAATAAAAATGAGTCTTCCCCCAAATTAAAGTTGTTTGAGTTTTAACTTAATAATAATAACGTACACCCAGTATATTAAAGTCGCAGCATAAACACGTCTGAAAGTGCAACTAGGTCTGCACTAAGATACTTCAAAATTTCGTTCATTTATTCTAAGTGGTAATTAAATTACGTAGGGCTTTCTCAAACCACGTAAATGAGACATAATTTTTTAGATAATCAAAGATATCCTGGAAATTAATGAGTTCAGGTCGTAGGTATATCGCACTTGTTCAAAATTTACGGATATTTCTAAAAATGGAATAATAATGGTAGTATTGTATTGAAGAAAATAAAATTGAAAGATGTAGCGATGTTACAGAACACTCTGTACAAATTCTGATAATTTTACGTTCTAGAAAAATCAAAATCCTGCAAAAAAAATTTAAGAAAACTATTTTTCCTATTTGTTGTTTACGAGTTATAGAGGAATTTCCAAGCAGTGAAACACTCTGTATATAAAAAAAAAAGACTAACCAAGTCGATATAAATGCGAAATAATTTAACCAGTTATTGACAGATGTCACTAGTATATCCAGTTAAAATTGCAGCTTGCACCATACTGACTTGTTTTTCTGTTTGTTTATAATAGCCATATTACAACTAAAGACCACCCAGGAATCAGTCGAACATAGCTTATCTTTCCCGGTTTCGGCTTTTCAATGTTGTAAATATACCTTCCGAGAGAAGTTAAGGGTAGAATTATTCTATTGTCCGACGTTTTCGGGATGAAATATGCCGACATTCTAGACCCCCAGAAATGTAATGCTTATATTGTTTTTGTACCTAAATTGTCAGTTGTGCTATTTGTCAAATCGGCACGTATATTTTATGTTGTCTTGCCGCTGCATCCAATTATACCATACTAAGTTGTTTTTCTGTTTGTTTATAATAGCCATAATACAACGAAAGACCGCCCACGAATTAATCGAAAATAGTGTATCTTGGCCGATTCCGGCTTTTCAATGTTGTAAATATACCTTCCGAGAGAAGTTAAAGGCAGAATCATTCTATTGTCCGATGTTTTCGGGATCAAATTTGCCGACATTCTGGACCCCCAGAAATGTAATGCTTATATGTTTTTGTACCTAAAATTGTCAGTTGTGCTATTTGTCAATCGGCACGTATATTTTATGTTGTCTTGCCGCTGCATCCAATTATACCATACTAAGTTGTTTTTCTGTTTGTTTATAATAGCCATAATACAACGAAAGACCGCCCACGAATTAATCGAAAATAGTGTATCTTGGCCGATTCCGGCTTTTCAATGTTGTAAATATACCTTCCGAGAGAAGTTAAAGGCAGAATCATTCTATTGTCCGATGTTTTCGGGATCAAATTTGCCGACATTCTGGACCCCCAGAAATGTAATGCTTATATTGTTTTTGTACCTAAATTGTCAGTTGTGCTATTTGTCAAATCGGCACGTATATTTTATGTTGTCTTGCCGCTGCATCCAATTATACCATACTAAGTTGTTTTTCTGTTTGTTATAATAGCCATAATACAACGAAAGACGCCCACGAATTAATCGAAAATAGTGTATCTTGGCCGATTCCGGCTTTTCAATGTGTAAATATACCTTCCGAGAGAAGTTAAAGGCAGAATCATCTATTGTCGATGTTTTCGGGATCAAATTTGCCGACATTCTGGACCCCCAGAAATGTAATGCTTATATTGTTTTTGTACCTAAATTGTCAGTTGTGCTATTTGTCAAATCGGCACGTATATTTTATGTTGTCTTGCCGCTGCATCCAATTATACCATACTAAGTTGTTTTTCTGTTTGTTTATAATAGCCATAATACAACGAAAGACCGCCCACGAATTAATCGAAAATAGTGTATCTTGGCCGATTCCGGCTTTTCAATGTTGTAAATATACCTTCCGAGAGAAGTTAAAGGCAGAATCATTCTATTGTCCGATGTTTTCGGGATCAAATTTGCCGACATTCTGGACCCCCAGAAATGTAATGCTTATATTGTTTTTGTACCTAAATTGTCAGTTGTGCTATTTGTCAAATCGGCACGTATATTTTATGTTGTCTTGCCGCTGCATCCAATTATACCATACTAAGTTGTTTTTCTGTTTGTTTATAATAGCCATAATACAACGAAAGACCGCCCACGAATTAATCGAAAATAGTGTATCTTGGCCGATTCCGGCTTTTCAATGTTTTAATATAACTTCCGAGGAAGTTAAAGGCAGAATCATTCTATTGTCCGATGTTTTCGGGATCAAATTTGCCGACATTCTGGACCCCCAGAAATGTAATGCTTATATTGTTTTTTACCTAATTGTCAGTTGTGCTATTTGTCAAATCGGCACGTATATTTTATGTTGTCTTTGCGCTGCATCCAATTATACCATACTAAGTTTTTTTTCTGTTTGTTTATAATAGCCATAATACAACGAAAGACCGCCCACGAATTAATCGAAAATAGTGTATCTTGGCCGATTCCGGCTTTTCAATGTTGTAAATATACCTTCCGAGAGAAGTTAAAGGCAGAATCATTCTATTGTCCGATGTTTTCGGGATCAAATTTGCCGACATTCTGGACCCCCAGAAATGTAATGCTTATATTGTTTTTGTACCTAAATTGTCAGTTGTGCTATTTGTCAAATCGGCACGTATATTTTATGTTGTCTTGCCGCTGCATCCAATTATACCATACTAAGTTGTTTTTCTGTTTGTTTATAATAGCCATAATACAACGAAAGACCGCCCACGAATTAATCGAAAATAGTGTATCTTGGCCGATTCCGGCTTTTCAATGTTGTAAATATACCTTCCGAGAGAAGTTAAAGGCAGAATCATTCTATTGTCCGATGTTTTCGGGATCAAATTTGCCGACATTCTGGACCCCCAGAAATGTAATGCTTATATTGTTTTTGTACCTAAATTGTCAGTTGTGCTATTTGTCAAATCGGCACGTATATTTTATGTTGTCTTGCCGCTGCATCCAATTATACCATACTAAGTTGTTTTTCTGTTTGTTTATAATAGCCATAATACAACGAAAGACGCGCACGAATTAATCGAAAATAGTGTATCTTGGCGATTCCGGCTTTTCAATGTTGTAAATATACCTTCCGAGAGAAGTTAAAGGCAGAATCATCTATTGTTCCGATGTTTTCGGGATCAAATTTGCGACATTCTGGACCCCCCAGAAATGTAATGCTTATATTTTTTTTGTACTAAATTGTCAGTTGTGCTATTTGTCAAATCGGCACGTATATTTTATGTTGTCTTGCCGCTGCATCCAATATACCATACTAAGTTGTTTTTCTGTTTGTTTATAATAGCATAATACAACGAAAGACCGCCCACGAATTAATCGAAATAGTGTATCTTGGCGATTCCGGCTTTTCAATGTTGTAAATATACCTTCCGAGAGAAGTTAAGGCAGAATCATCTCTTGTCCGATTTTTCGGGATCAAATTTGCCGACATTCTGGACCCCCAAATGTAATGCTTATATTTGTTTTTGTACCTAAATTGTCAGTTGTGCTATTTTGTCAAATCGGCACGTATATTTTATGTTGTCTTGCGCTGCATCCAATTATACCATACTAAGTTGTTTTTCTGTTTGTTTATAAATAGCCATAATACAACGAAAGACCGCCCACGATTAATCGAAATAGTGTATCTTGGCGATTCCGGCTTTTCAATGTTGTAAATATACCTTCCGAGAGAATTAAAGGCAGAATCATTCTATTGTCCGATGTTTTCGGGATCAAATTTGCCGACATTCTGGACCCAGAAATGTAATGCTTATATTGTTTTTGTACCTAAATTGTCAGTTGTGCTATTTGTAAATCGGCACGTATATTTTTGTTGTCTTGCCGCTGCATCCAATTATACCATACTAAGTTTTTTTTTCTGTTTGTTTATAATAGCCATAATACAACGAAAGACCGCCCACGAATTAATCGAAAATGGTGTATCGTTGCCGATTCCGGCTTTTCAATGTTGTAAATATACCTTCCGAGAGAAGTTAAAGGCAGAATCATTCTATTGTCGCGATGTTTTCGGGATCAAATTTGCCGACATTCTGGCCCCAGAAATGTAATGCTTTATTGTTTTTGTACTAAATTGTCAGTTGGCTATTTGTCAAATCGCACGTATATTTTATGTTTGTCTTGGCGTGCATCCAATTATACCATACTAAGTTGTTTTTTTTCTGTTTGTTTATAATAGCCATAATACAACGAAAGACCGCCACGAATTAATCGAAAATGTGTATCTTGCCGATTCCGGCTTTTCAATGTTGTAAATATCTTCCGAGAGAAGTTAAAGGCAGAATCATTCTATTGTCGATGTTTTCGGATCAATTTGCCGACATTCTGGACCCCAGAATGTAATGCTTATATTGTTTTTTGTACCTAAATTGTCGTTGTGCTATTTGTCAAATCGGCAGTATATTTTATGTTGTCTTGCCGCTGCATCAATTATACCATACTAAGTTGTTTTTCTGTTTGTTTATAATAGCCATAATACAACGAAAGACCGCCCACGATTAATCGAAAATAGTGTATTCTGGCCGATTCCGGCTTTTCAATGTTGTAAATATACCTTCCGAGAGCAGTTAAAGGCAGAATCATTTATTGTCGATGTTTTCGGGATCAAATTTCCGACATTCTGGACCCCAGAATGGTAATGCTTATATTGTTTTTGTACCTAAATTGTAGTTGTGCTATTTGTCAAATCGCACGTATATTTTATGTTGTCTTGCCGCTGCATCCAATTATACCATACTGACTTGTTTTTCTGTTTGTTTATAATAGCCATAATACAACGAAAGACCGCCCACGAATCAGTCGAAAATAGCATATCTTTGCCGACTCCGGCTTTTCGATGTTGTAAATATACCTTCCGAGAGAAGTTAAAGGCAAAATCATTGTGTTGTCCGACTTTTTCGGGTTGTATGTAGTTCCGCTGTACACGGCATTAGATAAGTGATTTCTCGACCATTATTTGTCTTAAGATAAAGTGTAAATCTCTTGTAAAACTGCGGCTCCCATTAAACCTTCATTTTAATAGACGTAGTTAAGCAAGTGCGTATTTTATTAAACAAGACAGTGATCGATTGTTATGAACCAGCGGATTCCTAACTAAAGGTATTACGTAAAAAAAGAGAAGCAGTGCTATCTATTGATAGAAATTTGTATCATATAATTTGTTAAGATTGTGCACTGGTTCATATTCCCGCTAAGCATGCAGGCCTCTAACACTTTTGGATGTAGGAACACTACTGACATCTGTATTCGACGTCCAAAAGCTTGCTTTTAAGCCCGGTAAACTTGGTTAATCTTTTAGTATGTAAGTAACACTATGTAACTAACCTAAACGCATGAAAGGTTGTTTGTACGCTTCTTCGCTGCACTGTATATCATCCACGTCGTGTAAATCATACTGGAAGACCTGCCCCCTTTTCTTGGCCTCTTGCTCGATGTCATTAAAGGTAGGCGTGCTCCCTGTCTGAACAATATAGAACCGTAGATGTTCCTGTGTTCCGATAAAGCATGTTTAAAAGAACCGTAGTCCGCTTCGTACGTCAGGAAAGCAGTTCATTATAATATTAGTAGGTATCAGTAACAGTTCGACAACGGTCATTGATTCCACGGTCAGGAAGGAAAAAGCTCCGTGGAAGGTCTCTAGGAAGGGAAAGGTACTGCCAGATTGCAATATGGCCGTCGAATTACGCTCCAAATCGCCAGGAAGGGCCGACGCCATCTTGCAATATCCTTTCATGACGACGTATAGTAAATCGCTTTTGTTGTCGGCCGTCATTAAGACGGAACCTGGTGGGACCAATTTTATTTCGGAGTGGGCCACTATGTATCTGTCGAGGAGGAAATTAAGATTTTATTGCTTTAATAACGATAGTATATGAGCTGTGAGAATTCTGTAATGTTGTAAGGTTTACATAGGGAGTCTAAATGCACTTCACTTCCGGTTTTTCCAGATGTATATCCAGGGTCTGCCTAGCTGCTTAATTCTAGAAGGATGACATCTGAAGAAACCGGAAATAAAATGAATTTATGGCCCCTATGTATGTAAAGCTTACGGGATTCTGTTCCAAAACACTTATAGCATATCTATCGGTAATTTTGCTCGTAGCTTAACTCACAAAACTAAGACAAGCTAATTCAGACGGTAAAAAGAATACGGCTACAGTATCAAGCAGTTAAGAATACTTCTCCTTGGTCATATGAATTTATCTAAATAATAAAACACTAGGCATTTACCCACTTGGCAAGTAATGTTGTAGATATCCCAGTAATATTACATTATTTACAAGACAGCGATGTTAAACAAAAAAATGTTACTGAAATTTTGCAGCAGCATTAAATAATGATAGAAATATTGCAGGCCATTACAGTAACATTTCAATGTAATCAGGAAAAAATATTTTAAAACAATGTTGCAAAAACAAAGACTTTGTTGTCAGAAATGTTGAGGTAATATTTAGTTGTAACATTGCCATATTTACAAGGTGAATCATTACAAGGAATGTTACAATGAACATTTGCGCTTGTAACATTAACATATTTACATTTTATAAAGTGTAAGATAGACGTACGTATGTTTCTGCAAATTTAGAATTTTGAAAACACAAAACTAATGGAGCAAATTTTCTCTATAAAGTAAATAATGGTGATGCATTTTTTTAACATTTTTTTTTGTAGCCTATAATAATCATGTTAGTGGGGTTGTGGTTGCGCACTGCGCACTTGTAAAAGTTAGTATCGCTTGCCATCACAAGTTTTTTCGTACCGCGCATACACGAGTTGGCGTGAACCTGTGAACCCCCTCTTTCACAATCATTCACGGTAATCGTGACTGGACAGGGCGTGGGTAAGACCATGTTAGGATTGTGCGTCGCAATTGTTTTGATGAGAAAAAAATTGCCGTCAATAATGAATCAACATTATCAGGTAAGTTTTATTTATAATGCTAAAGTAAGTATGTCGATCCTTTCAAATTCATCGAAGATCTTTAAGACAGATATGTATTATGTATATCATAACCTAAATATGTTATAGTAAAACCTACCTGTTGTGCTATAAGGATGAGCAATCTCACGTAATGTCATTCTTAGAATTGATAGTAATTCTTGATCAAATACAAATTTTACAATAATTATAAACAGTGTTATATATAAAATATGCAGCTTATCCTCAATTTTCATATAAATAAAATAGTTTTTCTGATCTCTATTTTTGACGATGTGTCTTTTTTTTTTAATTTCAGAGAGAATTAGAAGAAATATTGTACTTACAGATACAGAATACGAAATAACTGTCATGGAACGGTTTCGTTATGCAAAACAAAGATTTGATAGAAAAACAGCAAAATGTTCAAAGGAATAAAATGCATTCGGGGCATTTTTCTTATGTGTTGTGAGTTTTTGTTTAGATTCTATTCATGTTAATTTATGTGCCCCATAATCTGTTTCCAATACTGAAGCTTATTAAAATGGAATTTAATGTACTTTTTTTAATCAATAAATGCCTTTATTGTCTTCTGTAAGCAGCATTTTACTTTTTAAAGTATTTATTAATGTATTTCGTTTACGTAAATAGCCATTTATAATATTATTCATAGTATTACTATTTAGTTTTTACATAGAACTATATGATATATGATTGACCATTTTAATGTGTCTGCAAAAATAACTATAAAAAAAGACTTATAATGTTATGTTATAAAAATGTCATCCATTATATTTTTCTGACATTAATGTTTAATGTTAATATTGTAATTTTAGTAAGTGAAGATAAATTCGTATAAACAGAGGGGCCCGATCTATCGAGGGTAACATGAAATTATAATATTAACATTGAATTTCAATAAGACTGATTGAGATTCCGTTTTATATTAATTAATATAACCTCTCGATAAACCTCAACATCATGTTTCTGGTATAATGCAGCTAGAACTTTTGGAGTAAATAAAAGATCCTAATAGAAACATTAGCGTAGATATATTTATAGGAACATTTAATTGCCACACTGTATCAATATTTCTCTTTAACATATGAGAAATGTTACGGAAGAGCTATATACTTCAACATTAATCGTCATGTTAAAGTAATGTTACTCGAAGACCTCGTATTAACATTACTGGGAAATATTGTTTCGTAACATCGCTGAGGCGGACATTAAACAGTCGTAGAAATGTTACTGCATGTGGTACATTGTATATATTTTTTTGTAACATTTCGCGTTACAAGATAACATTTAGACGACGTTATAGTCATGTTATTTTGAGCCAAGTGGGTAATCTTCCTAGACTCGAGCAGTATTTGAACCACCTCCAAACAAAACATAAAAGAAAAATCTCTCACCTTAATAGATCATCACTGGCGTCTGTAAACAGCGGTACCTTCTTCAAGCAATGTATGATCCTGTATCTGACTATTTCGTTCTTCAATTCCACGGGGCAGATTCGAAGATTCCCTCTTCACCGAATATCTGACATCCTTCTCTGACGGAGTAATGAAAGTTCAAGAAATTCAACACTCTTGTATGCACTGCGGGATCTATTTTATACTGGGTAGCTTCCCGCTTTAACGTCATCAAATAAGTACTATTCGTGCGCTCCACTTCGTGTTTCAAGACTGTAGCCGCGGTAAGTTCAGAGAAGCCGTAACTGAAGAGAAGATGGCCGCACAAGATTATGAAGAAATAGTACCAGGTATCGTGAATGCTGTAAACGTCGAATCCGGTAGCGCCATAATTGGAATAGGCGCCCACAGTTAAGACTACGCTCATCAAGAACTTGTACGGCATAGCGGCAGTCACGTTGAAGTTGTACAATCGTAGATTATATTCGTACCAACTTGTACCAGTCGTATCCAAAGAGGATACACCGCTTAGTAGAAAGTTAGCCAATACGTGGTGCAGAAATATAGGAAGATGTATTTGATGATCCTTATAACACTGGTATCGATTATGTAGACTCGTTCTAGGTATTTCAACATGTGGATGACTTTGTACATCTTCAATAAGCGGAGCAACTTGTAATAGGACACCAACTTCTTATTGGCGAACGCGAGTAATACGAAATAGTCGAATGGGAAGGTGGCTAGTAGGTCCAACAGGAAGGGGATCTGTTTCAATCTGCAAAAATAAGTAGAGGTGATTGGGTGTCAGGAACAAGGAAAAGGCTCATGCACTAGGGATGGATTGTTACGAAGCAATCTGCTATTTTGTGGCAAGTAAAGACTCTTATAAGCAAAGTCACTCAGTAAAGCAAGTAGGTCTCATAAAGACACCTACAACAACAATTATTAAAGTAAAAGTTAAAAGTTAAAGAATTTAAAAACAATTGTAAAGCTTTTAGTAAAATTAAACTTAAGCAAAGTCACTCAAATCGTCATCTCCCATTTTGATGAAATTTTGCAAGCATGTATAGTAGTGAAAAGTAATCGACCCGGTATTTTTTTAGCTGCTGATATTCACTTGCAGGGGAGATACACACCCCTAAAGTTACACCTCTAAAACACTAATAATAAGTACCAGAAGCAGGTTGTAGCTGCTAATACATAAAAGAAGCAGTTTTATACATCACTATAGAGACCGGATTATATACAAAAAAAAACTGGAATATATGCGCATATATATGCATCGATTTTTGAGAAAATATGCATACACCTGGGGGGCATATATGCAAAAAAATTGCGACAATATGCAAAATTTTTACATGAAATAAATAAGAACAGAAATTTAAACATTAACTTTATTGCACAAATTTTTTTCACATACAACATATTTCTAAAACAATTTATAATTAAATGTTTTTCAAAATTGTGTAAAAGAAAGTTTTGTCTTCTATCAGAATACATATGCTTCGAAATAGAAAAGCTTTTTTCAACATCCACAGATGTAATTGGTGCATTTTTTAACTTTGCAATTAATACAATCTAAACTAAAATTAAAGTGTCGAAATCGTTTCACCTTTTCCAAAATTTTCTTAACTTTCTTCAATTTCAAATACCCCCGTATTTTTATTTATCACTTTTTTAAATTTATCGTATATAGAATTACCTATTGTACCCTTAACCTTCTTATTACATAGCATATCAAATTCGTCTACTATTTCGACTGATTCCGTGAGCGACATCCCTTGCGTTTCTAGTTTACGAATGGAACTTGTAACAAAGCTATAATTTGACTTAATATACAAAAGGTTTTGTAGCAATTCTGTTGTTGTTACTATCTTTTTACAGTTTTCTAGAGCGATGCAGTCAGCAGTGATTTCAAGAATTACATTTTTTATTCCTTCAAAATTATCGGCGAAAAAAATTGCAGCCTCTAACCATGTATACTCCATCTCGTAATAATCGGTTCAGGAGGCAACTTAACACCGGGAAGTCGCTCCTTATAAAATTGGATTAGTAAAGGTGCTTTTAAAAATACTTTTTTGACATTGCTAATTAAATCATTAATCAAAGGGAATTGATTCCTAATGTCTTCGGCTACACGATTGAACCCATGAGCTAAACAAGTGGTATGAATAATGTTACTATAAAAAAATTTAAATTTTGCCCTGCTTTTATCATGTATGGTGCAGCGTCGGACAACATTAGTAAAAATTTTTCACAAGGTATAATTCCAAGTAAAAAGAAATTTGATAAACCTTCTTGAACGAATTGGGCAATAGTCACATTATTTGTTTTTTGAAGTTCTTTACAATAAATTAAATATGATTTACCTACAATATCTTCATGAAGAATTCCTATTAACAAATAGGCAATATAACAGCCACACTTATCCGTACTTTCATCTACCATGATATAAATAAAATTATTCCCCTACCAATTGTTGAATTTCTGCTATTGTTTGCTGGTAACAAGATGTGACAATATAATTTTTTCGTAAGGTACTTTCGTCAGGTATATTATGTTTGCAATATTTTTGCAGAAATGATTTCAAATTAACATTGTTTAATCTTGCTAATGGTATGTTAGACGAAATTAATGCGTTACACAGATCCGTATTATATTCTTCTTGTTCTGAGTTTCGTGAAGTTGATGCTACACATTGACGTATAGATTGCTGCACACATGCGGATCGCTTTAGTTTTTTAAATTTTCCAAAATATGATGGAGTTTTAGCGTATCGATCAATCAGGTATTTTCTCTCAGAAGACACCTACAACAACAATTGTCATTTTATATCAAAAGTTAAAGAATTTAACAATAATTGTAAAGCTTTTAGTAAAATATATTAAACTTACCAGTTTACTGCAGGCTCGACAAAATATTTTGTCGCCATCCTTTACCAGTTCAGGATATGGTTTAATCCATAAAGAAATTTTGTTCGCTGTACTCATTGTATGTACGCACAGCATATTGAAAAACGTAACACAATTACATGCTGTTTCGCTCAAAGATATTCAACGAATGAATAGTTTATTTGGAAATTAATAATAATAAAAACGTATTTACCACATCCCTTCTGCTAGGCGAAATTAAACACGTGCAGTTCTTGGAAAAAGTATTAGAGAAACCAATGTAATAAAAGATTTATCGTTCTGAGAATTGTCGGTTGTCGATCTATATTAGGAATTACTAGGAATTTTTACTAATAGAAAGGATAAGAAAAAGCTTAAATATGCAATATATGCAACTTTCGTAAAAATATGCATAGAAATGCCTAAATATGCAATATATGCAATTAGCGCTAATTAACTTCAATTAGTGTAATACGTCTACATATAGACTATAATTAAAGATATGCAAAAAATAAAATATATGCACTTTGCATATAATCCGGTCTCTACTAATCACTATTAATTACCGTATAACCAAGATGTCTTTAAAATCCGTTATCAAACCATTATTTCCTTTAACGGCCGTGGAAACTTGCAAATAAATATCCACGAAATAGATCACATCCATCAGGAATAAAGTGGACATCTCGCCAGGTGTCATTTCGTCAGAAAAGAAGGCCGATTTGGGTATCAAAAAACTCTGTACGATCACCGCGAAAATCACTATGATATCGCAGAACTTCCTGAAGCTAGTATCCGGATCCATTATGAAAGGACACTGCCCCGATAAGCAAACAGAATCCACTCTCAATTCCACGTCATCGCTCAAGGTTAACAGATCTAAATTTTCTGCGCGAATTCTTTTTCTTCCTGTGGACGCTACGTTCTCCAAACGGGCCGTGTTCCTATGCCAGATGTCTTTCCAATATTCTCGCACGCTCTTGATGGTGGTTACGGTACGGATGTGATCCACAGATTCCTTCTTCGATAACCTCATCTTGTCGTTTCTGGCGATTGTTAAGCGGTTGGCAAGTTGCTGGCGCACATATCTGGCTATGGCCGGGTAATAGCTGAGGACTTTGTAGAGATCCGTCAGGTATAAGGTTTGTATTTCGCAATAGCTAGCCGTGCGTAAGTTGGCAGGACTGGTGGTGGTGATCAAGCATCCAGTTTCCCCTAAAACGGTTCCGCTGGAGAAGGACATGATGGGTGAGTCATCGTCTTCGCTGGATAATATCTGAGGATGGTGCAAAATGTCGGATATTATGAAAATGTTTTAATAATAGGAGATGGGGCAGAATGTTTACAGTGCACTGTAAAAAATTACAGTAAT
Source organism: Protaetia brevitarsis (assembly GCA_004143645.1). NCBI lineage: Eukaryota > Metazoa > Arthropoda > Insecta > Coleoptera > Scarabaeidae > Protaetia > Protaetia brevitarsis. The sequence goes on from RXPK01000072.1 coordinate 671,122, forward strand.
TTTTCCATGGTAAATCAGGAATATTACATGTAATAACGTTGTGAATTTACCACAATAAATCATGTAAATTTTGTTTTACATGTTTTTTTTCTAGGTATTTAACATGGAAAAGAAATTTCGGTAAAAATTATAGCTTTTTCACGTAAGTTTAAGATGTAACAAAAATTCAAAAGAAAATAACAGGAAAAAAACATGTACAATTTTGTATTTACTCTCAAAATTTACTTAAAAGTGTAAAATTTACAGTTTCTTGGGGTATTTAGTGCACTTTAAAAGTAATTTACTAGTGAACTATAATTTTGCTGTAAAAATATGAGGCTCTTTATATTTATTTGTTTTTACTTGAATTTTCGGGTAAAACTATAGATATCATGGAAAATACGAAATTCATACGCCGCAATGCGATTGGTTATTGGATTATTTATCTGTGCGCGTAGGTAATTCTATTCGTTTGTCGAACTTATTATTGGCTCAATGATATCATGTACGTCACAAACAATCGTAGGTTTCGCGTAAGCGTGTTCATTCTTGATCCCTGGTTGAGCGATTCAGTATGACCTATTAGGTGCTATAAAAGAATTAGGTAAGTTGCTTGCTCTCTTTATGAAAATACATATGAAAATTACTTCAGTGTCCGGTAAATATAGAGTCCACATAAATATTACATACGAATTTTACAGTACAATCTTTGAAAAACACATCAGCATGTGAAATTTAGATGGTAGAAATTTTACCTTATGAAGCAAATTTACCTGTAAAATTGTAGGCAACTTTGTTACCAACGATTTTACATGTAATTTTACTGCAACTTTTGTTTATAGTGTGGAAAAAGAATGACCACCATTGAAAATATCATCACAAGGACTATAGGTAACAACGGACACATTGGTTTATCTTTCGTATTCCTTATTTTAAATATACAGAGATCAATTTCTGAACGCACCCCAAGCCCAAATTACACACTATAAAATCTTCAATAAGGAGTTCTATTCCGATGGAGCATTAAAAAGTGCCCCTTAAGCTATAGAGCTGAAATTAAGGGGAATGAGTACTGCTGTCACACACAAGAAAAAATAAGCTCGATCGTTTTTTAGCAGACATTTATTCATAAAATAAGAAAACACTTGACTATTTTATTATCTGGTCGTCTTCAGCATCTAATTTTACATCATTTATATCCCACATGTCCTATAGTTGTCCACATTAAAAGCGTGTGTAATCCTCGCTTGATATTAGCATACAAATGTTTCACACTTTCACCTTACCAAGAATCTGCAGTGTTACAGGTCAATCTAACGTATTATACGAAGAAAGTCGTATATATTAGGGTTTAACGCAAGCTAACTCATTGGGGCATACATTTCGATACATTTTGCATACGTCAAACTAAATTGCAATTGTATCTATAAAGGATGACAATATAAACTTATTAATAAGTATATATACGAATTTACTCCGTAAGTTTATATGGTTATCCTTTATAGATAAATACAGGGTGTATCAAATAAAAAAGTAAATTTTGCTTGGGTGTTAACTACACGACATATAAAGCACAAACCCACCGAAACCGGATTTCATCATTAAAGAATAAAAAAAAGTAAAATTTAGAGCCAAAAATTCTTTAGTCCGGGCCTGATGCAAGGAAACGTCATGTTAAGCACCCGCTAAACGTGGTATTATGTATAAATACATTGCACTCATTTAGTATTATTCTTAATGGTATGCCGTAAGTTCATTTAACGTCATTCTGAATAAATAAAGGCCCTTGTAAAAATAGCAAAACTGAGGCATTTTAAATTTCTTCTTTTTATAAAATAAACATTCCTTTTTTGTTAAGAGCATTCTACGTAAGTCTGCAAAGTATTATTTTTAATATCCTGATAAGACGTTCGAGTTTCACCGGATATGCGACTTCAGTAGTTACAAAAAACGTAAATATTTTTCTTTTTCTTTGTCGAATCGAGAGTTAGTTGTTAATAAACGGTACCACATGAATCTGAGTTATTTCTTTTTGGATTTATTTATTCATATAACGCAAAATGAATTGAATCGAATTACACACAAAAATAAATGTAGATACAGAAAATTTGCAAACACGCCTTTTTACTATGATGTCGCGCGAAAATGAATCTATACATTCCCGCGCTTTTGCCGATGCATCAAGCTTCGATTTTCTTTATATGAAATCATGATGGTCTTGAAAACGATCGTTTTTTTCGAGACGGGAAGAATTTAAATAAAATGTTCGAAGTGGCTTGCACTCCAAGCGGCGATCCACACAAAACTAACAGCGGTAATGGCTGAATGATAGTGATATGTGGGGGTATACTCGGGACAGCATTTAGGTGAGGCACAGGAGCGGCTCTAGCCCACGGCATTTATAAAATATTTTTTTTCTCGTTAATGCGTACAGATAGACTTCCTGTGCATTAACACATTTTGATTGTATATGATTACAGCTGCTACATATTATTATATTTACCTCTATATCTGATACACCCTGTATATATTGTAGTTGTCAAAGTCCCAATTGATTCAACATGGTAAAAGTTTTATATATCCCTAATAGCCAAATTTTAATTTAAACTTTTCATCAGACAGCTGATATTACAGATTCCTATAAAATTGGATTAATAGCTAAAATTCTTATTTTTACCGTTAGATGTCGATAGTTTGACAGATGTAATTTTATTAAATTAAATTTTATTTTTTTTTAAATTTTACTAAATTGAATTATTAACAATTGGCAATTAAAGACTGATTAATTTGACGTTTGTAACTTAAATGTTTGTGATTTCATTTCTTTACCTAAAAAGATGTTGTTTTATTTAAATTCGCACCTTTCATTGGTCGATACAATCACATACAATACAAAGATTTAGTGCTTCGTCAACCGTGATCGAGTACACACGTGCTTCGAGTGTATTCCTATTACCACTCAATCTTTGCTTTAAAAGTGCAATTTTATTTGTCGAAAGTATTTATACGCCTTGTTGGACTTCATCAACTGAAGGGGCTCCTCTTAAGATAAGTGTTAATTTTTATATTATTTGTTCCGAATATCATATTTATTATTTTGTTTTTACGTTTACGGTAACATCTAATATATCCAAGTATCTAGACTTTTTTTGAGTTGTAAGTCTTGTGCGCGCGGCGTGCATGATGGAAGGGGTATGTGTCGTTGCTTTACACATCTGTTTAATTGTATTGCAGAACAAGCACATTGATTATATATAATATAGATATACTAACAGAGTGACACATTCATTGAATTTAGAACTTGTATATCTATGGAACAAAAAACAAAGGTGGTTTCTTGCGTGTCTAAATCTGGATACGTAAAAAGTAATAAGCACATGTTAAAAATGTGATATATGCCGGTAAAAATATCGAGTACAAATTGTGTTGCAACTAATAATTTTAAATCAAAATTTATATACCATAACCTTATTTTTTTATTCTGGTACATAAATTGAAATAAAACCAACTAATGCAATAAAGCGATGTGTGTAATAGCAAAACTGTGAGTGTTAAATATACAAGCAATAGGTGCTTACTAAATACTTTATAATATATACAGCGTGAGCGCAAATAAAGATCATCTATTTATTTATTTTTTCCATAGTCATCCAATTTTGAGAACTTAATAACGGGATTTCATTATTAGAGTATACATAAAGACATAATGAGTTTTTATTTTGTAAAATCTGTTCTATATAAAAAGTGCTATACTGCATCTTGTAAAACTTTGAGTTTTAGTTGAACAAGTTTTTGTTGCAAAGCAAAAGTTCATCTTGAGCTGAGTTTCGAGTGATGAAAATGTGTTGCTATCCTTTTACAACTATTAATCACATTAACAGTAGTTTCTTGTGCTTTAAGACCTTCTTTAACAATAAGCTAAATTTTCACATTATACACATTATAGACAATTCCAGATTATATAGTCTGAACTCTATCCACTTGTGCACCCACGGACATTATTGTTGACAAATCAGTGCAGGGTCGGATGTTAGAAATGAAGTAGTCGAATAGAAAGGAACAATCTTTGTATCGTACAGAACGATATAGTCATAACTCTTGAACCCTAATTAAAAGTTATTGTGTATTCGTGTCAGAAATTTGAAACTCCCTTCTACCGATGCTGTTGCATTTTTATTAATTTATTTGAGAAAGAACCGCAACATATTTATTCCTGGAGGAATCTGTTACACACTATAAAAATATAAACAAAGATTTATTTCACAAAAAGGAAAGAATATGAACATAATTATCGTAAAACACTTGCAAATATATGTATACTTAATCAAACATTATTTTACTGGAATCGTGTTTTTTTACTACTATAAACTGTTCATAAATATTTGCAACAAAATCAGAATAAAAAACGCATAAATTTCTGTATTTCTTTAATCTATTTTTCTACTTCCTTTAAAATATAAATTATTCTACACGTTTGAAAATTCCCGGCAACAGCTTTACAAAATGACAGCTGGGCTTGAAGGTCATTCAAAACGGACCACTCAAGAACAATGGATTTTTGCGAACATGTCCTTACTGTAATATTCTGTGCCAATGCTTTGCAGAAAAGTAAGGAGTAAATTTTCTAATGCAATAATTTCACTAATTAAAATGTCAATATTTAGAGACTTTGTCTTATTATTATCCCACTGTTTGTTGTTGTCTACACAATCAACCAAAGACATCTGTTTTAGATCTTTGTTTTTCACTTTCACGTTTTTTTCTAATTCTCTGTATTCTTTTTTATGCATTGATCTTAAACGATTTCTCATAGCGGTAGTTGTTCTTCCCTTACGTGAATAATCATTCTTGCATGTCTTGCATTTCCGCATGTTCGAAATCAAACAAGGTAAAATATGTCTAAATTTAACTTGCACTTAATTTAATCGTTTTAGACACTACACAGACAACATTAATCGTATGTTAAAACGAAATGTTGTATGTTTGTATGTTGAAGCGAGCACAAATATGCAGTTTATACTATAATAACCTCAAAACTAAGCTTGAATTGCAAAGAATAAGACGTAAACAGACGAAACGATTCAGTTGTATATAAGTACTTGGCTAATTTAATTCTCTGCGTGTGCTCATAAGGGCCTAATCCAAGTGTTCGTATAGTTGTAGACTGAGAGCTAACAGATGACGCTAGTAAAGTAAAAAAAGTAATATTCGCATTCGAAAAACACGTATTCTTTACATCACTAGTCTGTTACACAATTCCAATAATGTAGTTGTTGTTGTTTTGGCCTTAGCGTTAGCCATTAGCCACGTACATATTTTATATATATACCAATATCATTTATAATAAAATAATAATAATAATAATAAAATCAAAAACCTAGCAACCCGTATGAACACACAATAATGTTATTAAATACTTACAGATAACTCAAAATGTTTTGGCGTCTCCCAAAATAATTTTCAAGCTGAGAAGCACCGTTCTTCAGAACTATTTTATTGGAAAATTAAACATTGAAAATAAATTATTACTTTGGGTATCGGTCACATATTGGTGTTGTACATTGTACCATACATTCCACAGATATGTTTTACTTTCTGATTATTTGTTTTGAATATCCTGTAAACGAATATTTCTATATACATAGTATATATACCCGGTGTCTAATCTAACTAATCCTCAGCTCATTGATTGGAGCTTTACGTCATCTACATTCTGTCTATTTTATATTTTAACTAACGTCACTTATCACTCAACTATTGCTAGAATTAAATGTGCACACGTACAATATTCTACGCACCCAACTACATCATTTAAACTCACAGATCACTTACATTTATATGTAATTGTGATTATGAGAAGGCATATTTAAAGCGTAATATATTTTTTTGGATGTCAAAATCATACAAATATAATAATTACCAATCAATTCATTCATAAATTAGTTGAAGAATAGGTCTGCTTATTACGATTCAATATAGTTTATTACATTGTTCCCCATGAACGGGAAAAATATTGATATTAAGTTATTAATCTCATGAACCGTGATTAAAATGATTAAATATTACAATTTGAGGGGTAGCTGTGGAATGTCCCCGTCCTACTTTCACCTTTCTGGGTCCACCTCTTATCCGTTGGCCGAATTCTTGTGTGTGTTTTAACTGTTAGTCATCTCGATAGGCCCCGAGATGTGAAATGTGTGTCCCTGTATTTTCCTGATTAATTCCACACCTACTGTATTAGGTTTAAATTTTTGTCATTTAAACGAATTCTCAATATCTAACCTTTTTATCAAATATATTAAAAGTATCACACCTAATTAATTTTAATTTTAGTCTTTAGTAAACTGAGCTTTGTTCAAAAAAAATAGAATACATATATATATAAAATATAATATTTTATGTGTCTGTTGTTACACCTGCAGTCCTTGTCATCTCTTTGCATACCTATTCTTGGGTTTTAATTTTTTTATCATTTAACATGCTGCGTACTATATGTTAATTAATATGTTAGTACATATACTGTGTTACTCCCTCTCGAGTCTACTACACTCACCACATAAATAAATACAGCTAACTTAGCAGTTCACATTGTCTTATCCAGTTATGTACTGGTTTTAACCTAATTATTACGTTTGCTAACTATTCTGCTACATTATGTTAGATTTACAAACCATCCTCATATAATTGAAGAACTGAGTGAAGCTAATCCGAAATGTCTGATGTGAAGAGATTACACTAAATAATTTTAATAAGCAATACCTTTAATTGCATTAAACCAAAAGTGGCGTTATGTATACAAAATCAAGGAGTTCACTTTGAACGTTTATTGTAGCTGTTGTCTTTTTTATTTTTAAATTTGTTATTTTTTCAACTGAAACGTTTGTAGGTATGTAGTTATTTGTCAAAACGACATAACCTAATCTGTCAACGGTATAGATTAGATTAGATTAGATTAGGATTGGGGTGGCCTATCGACCTGTTTCACCGCGACCTTTTCAGATCTATTGTGATCCCCTTTTTTCCTAGAGGACGCTCTCTAATTTTGCCCTCTTAATTAGGCTTATTATCTTTGAGAGCGGCTTCTTTAAGTAGCTACTAGCTGTGGGGTTCTCCTCCCCCATTACTAGAAATCTTGTCCTCACCAGGCCTTCACATTGGCACAGCACATGAACTGGTGTTTCTTCCTCCTCTTGGCAGTATCTGCAGGTTGCATCATCTGCCAGGCCTATGTTATACATATGCCTATTCAGTCTACACTGACCAGTCAGCAGACCTACAATCATTTTGACAGTCTTCCTGTCTTTATTCAGTAGATCTCTCGTGAGTTCAGGCCTCTGCTCCTTTAGGAATTCTTTTGCCTGCCATTGTCCGGTGATTTGTGGCCACCCACTCTCTGGACTGATTGTATATCCATTCATTGATGGATTTTTTAATTTGCGATTTGGTAGTGCCGAAAGAGGGGTCGGCTCCAACGAATCGCCTTCACTATTTTTTAATTGAACTGTTCTAAATAAAAAACAAACGTATTTATTATCATTTTATTTGAATAAGCCAATAAAAATGAAAAATACTCATTTTTAAGTCTAGCCTTGGCTGGTGCCAGGTACAACCCTATGGCTTTTCTCATATCTTCGGTAGTGGCGCTTTCATGGCGTTTCCTTGTGGCCTCTAAAACAATGCCAATTGTATTAGATCATACCATGAATAAAACATCGTACAACATTATCAACACCTACTAATGCGTTTGGAGCATTTACAATAATTGGAGTGGTAGCTACATTCTAATAGTTACGATACTTATTTTTACTTTATTTCATAATATTTGAAAACATTCTACGTACAAACGATAAAACAAACCAAACGTATTCTAACCTCTATTGAGGTTATGACGCTTATCTACCGAGATGAATCTCTTAAGCAAATCAACTAGCAATTTATCTGGTAGATGCAGTACATATATGATGTATAAAATTCCTACAATTATATTATTAAACGATTTCTGTACATAGCTATATTGAGCATTCCAATTATCTTATAAATGCCATGACATGTTCAAAGTTTTCCTTACCTCGTAGTCACCAAAAAACTAAAAACACACCCGCAACAATTAATTACACAGTCAACCCTAATCTGCCCTATCGTATACTATTATAAACTAAACATGTAACGGACAAACGAATGAAAACGTTGATGATACGCACGTGCGCGTATGCATTCTATGTACCTAATCCATAGACGCATAAACAATATTAAATCATAATATAACCCGGCACCGTAATGAATAGAGGTGTTGTGTTGACGTTCGCAACTTACAAATATTGCAAATATATAATATAAAACGGAGATATATTAATAGAAAAGTTACAGCGCTCAACTTAGATACTAATTAAATCATATTAGATATATATTATCTAATTTAATCTTTAAACTATTATTTTAAATAGGTACATACCTACTTAATATGTATGCATATTTTACCCATTTTATATTATTCGTCCTACGCCACCAAATGTACAAAGCAAAAATTCAATCTTTTTTTTTTTATATGAAATAAATATTTACAGAAATACAAAGCAAAATATTCTTGCAGAGTTATGAAAAATATATTGAGAAGGCATTTGCAATAAAATATTATTAATGCTACATAACATATATATTTTTTAAATGTTTTCCTAATATATTTTCTATAATATATTTTATGCATATTATATTAATATAACTAATATTCAAGAAAGATTTAATATTTTCTAAATATTTATAAAATATGAAATAAATATAGTTGGTCACTGGGCTTACACATTTTATAGAATAAAAAATCCATGTCCTACTAGAGGGTAGGAATATTTAATCATATGGTATTTTTTTTTGTTGGAAATTTCTGAAGCGTTCAATATTTGCAAAATATTAAATACACAGTTATACTTGGGAGAAGACCTCCCATAGATATAGAGGAACAAAACTTACCTGCACTACACCAGACACAATATAAACCATCTTGGTCTTCAACTCGTCGACCCTAAACAAAAAATCGCCAGGTAGGAGAAACTCGCTCTTCATCACCAAACTGACGGATCGTTTAAAAGACATATCCGTTCCAGCGAAAAAATGCGAATGCCTCAGAGCTTCCCAAAATATATCCACGGTAACCTCCTTCTGTAAGGACGTCGGCAAAAGGTTGAACATCTCGGGCATATCCTTGAGCCCGCACCGTTTCTGCCAGAACACGGTGAAATAGTCCACAGTTTTCTGTTTCAATTCCTCGTCAGCCTCCCATTCCTCCAGTAAGCCCATGATCTGGGACACCCTGCTCTTGAATTCGAAGTAGTTCATGTGCTCTTTCTTAAACGTGGCGATCAAGTCGGAGAGGAACAGCATTATGTGTAGAGAGAATCCGAACATTATCAGCATTATGTAGAAGAGCATTTCGATTTTGCTTTCTGGTTTAATGACCGCTTTAGGAGAAGAAAAATTGACGTTTTTAAAGTTACGGCGAAAACTGATTCATATTGATAGTGCCATTGATAAATCGATGAGTTAGAGTTTTGAGTATGCAGCGCTCACACCAGAGCAATGTAAATGAACAGATGATGCGTACAATTATAAATAGTAGTAGCGAGCGGATCTTTATATAAAGCGGATGTATAATTATTAAATATGACGAACGCACGGTGAGGAAAAATAAGACCATTGGTTGATGTAATGCGAAAGTTTATTGATAAATATCGCGATTGTTATTATTGTATAACATCTCGAAGTATGTTATGTTATTCGCAAAACATAAGTGACGGCCAAGTAAAGCGTATACAGTCGATTCCGCTTAATTGGGTCCTCGGATAATTGGGACAACCGCTTTATTGGAACATTTTTAATAAAACGGAATCAAAAATAAGTAAAACTTCACCGTTTTATCGGGACAAAACATCGGATAATCGGGACAACTCCCTAATTCTCCAAGAAGCGAAACGTAAACAAAACATCGGATAGTCGGGGGAACTCCCTAATCCTCCGAGAAGCGAAATGTAAATCGAGTCGACTCATTTCGTAGTGCGTGCTCCTCCGAGATTGTAGTACATTACATTGTACACTACAAATTACGTGCTCCGTAAAGACTTGAGTGTTGTCCAAAAAGTGGAACTGTTAGACAAAATAAGAGAGCATCCAAACACATCGAATCGGAGTTTGTCAGAAATTTTAAAGGTGCCGAAAACTACGATTGCGCGAATTCGAGCAAATGAAAGGGAACTCAGAGAACAAATTAACTCCACAGGTGCGAGTGGGCGTGGAGTGCAGGGAAGAAAACGTAAACGAGAAGGAAAAGATGCTGAAGTTGACGAAGCGCTCAGCAAATGGTTCGGCATTGTTACTACAAGAGGTGTTCGTGTATCTGGACCTATGTTAAAATACAAAGCCGAAGAGTTTGCAAAGAAGCTGGGTGAGAGCCATGAGAATTTTAAGGCGACTGAGGGGTGGCTTTCTCGATGGAAAAAAAGACACGACATCAAGTTAAGAAAGCTCATGGGGAACAAAGCAAGTGCTGATGTTTTGTCTGCTGATAGTGGAAACTCGAAGGCTTCCTGAAATTATGAACGAATTTTCACCGGAAAACATTTACAACGCCGATGAGACGGGCCTGTATTACAGAGTAACTCCAGACGGTTCTCTTTGTTTTAAAAAGGACAATTTAGCAGGTTCAAAAAAAGCAATGGAAAGAGTAACTGTCTTATGTTGTACAAACATGTCGGGGAATGACAAGAAAAAAATTGCTTGTCATCGGAAAAAGCAAAGACCTCGCTGTTTTATAGAGTTGGATATTAAGAGATTGCCCGTCGAAATACCATGCTAATTCGAATGCATGGATGAATCGTTGATTTTTTTAGATTGGCTGAAACGTTGGGATAAGGAATTGCAACGCCAATCCAGACTGATAATTCTGATTTTAGACAATTGTGCTGCTCATCCCTATACCGACACTCTAAAAAACATAACCCTTGAATTTCTGCACCAAACACAACATCACTGACTCAACCCTTGGACATGGGTATTATTAAAACTTAAAACTAAGTACAGAGCTAAACTGGTAAATTTCGTTTTAGACAAAATTGAAGAAAATTTTATTGGACTCAAACTCGACTGCTAAAGATGTAAGCAGTAAAGTTAACATTCTTCAAGCCGTAACTTCGTTGCAGATAGCTGGAGAGTTATTGATAGCAGAACAATACACAAATTGTTTTTCCCATTGCAATTTTAAATTAATCTTACAAAGTTTGAATGAAAGCCCCGAAGAAATGGATGAAGATTTTAACGATGACATTGTGTTAAAGGAGACAGGAATACAAAATCTAGACGAATTCATCGATGTAGACAAAGATGTACGTTGGCTACGATGAAAGGAAAATCTTGATGAAGATATCGTTGACGAATGAAAGAACGCTCACGGGAAGCTGAAAATGCTGACTCCGACTGCGAAGAAGAAATCGAGCCTACGCCAGTTACTTTGCCAGAAGCACGAAAGTGCATTGAGCAGTTGAGACAATTTTTCTTGAAGAAAGAGAATGAGGGAAGTCCTTTGGACGCTCTAAACGTGCTCGAATTTTGTTAATGCTAAGTCAATTAATAAAAGAAAGCAAGTACTCTGATTCGTACTTGTTAATAAGAACGACTTAATTTTTTTTACGTTTCGTTCTCGTTTTTTGCATACATCCTTTGTATAACATGTATGTACATATATGTCTATCTACATACACCATATGTATACATATACCTACATTATTACATAACTCGCATTTTGTTTTATGTTGTATGTATTTGTTGTTTTCATTTATGTATTGTTTACGCATTTTTATTATGTACTAAAACCCCTGTAATAAATGTATGTATGTATATGTTTGTAAGTAAACTAGTCAATGCGCATTGAGATGTTTTTCTTTGGGTTAATTCATGGTCTCCGGTTTATTGGGACCTCCGGATTATTGGTGCGAAATGCATTTTCCTTTTGTGTCTCGATTAAACGGAGTCGACTGTATATGAATATGCAAAACCCCCTAAATTTTTCTAAAAAGCAGGAGTGAATAATAAGCATTAATAATAATAATAAATTTATTGATCCTTTAGGCTACAATAAATAACGTGCAGATAAGGCAAGTCATAAAAAACGGTGATGGTCAATACAACGGTTAAAGAAATAAAAATAACAATACATAAAATACACAAAAACTGTTAACAATAAAACTATGTGCACAAAAAACCATGTATCTCAGAGCATCAGGCATGCCTTCAAATTCTTTAAGATTATATGGACACTTTAAATAATAGTGTTTTTTAAGTTTTCGTTTAAAATCTGCTATAGTTTTGGTATTCCCTTCACATCCACCGGAAGCGTGTTAAAAATACTTGCACCCGCTATACAAGGAGATTTCAGTAAAATGAAGTTTTGGTTAGCAGAAGTTAATTTATTATTATTTTTTGTATTATAATTATGATAGTCAGCATGTGTGTGAAAGCAATTTTTAATGCCATATATATAGGGGAGTAGCTTGTAAAGGTAAATGGACGTCAAGGTGAAGATGTTATGTTCGCGAAATACACCCCTACAGGACTCTCGATAAGATATGTTAATATTATTCTATTATACGTTTTTGAAGTATAAAATCCTGTTTATGTCTTTCGCCTCTGATCCAAACTGTTATGCCATACGAAAGCATTGAATATACATACTGCTGTGAAGATGGTCCAAGCATAAGTAAAGGAAATTAAAAAATGACAAAATTAATATAGCTAGCTCAGCAAAAATGAATTCAAAAGGGCGCCAGAGATACTTAAATCTCAAGAAGTTTCTCCAAAAACTAATAGTGGGCTTTGAAAATTTACTTTCTTTAAACCCAAAAATTGAAATGGCAGAATAAAAATAAAAGAACTAATTAAAGTGATATTTATATTCATAAAATTATTGAAAAAAGAAAAAAAAATATGATTACAACAATAGGGGAAAAAACCTTGACACAGAAGGTGTCGGATTAAAATAACCCCTTCGTGAAACTAAAATTTAAGAAGGACAATTCAAATCCTTCAGCAAACAAAATGGTGAATTCGTTCTAGAAGGAATTTCAATACAAAAAAAATAAATCCGTGGTTTCAAAATTCAAAGCAAACTAAAAATTTAATTCAAATAACGTGGAGAAACAAGCAAAATTAAAATGAAATAAAAAAACAAGCTCTCAGCTTCACTTACACCTTCCGAGTGATGAAATAAAATTAAATTAATAACTACAAAAAAAAACGGAAAATTTAAACTCTACACGCGCTCGCTTCTAAAACGAATATTATAAACAAAAACTTACTTAAATTGTGCACAAAATAAGCAGAGAGAAGTCTGAATACTGATTAAAATTATAAAAAACGAAACAAATGAAAAATCGTAAAATTGGTTAAATGAAAGATCTCAAAATTTCAACTACATACACGCGTCCTAATTCAGCTTCTGCCCTAAAGTGGCTCACGCAACGCGTATATACAAAACAGCTGACTGCGCGCGCTCTGCAACGGCCGCAACCAAAAAGAACGCCTTAAAAGAAGGACATAAACAAGATAAACTACTGCAAAACTTACAATCAAAGAAAAATGAACTAACTAACTGAACAATTAATTATCCAACAAAACTACTAAATTCAAAGTAAAAAGTAAAATTAGTGAGAATCTGCGCGCGGCACAGCCAAAACCTGATCTTAGAAAATAAACAGCAAAGAGTTCACACAACCGGGGAGACATAACACAGCAATACGCATAATATACATTTAGAAGAGCATCAATAGTAAAAATATTTTTCAAGTTCAAAATTATATAGCATGCCTTTTGAAGCCTGACGCTGACTTGTCGATCTGGGGCTCCCAGGTTAAATTACTATCCAATATGGTACCCAGCAATTTGCATTCTGTAGAGGGAATTAGTATTTGTCCATTATAATTTAAAGAAGTTAGGCTTGGTGATCTGTATTTGTTAATAGGACAAAATATTCTTAGAATAGGTCAAGGAATAATCCCTTGAATTTTTGCCCCATGTTTACCTAACACCTTGTATATTAAGTTTCGATTTCTGAATTAAAAAAAAATATTCAAATTGATAATAGATTTTTTGTGTGTATATAGCCACAAAAATAATTGTCTGTTCCTCACACTCAATTTCAATTATTGTAAATACTTATTTTATTTTTTATGTGTTCAAATACTTATCCTACTATAGGAGAACAAAAGGATAGTGGAATAAATGACGGTATTATTCACAACCTTCCTTGAGATGCCTGAACTAATTTTCTTTCCCTGGGGCTATTATTAAAACTTACAGAAGGATTCGTTCGGTAAGGATGCATCCTTTTTCTCAGCCTTACACCTTGCCCTATATACTTTACTTAAATTTTCTTGTCTTGGATGTATTTATTGGCAGAAAAACGATGATATCAATTGAATTCAGAAAATATGATTTTGCAACTAAATATACGTGTTCCGAAAATCATCAATGAATACGCGAATTATCTATTCTATATCAATGGTATTAGCACAGTATAAACCTTATGCATCGGCGCTTTTGATGTTTTGTCTATCAATTTAAGAAAATTCGCGATGGCGTTTGGCGGCTATATTTGCAACTAATAATTGCAAAGTGGATACGAAAATAACCTATATACTCAAACAGACTGACAATTAACAGAAAATCGCACAACATCAATGTCAAAATGACAGAATGGAACGACTTTGTAGGTTAGATTTTTGCTTGTAAACAGATTCGAATAGTTTTAGTTACAATTTCACCCACATATGCGCACCGCGAATTTCCTTGGGCGCCATGTTTGAAACCCATGTTACCGGCGATGTGAAACTATTGGATATACATATATACTGTGGTATTAGAGTATCTGCATTACTTACAAGGAAAGTTATGCAACAGCGTTCCCGCCATGAAAGTGAAAGTATAGGTATACCAATGCAAGGAATTATTCTTGGTGAATTTGTGTTTATCCAGATTCATCGCCCAGGTGTTCCCTTCGATTTGCTCCGCGAACAGCATAATGGCAGCCGCCAGATGGCCCAAAAGAAATAGCCTGAATAAGTAACGTAATGTCAATATCATGGTTATGTTCAGACCGGGCTGGTTGATCTTCTCGCTGATATAATCGAACACCCTGTAGATACGTATCAGACATTTTAACTTCAGATAATTTCTGGAAGTTTCTGTTTCTTTGATGAAATCCGGTATGGACAGATAATGCGTAGCCTCGTACAAAGGTATCAGAGTGGTTACGTTAACCACGATGAAACCCAGCCCTTTGTACTTGTAACTCTTCCTCTTGCGTATATTGGGGGAGTTTCTGTGCATTATGATCAAGATGATATCTGCTAAATAGAATAGTTCGCAGGCGTGGTACATCAAGGCTATCGAGTAGGATTCTCGTGTTAAAAAACATATATCGTAAACTGACACTACGGCGTTTATATACACGGATGTCAGCAGGGCAATCGACCAGAAGGTGTTGAAGGGGAGGAAAATCACGTCTTTCCAATCTGAGCCCACTTCTACGGTGTTCTCTTCGTGTTCTATGAGGACAGAAACGTTTTTCTTTGACATTGTCTCGTGAAGATTATTCTACAACTGATGACAAGCTGTCGTCTGATAACTGTCTTCTCGTTTTAAATTTGTTTTTTTTTTTAATCGCGAATCCGAGGTGATATTCCAATAACTTTTTCGGAATCATGTGACGTTTTATCATCAATTTAAAAATAGCGCCAATTTTAGAATTGCTTGTAGACCAATCCGATTCAAAACATACCGTGCGTGCTTTCAAATACTTTTCTGATTAGAGAAAACTATTTTTTAAGCCAATACTTATAATTCTCTAGGAGGACTGTCCTTTTCTGAAGATGATAACCTAATCCTGGTACATTGCTTCTTTTTTTGTTACATTTTCGCTGTAAATTTAATTATTATACAAGTTTAATTTTTTTTTTAATTATATTACAGTTTTCTATAACACCGACGATTGTTGTGGAGATTATTTTTATGAGCAAATGGCGCCAAAGTTTTGTTTGCTATTTGTAATATGGAGCCACGCGAGCCTTGTTGAAAGTATTTTAAGATGTTTACAAATTTGTTTTAAAAAGCAAATATTTTTAGGATTCTGCTCTGGTTTTGAGACATCTTATATCAAAATAAAGTGACTTTTGATGTATGTTTAAAAAAGTTATAATTTGCATTCAGCTCACGAAGCTACGGTGAATTTTAAAGCATTTCGGGATTTCAGTCTGTTTGTATAACAAAAAAAATAACACATGCTCTGCTACTAAATTTATTTCATTAATACCAGTTAATAAATTAATTATTTTTATATTTCACATGGCGGACTTTCGCTTTCCGAAGACGATCTACAAAAATAACACAATCAAGCTAAAATTAAAACTATTGTTTCATTTTTCTTACTCATTCAGGTCTCCTAGGGTTCCCAAAAATAAATCCTTTTCTTCTTGAGAATCAAATTGAATTATCGCAAAAATTAGTGTGTCCACTTGAATTTTGATTTTTAGGGAATCAATAATTTCCACAACCTGCCTAGGCGGACACAAGCAAAGTTGCACTGCCGAGGGAATTATAGATATCCGCTGATAGCCAGCTTGCACCATTTTTCTTTCACCTTCGCTATTATAAAACCTAACGACGGCATATGTTTGATACACCGTTTTCTGGCTTCTACTCTTGCGTTTCAAATTCAACTGAAATAATTTTAATTCGTTGATAAGGTGACTTTTTACCCCAAATCGTTTCTCTTCCATTTTTTTTTTCTGTAAATAAAGTAATGTAAAAATGTCAAGTGTTTTAGAAACGTTAACACACAAAAAAATCTCCAGGTATTGAAATTTTATATGTATAAAAACCACAGCTGATATACGGCGTTGAGAGGCTTACTTCCAGTGTTGCCAGATGGCGGGTAATTTAATGAACTGTGGGTAATTCGGATAATTTTAACATATCACAATTTGAAAAGATTTTACATGTACACATGCTTTTAAATTTAAATTTAAAAAAATGAAAAATTAAAAATTAAAAAATTAAAAATTAAAAAATTAAAAAATTAAAAAATTAAAAAATAAAAAATTAAAAAATATAAAAAATAAAAAAATTAAAAATTAAAAAATTAAAAATTAAAAAATTAAAAAATTAAAAAAATAAAAAATTAAAAAATTAAAAAATTAAAAAATTAAAAATTAAAAATTAAAAATTAAAAATTAAAAATTAAAAATTAAAAATTAAAAATTAAAAATTAAAAATTAAAAAATTAAAATTAAAAATTAAAAATTAAAAATTAAAAAATTAAAAATTAAAAAAATAAAAAATTAAAAATTAAAAAATTTAAATTAAAAAATTAAAAAATTAAAATTTAAAATTTAAAATTTAAAATTTAAAATTTAAAATTTAAAATTTAAAATTTAAAATTTAAAATTTAAAAATTTAAAAATTTTAAAATTAAATTAAAATTAAAAATTTTGAAAATTAAAAAAAATTAAAATCTATTTTTTTAACAATGGGGGAGAGGACGCATTAAAAATGTTTGAAATCACGTTTTTTTTTAACATTGAAAGAGATGAGAAAGGGAATGAAATGATTTGTTTAATTGATTTTTTTTTAAAACATCGCGATAGGGAATGCGTTAAAATGCTTTGCATGATACTTTTCTTTTAAATAGGAAGAGATGAGAAGAAGAAAGAGATGAAACCTTTTTGATTAGAACATATTTAATGCATGTATTAAGCATTAATAGGAATACGTAAGAGATAAGTGACGTTAATATAATGTTGAGTATATAAGAATAAACATTAATAGCTATTTTAATGCCTTTACGTTGAATTTACTAAAAATTGTGGCGGGAAATTTCAATTTGGCTATTAAGGCTGTTCCGCCCAATTAAAAAGTAGAGATTCTGTTTCTAAGCCGATAAAAAATTAATTATTTCATTACCAGCTAATAAATTAAGTTCATTTCTTTCGATGTAAAGTGTAGACAGATTTATTTATTTAATAATGCAAAACAACTATAAAAATAAAACAAAAAGATATCAATGTAAAATACCAGCAAGAAAAATTACCAGAACTTTTGTATATAGCTGCTGTATTTATTTTCCTTAATTTTCAACCCATTTACCATGCTTTTCATGTTGATAATTTAAGAACCGTGATCGACTAAAAGGATTTGTATTCCTGTTGGAAAATCATAACACTATTAAAAATCAACTTTTTTAATTCCAGATTTATATTTTGTTTACAAAAGAACATTTTAAATAATTTTATTATGACATAAATTTTACATATCACGTGTCGGAAGATGATCTACAAGAATAAAACAATCAAGCTAAAATTAAAATTATCGTTCCGTTTTTACTTACTCATTCAGGTCTCCTAGACTCCCTACAAAAAGTCTTCTCTTCTTGAGAGTCAAACTCAATTACGGTAAACAGTTGTGTGTCCATTTTAATTTTTATTCTTAGTAAATCAATAATTTCTACTACCTGCTTAGGCGGACAAAACGATAGTGGCACTACTGAGGGTATTATTGATATTCGCCCATGGCTTGCTTGAACCATTTTCCTCTCTCGGTGGCTGTTATTGAAGGTCACAAGTGCATACGTTTGATAAACCATTTTATTGCATTTACTTTTGCGTTTCAAATTCAACTGAAATGATTTTAACTCGTTGATAAGGTGACTTTTACCCCAAATCGTTTTTCCTCCATTTTTTTTTTATGTAAGTAAAGTAATGTAAAAATGTCAAGTGTTTTGGAAACGTTAACACACAAAAAAATCTCCAGGTATTGAAATTTTATATGTATAAATACCACAGCTGATATACGGCGTTGAGAGGCTTACTTCAAGTTTGTTTGTTGGTGCTACACTTTGTACACTGGCCCCTAGTGAAATAAGATAGAAGATTTATTATTTATGTATCTCAGAAAGATGGTATACGTGTTGTCTTTCGTGGGTTTTATAATAAAATACACATTCAAAAAGGTATTCACACGTTTATTCTCAATTCGCTTCACAACTACTTATTGTGTTACCAACTTCTTAAAAACTAATATTCTAAAATGCACCACCATTATAAATTGGTGTAACACCAACGAACAAACCTTTCCAGTGTTACCAGATGACTGGTAATTTAATCAACTGTGGGTAATTCGGATAATTTTAACAGATCACAATTTGAAAAGATTTTACATGTACATATGCTTTTAAATTTCGTGGTAAATAAATAATTTAGAAACATTAAGCACTTTTATTTGCTTTTGTTGACAAATTCATGGAAATCTATCCCTATCTGTATAAAACGTAAAACCTGTAAAACCGTTGATGTTGCTGCACTGCTGAGGTTTTTTTATTTGCGGTTTATAAATTTTATTCTATGTAGTTATAACATGGATTGTTTTATTGTATACTGGAGTCATGATATGAAAAGCTTAGATAGCATAGACTTTTATTTAGGCAGGATAATTCAAACTTTCTATTTAATTTCATAAAATAAATGTCAGAGAATGAGTGAATCCGCCATGTTGGCAATGAATGAGCGAGGACGTCAAGTATGTTGTCGGAGAATAGATAGTATCAGTGTTAAGAAGTATTGAAATGACTAATAATGAGTGTTTAGACTTTAAAATAGAACTGTGTATTTTTAAATTAATAACTTTACATAAATAAATAAAGACAATAAAACAGCATCTACCCTAAATGTAAATTCTAGATTCAAAATTATATTAGGTAAGTCATTTTATAGTTATATGAACATTTGCTGAAAAATGTTTACTTTTAGATGTGTCTGGTTTTGAAAATATACCACACAAATATTCATCTAAACCCTTTAGCAATTTATAACAAATCAACAATCGCTCATCAAAGCAAGGATGGGTAAAAATCGGGCAATTTTAAATATGATGTGGGTAAAATTGAATAATTTAATCACAGATGGCGGATATTTGACGCACTTGGAGCTGTTAACGGTGGTAACACTGCTCCGTGCAGCTAATCTCTCTCGTGTTTTTGTGATCGATTTGAGTAAGCGCGTTTCGTGTCGTTTCGACTTAAAAAGTGAGTAAAAACACAAAAATACACCTAAATAACAAAATTTCAATTCGCGAATGATGTTTAGAAGCCGAAAATTCACTTAAAAACCGATTATAATTCGTCGATGTTGACAGATATATTTTTTACTATGGAGATGTGCCGTTCTAACCTCACTTTTTTCTTGCGTATTTTCTAGTTATGCGTTACGTGGCTGCTTATTTATTAGCCGTCCTCGGCGGAAATGCTTCACCGAAAGCGGCAGACATCGAAAAGATCCTCAGCTCCGTAGGCATCGAAGCTGACGCTGAACGGGTGAAGAAAATCATCGGCGAACTCAATGGAAAATCAATCGACGAATTGATTGCACAAGGTAAATACTTAAATATCTTAATGGTTAACATTATAAATTATATTTTAATGATGAGTTTTAACTTTACACCATCTTTCGCATGATATTTATCTGATTTAAACGTTCAGTAACTGATTTTAATGATATGTCGATTAATATTTGTCCATATCGATTTACGAAACGATCCAATTTAATTTCTTTCACCTGCAGGACGTGAAAAATTGAGTTCCATGCCGGCTGGAGGTGGTGCAGCCCCAGCAGCAGCCGCTGGTGCGGCCGCTCCTGCTGCTGCTGAAGAGAAGAAAGGTTAGTACAATAAAAATCCTCTTCAATCTTGTCAGTGATTGTTTTAAACAAATTATGATGTTATACAAAAAAACACCATCTTTCGACTGAGAATTTTTGATGTTTATTTACGAATCTGATGTTAATTTACTAAAATGATATAATTATTTCTCTGTACAAAGTGTGTATCATTAATTTGAATTTTTGTTCATTTCGCAGAGGAGAAGAAGGAAGAAAAGAAAGAAGAGACAGATTCCGAGGATGACGATATGGGTTTCGGTCTCTTTGATTAAACTGAAGTACAATTACTTTGTTACTAATAAGTTTAATATATTTTTAATATAAGACTAATTAAATTGATTGTGTTTTATTAAATTTTTGGTTTAAATACTTTTTTTTAGAAATATTTATTTTAGAACTTTGTGATCTTGAATAAAAAAAGGAATATATTGCATGTGCTGTCCTCTAGACATACTTTCTGATTAACGATAATATAAAGAAACCTGTAATACGAATTTCTTAAAAGAAAAATCTATTCAGTATTGCGATATTTACTCCCTCATTTAAATATAAAATGTGAATGTACGATTTATCAATTGACTTTAAATAATTCTAATTCAGTTTTTGAAATTCAAACAAAATATTAATTTCATGTAGATTAAAATTACAGATTTCTGTATATTCTAGTTAATATAACTTGTGGATAGATGGCGCAATATAAAATATTTAAAATTCAATATTAAGCTTCTATCATATATATTTTTTTTAATTCTATAGCGTTAATGCATTAATTATCAATGATCAAGGAAGAACCAACTAAATTACAACACGACTAGTTTTGAGCAAAAAAAAATAGATCTAACTTTACTACATTTATACGTTTCGACAGTCTTCCTCAAGATCTTATTCTAATTCTTGTGTTTTCCAATACTTAGCTCACGAGAACGGATTAAAAATCTTAAAAGAAAAAACAATAATTCTTGCAATTGCACTGTTGAAAAAAAATAATCATTTTCGAAGTAACAGATTTTTAGAACATTGTATTAACCCCTATAATATGTATAATCACCATTAGAGTTAATTTGTTAATTTTAATATAACAATCAAGTTAGTCTAGTTTATATTTTGCGTCTATTTTTTATAAATATCAAAATTTAGATTACTTACCTGCAATTTATTGCATTAGATTCCTGCAATACCGGATATTAGTTCGAGAGATTTGACTTCCATTTAGAGATGGCGCTAAATGGTACTGATTTACTTACTTATAATGAAACTCTCAATCATAGGTGGCACTAAGAACTTCATCAATTTTTATCTTGATCAAAAACTGGAATAGATTTTATAATTTCTCTATTTTGCTTTTTCTTTGATTATTTAATATTTAGGGTAAATTCAAACATATATTATAATATAAACCATGAATGATAATAAAATACTAAAATTAATTTACTGATTTAAATAAAACAAATAACCGTCTTAAAAAAATATTCTGATATATTAATAATTAGCTCTCTTTCTTTTCGATAGAATTTGCTTTCTTTCTTGGATAAATTTAATTATAGTATAGATATTTATTAATTTCTAATTACAGATTTCTGCAATATCGACGATCGTTGCGTAAATGAAACATTCAATCACAGGTGGCGCCAAAAATTCCGATAATAATTGTTATATTGTTCAAAAACAATATTTAATTCTTTTTTATTTGAATTTCTTATTTATTTAATATTTAGGGTAGATTCAAATATAAATTTAATAATATAAAACATGAATGACAATAAAATAATTATTAATTTACTAATTTAAATAAAAATAATAATTACAATGGAACAAAAATATTTTTACGTTTGAAAAAATAATATTCTGATATACTAATAATTAGCGTTCTTTTTTGGATAAATTTAATTATAGTAGATATTTATTAAATTTCTAATTACAGATTTCTGCGATATCGACGATCGTTGTGTAAATTAACCAATTTAATCACAGGTGGCGCCAAAAATTGAGATAATTGTGATATTGATGAAAAACAGTATATTTTTTTTTATTGGTTTTCTTATTTATTTAATATTTAGGGTAAACTCAAATATAAATATAATGATATAAAATACAATGAATAATAATAAAATAATTATTAATTTACTAATTTAAATAAAAATAATAATTATTGCAATGGAAAAAAAAAATATTCTAATATATTAATAATTAGTTCTCTTTCATTTGGATCGAATTTACTTTCTTTTTTTTTGGGGTAAATTTAATTGTAGCAGATATTTTTTAAATTTCTAATTACAGATTTCTGCAATATCGACTATCTTTGTGTAAATCGCACCTTCAATTACAGGTGGCGCCAAAAATTCATATAATCATTTTCATGTCCGTCAAAACAAAATAATAGATTTTATAATTTTTTTATTTTGCTGTTTTTTATTTATTTAATATTCAGGGTAAATTCAAATATAAATATAATAATATAAACCATGGATGATAATAAAATAATTATTAATTTACTAATCTAATAAAAAAAAAATCAATAATAATAATTATTACAATGGAACTAACAAAAAAAAGTTATTTTTACGTCTTAAACAATAATATTCTCATATATTAATAATAAATAATTATGACGTATAAACTTTATTAAGGTAAGAATAATAGGATAAAGGATATCTCGGATTAAATAATAAAATCATGAGGGAGGGGAGGTACAAATAAAATAACGATTTTTTTTTTTAAATATGGAATATTACAATATAATAATATACTAAATAAGGTATTTTTTTATAATAATAATAATAATAATAATAATGATAAAGTAGTAGTAATAATAATTATTATAATAAAAACAGGGGTGAATATGCAAAAACAAAACGCTTTTATTTATTTTTATTCATAGATTAATACATATTTACTAAAGGAATGATTTATTTTTAAAACTTTTCTGTTCGTTTATTTTTTTTGTTCTCACAATGATTCGATAATAACCATTTGTTTTTTGCGTTTGTGTGTTATATTTTATTAATTTTAGTTGCAATTATTTTACAATAATAACAATCAGATGAGTGGCAGAAAATCTAACACTGTAGGTAAAAATACCTAAAAATAATAATAATAATAATAATAAAAAGTATTATTTATTACAGGTTCGCTTAATAATAATAAATTATAATTGTAAGGGAAAATATCTTGAATCAAAAGATACACAATTCCACCACACATTTGTTTTGTTTATTCATTTATTTATTTATTTATTATTCGTATATCATTTTAATACATATATAATATATACAAACTTCTGTCTCATTCATCGTCATCTTTTTTTGTTTTATTTATTATCTTCGTTTAAGGTTTTCTATTCGTCCAGGTTTGACATTAAATTTTATTATTAAGCGATTATTTTTTGTTTTTTTTTTTTTTGCATGCTTACATTCGTTAGCTCTAGCTCTCTATATAGATAGTAATTTGTTTTTTTTTTTGTTTACGATATATACAAACGCTCTTTTTGTACAGACAATGTACAACTTCGCTACTTCTAAAAAAAAATTAAAAAAAAATTTAATATGGAGAGAAAGGGACTAATAACTAGTTATGTGACACTCATCTGGTGATTTTTGTGTTATCTAATTATCGGATAATATTCTATTAATTGAAGAAAAAGAAAAAAAAATTAGATGTATCTATATTTTGCATTATTTACGCGTAGAATAAACGAAAAAAAAAAAAAAGAAAAAAAAACAGCGGAGTTATTAATTTATATATATAACATCTATAAACGTTTAAAATAAAAAAAAAAAATTAATACGTATCCATTTTCTTTAACAATTTTAAACACTAAAAAAAAAAAAAAAAATTAGCTCTTAATATTTCATCATCGATTTACTTATAATAATAAATCCGGATCAATTTGCCACATTTTTGCCTCTTACTAAGTTCAATTAACAAACAATTAATTAATAATTATCGCAGTAACAATAATAATAATACATTTAGGCAAAAATCTTTTCTCATTTTTTTTGTTATTTAAGTAGATTCCTTTCTAAAACATTCTGAAAAAATCGTGTAAATGTCATTGTCCCTCTTTTATCTATCACCTAATCATGTTCATCATCGTTTATCTAACAAATACATAAATTAATTAATTCAGTACTGTTTTCTTTTTGTATGCATATATAAATTAAAAAAAAACGACTGTGAAATGATCGACGCAATAACAACAAAGTTCTCTTCTTACGATATTATTTTTTGTCACCGGTACAATTTAACGACGATTTCTTTTTTGTTCTGTTGTTGGTTTATTAACGTTATTTTTTATTTTTCTCATTGTTATATTAACGATGGATCATCTCTCTCACCCGGTGGTACACATTATATTTTTCCTAAGACGTAAATATATATTGTTCTAATATAACGATTGACTGTACAGCATTCCTCTCGCTTTTCTGTTTGTTTGTTTGTTTTTTTTATTATTATTTGGCGACGAGCGTATATTCTACCAATTGCGTTGACGGGTCGAATAACAACGGTATTACATGCCGTACCCTTGGTAGGGCATCGAGGGGGCGAAGCCTTGCGGGGCGTACGTCTGCTGGGGTACGTATTGTTGGGGGGGAATGCCTTTGGGAGTACGAAAATGGTTTTAAATTCAGAAATTTGCTCGGAAATGAAGCAGATATATTTTTCATTCGTTCTAACCGTGCAGAAACCACACAAGAGGGCGTTCTACCTTCATTTGTTGATTCAGTTATACTAGTAAGCATATTTTCTTTGTAAACTTTTAATAGTTTTTTTTAGTTGAGTAACTAAAAAATACAATAATTAGTTTGAGCGGTATTTAAAAATGATTTGGAGACGAATCAATTCTATTTATTTTTTATTGTAAGAATAGTCCGTGAAATTTCGCTAATTTCTTATAATATTCTACTAATTAATTATTAATTTTAATTTAATAAAAACTTGCCTCTCTTTTTTTTTTCTGGCAACCAGTTTAAAATTGATTCATTTAAGCATTTATTAAAATATCTGATTAAACTAACTCCTTTCTAAATTTATTATGATTATATAAATTAGTAATTCTCTAATTTCAAATAATCTAAATTTAACAAAATGGAAAAAAATAAAAAAAAAAAATACAAAAATTGGTAAAAATTAATACAAAAATCTAACGAAAGTATCTAACGATTTTATAGTGAAAAAATTCAAAAATTGTTAAAAATTCAAAATTTCTAAAGAATAGCGTGCACAGTATGAAATAACTGGAGAAGAGTCGTCGACAGCCATTTATGCCAAATTTAAAATATTTGACGCTTTTAGTTTAAAATTAAAAAAAAAAAAAATCGTTAAAAATTAAAAAGTTAATTTAATTAATCGCTTTCGAAATTTGATATAAATATAGTCGGCGGCCATTTTTTTCCATTTGCCAAATATCTTCGTTGGTGAAAAATTAAAAAAATATAGTCACAAAAATTAAAAAAATATATTAAATGAATGGAAAACGGTGATCAGCAACTGTTTGTGTCAAATTTGAAATTTTACGTTTTTATTGTAGCCAATAATTAAAAATTACAAAAAAAAAAATTAGAAAAAATTAAATATCTTACACTTTTACGTCAGTGCAAAATTAAAAAAAATATATTTACAAAAATTAAAAAAAAACATAATTAAATAAATGGGAAAGTTTAAAATTTTACGCTTTTATTTCAGCCAATAATTAAAAATTACATAACAAAAAAAAAAAAAAAAAAAAAATTCCGAAAATTAGCAAAAATTAAAAAATACCGCTTTCAAAATATGAATTAAATGTGGGAAGGATGGTCGGTAACCATTTGTACCAAAATTGAAATATTTGACATTATTACTTATATACATATACTACAGCCAAAATATATATATTAACAAAAATATGAAATAAATAGAGAGAGATTATCAGGGGCAAACAATTTGTGCCAAATTTAGAATGTTTCACGTTTTTATTTCAGTTGAAAATCGACAATAAGAAAATATATTTCCAAAAATAGGTTAAAAGATAAAAAATATTGTCTTCAAAATATTAAACAAATGTGGGGAGGAATGATCGACGAATATTTGTCGCAAAAGTTGAAACATCTGACGCTATCAGCCAACAATTAAAAATTAAAAAAAAAATATACGTATCGAAGATTTTTAAATATTTATTTAAATATCATGTTTAAAAATTTATTAAATCTAGTTTTTACCTCTGTTAAAAATTTAAAAAAAATATGTAATGAATACATAATAAATTTGAAGGGGCAGTCGAATTTTTAAAAAACTTCTAACATTTTTACTTCTGTTAAAAATTAAATACTTAAAAAAAAATTACAAAATGTTAAAAATTTAAAAATACACATCGCGTCAAGGTGTGAAACAATGAAATAAAATAGAGAAGGAGTGGTCGATAGGCGTCTGTGCCAAATTTAAAATATCTAACGTTTTTATTTCTGTAAAAAAAATTAAAATTTAAAAAAAATATATCCTAATTCGTTAAAAATTATAAAATGCAAATATCTCGTGAAATAAATAGACGGGGGTTGGGGTGATCAATAACTATTTGTATCAAATTTAAAAATACCTAATTGTACCAAATTTAAAAATATTTCATTTTCCCCTAAAAATTCAAAAATTAAAAAAAAAAAAAATTGGAAAATTAATAGAAAATACCACTTCCAGCCGTGAAACGATGAAACGAAATGAAAAATCCATAGTCATCCGTGCCGAATTTATAAAACCTTCAAATGTCAAAAATAAAAAAAAGTAAAAATCGAAAAATGAGCTGGATTTTTAGTTTATTTTAATTTATTAAATATAAATCATTTCACCCAAAATAACAACAACAAATCAATTGAAATTACGTCAGATAAATAAATCTAAGAAAATCATCTGTGCCAAATTTAAAATCTTCAACTGTCATAAATTGAAAGAAAAATATATTTTCATAAATAAGTCAGATTTTTATAAAAAATCTTAAATTCCCATGTGGTTTCTGCTAGGTTCAACCGTATATTAAATATAAATCATTTCACCGAAAAAAAAATCAGTCGAGCTAAATAAAATATAAAAATAAATCTAAGAACGACACTCACCCATTCCTGGACCGGCCGTCAACATCAACTGCGGCTCCGCCATCATCATGGGCTTATGCGTCTCCTCCGCGGCCTCACTCTGTCTCTGCGACTCCGACTGTTCCAACTTTCCACCTTCAACGTCAACTCCCTCGTCACCTGGATCATATACGGCATTGCGAAATCCATGATGTTATGTCTCCACGCCAATTCCAGTATAACGTCCGGCCGCAAGAGGTCGTAACAGTGATAGAGGCACGCAGCGAAACAATCGAACGCTTTCCTGTCTAAGAACCACGCCAACAGCTCTTCCGCCAAATCTCCCTGCCTGGATTCCGAAGTGTATTCCATCGCGTCGCGGAATAACTTGTCCTTCTTGCACAATTCCACGCTCTGCTTCCACCTGTTGTTCCTCTTATATAAATAAGCGGCGATGCGTCGGAATTCAGTCAATTCGTGCTTCTCCAAACTCTGGGCCAATCCGATATTATCGAAGTTATCGAAAGCATCTATGGATGTCCGCAGACCTTGGAAATCTTCCTCTTCGATCAAGAGACTATTCAACGCCTCGTTGATCGCTTTATTGTTGAGACTCTGAACGGAACGCAGATAGGATTTGACTAGCTGCAAATGGCCGGTCTTCGTGAAGAATGTGACGGCTCTGGTGTGATCCATTCTGGGCGCTAGGACCAGAAGCATGTCGTTCAGGAGTAGAGGTTTATAGTCTAGATAGAATTGGATGGCTCTGTAGTAGAGTTCGATGTTGGCGACTTTCGTGATTATATCTTTGAAATGGCCTTCTCGCCACGCCTCCGTAGGATGGGCCATCATGGCCAAGACGGCGTTGTCGTATTCTTCGTATTTATCGTAGAGGAATACCAATTCGGCCCAGAGGTGTGCCTGTTCCGCTGCGCGAAGTACCTGTTTATGGATTTTTTTGCGTAAATTACGGCGAATTCATTGTGCTAATACAGTCGCGAGCAAATGTTATAGACACCCTAAATTTTGGGGGAATATCACAGTAAGAAATGAGAAAATAAAAACTTGTAGGTCTAATACATTATAAATATGTAGTATTTTAAGGGATCTTATTAATTTGTTGCATATTAGAGTGTTTTTAGTACAGCTATAATATTTTTAGATGGGAGGGGAAAGTGACATCTCGAGACTTGAAAATATAATAAAAAAAAAAAATGCATTTACAAAGGTATCTATAAAGAGTATTGTAAACATAAAGACAATTATAAAAAACGTTGAAATAACTGTCACAAAAAAAAATGGAAGAAACATTAAACCCATTAGTTTTGTCAAAGGTGCCTATGACATTTGCTCGCGATTGTACTTTTGAAGGACGCTGTATACGACGTACCGCGTATTTATACGAAAAAAAAAAAAGGTTATGGTCTTTTTTTTTTTAGAAAAGATAGGAGGGATAAAGGTAAAATGCGTGTATAAATTAATAAAATAATAATAATAATATATAATAAAATAAAAAATATATAATATATAATAAAAATAATAAAAAAATAAAAAGATACTTAACAATGAAGTGTTTATATAATGTGCAAGATTTTTTTTCTTTGCTCTTAGGAACATTTATAAACTTTTGTTTAATTACCTATTTGTTGGTTTTTTCTAATTTTGTAGTTCTTTTTTTTTCTTACTATTTGTATTCTATTTCTTTTTTGACTTATTTCATACTGGTTTTTGGTAATATGAAATGAAAGGGATATTATTATTATTATTATTATTCTAATAATAAGCAAGAGAAAACATTGCTTTTAAATGCAAAAACTGCTAAGTATAGATAACTTTTGGAAACCCTTGTATACATATAATATTTAATAATAATAATAATAATAAGAATGTTCAAAAATGATGGATGAAAGTGTGCTAATACTTTTTGTTTAGATTTTTGCAAAAAAAAGGAGCGTAAATTAACAAAAACAAAAAAAAATAATTGATAGAGAAAATATCGTTTTTAAACGCGGGATTTGCTATTAGGTAACTTTTGGGAAACCATGCATTTATATACAATATTTAAGAGTAATAATAATAATAAGGATATTCAAGAATGATGGATAGATAAAAGTGTGTTAATACTTTTGGGGAAAGCTGTACACTGCGCATCTGCGTATTTATTACTGAAAATGTCGTTATGAAATGGGGTTCTTGTTTATGTAAGAAAAAAAAGACAACAGAAAAAAAGAAATGAGACAAAACATCATTTCAAAATGCCGGATCTAATATTTGAAATATTAAACACCCTGTATATTTTTCACAGTTTTGGATGGGGAATCAAAATTTGATTGTAGAAAATTTGATTTTGTGTGGATTACACATGTATGAACAATTTAAAAAAATTAAAAAATTAGCTAACACTTTCGGTTATTAAATAAAATAGAATAAATGAAGGGGTAGGGGGAAAGAAGAGGGGAAGGGGGAAAGAAGAGGGGAAGGGGGAAAGAAGAGGAAGGAGGGGAAAGAAGAGGGGAGGGGAGGGGAAGAAGAGTGAGAGGAGGGAAGATGGGGAGGGGAGAGAGGGGTAGGGGAAGAAGGGGCGGTTGTAGACGCTAACCGTTTATGTCAAACAAATTGACAGTTTTTTTTTTAATTTAGAAAAGAACTAATGGATTTCTATGATAGATTTCAAATTTTAAAATTCAGAAAAAAAAAACATAAATTTTCGGCTAACAACAAAAAAAAAAGAAAATCAAGCAGACCCCCAGATTTCAAAAATCTTTAAAAAAATAATAAAATTAAATATTATGGAATTCTTTCATAGATTTTTAAACATTTAAATGCTAATAAAAAAAATACCGGTTTTTTTAAATTGGAATAAAATGAAAATTTTGAAATTGCCAACACTTTTAATTTGAATAAAAAAAATAAAAAATATATTAGGGGGACCACAATTTAAAATAAAAAAAAAAAATGATAAAAACTAATAAAATAAACAAAAAATGTCGAATTTTCTATTAAAGTAAATAGAAAGGTGTAGTTGACAACCATTTACGTCAAATTTAACATTTTAATTAATTTACTTGAAAATTAATATTGAAAAATTGCAAAATAAAAAATTGTTCAAGATAAGGAAAATATCGGTTTTGGAATTGCAACAAATGAAAGAGTACAAGTTTATGGCAAATTTAAAGTTTCCAGTCAAAATTTAACCATGAATTAATTTGAAAGGACAACTGCAGTTCCTTTCATCGATTTTTAAACTATTTATATTATTAAAAAAAAAATCGGTTTTTTTTTAATTGGAATAAATTACAAAATTTTTAATTTATTCCAATTAAAAAATTTTTGTTTTGAAAAGTATTGAAAAAATAAATAAAAAGGAGCATTTATGATAAATTTAAGGTTTCAATCTAAAATTAATTAATATTGAAAGGGCAACTAGAGTTCTTCATCAGTTTTGAAACATTTAAATATTAATATAAAAAACCAGTTTCTTTTTCATTGGAATAAATTAAAAATTCCGGTCTTTTGGAAAAATATTAAAAAATTACGAAACAAAAATCGTTCGAAATAAAAAATATTTTTTTTAATCGGAATAAATGAAAAAAAAAAAAAAATAGGTAGACACATCGATTTGAAAATCGTACAAAATTTAAAAAAAAAATACAAAAAATATCGGTTAAATTAAAAGAAATTCATAGAAAAACGGATTATGACAACTTTCAAACTTTCAGCGTTTTTAATTAACTCAACATGTAAAATTGAAAAATATGCGCAGAAAATCTGATTTAAAAAATTCTTAAAAATCAGAAAATTAATAAAAATAAATAAATAAATAAAATGAATGAAGTGATAAGGGGCAAATTAACGATCGCAAAACTTATCAATTTAACCGTTTTAATTAGACAAAAATTAATATTAAACACTTTTAAATTTCATCATAAAAATCTAATTCAAAAATTACTAAAAAAAAAAATTAAAATTAACACAAAAGGGGGCAATCGACTAGTACTTCAATAAAATTTGAAACTTCCAATTTTGGAATAAATTAAAAGAAATTCAAAGAAAAACGGATTATGTTGAATTTAAAGCCTTCAAGCATTTTTAATTTACTCAACATGTAAAATTGAAAGAAAATCTGATTTAAAAATTTTAAAAATAAGAAAATTAATAAAAATAAATAATTAAATAAAATGAATAAAGTGAATGAACGATCGCAAAATTTCTTAAATTAACCTTTTTAAAAACTTTTAAAATCGATCATAAAAATCTAATTAAAAAAATTACTAAATAAAAAAAAAAAAATTAACACAAAAGGGGGCAAACGACAAGTACTTCAATATAATTTGAAACTTCCAATTTTTAATAAAATAAATAAATTTTAAAAATAAGAAAATTAATAAAAATAAATAAATAAATAAAATGAATAAAGTGAATGAACGATCGCAAAATTTCTTAAATTAACCTTTTTAAAAACTTTTAAAATCGATCATAAAAATCTAATTAAAAAATTACTAAATAAAAAAAAATAAAAATTAACACAAAAGGGGGCAAACGACAAGTACTTCAATAAAATTTGAAACTTCCAATTTTTAGTAAAAAAAAAAAATAAATAAAATTAAATCAAGCATAAATACCTTCGGTATATTAACTCTCGACCAGAACAACTCCAAATGTTCCCTCATCTTGGCCGGCTTGTACTTCGAATACAGTATCGCCAACTCCGTGAACATCCCCATGTGAGCCCTCTCCAACCCGAGGCCGCCTCCAACAGACTGATCAACTCCTCGAAATACCCCCGATCCTGATAATAATTAATGAGATCCTGCAATTCGTCCGCGTGTCACCACGATGTGCATTCCGCACATCTGAGCCAATCGAAACTCTTCCGCGTCTACGCAGGCGAAGCAGACTTCTTTCCACGTGCGAGTGCTGTTAGCTTTACGGGCGCCATCTACGGCTCCCTGGAATTCCTTCAGATGAACCAGAGTGATGGCCAAACGGGCGAAATTCGAAACGTTATTGTACAATAATTTGGCAGCGTCGTACATCTTGTCGTCGAAGCATCTGTCACCGATTTTCTGGATATCGGCGTGATTCGGACCGCTTATGAACTCTTCTAGATCGGCTAAGCGTCCTGTTTTAGCGTAGGAATAGATCAATTCGGATTCTATGTAACTTTCGCGCGCCTTCTTTCTAGCCATTTGCAAATATCTGACTAAATCCTCCCAGGAATTGTTCTTAGACGCGGTTTCGACAACATCCACATAAGCGCTAGGATCGTCAGCTTTGATGTAGGAGTCTATAGCTTCTTTTACCAATCCCTGGTTCAGTTGGGCTTTGGCTAATTGACTCCACACTTCCGGTTCATTACATCTTTCGGCAAATTCGTACGCGCGATCCAAATCGTTCAGCTGTTCGATTAGAACTTGTATCGCTGAAGTATTGACGTCGAATTTCTTGAAGAGAGCGAACGCCTCCTCGTACAAGTGGCTATTTATGGCTATATTGGCTATGTCGGGGGCGTCATAATTGTCTAAACGATTGATGTAGTCCATCACGCGCGTAGGATCCGCCTTGATCGCTGTAAATCGCGAACAAGGTCGAGTCAATATTGGCAGAATCAAAAAACGTCCAAAACTATTTTCAACGCTCGTTTGATTATATCGAAACTCGCTTGTTTTAAGTGAAATTCGACGCATTACAAACAAAATGTAAATTTAGAGCTAATAATCAAGTAAGAGCGACTACAGCCATTTTAGCGCAATTAATTAAGGCTTAGATGCAAATTAGCTTTAAACTTTCTTCGTTCAAGAACGATTTACCGAATTTAAAATGTTAAAAATGCCTTTTTTCAAATTTAGAGCTAATAGAGCTACAATCGATTGAAACACACAATCAATACGGCACAAAAAGAAATAATAAAGAGTTTGGTTACCTCTAAGCTCCCTCGATTCGGTAAAATTCTCAGTCGATTTAAAATGGAATTTAGAGCTACTAAGATAGAGCTACAATCTATTGCGGTACAAAAAAATGGTTTAATATTTGATTAAAATTGCAATCTTCTCGGTTGAAATAAGAATCGTCGGATTTAAAACGTCGAATAGAAAATTTAGAGCTAATAGAGCTACAATCGATTGAAACGTGCAATCAATACGACACAAAAAGAAATAATAAAGAGTTTGGTTACCTCTAAGCTTTTTCGGTTCGGTAAAATTCTCAGTCGGTTTAAAATGAAATTTAGAGCTACTAAGATAGAGCTACAATATATTGTGGTACAAAAAAAAGGTTTAATATTTGATTAAAACTGCAATCTTCTCGGTTGAAATAAGAATCATCGGATTTAAAATGTTGAATAGAAAATTTAGAGCTAATAGAGCTACAATCGATTGAAACATGCAATCACTACGACACAAAAAGTAATAATAAAGAGTTTGGTTACCTCTATGCTTTCTCAGTTCGTTAAAATTCTCAGTCGATTTAAAATGAAATTTAGAGCTACTAAGATAGAGCTACAATCTATTGCGGTACAAAAAAAGGTTTAATATTTGATTAAAACTGCAATCTTCTCGGTTGAAATAAGAATCATCGGGTTTAAAACGTCGAATAGAAAATTTAGAGCTAATAGAGCTACAATCGATTGAAACGTGCAATCAATACGATACAAAAAGAAATAATAAAGAGTTTGGTTGCCTCTAAGCTTTCTCGGTTCGGTAAAATTCTCAGTCGATTTAAAATGAAATTTAGAGCTACTACGATAGAGCTACAATCTATTGCGGTACAAAAAAAGGTTTAATATTTGATTAAAACTGCAATCTTCTCGGTTGAAATAAGAATCATCGGATTTAAAATGTCGAATAGAAAATTTAGAGCTAATAGAGCTACGATCGATTGAAACATGCAATCAATACGATACAAAAAGAAATAATAAAAAGTTTGGTTACCTCTAAGCTCTCTCGGTTCGGTAAAATTCTCAGTCGATTTAAAATGAAATTTAGAGCTACCACGATAGAGCTACAATCTATTGCGGTACAAAAAAATGGTTTAATATTTGATTAAAACTGCAATCTTTTCGGTTGAAATAAGAATCATCGGATTTAAAACGTCGAATAGAAAACTTAGAGCTAATAGAGCTATACAGCCTTTGGATAAATTGAGCGATTGCGGTACAAAAAAAAGAATCTAGAATTTGATTAAAACTGTAATCTTCTTGGTTGAGATCAGAATCAACCAATTTAAAATGTCGAATATGAAATTTAGAGCTAATAGAGCTTATAACCTATTAGGCAAGTGTAACGATTGCGGTACAAAAAAGAGTTTGAAATGTTTGTTGTTGAAACTTTAATTATTTCGGTTCAAGTAAGGTTTATCGAAACTAAGATGTTGAAAATGAAATCTAGAGCTAATAGAGCTACAATCTATGCACATACATTGATCGATTGCGGTATGAAAAAGGTCCAAAATTTGATTAAAACTGCAATATTCTTGATTGAAATAAGAATAAACGCATTTAAAATGTCGAATATGAAAGTTGGAGCTAATAGAGCTATCTATAACCTATTGGACAAATGCAGCGATCGCGGTATAAAAAGGAGTTTGACGTGTTTGTTGAAATTGTAATCTTCTGGGTTCAAGTAATATTTATAGAAATTAAGATGTTGAAAAATAAATTTAGAGCTAATAGAGCTACAATCTATGCATAAATTGAGCGATTACGGTACGAAAAACGGTCCAAAAATTGATTAAAACTTCAATATTCTTGATTGAAATAAGAATCAACGAATTTAAAACATGGAATATGAAATTTAGAGCTAATAGAGCTATCTATAACCTATTGGACAAATGCAGCGATCGCGGTATAAAAAGGGGTTTGACGTGTTTGTTGAAATTGTAATCTTCTGGGTTCAAGTAATATTTGTAGAAATTAAGATGTTGAAAAATAAATTTAGAGCTAATAGAGCTACAATCTATGCATAAATTGAGCGATTACGGTACGAAAAACGGTCCAAAAATTGATTAAAACTTCAATATTCTTGATTGAAATAAGAATCAACGAATTTAAAACATGGAATATGAAATTTAGAACTAATAGAGATATAAATTATCGGTCAAATGTAGCGATCGCGGTACAAAAAGGGGTTTGAAGTGTTTGTCGAAATTTTAATCTTCTCGGTTCAAGTAAGATTTATCGAAATTAAGATGATGAAAATAAAATTTAGAGCTAATAGAGCTACAACCTATGAATAAACTGAGCGATTGCGATACGAAAAAAGATTTAAAATTTGATTAAGATTCTAATATTCATAATTGAAGCAAAAATTATCGCATTTAAAATGTCGAATATGACATTTAGAGCTAATAGAGCTATGACCTATCAAACAAATGCAGCGATTGTGGTACAAACACCTTTGAATATGTTGAACTTTTAAAACTTGTCGGTTCAAGTGAGATTTATCGAAAATAATACAAGGTGTTGTTATACATGAGAGAAAGCGTTTAAAACAAAAGCAGACTCACCTGTCAAAATCAATAAATTCTGCAGATTGCGATGATCGCAAAAGATGGAATTCTCCAGCACGATCTTCTCCAGCAATTCGATGAGTTCGTTCGGCAGATCGGCCGTCATGAATGCTTTTACGGTCACGGAGATATCGTCAGGATTTTGCGTCTCGTTCAAGGCCGTCTGGACCACTTGATCGATCAGTTGGCGCCGGTAGGGATTATCTTCGCTCAAGACCTCCGCCCACAGCTCGGCATCTTGACTCCGTACCAGGTATCTGGCTTCGGATTTGAACAGGGAATTCTCGTTGCAAACAGCAATCAATTCTCTATCGCATTTGCCGCGTTCGTAAGCCACACACGCCAGATGTGGATCCCGTTTCTCGCAGTACCTACCCACAACTCTGGAATCGTACCTGGGTATGTAAGAAAAAAGTGTTTTTTTACTGATTCTAACAAGAGAACATCGGCGATTATGAAATTCCGATTTCAATGAAACCCTACAAACTAAAAAAGTGCCACGGTAAAAGCCCTACGCAATCTTTTTCTTTTTTTCTACTAAATCGTCCGGTTTAGGGGTACTGCCCCATCCACAATTTTAATTTTTTAATTTTGAGAAATATCTCCACCAAAATTATTAACAAATATTAAAAAACTTTTTTAACATAAGTTACAGCAGATAACATGGTCCAAAAGATGACGTAACCTTCTTAGGGGGCGGAAGTACGCCTGCTCCCCATTTTTTCAATAATTTTTCTTCTTATTATCTCATAAAAAAGAGCTTTTACATACAAAACGATGGTGTACATACAACAAATTCTAAGAAATAGAATAGAATAAGAATAAAAAGTCGTGTAAACGCACACATAATCTCAACCATATCAAGATTTATTAGATCTGTAATTAAACACGAACTTTCGAAAAGTCACCCAGACGTTTGTGACGACACATGTGTAACATATAAACAATCGTTTCAAATGATGTATTATGTTACATACATACACATATAACCAAACTTCTGAGTGGGGGGAGGAGGACCACTGCTCCCCATTTTTTCAATATTTTTTCTTTTTCTTATCTCATAAAAAAGAGCTTTTACATACAAAACGATGGTGTACATACAACAAATTCTGAGAAATAGAATAGAATAAGAATAAAAAGTCGTGTAAACGCACACATAATCTCATCCATATCAAGATTTATTAGACCTGTAATTAAACACGAACTTTCGAAAAGTCACCCAGACGTTTGTGACGACACATGTGTAACATATAAACAATCGTTTCAAATGATGTATTATGTCACATACATACACATATAACCAAACGTCTGAGTGGGGGGAAGGGGACCCCTGCTTCCCATTTTTTCAATAATTTTTCTTTTTCTTATCTCAAAAAAAAAGCTTTTACATACAAAACGATGGTGGACAACAAATTCTGAGAAATAGAATAGAATAAGAATAAAAAGTCGTGTAAACGCACACATAATCTTATCTATATCAAGATTTATTAGATCTGTAATTAAACACGAACCTTCGCAAAGTCGCGCAGGCGTTTGGACACGTGTGTAAGATATAAGCAATAGTTTCAAATGATGTATTATGTCACGTATATATAACCAAACGTCTGAATGACTTTTCGAAGGTTCGTGTTTAATTACAGATCTAATAAATCTTGATATGGATAAGATTATGATAGATAGCCTGACGGTAATTAATCGTACGTGCGAAAGCCACAGAGTGTCAAATGCATGTAAATTATATACGCTTAATTTCGATACGCACTTTTCTGAAGATATGGTAGTTGAAGGACGTAGAATAAGAATAAAAAGTCGTGTAAACGCACACATAATCTTATCCATATCAAGATTTATTAGATCTGTAATTAAACACGAACCTTCGAAAAGTCACCCCAAAAGACGTTTGGACACATGTGTAACATATAAACAATCGTTTCAAATGATGTATTACGTTACATACATACACATATAACCAAACGTCTGAGTGACTTTTCGAAGGTTCGTGTTTAATTACAGCGTATCAAAATTTATATTTTGATTTATTAATTTCTATTGCAGCGTATATAATTTACATGCATTTGACACTCTGTGGCTTTAATTACCATCAGGCTATCTATCATAATCTCACCCATATCAAGATTTATTAGATCTGTAATTAAACACGAACCTTCGAAAAGTCACCCAGACGTTTGGACACATGTGTAACATATTGTAACGAGCGCCAACTTTTTAAACTGGCGGTTCCGATAGGCGTCCCTAGATGGCGCTAGCATAGCGGAAGAAAGAACTACCTACGAGGAATGACAGAGGGCAGTACCGGGTCGAAGATTCGTGAATATTCTCCTGAATCTAGAAGGACGTTCTAGAAGGGCCCCGAAAAATCTGGAAGTTTCGCGCCAGAGATGAATAACGCGTCGGATTGGCCAAGAATCAGTCAGTCGATACGAGTTGAATAGTGCGGATCGCGAGTGAAAATAAAAACGAGTGAATTAGTACGTGTAATATAAATATCGGTGCAAATAAATCGTTTTCATAAATAAAGACATTAGTGATTAAGTGATTCAATTAATAAAGCATTTTTAATAGATTTTAAGTACCGTAATTGTATTAATAGAATAAGTTAATTTAAATATATCGCCTGTGTGTTTTTCTAAACCCCGACAACGTTTTAAAAATAGAGAAACGTTACAATATAAACAATCGTTTCAAATGATGTATTATGTCACATATATGCACATACATATAACCAAAACCGTCTGAGTGACTTTTCGAAGGTTCGTGTTTAATTACAGATCTAATAAATCTTAATATAGATGAGATTATGACAGATAGCCTGACGGTAATTAAAGCCACAGAGTGTCAAATGCATGCATGTAAATTATATAGGCGGCAATAGAAATTAATAAATCAAAATAGAAATTTTGATACGCACTGCACTTTTCTGAAGATATGGTAGTTGAAGAACGAATGACATATTATTATTAAAAAGCAAAAATATATAAAATATAAATAAACTCA
Source organism: Protaetia brevitarsis (assembly GCA_004143645.1). Classification (NCBI taxonomy): domain Eukaryota; kingdom Metazoa; phylum Arthropoda; class Insecta; order Coleoptera; family Scarabaeidae; genus Protaetia; species Protaetia brevitarsis. The sequence goes on from RXPK01000072.1 coordinate 710,402, forward strand.
TTTAAGTAGTAAATGCATCTGATTTTTTAGTGGACTTAGTTAGTATTTGATGTTGAATTGTTTTATTATTTTTTAATTATTATTATTATTACTATTATTTAACCATCGTTTTCCACGTAAAAGTGCTTCTTTTTTGAGAGAGAGGCAAGAAAAAGAGAAATTATTTAAAAAATTTTAGGGTAGAGAGAAATTTTAACATACTCCTCCTCCCTCCCCTCTCCATTATTAACTTCTTATGAAGGCATATTACGTCATCTTTTGGACCATGTAAACTGCTGCAAATTAAGTTAAAAAAAGTTTCTTTTAAATATCTGTTATAAGTTCGGAGTTATTCCTAAAAATTGAAAAATCGCGCAAACTTTGGAAGGTGCTGTGTACCCTTAAAAATTGGGCGATTATGCCGGGAAAAAAAATCGTACTGCTTTTACTGTGGTACTGTTTCAGTATGTAGAGTTTCAAAGAAATCGGAATTTGATACATCGCTGATCTTCCCTTCTAAGTCGATTCCGATGGGATTACCATTGATTTTCCTTCAAGAATCTCTCAGCATTGTTGTTGGTATCGATGTAGATCTTCGCCAAGGCGTTATGAGTGGCCGGTTCGACACAGCCTTCGTGCACGCGACTCTCCAACCAGGGTAAGAGCAATTTCAACCGATTCCTCTTCTCCACCTCCTCCACCAATTCATCAGTCGAGAATTGTCCACGCACGACCATGATCAGATTCTTGATTATATCTTCGGAACAATCCACGTCTAACAAACCTCCCACCACGACTGGTAATCTGCTGGGGTTCACCTTTTGCACATAGATCTCGATGTATTTTTGCAGGGATTCCTGTAGAGGTACAGAACTAGATCGTGGACGAAATCAAAGCGATCGCAGACGATAATCAAGGGTAATTGATCGGTAAGTTTGGCTTCTTTGAGGAAGTTCTTGACGCGTTCGGGATTATAACAGTTACTCTCACGGCATATTCTCTCGACTTCCTTAATCTGCCCCGTTTTGCAAGCCGCTTGTATGTATTTGAAATGGACTTCTTGATCCTGGGAGAAATTCACAATAGATCCCAAGAAGTAGAATAGTCCTTCATAGCTCTTAAAGCTCTCGAAAAGATCGATTAGGGATTTAGTCGTCAATTGTTCGTGGTATTTCGTAGCGATCTGGACGCAAATTTGCAAATTTTGTCTGATATTCGCCGTGAGCATCGCTTTTAAACACTCCAAACTATCTTCCACGCTTAAGGTGCCGAAAAATCCCACCAACCAATCAGCGGGGAGTAAATGCGTATGTACCACGGCCCGCTTGATGTCGTAGAGATCGGTGTAGTGCTCAAGAGCTCGCTGTAACAATCCGGCTTTCTCGCATAATTGAGCCACGTGCGGACGATCGTAATGCGTGAACATATTATTGCCCAAAATGGCGTCGGCGACTTGCGGCGCTGATATCAGGTTCATTTCGATCAAGCGCGTTTGTAAGTGTCCTTGATCCGGACGATTATTCTTCAGGGCGTCCAGGAGGAAGGCGGTGCACTGTTGCACCATGTTGTGCTCCATGAATATGTCTACTATTTGATTTATGTCGGCTAAAGGTTCCTCATCGGCTACCAACATCGCTGCGAATCCCGCCCCTTGATCGGGATTCGTACGCATGACCGAACGTAAAAGGTAGACGTAATCAGGCGTGTATGAGACCTTTTTTGCGTAGAGGACGATCTTTTGGAATTGGCCGGTTTCCGCGAAACATTGGATCACCTGCGGGGGGAATTACACGGGTAAAATTAGTTTCCCCACGCGCGCACGACATCGACAAAATCACATCGGTGCAAGCAACAACGTTTGTACGATTTATAACTTAAAAATCAAAACAAACCGTTTCTAAGTGAGGGATTCGGCGCAAATTTAGAGCTAACGAGAACAAATAAGTGCGTCTTCTGATATTGTTATTAAGAATCTGACATGAATGACTTTATCGAGCTCAGTTAAAAATAGAATTTTAACATTCAAAAATAATTTAGAGCTACGTAAAATGATTTAGAGCTAATGCATTAATTAGCTGAAAACCTATTCGTGATCAGTAACGACAAACTTTTGGAGCTAATAGTAAATTATTTAAGACTGAAATTTGTCGATTTTATCAAAAAAATTATCGGATTCAAGATATAAAAAATTAGAGCTATTAAAGCTACAATCTATCGAGAAATGCAGTTATTGCGAAACGAAAGAGATTTACTGTTTGGTGGTTGGCTCTATTTTTTAGGCTTACTTAAGATCTGTTCGATTTAATTTGTCAAAATCAAAATTTAGAGCTAATAGAGCTTTGTAATACATCAAGAGATGTAATTCTGTGGTATAATCATATATGTATTGAATGTTATTAAGAATCTGACATGATATTATCAATCTCAGTTAAAAATAGAATGTTAGCATTCGAAACCGATTTAGAGCTATGTAAAGTGATTTAGAGCTAATATATTAAAAAAAAAAAACATTCGTGATCGGTAACGACAAACTTTTGGAGCTATTAACAAATTATTTAGACTTAAATTTGTCGATTTTACCGCAAAAAATATCGGATTCAAGATATAAAAAAATTAGAGCTATTAAAGCTACAATCTATCAAGAAATACAGTTATTCCGAAACGAAAATGACTTACCGTTTGTTTTTTAAACCTACATAAAATTTGTTCGATTTAATTTGTCAAAATAAAAATTTTAGAGCTAATAGAGCTTGTAATACATCGAGAGATGTAATTATTGTGGTATAATTATATATGCATTGAATGTTATTAAGAATCTGACATGATTTTATCGAGCTCAATTAAAAATAGAATTTTAGCATTCAAAAACGATTTAGAGCTACGTAAAGTGATTTAGAGCTAAAAAAATTAGAAACTCATTTGACAAATTTTTGGAGCTAATAATAAAGTATGTAGACTTAGATTTGTCAATTTTAACAGAAAAAATTTCGGATTCAAAATCTAAACACATACATTAGAGCTATTAAAGCTATAATCTTTCGAGAAATGCAGTTATTGCGAAACGAAAAAGGACAAGATTTACTGTTTGGTAGTTAGCTCTATTTTTCAGGCCTACGTAAAATTTATTTGATATAAATTGTCAAAATCAAAATTTAGAGCTAATATAGATTGTAATACATTCACAGATACAACTGTTGTGGCATAAATACATTTTAGAAGCTGGATTGGCTTTAAAGCTTGCTACTTTGTAAAAATCGGATTTAAAATATTAAAAAATAGATTTAGAGCTACAATCCATCGAGAAATGCACTTATTTTGGAATGGAAAAGATTTGCAAAACAGCTCTATCTCTTTTCGACCTACGTAAAATTTATCGAATTTAAATTTAGAGCTATTAACGCTATGTACATTATTGCCGGTAAAATACATTTGAAGTTCGATTAGCTTTAAAATCTTCCGACATTGAATAAAAGTTAACGGATTTAGAGCTATTAAAGGTAGAATCCATTGAGAAGTTGTTGTGGAATGAAAAATTAGGTTAGCTCTATAATTCTTTTCGCTTACGTTAAATTTGTCGAATTTAAATTTTCAAACACAAATTTAGAGCTAAGCTAATAGAGCTTCAATTCAGGGATGCTACACAAATATTGTGGTAAAAAGCAAATTGCGAGTTGGTTGGCTCTAAATCTTCTCGGTTTGTGTGAAATTTTTCGGATTTAAAATTTTAAAAATCTAATTTAGGTATTTTCAGCTTGCTTAGCTCTAAATCTTAGCTTGATAAAAGTGTATAAAATGTTATAATAAAGTAGAGCTGCTACAGCCCACTGTGGTACAAAATGGTTTTTAGAAACTATCCAACCGAATCCAAAATATTACAACTGAAATTTAAAGCTAATAGAGCTTTGGTAAATTCCGACCATTGTGGTGCAAAAAGATATACTCGGGTAAATAAAAAAAAAAAATTACGTATCAGAAATTTCACAATTCAATATTGATTCGATTGATAATTCGAAAGCACGACAAATTTAGCGTATGTTCTGCTGTTTTAAAATAAATATTTTAGAGCTAATAGATTAATAGAAATTGCAAAATAAAAATATTTGAAGTTATACAACAAAATAACCTACAAACTCACTACAAAGAACAGCTTTGGAAACAATATTTTGATGAAAAGGCATTTTTAGAGCTAATTTGATTTAGAGCTAACTTGTGCTTCCACTGTGGCATTAAAGCTATAATAGGGTAAATTAAGGACGATATTTTGCTGATTTGCCGACGGGAAAAAGTAACAGATTTAATTTTGAAAAATATTACTTTTTTTCACAAAAAAAAAAAATTATTTAGAGCTAACAGTTTCGCTAAATCATTCATTAAATTATGTCAGAGTATCAAATTTGAAAAAAAAATATTTTATAAAGATGACGAAACGACAAACTATAAAACTTCATAATACACAAATGTACTCACTTTAGCTGGAACGTTAGCTCTCAAATAGACAGACAGGGCCAAAGTGGGATCGGTTTGTTTTACGAGATCTCCCAATTCTTCCGAGCACTCCAACTTATCTTCCTTCAACCATTTCTCCAGCAATTGCTTCCTACCTTGCATCAAGACCGGTTTACACAACTCCAAAGATTCGTATCTGCGAGAATGCGTCGATTAAAAACCACAAAAATCTCCTTTAAAGAAAAAAAGAAAAAAGAAACGATTAGTTTAACACCTGTTCAACTGTCCTTGATCTAAAAGGATGCCGAAATATTGCAAGAGCGGACTATTCTGTCCCGGTGGTGTGGGTACCTGCTGGAACATCTGAATCGTAGCGGGTGTCCTTAAAATCCCTATAAAAATGAACGTATATCTTTAGGACCTTTACTCTTTGTAATATCCAAGTTCCCGTACCTTTGGGAGCGTTAGCTGCCACTTTGGCCGCTTCTGCGTATTGGGCGTTCTGGAAGAGCATCTGGAACTTGCTGACGAACAATTCTTCGGCTCCGGCGAGGTTATTTCTAACGGCCAATCGTAGAGCCAAGTCGGCATTGTGCAAAGTCGTGTTGATATATCGTATGATGTTCTCTTCGTCCACTGAAACGGACAGGACTTGACCTCTGCGATTTACGCCTATGATTCCCCCCGTGGCTTCGTGTGGTGCCGTAACAAAGATCGTTTCGCTCGAGATGCGATTCATGTAGATGCAGGTGCCGCTTTCGATGTCGTACAGATGGATATAGCCGTACTTCGTGATCAAATAGATGACGTCGTATTTGGCGGAGACTTGCATGGCTACGGGAAAGTCGTTTTGGGCCTCGGTGGGGAAGAATACGTCTACCGTTTTCTTGGGGAATGGTTGATTGCCGGTCGGACTCGTTCCAACCTAAGTTAGATCAATTTTGTGTGTAGGAGAAATTACGTTTAAGCTATCGGGAAACGATTTAAAATTTTGATTCTCTGCGTGGATTTTAAGGTTTTCCCAAATCGAATTTAGAGCTAATAGAGCTATAATTTATAATTGATTGAAAAATTGCGTCATCACGAGGAATGAAGATATAGAATTAATTTTATTCACTTTTTTTTTAACAATCGTTCTTTTATCGAATTTAAAATATTGATATTTAGAGCTAATAGAGCTACAACTGATTGTTGAACTGGCGTCATCATGGAATGAAGGTAAAGAATTTGATAGATTAACTGTTTTAAACTTACACTCCTTTATCGAATTTAAAATATTGAAATTTAGAGCTAATAGAGCTACAAATGATTGTGAAATGGCATAGTCACGGAATAAGGGTCTAGAATTTCATTGATTCACTCTTTTAACATTCATTCCAATATTCCATAATGAATTTAAAATATAAAAACTTAGAGCTAATAAAGCTACAACTGATCGTGAAATAGCGCCATGACGGAATGAAGGTACATAATTTGATATATTAACTCTGTTGACTTTATTTTCTCTATGCAATTTAAAATATTGAAACTTAGAGCTAATAGAGCTACAATTAATTGTTGAAATGGTGTCATCACGGAATGAAAATATATAATTTCATTGATTAACTCTTTTGACTGTTCTTTCTTTATCGAATTTAAAATGTTGAAATTTAGAGCTAATAGAGCTACAACTGGTTGTTGAAATGGCTTCATCACGAAATGAAGGTAGAGAATTTGATTGATTAACTCTTTTGACTGTTCTTTCTTTATGGAATTTAAAATATTGAAACGTAGAGCTAATAGAGCTACAACTAATTGTTGAAAATGGCGTCATCACTGAATAAGGGTCTAGAATTTGATTGATTCACTCTTTTAACATTCATTCTAATATTCCATAATTAATTTAAAATATAAAAACTTAGAGCTAATAAAGCTACAACTGATTGTAAAATAGTGCCATGACGGAATGAAGGTACATAATTTGATATATTAACTCTGTTGACTTTATTTTCTTTATGCAATTTAAAATACTAAAACTTAGAACTAATAGAGCTACAACTAATTGTTGAAATGGCGTCATCACGGAATGAAGGTATAGAATTTGATTGATAAACTTTTTTGACTGTTCTTTCTTTATGGAATTTAAAATATTGAAACGTAGAGCTAATAGAGCTACAACTAATTGTTGAAAATGGCGTCATCACTGAATAAGGGTCTAGAATTTGATTGATTCACTCTTTTAACATTCATTCCAATATTCCATAATTAATTTAAAATATAAAAACTTAGAGCTAATAAAGCTACAACTGATCGTGAAATAGCGCCATGACGGAATGAAGGTACATAATTTGATATATTAACTCTGTTGACTTTATTTTCTCTATGCAATTTAAAATATTTAAACTTAGAGCTAATAGAGCTACAATTAATTGTTGAAATGGTGTCATCACGGAATGAAAATATATAATTTCATTGATTAACTCTTTTGACTGTTCTTTCTTTATCGAATTTAAAATGTTGAAATTTAGAGCTAATAGAGCTACAACTGGTTGTTGAAATGCTCATCACGAAATGAAGTAGAGAATTTGATTGATTAACTCTTTTGACTGTTCTTTCTTTATGGAATTTAAAATATTGAAACTTAGAGCTAATAGAGCTACAACTAATTGTTGAAATGGCGTCATCACGGAATGAGGGTCTAGAATTTGATTGATTCACTCTTTTAACATTCATTCCAATATTCCATAATTAATTTAAAATATAAAAACTTAGAGCTAATAAAGCTACAACTGATCGTGAAATAGCGCCATGACGGAATGAAGGTACATAATTTGATATATTAACTCTGTTGACTTTATTTTCTTTATGCAATTTAAAATATTGAAACTTAGAGCTAATAGAGTTACAATTAATTGTTGAAATGGTGTCATCACGGAATGAAAATATATAATTTCATTGATTAACTCTTTTGACTGTTCTTTCTTTATCGAATTTAAAATATTGAAACTTAGAGCTAATAGAGCTACAACTGGTTGTTGAAATGGCTTCATCACGAAATGAAGGTATAGAATTTGATTGATTAACTCTTTTGACTGTTCTTTCTTTATGGAATTTAAAATATTGAAACTTAGAGCTAATAGAGCTACAACTAATTGTTGAAAATGGCGTCATCACTGAATAAGGGTCTAGAATTTGATTGATTTACTCTTTTGACATTCATTCCAATATTTCATAATTAATTTAAAATATAAAAACTTAGAGCTAATAAAGCTACAACTGATCGTGAAATAGCGCCATGACGGAATGAAGGTACATAATTTGATATATTAACTCTGTTAACTTTATTGTCTTGATGCAATTTAAAATATTTAAACTTAGAGCTAATAGAGCTGCAATTAATTGTTGAAATGGCGTCATCACGGAATGAAGATATATAATTTGATTGATTAACTCTTTTGACTGTTCTTTCTTTATGGAATTTAAAATATTGAAACTTAGAGCTAATAGAGCTACAACTAATTGTTGAAATGGCGTCATCACGGAATTAGGGTCTAGAATTTGATTGATTCACTCTTTTAACATTCATTCCAATATTCCATAATTAATTTAAAATATAAAAACTTAGAGCTAATAAAGCTACAACTGATCGTGAAATAGCGCCATGACGGAATGAAGGTACATAATTTGATATATTAACTCTGTTGACTTTATTTTCTTTATGCAATTTAAAATATTGAAACTTAGAGCTAATAGAGCTACAACCAGTTGAGAAATAGAGTTACATGCATCAAAACCTCCGAAACTTAATAAAACTTCTCGACGCAAATTTAACCAAAATTAAATTTAAAATGCCAAACGATTTCCTTCTAGTTCATAAAAAAATAAAGTTCGCGTAGCTCTAAATCTTCTTACTTTTAGATTGTTTAAATGGACATCCATCATAAATTACATAGAAAATCAGTGATTCCCTATTCAAATTAACATATGTTTAAGATAAAATTTAGCTATTAGAGCTACAACCGATACTTTAACTTATAACTTACTTCTATTATGTGCAATTTGCCACCTTGGGTAGTGCGGACAGCAAAACAAAACAGCGTCGACGCTTCTGGATTACCATCCATCTTAAAAGTCGCAAAAGAGGCGGCATGTCCTTCGATTGGCTGCGAGCATTTTCTCTCGACGGAATACAGCTGCATCGCACCCACAACCCTGTTCTGTTGGGCGCTTATTCCTACGAGGAGTAGCCAATTCTGTTTGGGGTCTGTGCGATAATTGATGATCTGGCAACCGTTGAGGGACGAATGTCTATCGATAAGGGGAGAAAATAAATAAATAAACACTTTTACGATAGTAGAAAAAAAAAACAACTAACAACCGAAACGAACTTTAAAATCAACCACCGTGAAAAGAAATGAAGCCACTAACCTGTCAAACATCTTCACCGGTGTAGAGTCGCCTTCCATAGACCAATGATATACGGCATTCTCAGTTACCAAGGCCAGGGTATTCAACGATATCCATTTCCAGAATATAACGTCGTCTGTCATGGTATGCGCCTTCATCTTCGACTTCATTTCGATGTTGAATATTTGCAACGTCTTTTGAGCTGTACGCACAACAGACACGCATTGTTTTTTAGCGAATTTCCACCACAGAATAATGATTAAATCAAAAAGATTGAGACTAGTAGACCAATCTCAAGCTCGATTAGCTCTAAATCTTCTTGAAAATTAAATTTAAAGCTACGCTAGCTGAGAGTTTTAAAATCTGCTTAGCTCTAAATTACGCATAAAGTTTACCGAGCTTAAAATGTTAGAAATGAGATTTTTAAAACTACCAGCAATTTGTGAAATTTTGATGTATGAAGTTTTAAAAAGTTTGCAAATGTATTACATACTATGAACTAATCGAATTTAAATGAAAATTTTGGAAATATTAGAGTGGTACAGAAACGGTTAGATAATAAGTTAATAGAAATTTAGAACCAATAGAATTATTTTAGCAAAGTCAAGCTGTGGAAAATTAAGCTTAGAACTAACTAATATACTAATATCTAATCTAAAGAAATAGGACCATTATGACGCAAAATGCAATTAGATAGAGCTTGACTACCTTCAAAGCAATTATAAGAAAAAGTTGACACAACTATAACCGATTAAGAAAAAATGCAGTCATTGAAATATGTGTAAGAATCCCGTTAACTCTAAAAACTCCTTGATTTATGTCAAAAACAAGGCATTTGGTTGCAATTTCGACTAGATTTAGCTTCATCTTTTCGGAATCAGTTATAATTTACCTCGTTTAATGAAATTTAGAACTAATAAAGCAAGAAATACGTAAAAATTCCATATAAAACCCACCTTCCACACCGGCTTTTCCTTTCAGCGCGATAACTTTGGACGCCGGGTTCATGATGGCGCTTTCGGCTGTGATGGGGCGCCTGATGGGGTTCGTGGGATCTGCCATGTCGATGATGACCACCTGCGAGGTGTCCCCGACCTTTTCGCGGACGCAGATGAATTTGTCGCTCTCCATCGTCAGATTGGCGAACGATATATTGGCGACCGTGATGCCAATACTCGTGAGCTAATCGTCGAAAGATAATAAGCATTTTAGCGCGTCAAAAAGTTTCAAATTTGGAAAAACTCCAAACTGTCAGATAACTGATCCTATTAACTATTTTGTCCGTTAAAAAAACAACCCTTAAGGGCTGCGAAAATGTAGGTCAGAAGCTAAACATGTATGCAGTTCTTGTTAATCGTTAAATCGCCGACGAAACTACAATGGAAATCGATAACTATTGGAACAGATGCTGCAGTAACGTGAAATAATTAAATTTCAAATTGAAATCGATTGTTTTTATATAAGTGGGGATATTCGCAGTATCTGCAACCGTTTAAACAATAATATTTTCCCCTAAGCACCAGAAAAAAAGATTATAGATATTTTATCGCGATTACTCATTAAAAATATTATCTCACATGGTTTTAATTAATGTATAGATGAAAAACGAATTTTACCGAAATATTTATCGAACAAAGGATAACGACTTATCGATTGATTACCCACACAGGGTGAAAAATAATTAAGTTTTATTGACCAACGAAAGTACAAATAAAGTAATAAACCGATTCGTAAAGATAGTCTAAAGGAAGTGTTTAATGAAAAAGCATTTTAGCCGTGTTTATTTTATCGATTTCCGACAAACGCAGCGAATCTAAAAATACGAAACGCCCCCGCAATTCTAGGCCGAAAAACAACTGTCAAAAACTCTGACCGGTACAAAAGAATGTTTTGGGGGGCGATCGAAAGAAAAGGAGCGCCCCCGTAAGGGGGGACGTGCCGAGGTGATCGACCGCGATCGACGAATATAAGGGGCGTATAAAAACGTACGTGAATTTTTCCTATTTTTTTTTTTTCGTTACCTGCAGGTGCTCCTGAAATCGAATCGGTAGTAATTGCTGCGTCATGTTGCCAAGTCCCTCAGCAACCACAGCTAAAATTTATAAAAAGACACACAAACACCGGACGACCGAAGTCTTCTTCTCTCTGATAATAAAAGTTTCTCTCGCGATCTCGACAACGGAATGACTAATTTTCTGTCCGCTTGACAGCGCGGAACACACGGACGAATGGTACACCCAAGATGGCCGCCGATACTACGTGACACTACAACGGGACGAAACTTCCGTGTTCCTACGCGATTCGAAATCGCGATTTCGCCTCCGTCGAGGGATCGATTCCGTCGCGGATATTCGATGCGGGGGTGTTATCTCCCGTTTTCAGACGAGATTACCGTATGATCAACGGGCGACGGGAAAAATGCAAGAGTCCTACTTTTTTCTAAAGTTGCCACATGGCACCCGTCCCAACACGTCACTGTTATGCGATCGCAGTGGGAAACTGTGACGGACGAATAACAGTGACACCGATTCGATAATAAAAATACATAGTATAAAATGAATGGAATGCATCGACTGCAGTTCTAATGCGTCTCATCGTCTCGATTCTTATCGATTTATTTTTATATTCACCGGGCAAATAAGTCGCTTTGTATCGACTTGTATCATTTACATAGTCACGACATAAACAAATAGGTTTTAAACCATGATAAACTTAGAACAGATAACGTAAAACAAGAGTTCAATTTTAAAATTATTATAGTTATTCGATTTAATATTTAAATAAGTATATTGAAAATGAAATAATTGAAAAAAAATCTTTTTATACTTTCCTTATATACTTATTTGCAGATATTTTTAAGATTTTTGTTTATTTTTCTTTGGGGATGCAAATTGTAAAAAAAAAAACATATTCATACTTGAAGTGTGTAAACTAAAGACAAAAGAGAAAATCTAAATAAGGAATTCCACTTTTTTATATCACTATTCTATATTATCCTGAAACTAAAAACATATAGATTTTTTTTTAATTAATTATAGTATAATTTCTTTTTTAAAAGTACAGTTATATGTCATATCGTCATGTTATTTTATTTCTATATGTACTTATGTCATGTCACAGATCTTATGTTGTCACTGGGTTAATATAAGATTGTTAAAATTTTTGTTTATGAACATATTTACCTAAAGTATGAAATATTTTTCATTAAATCAGAAAATTATTTATATAAATAGCAAATTGACAGTAAATAATACATTTCTAATTTTATTTTATTAGTTGGCACACCAGATATTTATCATAAAATTGCTTTCAATAAAATACAATTAAGTTCAGTAATTTGAAATTTCCACAGATGTATAAAATAATGTGAAATAAAAATTCAAAACACCAAAACACGGTAGTGAAGAAGTTTTATTCAACTTTTTTTTACAAAACAACAAATATTCCTTAACATATACGTAATTAAGTTACAAAAAAATTCACCACCTACACGATAAAAAAAGAAGGAAGGAAACAGTTTTTTTTTTTTTTGATCTACAAGCCTTCAAAAATTACCCAAAAAAACACAAATAGCACCTTTCGATTTGTCCTTTTTTTTTTTGATGATCACAGAAAGTTGTTTTTTTTTCATATTTTCCAATAAGAAATTTTGAGAAACTTGATCAAATATGAATTAAATTCCTATTAAAAAAAAAAAAAACCTTGATTATAAAAAAAAAACGCTGTTTAATTTTTGAAGGCCGAAAAATATATCATTAAACAACCCTCCGCACTTCGAAGAACCTTTTCAGATAATAAACCTGCCCTAAAGTCATAGCGACGAGGATCACAGCTTCGAAAAAGGACCACATGACAACCCGCGAGTTTGTACTCTCGTTGATCGATCTGTGTATCCTATCGCGAACTTGCATGTATTCTTGTTCAGATTTCACACTCGCCAGAGATCCTAAATGTATAAAAAATCACCTAAACTCAATTTTAACCGCATTAAATGTACATACCGCTCAATTCTCGTATCATATCTTCCAATTTCGTCGCGGATTCCCCTTCTGCCTTATCGCTTTCTTTCGGTGCTTCTCCGATGGCCATGTTGAACATCACCACTTTAGGGGTCATCGTGGACATCTTATTCGAGAAACAGTACGTGTAAACACCATTGGTGTTGGCGGCGAAGGTGTATTTACCAGAAGACTCTCGTTCACCAGAATGTATGATGTTCCCATCTGGCCCGACGATACGTACGTCTATGTCTAGGAAACCGCCTTCGGCGATCTCAAACGTTAGCGCTACGATGTATACAAATGTACTAACTCACGAGACGTAAATGAAAAAAACTTCGCTTACCCATTTTTGTACCCGCTTCAACTCTATCGAAGAAGCATTCCTCCGCGTGAGCGTCCACCGTTATGAAATACGATAAACTTGAGTTTATTAACGACAACGTTAACGAGATTAGAAATAATAATTGGGGGTACATCTCTCGCGCGGCGAAACTGTTAAAAATAAATCAAAAGTTGGGGCCACGTAACCTATCTTTTTGACAGTTTCTTTTGCGTGACGCACAAGCGGCGCCATCTATAAACCTTATATTGAACCATTTAATATAAACATGGAAGTTCGACTTTGCTGGTGTAGATGTCGCTGCATATTTTTTTCTCGGAATTTATCAATAAATTAAAATTGCGATATGTATGTGATTATTACAATGTATCGTGTTCTGTAGTTAATGAGAGTAACACGAAAATTGCATTTATTCATTTTAACTACGGTGTATTCTCGGATGTTACACACCTGTCGCTTTAATTGATTCCCCCCCTCCCGCCGTTAGGTGTACAAGAGAATCAAGAGATAAGATTATCAAGTGCAAGGCTTCAAGGTGCGGGGGATGTTACAATACTCGAATTTAATTTAATAATCAATTACTTTTCGTGTTTTCCGCACTTAAATATTCGCGTAGGAGTTAATAGTTGGTGACAATTATTCGCGCACGTCAAAAGACGATACAAACAAAAAAAAATCAACCCATCACAGAACCACACCGAACTTTTTAAGAAAATGAGTGTCGTACGCGAAACTCACGAGAATTTCAACAATAAACGCTTTCAAAGTGTCGATATTCCCAAGAATATAACGCCGGAGTACGTCTTGCGACTTCAAAACATCACGGACACCTATTTGTGTTCGCCGGACGCTAATATCTACGATATCGACTTCACTCGCTTCAAGATACGAGATTTGGAGAGCGGGGCCATCCTGTTCGAGATCGCCAAAGCCGGTGGCCGAAACGATAGAGGATAACACCGACAAAATCGTGGAGAACGAAGAGGCCGTCGACCCTAACTCTGGTCGATTCGTACGATACCAATTTACACCACAGTTTCTGAAATTAAAGACCGTTGGAGCGACGTAAGTGATCGTGATGAGAAAGGGCCATTGTGAATTAGAGAATCTAACGATATTTTCACGTTTAGGGTCGAATTCACGGTGGGGAGCAAGCCGGTGAATAAATTCCGCATGATCGAGAAGCACTTCTTCCGTGACAAGCTGTTGAAGACCTTTGATTTCGAATTCGGTTTCTGTATCCCATATTCGAGGAATACTTGCGAGCACATCTATGAGTTTTCCAACTTTACCGCCTGATTTAGGTATGTATTAACGTTGAATTTGAGGTATGTAGAATTTTGAATCGATTTGGTGTTGTGAGACTGAGATGTAACAGTGAATAAAGTGATATATTTGGGTTTGTAACATTTTTATTCTTAATTTATAGGTTAGGAAATTGTGATTGATATTTGACGTTTGAGTTGGTTGTTTTTTTTTTTTTCTTGGAAAGTGGTTGGCAGTAGTTTTCGCTGTATTTGCGTGGGTAGGGTAGGGGTTATGTTTTGTTATTTTTTGTTTTAGCAATAATCATGAGTTTTCTTGTTGAAATATAAATATTATTTGTTTAGAATTAGCCATGTATTTTTATAAATTTGATTGATGCTTTGTATTTATTTTGTTTAGTGTGTATATCTTTTATTGTTATTATTTTTTTTTTTCATATTTAGCATAGGAAGATATGATTGAGGTTATGTTGATTTACGATTATTATTTTTCATTTAATTTAAAGCGATCAACAAGTGATCGTCATAAAAAAGTGTTCAATAATTATTGAAATATGTACCATTTCGTTGTTTTTAACATTGGCAATAGCATAAACTGAAGAAACGCATCGTAATTTCTGTGTAAGTTTTAAATTATATTCTAGTGAATGAAATGATTGCTTGTCCCTTCGAGACCCGCTCGGACAGCTTCTATTTCGTCGACGATTGCCTTATAATGCACAACAAGGCAGATTACGCATACAATGGGGGCGGTTCGACATAACGTTAGACGTGGAGGAGCGACAGGGTGTCAAATGCGCGTCGTATACTCTCTTAGGTTGCAGATACGATAAAACAGTAAAACCTCTGCATGTAACGTTTTTTATGTGTAACATTTTGCAATATATGACACTTTCCGTTGATTTGAAAATCATGTACGTAGCACACAGTAATAACACGATTTAACCGTAAAATAGTGATATTTATTATAAAGATATCGTAATTGTTAAAAAAAAAAATGCAAGAGTCGCACGGTGTAAGCAAATTAAGCTAATAACGATTGATATTATGTGCGGGATAAGGATAGTTTTATTATATTACATTTAAATGCAGTAGTTTTGAATGAGATTTGCTTACGCCTTGCAGTTATAATAGCACAATTATTATTAAAATATCGTATACTAGTTGGATATTAAATTTAAGATGGAGAGTTTAAAAATAAGTGCATTTGCGAGCTTATAATGTATGGCAAGTTTGTCGTTGATAAAGTTAGCTTGCTGTTACGATTAGAAAGATTGATTTCTCTTGTAAAGATAAAAATAGAAAATCCCCTTAATATTTATATTTACGGAGAAATCAATGTATATTTTCAAATTAAATAATAATAATAAAAAAGATTGTATAAGGATTTGTTATTGCGTAAACGACTGAAATGAGATTCTAATTCTCTAATTACAAATGTTCAGATAATCGCCATTCCTGTTCTATATATGGTTATTTATTTTATTTCCAAGTATTATTAGGTGTATTTAAACGTTTTTCATGACAATTCCTTTATACTTTTATATCTTTGGGTGTTCACTTGATGCAATGTAATACAAGATTACGGATAGGTAATTTATTTAGCATCTTATTGTTAGTTTACTATTTTAGTCAGTTGTATTAAAGAGAAAATTTATAAATAAATATATAATAAATATAAATACATATATATATTGTGAAATAAATAGCTGTCTTACATGAAAATGTGTGTTTCATTTCCTTAAAATATTGATAAAATTACAACTCAGTGAACCAAATTCAAATTTCCCACAATTATTTTCAGTAACTTCAACATAAAAGCATGAAATTACCTACGATTTTAGATTAATAGTTATTTGAATACCTTTAAGTTGAAGTTAGTGAATATAATTGCGGGAAATTTGAATTTGGCTTACTGGGAATACTTGTAATATTTTATTTATAGGAAACTCCTCTGATGACATTAAAGATTATTATATAAATAGGTTTATTTAAGTTACCAAAAAGTATTACGGGAAATTGCAGAATTTTGTTAGTGTTATTTATTACATAGAAATATACTTTTCCTGAAATTATCGTGTGTTACCATAATCTAATTCAAGCATTAACACAAAAATTCGCAAATAATTACATATTTTAAGATAACAGAGTACGTTCATAGATTATTTGTGGTCTTTAGTAAAAAAGAAATATAAATTATAATTTTAAAATTTAATTGAGTCAGTTTGCTGTATTAGTAAGCTTTTATATAGATCCTAATTACAATAATAGCTTAAATCCTTGTTTACATAAAATAAATATAATTAAATATAAAAAATACTATTTATACATCACCTATTGTACTTTTTGAACGCACCTCCCAGCATTTGTTTGCAAACTCAAATGGCGCCTTTTTCAGTTTACGTCAAACGTCTCAGTGATGAGTTTTAGGTTATGTTTATCTCGAATTTCGCGCCTACCTAGCAGGACGTTTAGTACCTTCCAGCGTGTCTCGAATAACAGGTCGAATAAAGTCCCACAACACTCGATTCCTATCTACACGATGGATTATAATAGCAGACGTGGGGCCCTATTGGTTTTCGAAGGCCTAGATAGATCTGGTAAGAGTACACAGTCGAAATTACTGGTGGAATCTCTGAACAAGGCGGGAAAGCTGGCCGAATTGATGGTCTTTCCCGATCGTACCACTCCCATAGGTAAGGTGATCAGCGAATACCTCTCGAATAAGTCGTACGAATTGAACGATCAGGCTTGCATCTGCTGTTTACTGCTAATCGCTTTGAGAATATGAATAAGATGAAGAAATTATTGGCGGAGGGTACTAGCGTCGTCGTGGATCGTTACAGCTTTTCAGGAATAGTGTTCTCCTCTGCGAAAAAAGGTAATTCTTATACAGTACTTAAACGGTCTTGATTAATTGAGGGGTGAATTAAAGTTCTGACTAACAAAGATTAGTTTGCAAAGTTGAGTGTTCGATGTATTCGGTGTTGTAGGGGATTAAATTAAAAGAACAAACATCGAATTGATTTAATAATTATTTCTCTATTGAATTTGTAGGTGACAATTTGGTAATTTTGACATTTGAGGTTAGTTTATATTTTAGTTGGGGTTGCTGATTTTTTTTTGGGTTAGGTGTATTTGTCGCAACTAAATATTCCTTGAATTTTCATATTATATTTAAATAATAATACAAAATGAAAATATTTGGGTTTGAAATCGGAAAAAGTGGTTGTATTTATTTCATTTTCATGTGTTGGAATTAGCTTACGTTATTGAGGTTATGTTACATTTTTGTTTTATTTTAATTAATCTCTCGTAAAATATGTGCCACTTCTATAAAAAAAGTGCTTAGAAGTTTCTCAATTATGTTGGGGTAATATGAAGAATAGTCCGGCAGCCCCGATGATGAAAATTACTGGTCTGGATGGGTGTAGAATGACTCCAGAATCACGAAAATGTGTTTACTTTTCGGCGCTGACCATGTTTTTAAACTTTTTTTCTTAAAAAAAGATGCGATTTTTCAGGTTATGTCACCACACAAAACACGCGAATCTTGAAAAATAAGTGCCTTGTTTTCTTTTATGTTGGTACGTTGGAACGTTGGTCATCACAAAAGTGTCACAGGTTCACGGTTGTTGTCTGGGTTATCTGAACTGTGCCTTGATAAAACACGCTGTGTTTCTGAGTGGGAACTCATTTAAGGGTAATTGCGCTCGATACTGTTGGACTTTCAGTGATCGGACGAGAGAATAATGTTGTTGCAGTAACCATTTCTGTTGATCTTTTTACATTTAAATTAATACATTGCATATAATAACTTGTGTAATTAAGGCGCAGTACAGACAACATATGATCTGTGAAAGTGAACTCTGTGAACGATCATATTACCAACCTAAAAAGAAAAACTCTAGCCTAAAAGGCAGTTGATGGGAATTGAAACGTATTCTTTTTTAATAAAAATATTACATGAAAAGGTGTTATTTCAAGAAAATAAGTTAGTTGAAATATTTTAGGATTCGGTTATAACAGTTATTGGTTGATAAATGCGGTTTTCTTTCAAGATTTCGACGTGTTTTGGTGTGGTACAATACCTGAATCGCATCTTTTTTAAGAAAAAAGTGTAAAAGACATGGTCAGCGCCGAAAAGTAAACACATTTTCGTGATTCTGGAGTCATTCTACACCCATCCAGACCAGTAATTTTTATCATCGGGGCTGCCGGATTATTCTTCATATTTTCCTTATGTTGTTTTAAATCATTTTTATTGATTACACAGGTCTTGTTGACTCAATGATCCAATGATTACTACTTTTCTTAATATGAACCCAGTTATTTAAGAAATTTGTTTGTGTTTATTTATTTTTTAACGACTTCGGATATAGGAATGAATGCTGATTGGTGCAAATACCCAGAAACGGGCTTACCAGCGCCAGATGTCGTTTACTTTCTCGAATTACCATTGGAGGAGATGAAAATGAGAAGAGGTTTCGGCGATGAACGCTACGAAAACGTCCGATTTCAAACGAAAGTCCTAGCCGAATACGAAAGTTTAAGTAGAGAGTTCGATTTCTTTAAAAAAATAGATGCTAGCGGATCGGTGGATGAGATACAGAAGAAGATATCGGAACACGCTCTCGGTGTTATCGACAAGGTCACACGTTCAAGTTTGTGTTATTTAGATTTTATCGAGAGGGAACAGGAATCTTACAAGAAGGAGAATATTAGTATCAATTATTAAACAAATCCTCTTTTTCTAACTCGAATTTTTCTCGATTTTATTTATATCGAATTTTCTTAAGTATAAGGTGTTGATATCGAATAAATTTTTAATATTTGCGGTAAGGGGAAGTGTTGTGTAATTTACGTTTTATGTCGTAATGTCCTTTTTGTGTTTTATAAAAACCGAATGCCATTCCAACTGCAAACTTTAAAGTATTCATTTAGATTAAAAGTTGTAGATATGTATTTTACGTCACTACCTCTGGGATATTAACTGCTTTAATATTTGGCGAATAATTTTAGGGTTTCTATGAGATTAATGTAATTTTTTCTTGTAAAATGTTAAAAGCTTATGTCTTAGATAACTTCCTATAATATTATTTACTTGTAGAATCTTGTTTCCTTATTTAAATAAATACTATTGTATGTTATAAATTGTGTATTTAATATACCTTTAGTCCAACTGTGCAAATATGCTTTGTGACGGCGTTAGGTAGGTATATAGATCCTATAGGTCTAAACAGAAAGAAAGACAAATTTGTAATCTCATTGTGGTTATTAAACCGAAAATAAAATAAAGTCAACCCTGAAGATTTTGGAATTTATTGCAATTCTTTCGCTAATAAATAATTGTAAAATCTTTTAAATAATTACAATTAAATTAATAAATTGAAGAGAAATTTAAGGCGCCATCTATGCGCCAAAGTCCAATCTATGGGACTATCTGTCGGTATTAAAGGAATCTGTAATCAGAAAATTAAAAACAGCTAAAATAAAATACTACAGTGATGCAATAGAAGTTATGTATATCTGTATACTTTTTAATTTTCTAAACAATAGAAACAACTCCTATTCTAATCAAAATAATCGTTAAATTTAATGAATTAAATTGGAAATTTGTAACCTTCTATACGTCAAAATCTTATCGAGATAACTGGTCGTTTGTGTAACCGGTACCTGTAATTTGAGATATTGTTATTATTAAATCGTTTGCTAAAAATAAAATAAAATATTTTATTACGATTTATTACAATATTTTGCCAATTTTAGTTTATAAGAGAGAAATTTAAGGCGCCATCTATGCGTCAAAGTCCAATCTATGGGACTATCTGCCGGTATTAGAGGAATCTGTAATCAGAAAATTAAAAACGGCTAAAATAAAATACTATAGTGATGCAATAGAAATTATGTATATCTGTATACCTTTTAATTTTCTAAACAATTCCTCCAACTCCTGTTCTAATCAAAATAATCATTAAATTTAATGAATTAATTGGAAATTTGTAACCTTCTATACATCAAAACCTTCTCGAGATAACTGGTCGTTTGTGTAACTGGAACGTGTAATTTGAGATATTGCTATTATTAAATCGTTTGCTAAAAATAAAATAAAATATTTTATTACGATTTATTACGATATTTTGCCAATTTTAGTTTATAAAGAGAAATTTAAGGCGTCATCTATGCGTCAAAGTCCAATCTATAGGTCTATCTGTCGGTATTAGAGGAATCTGTAATCAGAAAATTAAAAACAGCTAAAATAAAATACTATAGCGATGCAATAGAAATTATGTATATCTGTATACCTTTTAATTTTCTAAACAATTCCTCCAACTCTGTTCTAATCAAAATAATCATTAAATTTAATGAATTAAATTGGAAATTTGTAACCTTCTATACGTCAAAATCTTATCGAGATAACTGGTCGTTTGTGTAACCGGTACCTGTAATTTGAGATATTGTTATTATTAAATCGTTTGCTAAAAATAAAATAAAATATTTTATTACGATTTATTACGATATTTTGCCAATTTTAGTTTATAAAGAGAAATTTGAGGCGTCATCTATACATCAAGGTTTAATCTATGAAACGCCTATCGGTATTAGAGGAATCTATAATTGTATTTTAAAAAGAATATAAATATTAAAAATATACCAAAAATAAAATGTTACAGCGATGCGTACGAAGTTATATGTTTATATTTTTTAACTGCTGCTTTAATAATAAAAATAATAATTAAATTCAATAAATTAAATATACACCTATACGTCAAAATCCTATCCTAAGTAAGTATTTGTTAACATAAGAATTAAGGAATTTATTACGATCTTTTGCCAATAAATCAAATTTGTGTCTTTCTATTTTTTAATATTAATAATTTATTATTTTATATTAATAAAAATTGCTTAAGAATATGTTGCGGCATCTATATATGAAAGTGCAATTTGCCCAATTAATTGTTAGTATTACAGAAAATGATAGATTGGAGATCGGGATTCATGTGTCAAACACACGGAGAAACACACCAAAGCTTTTGTGTTCTATTTTGTTAAAAATGGCGATTTGTTGCATAATGCTAATGCTAAAAGATATTTTATAAAATTGAGAGCAAATTATGGTGGTGGCGCTATCTGTAGAGCAATAGTGAAAATACATTCTCCAGTGTTATGCACCACCATATCTTCTTGGTATTTAATTAACCTCCTTCGTTACTAGATGGCACCAGTAATAAATCGTTCTTTTTATTTATAAATGTTTTTTTTGAATGCATTTAAAAGTGTTATGTTTATTATTTATATTTCAAACAGTATAGAATTCTCTTTTTACCGAAGAAAATTGATTTAGTTGTAGGTTAAAATAATCTGCAGTAGTTGTTTATATTAACGTAGGTAATGAGATCATTTCTTCTATTTTGGGGTTCTTTTTTATTGACTTTTGTACGCTTTTATGGGGTTGATAAATTTATTGAAACCCTATCTGATTGCCCTATCACGAAAAACAATTAAATATATAGCACTTATTGCCAGCAATCAATTAATACACTGAAGTTAAATGTGCTGGTGGTCGCGTGAGCTGGAATTCTGATCTCAGGAATGAATATATTTTTTGTTCGTTTTTCCATGTCGATGGAAACACGATTAATTCAATTAATAAATAAAAATAGGGGCGAGTATTCAACCTAATTACAGCGGTTGAAACATGAAATTTTATCGTCTCATTCCCCAGTCATTTGATATCCATATGATAAGTATTTTTATTCATTTCAAAAAACGAAATAAATACGTGTAAGTGTATATTAAATTAACCTATAACAATGTCGTGGCTGTGACTGACATTTTCTTTTGGTAAACTCACAGTGAGTGCTGCATTTTTTCGATTATCCTTTAATGGCTGTGGTGAATGAAAACGGAGATTCAAACGATTCTAAACATTTTATCCGTTTTGTGACGTTATTCGCGGTGTGCCCTTTGTACAAGAACACATTGAAAACGAAAATTCACGCGATAATCGTTTTGATCGCCTTGATCACGATGTTTTGTTACGAAATGTACGGAAGAATTAAAAGTAATTTTAACTCGACGGTTAAAACTAGCAATCGTACAATCGTGATTAGTACCTTCAATACTGTGACGGGATTTTTATGCAATATCGTCATAACTTACCCGCTTTGTTCTCCAATCGAGATTTCGAAGAAAATATCGCTAAGGAATTGCATCAAATCGATCTGATGTTATCGAAATACCCTGTGAAGTTTCACAGAAGAAATAGGAGCTTTCGTATGCAAGTCGTATTTATTTTAACCTTATTTTACATAGGATTATTTTTAACTGATCTCTCTTTATGGTTAGAACTAGGAGATTCGGATTATCAAAAAGAATCTTATTATGTCTTGGATAGACTGTTCAGGTATCGCATTTGCGTTGTAGTCATATATCTCTACTATTTAATAAAGGGATTCTTACTGAGAATTATCTCGATTAATAAAGCATTGGTGACAGTCTTTAAACGTGTAACGATTCAGGAGATACGTAACGAAAATCAGGTTTTAAAGCAGTTGGAGAACATTACCGTTGATGTGTGTAAACTACACGCAAAATTCGCGCACATTGTTAAGAGTTTCAACGAAATCTTCGGCTGGCAAATGTTGGCGATTCTCTTAAACTATATCCTACTCTTTCTGGTGACGTACGAAATGGGATTGAGGATAGCTGCGCAGAGTTTGAAGAACGCGAAGTGGCAGCACATTTCCTGGTTTATTTCCTTGCTAATTTATGCAGCAGTAAGGTTTTGAGCTGTGTATAATGACTTATTATAATTGATTTGATGACGTTAGAACAATACTATTTTCAAACAATACTATTTTCAGATAACGATAGTGTCTGTCACTTTAATTTGCAACAGGACTACTTTAGAGGCGAAGAGGACCGTTGACTTGTCTTATTTTTACCTATACAATCTGAATTTGAACCGGCAAGGTAGGAGGCAAGCTCTTCTCGTCAAGACTTTGACAAGTTTGATTAGACAGACTAGGAATGATGGTAGCGTTGCTTTCTCAGCCGCTGGATTCTTCTCAATCGATTATTCGACGCTTTATACACTTATCAAATTGTTGATGTCCTATCTGATAGTCCTCATACAATTTGATTGAATGTTAAATACAAATAGATTTGTTTTGTACTTGTAATATGTAATTTAGTGAAATGTCAGTATATTAGTTAACCTTTAAAGTCAGTGGCGGCTGGTGCATACGTCACAGGCCGGGTCAATACAATGATTGTTGAAGTTCGTGTGCTGTCGTCCGAAATACGAACTTATACGAAGGCATTAGATCATTGTAATGGCCCTTGTAAAACGTAAGTACTAACCGTCGCTGTTTGAAGTTGCAAAATATTAAACGATTGTGTGTATATGTTAATTATGTCGTTTTTCTGTGGTTTCTCTCAATGTTGAAGACAGAAATAATATAAGTATACAATACCACCGAGATGGAAATAGTTGTATTGACTAAATACAAAATTGCTCTTAATAACTCATGATTTTAAAAACTTTATAGAATCAAACATATCATGATTTAGCTTCCCATTTTGTTCTAATGAGTATGGTAGCTTTATTGGTACGGTTGCAATTCCTGAATGAAAGGGATAAACTGATTAACGAAAGATGGAAGGTAAAACATGTAGTTATATTTAAAGATGTGAATGTGAACATTAATTACTATACTGTAAAAAATTACAGTAATTTTGCCATGGTAAATCAGGAATATTACATGTAATAACGTTGTGAATTTACCACAATAAATCATGGTAATTTTGTTTTACATTTTTTTTTAGGATATTTAACATGAAAAAAAAATCAGTAAAATTTATAGCTTTTCATGTAATTTAAGATGTAACAAAAATTCAAAAGAAAATACAGGAAAAAACATGTACAATTTTTTTTACTCTCAAAATTTACTTAAAGAGTGTAAAATTGGACATTTTTTGGGTATTTAGTGAAATTTAAAAGTAATTTTTACTAGTGAACTATTAATTTTGCTGTAAAATTATGAGTGATTTTTATATTTATTTGTTTTTACTTGATTTTCGGGTAAAACTATAGATATTATGGAAAATATCGAAATTCATACGCCGCAATGTGATAGTTATTTGGGATTATTTATCTGTGCGCGTAGGTAATTCTATTCGTTTGTCGACTTATTATTGGTCAATGATGTACGTCACAAACAATTCGTAGGTTTCGCGTAAGCGTGTTCATTCTTGATCCTGGTTGAGCGATTCAGTATGACCTATTAGGTGCTATAAAAGATTGGTAGTTGTTCTCTCTTATAAAAATACTATGAATATTACTTCAGTGTTAGGTAAAATATAATATTACACTACGATTTTACAGTAGGAATCTTTAAAAAAAAACCATCAGCATGTAAATTTACTAGATGGTATAATTTTACCTTATGAACAAATTTACCTGTAAAATTGTAGCACTTTGTTACCAACAATTTTACATGTAATTTTACTGCAACTTTTTTACAGTGTAGGTGCACCAATATGCTACAGATTACATACACATTTTGGAGATGTTTTAACATTAACAAACAAATTTTTGCCTCCTCCAGCAGACATGTTCTTGTTTAGCTATAAAGTATCCACTTTTAACTCGATATATTCACGTTGATCGGTCGGTGTAACTTTATAACTAGAATGTTATATTCTGATATTAGCACAAAAATCAAGTTGCTTTTTAGCGTTGCGCGACTTATTTCAGTAAATTCCAGAATATTAATGCGGTATATACCCAAAGCTTCCACGTAGTTGCGCAGCCATTTTGGT
This sequence comes from Protaetia brevitarsis, assembly GCA_004143645.1. NCBI lineage: Eukaryota > Metazoa > Arthropoda > Insecta > Coleoptera > Scarabaeidae > Protaetia > Protaetia brevitarsis. The sequence goes on from RXPK01000072.1 coordinate 735,646, forward strand.
CCAACGATTAACATGAAAGATAGGAAACTGACAAACCACACGATCTAGATTGCACCATCCTTTGCTGCTGACATAAAACTTAGCATTACCTTAACCACTTATGGCGGAAATTCGATTATATGGTAGTGTTATCTGTTACTCATTTTGAAATTCTTTTTAATAAAGTAAACTTTCATTTTTTAAAGGCTGTTTTATTTGTACACATTCGAAATACACAGAAATCAACTAAAAGCTTAACACTATAGACGTAATAAAACAAACATATAAACGATTTTACTAAACGAAATAGCACAAGTGTCCAATACCTACTGTAAAACTATTTACACAAACTTATTAAAAAACGGAATGAAAAGTTCAGAGAAACGCTACTAAAACACGAACACACGTTAAACGTTAAATAGATAAATTACACCATAACAAAGTTCGGGGAATCAAAGCCGAAGCAGAAAAGTAGCTCGCAACAACGTCAAACAACTATACGTCACAATCGCCATGTCAAACGATCACGACCACACCCAAGATAAGATATAGATTCTACTATGACACACATTGATTATTTCTAATGTGGCAGCAATAGAGGGCGCGCAATGTCAAGTTTCTATCCCCTGTTTTGGTCGGCCTAATAGATAAGGAGAAGGAGTACAGCTGTAGTAGGGATTGCCAACTTAATACGCTGCGTAAACGTTTTAAAAAAAAAAAACTAACTTTCCGATTGTAGCGCTCCTCTTGTTTGGAGGTAGAACTGAGGGTTTGCAACTCGATTAGAGTGCTTTATTTTCCAATGCAAAAACTAGCTAGTTTCCAGTGAACCAAATTCAAATTTCCCGCAATTATTTTTTTAGTAACTTCAGTTTAGATTTAGATATTTTAGATTAATAGTTATTTGAATACCTTTAAGTTGAAGTTACGGAATATAATTGCGGGAAATTTGAATTTGGTTTACTGGATTTACATGGCATGACTTCTATTGTTAACCCTGGTTTTCAGCATCTCACTTGTTATTCTATCATTTCAAGCCGTTTTGTCTCTTTTTAAACAATTTCTATTATTTTTTCCTCGTTATTTCACCTTTCTCTTGATTTTATTGCTTTTTTTTTGTGTAAATTTTATTTCTCTCCTATATTTTTTTACTAACAATAAGTACTTTTGTATGGAGTAAGTTTCATTTTGGGCTTCCCCCTCACTTGCTATTATCCTTCCTTTGATTTTCCATGTAAATTAAAAATAAAATAAAATTGAATCATTTTATTATAAGATATGAAACTAAAAAAACTATAACAATAGATGCTAATTATTCATTTTAGGAATTTCACTATTTCTTAAAAAAAGATCGACATCGCTAAACTGCTCTAAAATCTTCCTCTTCAACAGGAACCTTCTAATCTTCCCAGACGGTGTTCGAAATCTCCCCTCGTCAATAAACTTACTTTATTCTCGGCGATTGACGCCAAATCGACCATGTTACAGCAGAAACTCCTCTAATCCCAGAGTGACATCCCAACCCTTTACTACTAACCCCCAGAGATTATCCCTCTCCGTTATCCAACCACACCGCTATCTTAACACCGGTTTTCATCAGGATATTCAAGGTGATAGGAGAATCGCTCTCATCTTATACCTCAACAACTCTTCACGTCGACCACAAAAACGCGTGATCTTCAGTAATAGACCACGCCCAGTTTCAAAATCCTCTGCTCCCAGCAATCCGTAGAATCCACTTGTAGTAACCGTTTCATTTGAACTCGTCTGATGCGTATTCTCCTGGCCGATCGGCCGCAGATTCTTCGGTCACAGATCACACCTGCGAAAAAAAGTATTACTTCTCGCGGGATAGCATTTAACTCAAATTACTTTAACCAAATCCTGACAGCACCGGCGCATTTGGATTTGGAATAAATAATCAAATTTTGCGAGGAAAGCCAGGACATTGCGTTGGACCTCGCTTTACCGTAGGAATACCACAAGGGCGGGGAAATAAGCTCTCGTAAGGATCTATGCTCTGAGGCTCAAACCGCCTCCTATCGTAAAACGGATTAAGATGCGATAATTATCGTCACAGATGTTTGCATGCTTTATTTAAGCTATGCATCGGTGAGCGAATATTAGTTGACCTGCCATGTCGCCAAAATAGATCAACATTCCCTTTACGAAATACTTTGTGTTTACCTTATACCTTGATGTACTTCCAAGTCTTTCAGCCTCGAATATGGAACAATCAATCTAGGTTTACCTGGGACATATGCATTACTTGGAAGAGTGTGCGTCGAATTAGCGTTGGTGATAAGTCAATCCATTACATTAATTCCTCTAAAAGAACATAACTACTATTTCCCAGATTACCAATTAAATAAGTTAACCTTACATAACTATTCTCGCTTGACAATTCAAATGCTGCAACATATTCCTTTGGCGTCCCAGTCGACCCGCTACTGAAGATAAATAGCCGTCTTTTCGGATCGGCACCTGATATGGAACGAATCCTCTTTCATCGTGTCATCTGGTGATTTAAAAACTCCTTATAATAGGAGATTTTAGTGGTGTTCAAAGACAATTGACGTCACATCGCAATGAGTCGATTCTTTCAAAATCGTGCAAATTTTCTCTCTGCACTTTGGAAACGAAATGAATTTGTTTTGTCATTCCAACAAAGTCTTCATGTTTTGCGCTCGTTGATCTAATGCGGAATTTGGCTCCGATGAATAGGGAATAGGACCTCCTGCTCTCCAATGTTGCTCGTACAGCTTTATGACGTCTTTGGGTGACACCGCGTTCTTTTTAATTTAATCGACGCTGATGCATCTTTTCCTGACGACGGAAGTGTTCTTGTTACCGATGAGCTTTCGATCTGTGAAAGGGATTATAAATTGATACGTTATCGAAGGTATCGAATCCTAATAGCTAGCTTGCATTGCGCTTTTAAAACCATTGCTATCTAAATCCTTTAAACCACCTTATTATAATTATATTCCTATATGTTATGATAGAAGTAATGATACGAATTGTAACACAAAAAAATGTCTAAACTTGGTAGTATATCTACGTGCTGCTTCACCCCATTTCTTCGAATATATTACACGCTTTCCAGTAGCAACTGTCGTCATTTGGACGTATTTTAAGTCATTTTGTCAAATGAGCAAGAACCAATAAGGGATCATATAACGTGATTAACAGACGTAACTATAAAGTGAAATTTGTCGTGTCTTTATGACGTTACAAACCACGTCCGTCACAGTTTCCGTCTCAGCTGCAGTTCTGGAGCTGTTTAAGCTGTTCCGGGAACTGTTTAAGTTGTTCCAGGAACTGCTGGAGCTGTTCCTGGAACTGTTGAGCTGTTTTAATAACTGTACCAAGAGCTGTTTAAGCTGTTCCGGGAACTGTTTAAGCTGTTCCGGGAACTATTTAAGCTGTTCCAGGAGGCATCCGGAAAAAGCGGAAGTAAAGTAAATTTAGATCCCCCTATGTAAACCTTATGGGATTTTGTGCCAGAACTCTTGTAGCATATGTACTTTTATCCTTTAAAAAATGAAACTGCATGCTGGATATCGTTTCCATTAATTTTTCATTCATATTTATGTAGTGTTATAGTTCATAATAAATATTTATGTATTGAACTTTTTTTTTGTTTTATTTATATATAATATCCCCCAAAAAATAAAACACGTTTCTTTAACTTAAATATATGACGTCACTTAGACGTGATACTGTAATAAATCATTATGACGTAAGACGTAACCAAAATTGTACGCCATAATGACGTGTCGGTGCTACCTGGTTCATGATTAGAATAAGGTCAGATTTTGGTAGCATATGTTAGTAACGCCGATTTTTAATCTGCAACTATGTGCACGAATTAACTTTAGAGTGACTCATCAAGTAAGAATGACGTAACAATTACTATTTTATTAGCACCATAAAGTAATTTATCTGGTAGCTACGACGTAACTGCAAGTACAGATATGTCGCCTAATAAGTACATATCCTTTCAAAGTTGGTAATTGTAGTAAAAATTACGTAACAATCACTATAAGTGAAGTAGTTGTGTCTATAGCAGTGATAATCACAACTAAATGTGCTACTTATGGCACTATAACATATGCAACATATGATCTATAATGCAATAAATAATCTGTATACACAAATGACGTATGTATAACACGTATTTAATCCCTGTTATGCACGTAAAATTTTAAATTGACCAATAAATTGCGCAATAAATAGCTAGGTGTAAAACGGCCTTAATATATATTCACGTTTTACTAACGATTCTCTAACCTGCGCTATGCTGTCACCGTGTTTCTTCAGGTGTTGAAACAATTCGTAACCAAACCCTTTCGGATTTTCATCGCATTCTTCATCCTGGGTTCTTATAATGCCGTCCCCTTGGTCCGGCAATTCGATGGTTGAACCTGCGTGCGTCAAGAAACACGTGATCGATTCTAAAACACAGATTTTTATACCATATATTCACCGCTATTTCCCATAATGTGTTGAGTAGAATTACAATAAAATATTATACTATTGCATTCACGTATTATTACGCTAGAAATGGATCGTCAGCTAATAGAGGCACTATTTTATAATACAATACATTGTTGTGTGTACATACCTATACGATCTTAAATACGAATTGTTAGTGTCATGTTATCGAGATGATAAATATCTGTTCCTTTTATCGTAAACACGAAAAATAATTATGGTTGGTGTGACAAAGAATTTCTAATTATATGTATAATAATGAGTAAACGAAAAAGCGTAAGTAACGAGAAACTCTATGAAACCAGTTTATGGCATGTATCTTATTTACAGCCTGCCTAGAAGATAGCCTGCACAAAGGTCAAAGTCTCATAAAAAATGCTATGTATTAGACATTCAAATATGGAATATTGAAGATACAATTCGACAATTTTTAAATCCAATACGTAAAAAGAGAAGATTGTATATCATTACAAAGCCGTCTGTAAGATTTACCGATGATCCGTTGAATAGAAATAAATATCGGTATTTAATTTGCCCATGCACTTAAGGCAGCGCTCGCGGTGGTGGGGAGAGGTTGTTCAAACATGACTTGAATGTGCTGGCCTCTATAAATTGGTAGGGACAATATTGCTTCAAGTATTATTATCGCGCTAAAGATGGCACCAGAAGCATAGTTTTGGCGTTCCTGATTACTGTGTTGCCTATTCCAACTCAAAGGCGAGCATCTGACTTTGTAAGCATCTTGTAAGCATAAACATATTACGTAGATAAATAAATAAGATAAATCTCCCATGTTTTGGAACTCGATTCGTATTTGCTAGTCTGCGGACTCTGTAAGGAAATTGATGCTAGACCTTCGGTAAACGTCGGTCAAGTTCGGAAGATATCAAGCTATGAATTGTTTGGCGCTAAAAAAAATATACCGTAATCTTACCTACCTATATTGAATTAAAAACTTATATGAAATATGAGTAATAAAAAAAAAATTGTTGGGTGTGCTTACCAGATATTATCATTTTGGTTTTACTATTTTATACTTATCAAACACGTCCCCTAACATAATTACTAGTAATAATGAAGCTGATTAGCATCGGACTGGTGTTATTGCGCTTTGTCTTATTGGAGTGGCTTCTACACTGTAAAATGGTGAATAAAATTTACATTACTTGTGTTAACAACAACCGTCGCTTCCAGCTTCCAGTGTAATATGCAAAATTACAATAAAAATTAAGTATTTTTACGATACAGTAATGTAACGACACAAAAGAAAACAGGAAGTGTAAGGAATCATGAATTTAATAAAAAAAAAATAAATTGTAAAGAATACGTCATTTTATTATTATATATGTACAAGCTAAATATAAAATTTGCAAATACTAGAATCTAATTCTTCCTTTTAGGAATTTCACTATTTTTTTTAAAACAAATCAACACCGTTAAACTGCTCTAAAATCTTCCTCTTCAACAAGAACCTTCTAATCTTCCCAGACGGTGTCTTCGAAATCTCGCACTCGTCAATAAACTTTATTTTAATCCGCGGCAGATTGGACGCCAAATCGACCATGTTCACAGCCAGAAACTCCTCTAACTCCTCAGACGTGACATCCTCAACCCCTTTTACTACCAACCCCAAAGGAATATCACCCTCGTCCGTTGGTATCCCAACCACCACCGCTATCTTAACACTCGGGTGTTCCATCAGGATATTCTCAAGGTGACTAGGAGATATCGCTCTCATCTTATACCTCAACATCTCTTTCAGGCGATCGACCACGAAAAACGCGTGATCTTCAGTGTAGTAGACCACGTCTCCAGTTTTCAAGAATCCGTCTGCGTCCCAGCAATCCGTAGAATCCATCTTGTAGTAACCGTTCATTTGGAATCTCGTCTTGATGCGTAGTTCTCCTGGGCGATTCGGGCCGCAGATTTCTTCGGTCACAGGATCGACTACCTGCGAAAAAATGTTGGTTACTTCTCGCGTGGGATGGATTTTTAACTCAGAATTACTTTATACCAAATCCCTTTGGCAGGCCAACCGGCGCAGTTTGGATTTTGGAATAAATAATCAAATTTGTCCAGAGGAAAGCCAAACATTTGCGCTTGGACCTCGCTTTGACCGTACGGACATACCACAAGGGCGCTGGGAAATAGCTCTCGTAAGGATGCTATGCTCTGGAGGCTCAAACCGCCTCCTATCGTAGAAACGGATTTAACATGCGAATAATCAGCATCACCAGATGGTTTGCCATGCTTTATTAAGGCTATTGCATCGTGTGGAGCGAATAATAAGTTTTGAACCTGCCATGTCGCCAAAATAGATCAATAGATTCCCTGCACGAAATACTTTGTGGGTTACCTTATATTCCTGGATGTACTTCCAAGTCTTTTCAGCCTCGAATATGGAACAAATCAATCTAGGTGTACCTGTGACCACATTGGCCATCACTGCGAAGAGGGCTGAGGTCCAAACCAGCGTTGAGTAGGTGATAGTCAACCCATTAAAATTAAATTTCTCCCTAAAAGAACATTAACTACTATTTCCCAAGATTACCGATTAAATAAGGTAACCTTACATGAACTTAATCGTTTGACAAGTTGCGAAATGGTTGCAACATATTCCTTTGGGCGTCCCAGTCGATCCGCTACTGAGGAGATATAAGCCGTCTCTTTTGGATCGGCACACTGATACGGAACGAATCCTCTTTCATCATCGTCATCTTGGTGATTTAAAAACTCCTTATAATAGGAGATGTTACTAGTGGTGTCTCCAAAGACAATAATGCCACATCGCAATGAGTTCGACTCTTTCAAAATCGTGCAAATTTTCTCTTCTGCATCTTTGGAAACGAAAATGAATTTCGGCTTTGTCAATTCCAACAAGCTCTTCATGTCTTTTACGGTCATATTGGGATCTAATGCGGAAAATTTGGCTCCGATGAATAGTGGAGATAGGAACGCTATGCTGGTATCTAAATGGTTGCTCGTGCAAGCTGTTATGACGTCTTCTGGGGTGACACCGCGTCTTTTTAATTCTATAGCGACGCTGATGCATCTTTTCCTGAACGACGGGAAGGTGTCTTGTTTACCTGATGACGCTTCGATCTGTGAAAGGGATAATAAACTGATGACGTATGCGAAGTGTATCGAAGCCTCAATAAGCTAGCTTGCATTGCACCTAGCAAAACCATTGCTCATCTAAATACCTTTAAACTCTACTACTTTATAGTTAAATTTCCTATAAAGTAATGATAGGAAGTAATGATTACGTAATTGTAACACAAAAAAATGTCTATAACTTGGGTAGGTAATATCTACGTGCTGCTCACTTCAATTCTACCGAATATATTACTAGAGGGTCCCCAGGTAGCAAGCTGTCGTCATTATGACGTTGATTTTAAGTCATATTGGTCAAAATGACGGCAAGTAACCAATAAGGGACGATCATATAACGTGATTTAACAGACGTAGCTATAACGTGAAATTTGTCGGTCTTTATGACGTTACAAACACGTCAGTCACAGTTTCCGTCTCAGCTGCAGTTCTGGAGCTGTTTAAGCTGTTCCGAGAACTGTTTAAGTTGTTCCAGGAACTGCTGAAGCTATTCCTGGAACTGTTGAAGCTGTTCCGGAAACTATTTAAGCTGTTCCAGGAGGCATCCGGAAAAACCAGAAGTAAAGTAAATTTAGACCCCCATATGTAAACCTTATGGGATTTTGCGCCAGAACTCTTGTAGCATATCTACTTTTATCCTTTAAAACATGAAACTGCATGCTGGATATCGTTTCCATTAATTTTTCATTCATATTTATGTAGTGTTATAGTTTATAATAAATATTTATGTATTGAACTTTTTTTTTGTTTTATTTATATATAATATTCCCCAAAAAAAACACGTTTCTTTAACTTAAATATATGACGTCACTTAGTCGTGATACTGTAATAAATCATTATGACGTAAGACGTAACCAAAATTGTACGTCATAATGACGTATTGGTGCTACCTGGGTCATGATTATAATAAGGTCAGATTTTGGTAGCATATGTTAGTAACGCCGATTTTTAATCTGTAACTATGTGTACGAATTAACTTTAGAGTGACTCAACAAGTAAGAAATGACGTAACAATTACTATTTTATTAGCACCATAAAGTAATTTATTTGGTAGCCACAACGCAACTGCAACTACAGATATATCGCCTAATAAGTACATATCCCTTCAAAGTTGGTAATTGTAGTAAAAAATACGTAACAATGACGATAGTGAAGTAGTTGTGTCTATAGCAGTGATAATCACAATTAAATGTGCTACCTGGGCACTAAAACATCGACCTATATGCAATGAATAATCTGTATGCACAAATGACTTGTATAATTTGCAATCTAAAAATTTATGCGATTGATCTGACGATTTGAGTTTATCTAAAAATCCGTATGCACTTAAATTTGTCTCGATTATTCCATTAACTCAGCATTTTTTCGTGTAGTTACTTTTTATATTTTACTATTTCTACACGCGCAAAAAAAAAATCTAAACAAAGCTAACACAATGCCCAAACCAACTCTAAAGGCCGTTTTACACCTAGCTATCTATTGTGCAATTTATTGGCCAATTTAAAATTTTACGTGTATAACACGTATTTAATCCGTGTAAAATTTTAAATTGGCCAATAAATTGCGCAATAAATAGCTAGGTATAAAACGGCCTTAATATATATTCACGTTTTACTAACGATTCTCTAACCTGCGCTATGCTGTTACCGTGTTTCTTCAGGTGTTGAAACAATTCGTAACCAAACCCTTTCGGATTTTCATCGCATTCTACATCCTGGGTTCTTATAATGCCATCTCCTTGATCTGGCAATTCGATGGTTGAACCTACGAGTGTCAAGAAACACGTGATCGATTCTAAAACACAGATTTTCATACCATATATTCACCGCTATTTCCCATAATGTGTTGAGTAGAATTACAATAAAATACTATACTATTGCATTCACGTATTACGCCAGAAATACATCGTCAGTTAACAGAGGCATTATTTTATAATGCAATACATTGTTTTATATATGCCTATACGATCACGTTAGTGTCATGTTATCGAGATGATAAATATCTGTTCCCTTTATCGTAAACACGAAAAATAATTATGGTTGGTGTGACAAAGGATTTCTATTTATATGTATAGTAATGAGTAAACGAAAAAGCGTAAGTAACGAGAAACTCTATGAAACCAATTTATGGCATGTAGTATCTTATTTACAGCCTGCCTAGATGATAGCCTACACAAAGTTCACAGTTTCATAAGAAATGCTAACTATAGACATACAAATATAGAATATTGAAGATAGATTTCGAGAATTTTTGAATCCAATAGGCAAAAAGAGAAGACTGTATATTATTACGAAGCTATCTATAAGATTTGCCGATGATCCATTGAATAGAAATAATATCGCTAATTAATTTTGAAGATGCACTTAAATCTTAAATTAAATTTTTGAAAAAATGCATCTATGTTTTCTGTGTGGAGTTAATTCGAACTAAAGATAATATATTAGTGACATCTATCGGTGTAAATTTGATTAATTGATTATTGACGTATAATACAACCATCTCTGATTCAATGTTAAAAATTAATGTTTTTATAAAATAGATTTAATGTTTTCATTAATCGTGTATATTTAAAATACATTCATTTAAATAAATAAAATAAGTTAATTTAATCTTATTTATTATAGAGAATTATTTATATGTTACCATAAATATAAGATTGACAGAGTTTCTGTTTTATCGACAATTGTAATTAATACGCTACACTAACAGAGGGCACTGTAAGGACGCTATAGAAATTACGGATTTTAAATAATGTGATTTAAAATTATTTACATACGTCTAATAATACATATATACTAAAATAAACATAAAAAATTAAATTATAATACATTGTAGCATAAAATCAATCACCAAAGAAGATTTATCTAAGTCAAGATTGCACAAGTGCGTTGTATATAATTTATTATGTAAAATGACATATTTATTTACTTTTCAAATTGCATAACATATCTGTAAGTGTTGATTTAAACAATTTACCTTACCTGGAATTATCAAATCGGAAAGATCTTTTCCTATTGATGCACCTAACATTAATTAGTATACCTACAATTTCAGAATCTCATAAGAAATTTCTATTTTCTCTATCTGAGATTCCGTGTTTACAATGTCGTTACGGTTATGCGTCTTGAAATTGTAAAATGGAGTTGTGAAATTACGAGTAACGTTCATAAAAATAGTGTTGCACAATATTTCCATGCGATAACCTTGAAATTTTATTTCTCATTTTAGAATGTTCATTCAATTCCGATTTGGGACATTATATTTCGACGAAAATAAAAGTGTGACGTTTGTATTTTATTTTATTTGTGATAAAAAAAACTTTTTATTTATCTTATCGTATTTTCTTATTTTTACGTCAACTAATGTTTCTATTAAAAAACAGTTAACACCTAATCGTTCTAACAACGTTTATATTTTGGCATTTGGCAAATTTGATATTTTGGATCTTATATACAATTATTCTATATCTTCTACATAAAAACAAAATCCAAATTCTAAACAAACCTTCATTTTAACATTTTATCAATAGGAGATTGGTGTTAAATCAGTCTCTTACTTTGACATTTCACGATTTTGACATTTCTAATCCAATTTTTAGGATGTTAGTTTTTATAAAAGCCCTTAAACATGATTTTTTTTTTGTAGAAAATTGTACCGTTTAAATAACAAATCGAAATTAATTCGGCGTTTGAAATTTGACAATTTTGACATTTAGCTTTTGACATAAGAGCTTCAATCGTCATATAATTATTTATGTACATGTAGTTCGTATAAAAGTATGCTATACATTATTTTATGGATAAAATTATATCGTAGAAGTTCACACTCTGACAACTGTCTTCATACTTGACTTAACGTTGACAGTTTCCACGAAGCTAGTAAAATCTCAACTATGAGTTTAAACTGTTACATAACTATATATAAATATATTTGTATGATAGTCTGCATAAAATTATTTTAATATAATATAACGGCATTGTTTAAATGGAATATTTATGTTCACATTTTGACGTTTGACAATTTTAACTGAGGGTTTGAGATATTAGATAAATTATTAATATAGAAGGATTATAGACGTTTTACACTGTTAAACTATTAAGTCGATTTAAGTCGCGTTTATACTTTTGAAATTTGGTGGTTTTGACAAGTTTAGTACAATTATAATTAGGAGTTGATATTGTACTTCAATTATTTAAATAGGATTATTTGTATAAAACACGTCGAACATGATTTTATGTTAAAATTGTAACGTGCAGTATTTATCTAAAAGAATCATAAATTTTTGGAGTTATTGAAACGTCGGATTCATGCTATGTAAATCACATTTATACTTTGACATGTGACAGTTTTGACTTGTCTTAGTATAATTTAGTTGAGAGTTTGAGCTGTTACATAATCATTTACGTATGATAATTCCTATAAATGCATTTTAGAGATCATTTTGTGTTGCAACGGTGTTTGATGGCGTTTGACGTTTCTATGTGTCATTTTTTGGCGGGAAATTTGAATTATTTACAATAATTTCCCTATTTATAAGCGGTAAACGCGTTTTAGTTGATTTTTATGTTAAAATCGCTTATAACTGTAAAATCTAAACGTCAAAATTGATATTTGACGGCGTTTGACGTTTCTACGTGTGATTTTTGGCGGGAAATTTGAATTGTTCTCAAGTTATTTCCCCTTTTATGCATGATAAATGTATTTTAGTTAATTTCTATGATAAAATTGTGCCTATTTAAATGTCAAAATTGGTTTTTGATGGCGTTTGACGTTCCTACGTGTGATTTTTGGCGGGAAATTCGAATTGTTTTATAATTATTCCCACATTTGTGAGTGGTAAGTGCATTTTAGTTATTTTTACGTTAAAATTGTACCAATTTGACTGTCAAAATTTATGTTTGAGGACGTTTGACATTCCTACGTGTAATTTTTGGCGGGAAATTCGAATTGTTTTCTAATTATTTACCCATTTACTAGCGGCAAATATATTTTAGTTGATGTTTACGTTAAAATTGCACCAATTTAACTGTCAAAATTGATGTTTGATGACGTTTGACATTCCTACGTGTGATTTTTGGCGGGAAATTTGAATTGTTTTTTAATTATTCACCTATTTACGAGCGGCAAATATATTTTAGTTGATTTTTACGTTAAAATTGCACCAATTTAACTGTCAAAATTGATGTTTGACTACATTTGACGTTTCTACGTGTGATTTTTGGCGGGAAATTCGAATTGTTTTCTAATTATTCACCCATTTACGAGCGGCAGATATATTTTAGTTGATTTTTATGTTAAAATTTCACCTAGTTAACTGTCAAAATTGATGTTTGACGGCGTTTGACGTTTCTACGTATAATTTTTGGCGGGAAATTAGAATTGTTTTATAATTATTTCCACATTTGTGAGTGGTAAATGCATTCTAGTTATTTTTACGTTAAAATTGTGTCAATTTAACTGTCAAAATTGATGTTTGACTACGTTTGACGTTTCTACGTGTAATTTTTGGCGGGAAATTCGAATTGTTTTATAATTATTCACCCATTTACGAGCGGCAAATATATTTTAGTTGATTTTTACGTTGAAATTGCACCAATTTAACTGTCAAAATTGATGTTTGACTGCGTTTGACGTTTCTACGTGTGACTTTTGGCGGGAAATTCGAATTGTTTTCTAATTATTCACCCATTTACGAGCGGCAAATATATTTTAGTTGATTTTTATGTTAAAATTGCACCAATTTAACTGTCAAAATTGATGTTTGACCGCGTTTGACGTTTCTACGTGTGATTTTTTGCGGGAAATTCGAATTGTTTTCTAATTATTCCCCTATTTACGAGCGGCAAATATATTTTAGTTAATTTTTACGTTAAAATTGCACCTAGTTAACTGTCAAAATTTATGTTTGATGGCGTTTGACATTCCTACGTGTAATTTTTGGCGGAAATTCGAATTGTTTTCTAATTATTCCCCCATTTACGGGCAGCAAATATATTTTATTTGATTTTTACGTTAAAATTGCGCCAATTTAACTGTCAAACATTGAAGTTTGACGGCGTTTGACATTTCTACGTGTGATTTTTTGCGGGAAATTCGAATTGTTTTCTAATTATTCACCCATTTACGAGCGACAAATATATTTTATTTGATTTTTACGTTAAAATTGCATCAATTTAACTGTCAAAATTGATGTTTGATGAGGTTAGACATTCCTACGTGTAATTTTTGGCGGGAAATTCGAATTGTTTTATAATTATTTCCACATTTGTGAGTGGTAAATGCATTCTAGTAATTTTTGCGTTAAAATTGCATCAATTTAACTGTCAAAATTGATGTTTGATGAGGTTAGACATTCCTACGTGTAATTTTTGGCGGGAAATTCGAATTGTTTTATAATTATTTCCACATTTGTGAGTGGTAAATGCATTCTAGTAATTTTTGCGTTAAAATTGCATCAATTTAACTGTCAAAATTGATGTTTGACTACGTTTGACGTTTCTACGTGTAATTTTTGGCGGGAAATTCGAATTGTTTTCAAATTATTCCCCTGTTTACGACTGCTAAATGCATTTTAGTCGATTTCGATGCCATTTAGAGATCATCTCGTTATTATTCCAACGCTACCGATCAATTCCAAGCGCAGATCACGTGTAATCCTCCCTCGTCGGTGACGACGCGCCTTCTGACGATATCGCCCGAACTATTTCCGATGCTGTCTCCTTCTCTCTCGTTCACCAGCGCGTTACTGGCGTCGCGACGCTCCTGCCTCGATTCCCCACCGCTGTTCTCGAACTATTTAGTCGATAACGTTCGGTATCTTCGGTTACATAACTGGTCGCGCGCTCGGTCAACTACACAGCGATGGACGGACAGATTTGCCGGCCGATTTAGACGCGAGTAACTTCGGGAAGCCGGCAGGAAGAACACGGGGCGCGGTGAGAAAAGCCGGTAGTGAAGTGATTCTTCGAGGCTAGGACGAAGGATTCGGTTTTTTTTGGATCGATGTGGGGCTGGTGTTTTTAGTGAGTTGAACCGATATCGTATATAGGGCGCCTTCTGCCCGAGGAACAGTGTTAGAGGTTACTTTTTGAAGGGGGAAAAAATCGATTGGGTAATCGGATCTTCTGGACGCAGAGGAGTCTTAAGATACCATGATCGTCCCGTGAGTAGAATTCCATGCTAGGGAACATCGACGCTTTTGGATTGTTAGAGGGCGTGTGTTGAAGTGTTGAGAAGGACATGGGGAAGAAGACCAGGAAAACTAGGTGGAGGACGCTGCCCATAGCAGGTTAGTCGGAATGGAGAAGCACGTGTTCATCTAGAGTTTTCTTACTGCAGTTGGGATGCTTATATAACCGTCAAATTAATTTTGATTCTCTTATATCTTGAGTAGAGAGCATCTTAAGTATTACACGTGAATATTGTATTTTAATTAGTAAAATTTAATTCAGAATTTAAAAAAAAAAATTAACAATTAATTATTTATTGTTGTAATCCCAATTATTACAAAACATACAATATTTAATAATAATAATAATAATTAATTTAATAACCCAAGTGCATTTACAATTTAATAGGGGTACGTCATTAAATACAAAAGAAAAAAAAAAGTGTGTAAAAACCAATTAATACAGCAGTACAAAATAAAAACAAGCACTGAACACGAGACGACAAGTGTACACTGAAAATGTAAATAAAAAAAAAAAATGTGTAACTCATAGCGAGCCCATCCGGCAAACACTTTATTTATGAAAACTAAATTATTACAAATCATCCTAACCCCGTGCTCCACCTGAAAAGGTACTACACGAGGCTACCTATTCTAAGTACTATATGGGTTCCATAACAATTGAAATGATCCTACTCTAACTAAATAACTTCCCTATGATTCTTAATAACAAAAATATAATACAGTAGCCTCGCGACCATACGAATATTACTTTTGAAAAATGATAAAAAAAATGTAAAATGTGATTAGTTCACATAATCGCGAGTCTACTGTAAATCAGTCAGCTATCAGTTATTATTAAATGCGCCATGGAACAACTTTCGTTATCTCCCAGCATTCGCCAAGGACACCGATTATAATTAATATACTTATATAAAATCAATGGCCACGGAGTAAGGGAAAACCATGGCAAAAACTTACTCTGGAGAATCTGGGAAGAAGTCCAGACCTTATTACTGATAGCCACAAATTATTATTATCCTTCTGATGCCGAAGAAGCAGCCCTCACGTCTCCTCAAAATCCGACAGCCTTGCCGTTTCGCGTAGCTGCACCCTTTCACGCATTCAGAAGTTGAACAGGAAAGATGATGACCTAAAAAACAAACAAAACAACAGCAGTACCTATTCTAATACTTAATAGTGACTTAATCCTAATTATTCTAACCAAGAGTAATTAAATAAATAATTATATTTTAAATATTTATAGTTTAAACACCAATTCCGACCACTAAAGAGCATAAAATATTCATTTATAAGAGTGCTACCCTACTAACTATCTAAATATCATGCCGTAGCCTATCTAGTTCTTTAGCAACATTACCAAAAAAATTCCCACCATTCGATCGACTCATTATCTCTAATATCTGTTTCGCGTCGCGGCCAATTTAACCCCCTAGCTAATGCCCTAACCTCCGTACGCGACCGCCACTCATCAGTGAGTGGACATTCAAATAAGACACCCCGCTGTATCTACCCCACCACACTCACAAAGCGAATCATTAACCCTACCGATTCTACATAAAAATGATTTAAAATTACCGTAACCTGTTATTAATTCTACCGCCTGATACGATAAATTAACCCTCATTTCCCTAAAACGTGTAACGCTACCGATAAATTTCCTAGTCCACCTCCCATTTAAGGTATTATCCCACCTACTCTGCCAATCATTATCAAGTTATCCCTAAACGCTTTTTTAACTACACTAGCCGAATTAGCCCAAATCTAATAATCAAACTATCTCCCCTAGATACCGCCTCTTTCGCTAATTGATCCGCCCTCTCATTACCGATTGTACCTACATGAGCCCTAGTCCAAAAAAGTTTTATACCGCCCTCGCGCAACATATCCCAAGTATCTAATAACAAATCGGTCGGATTTTTTAAATTCCCTAACGCCTCTAATACAGATAAGCTATCTGTTATAATTCTCACGTCCCGCATTAATTCCCATTCGCGCCTACTATAAACTACTGCCTGATTTATTGCAACTAATTCTGCCTGAAAAATATTGCAATGATCCCCTAATTTAAACTGTTGATTATGTATTTCAATACCCCTATTATAAACAACAAAAGTCGCACCTGTACCACCCTCACTCTTCGACCCATCCGTAAAAATTTCTAAACCCTCTCGAAAAGTGCCTATAAATTTATCATAACTAATACTTTTTAATTCCGCGGGATGAATTCGCCCCCCTATATCTACTCATATATTATCTCATCCGGCAAACAGTCGAGCAACACCACATTAACAAAACAAAAAAAAATAAAATAAAAAAACAATTCTAGAATAAACTACAGGTGGACAATTCCCACTCCCTCATTTAGTTTTTGAGAAAAGTCTCAAATTCAGCAAGACTGTAAAAGCAACCTTTTAATAACACGTCCTTTAATTTATTCTTAAACGCATACGGAGAGCAAAAATTACGTAATTGAGGCGAAAGCAGGTTGTAGTAGTGGGACCCAGCAATATAGGGTGATTTGCTATAAAAGGAATGATCGGCCTTCCTATACAGGGTGTATCTGATATAGAGGTAAATATAATAATATGTAGCAGCTGTAATCATATACAGTCAAAAAGTCTTAATGCACAGGGGGTCTATCTGTAAGCATTAACGAGAAAAAAAATATTTTATAAATGCCGTGTGGGCTAGAGCCGCACCTGTGCCCAACCTAAATGCTGTCCCGAGTATACCCCACATACCACTATCATTCAGTCATTACCGCTGTTAGTTTTGTGTGGATCGCCGCTTGGAGTGCAAGCCACTTCGAACATTTTATTTAAATTCTTCCCGTCTCGAAAAAACGATCCTTTTCAGGATCATCATGATTTCATATAAAGAAAATCGAAGCTCGATGCATCGGGAATGTATAGATTCATTTTCGCGCGATATCGTAGTAAAAAGGCGTGTTTGCAAATTTTCTGTATCTACATTTATTTCTGTGTAATTCGATTCAATTCATTTTGCGTTATATGATTAAATAAATCCAAAAGAAATAACACAGATATTCATGTGGTACCGTTTATTATTAACAACTAACTCTCGATTCGACAAAGCAAAAGAAAAATATTTACGTTTTTTTGTAACTACTGAAGTCGCATATCCGGTGAAACTCGAACATCTGATCAGGATATTAAAAATAATACTTTGTAGACTTACGTAGAATGCTCTTAACAAAAAAGGAATGTTTATTTTATAAAAAGAAGAAATTTAAAATGTCTCAGTTTTGCTATTTTTACAAGGGCCTTTATTTATTCAGAATGACGTTAAATGAACTTACGGCATACCATTAAGAATAATACTAAATGAGTGCAATGTATTTTATACATAATACCACGTTTAGCGGGTGCTTAACATGACGTTTCCTTGCATCAGGCCCGGACTAAAGAATTTTTGGCTCTACTTTTTTTTATTCTTTAATGATGAAATCCGATTTCGGTGGGTTTGTGCTTTATATGTCGTGTGGTTAACACTCAAGCAAAATTTACTTTTTTATTTGATACACCCTGTATATCAATAGGCCACTGTTTCGCGTTCCGGTTTGGCAAATTTATCTCTATTATTATGAACATATACTAAAAGTTTGTATAAATAGATGAAAGTGACAGTAAGGATATTGTTATTTCTAAAGGTATCTCTACATGAAGTATTGTATGGTAGATGAAATATTAATCTAATAATACGCTTTTGTTGTATAAATATCCTATGAATTTTTGTAGCTTGACCCCATACCATAATGTTGAAAGAAATAATTAAATATATGTAGGCATAATATACATTGAGTAGGGAGGCCGTGTCAAGAGCGTCCCTAAGTGTACTGATAGCATAATATCCTTTCTGCCGTTTTTCACATATTCCATCTACTTGATTATTCCATGACAAACAGCAATCTAAAATAGTACCCAAAAACCTACAACAGGGCTCAGTTTTAAAGCTTATATTTTTTGAAGGTAAAGGACAAATTAGAAGGTAATCTATGTTTATTAAAGAGTTCAATAAAGACAGTTTTACTGTGATTAATCATAAGTCTATTGGTTGTACACCAAAGTTTTCCAAAGCAGAGTTTATCTTCTTTAGCAAACTGTCCTTATTATTACCATCAGATATGATGATACAGGTGTCGTCAGCATAGAGAAATACTTTACCTTGTAGAAGAATGGAGCTAGGCAAGTCGTTGATAAACATAAGAAAAATCAGTGGTCCCAATACACTACCTTGCGGGGTACCTATATCCATGATAAATTCGTTTGATTTTGCATTACCAATTTTAACAGTAATATTTCTATGTTCCAAGAAAGATACTACCCACTCATTCAGAAATCTACGTATACCCAAAGCCCAAAATAAGCAAGAAATCATGAAAAAGTAAAGAACACTACAAATAATCTTGGGCGAGTTCCAGTTTAGAATTGCTATGTAACAAATCGGAATATAAAATAACAGAAATTTACAAACAAACAATACTTTACCAGAAACGAAATTGAAAAACGATGGATTTTATCAAAGTACGCCGATGACTTTTATTATATTATTTATATACCCTCTCATAACTTTTCATTCTGAACAACGTTCCTTAATAACATTTTAACATACTGCGTTCGGAAAAAGTACTTTATTTGAAATAAAAAAATATTTTTGATTAGTCTACTACTAGATATATGTACTAGATTTTAAAAACTCGAAAGCAGTTTCAGACCAAGCAGGACTTATTTCCAAAATATTAAATTCCAATTCATTTTTTTTTTGTCTATCATACCAATCGTCAACTCCAATGCAAATTGTTTAAATCTGCATTAATTTTTTTCGTCCGCTGCAGCCCATTCTAATGCTTTCAGGGAGTCATATATTTTTTCCCAGCAGGAGAAACACTTTCCTCCCTCATTTCTAGGGAGGAAACTGTACTTTTCCTTTCCTAGGGCGGAAAGTAAGTGAAATTGACATGATGAAACTGTACAACTTATAATATATGACATTATTGATATAGATGACATTAGTACATTCATGAGCCCATTTATGAGATAATTGCTAAATTATTATGTATTAAATTGTCAATTAAACTATTATTAAACACTTTTAAAACGACACTAACTTGACAGTTCTCAAAAAATATTTGACAGATTAAGCCTACTATCTATCATGTCACTCACAGGTATGCCTTTATTACTTTTAGACATTTAGTTAAAATTGGACTGGCTGGGGAAAAGAATAGTATTCAAACCACGTGAGTACCATTTCTTCAACTTGCGGAGTTCTCACTGTAGATGGGTGCCCGTTATCAGTCGTCCGTTTTTTTTTAATTTCCCGTTTCACTAAGACGTTGGTGAAGACAGGCAAATATTGAATGATGCGGGATGATACGGTTCGGGTATCGTTCTTCATAAAGACGTCTAGCAGCACGCGAATTTCCATTGGCAAGACCGTAAACGAAATGCATATCACACATCTCAGCATTCGTGTAATTCATTTTAGAAAACAGAAACTGGCAATAAACTGAATGAATACTCTGACAAATATTGAAATGACAAATAAACAATTCCCTCTCAACACAATAGTTTTTGAAGAACCAACTGTGATATTATATCGTGTTAGTCATAGTTCATAATTTATTATTAAACATTCAATAACTTTAAAACCAAACTGTTTTGGACATATACTCATATGAACTTTTATGATCAAAATAACCTCAGGAATCAGCTCTTAAAGTTTGTCGCATATATTGAGAATCACCCTGTATATTAAATAAATCAAAACCACGTTTTGTCAAGTAAGCCTTTTATATTTGATATGTAATTAGGATAGTTGTCAGATTTTTACTTGACAGAAGTAAGAGAATACAGTTATGATTTGACCTTGAGTTTGTTGCATATATAAAATATAAATTAAAAAAATAAACCTATATTCATACAATGCACGATTCTGTATATTAAATTAACAGCTTTAAAGATCACACACCTCTGTTTATTATCACGAAGCCTTGTTTGTTCATAGTAATACTGGAATACTGGTACAGACGTAATAAATCAAATTTTTATCTCGGACGTGTCAACGCGATTTCAAAATTTCGGTGCCCAAATCTGGATTAATCTTACAGCCAGTATATCTGAGCGATATCGACAATGAAATCTCTACATTTTAAACATATAGGATAAGCCGTTTAATTTTCTTTTAATATCCCAGATATTTATATTGATATTTTGTACGATGTACGAATAATGTGTAATACAAAATTAATTATGTTAAGTATAGTCGTAAAATTGTCAAGGTAAATTCTTTCTGATAGTAAACTTCGACCATACAAAAAGTAAATTGGTCTTATTCCGCACGGGTATACACTCTGTGCCTGCCAATTAGGCATTGCGTAAGTACTAGGTAAAACATATAATAAGTATTCGCTTATTGTTTGTAATTGAACAAATTACATTGTTTGTGCTGTTAAGTGTGGCGAGTAACCTAATGCTATTAGGATAATAAGTTTTGTATACAGTGTGTTTATACTTTAATTGGAACCATATTATAGATATTTCTTTCTAGGCGTACACACTAAAAAAATTAGGTATTTTTCTTGGTAAAAATCACTTTTTTTTTTGATAATTTGCCCCACTGGATGGAGGTAAATGCACAGAAACTCAAGGAAAATGTCGAAATGATGTGCTATCATCATCAGCAGAAACACTGAAGTTGAACCAGTTCAATGTTTCTGCTGATGAACCAGTTGAAGTACTTCAGTGTTTCTGCTAATGAACCACTTCAGTGTTTCTGCTGATGAACCAGTTAAACCACTTCAGTGTTTCTGCTGATGAACCAGTTGAAGCAGTTCAAAACGTACCTCCAATTTAGTATAGTTTGTGGTAAGGGGTCTAGGAGAAGTTTGCAATATTTCCAGCGCCACAGTTTGGAGTATTTTTGTCATATAATAGCAAAATTTTCTGGTCTGTAGTAGCAAATACGTTAAACATATTCTACAAATACAGAAATTGTCGTGAAGATGGCGGTTCTACTATTTCACTGCACCAACTTTCCATACTCGATATAAGTTTTCTACAATCGAAACTCACTTGTTGGGTGACTTTGCTTGTTAGTCTATCAAACCAGCCAGCCATAGGTTAATGTGAGTCTTATGTATGTACGTAAATAGAAGGGTGGTATTACACTGTGACCTAATTCTGCCACCTATTCTTGCTGCTTTACAGCTGGCCTTCCAATCATATTCCTTTCAGAAAGTGTAGGATGTCAGAGGGCCCCAGTCTAGGTAAGTCTCCATCTTCGATTTCACATGCTCCCAGGTGCAACGCCCTCGAGTTGCACAGTGCTACACAGTTTCAGAGGAGGTGGATGGATGTTTCATCCTGTTCCCCACAAAATCTGCATTCAGGATATTTTTCCAATCCAAGCTTACTCAGGTGTCCTTTCAGTCTACAATGGCCTGAAAGTATTCCTGTTAATATGCGAACATTGTTCTTACTCAGGTTGATGCATTCTGTAAACCTCTTCTGGTTATAAGTTCCCAGAAGAATTTTACTTTGCCTCATTCCCTGGAGATTTTCCCAGTAACTGGATTTTCTCTGCTCCATTTCTATTTTTAGTTTCTTCAGTATTGTATTGCTACTTAACCCGCAAAAGGGTTCAGGCCCTACAAAAGGCATTTCAGCCCCTTTTTTTGCGAGGTTATCCGTTATTTCGTTTCCTTTCACTCCTGTGTGACCCGGAACCCACAGGAGGGTTACTTTATTTCTTTTGCCTAGCTCATTTAATTTCCCTAGGCATTCCCCGACCATCTTGGAACTGATTTCATATGAGCTCAGCGCCTTGATGGCTGCTTGACTAGCAGACATGATGATAATCTCCTGCTTCAAGATAGTTCCAATCCATATTGAACTGAACACATCTGCCAATAGCGTGTATTTCCGCCTTGACCATTCTTAGTGCGGTTCTTTTCGCCACGCCCTCTACTACAATGTGGAGGGGGGCAAGATCCAATACTACCTCAATAGCTGCTGTTGGGCAGGTTCTCATAGCCCCCGTTATGCATACACTATCTTTGCACTTTCGAGAGGTTAATTCTCGCGGTGGCCAGATTAGTTCTTTTACTCCAAGCTACTGATGCATAAGTGATGATCGGTCTCACTATCGCTGTATACATGCAAAGCAGTATTTTTGGGTTGCATCCCCAATTTTTCCCTGCAAAGTTTCTGCACACCATCAGAGCTCTTTTGGCCTTGTTGGTTACTTCAAGTTCATGTTTGTTCCATAGAAGTTTATTGTCTAGGATATTTAACTTCCGCTCTCCAGTCTACATTTTGCCCATCCAGTTTTATGGTTCTAAGATTGGATTTTCTTTTCCTGGTAAATGCTACTAGGGTTGTCTTAGTGGGGTTGACATTGAGTCCCATCGATTGACACCATCTTCTCGTGAAGTTCATACCTCTTTGAACTATGTCACAGAGGGTATTCTCAAATTTGCCTCTTGCGTATATGACAATATCATCAGCATACCCTTGACCAGGTATGTCTAGATCCGTCAGTCCGCATAAGAGTTCGTCTACTATTAGGCTCCACATAAGTGGGGATGTAACTCCCCCCTGTGGGCATCCTCTGGTCGTATTAACCGAGATGGTCTTATGTCCCACCTCCGCCTCCACCGACCTGGTAGACAGTAGTTGCAACATCCATCTAGAAGTCACGCCGTCTACCCCCCTATTAATTAATGCTTTTTCGACAGACTCGTATGGATAATGTGAGTCTTACCAGTGCATTGTATAACTAGTACACCAAGCGTGGTTTCAATCACCATATTTTCTCCAATCGCTCTTTAAGAATAGCAAGCAATATTGACTTACTCATCAGTTTGTGAGATTACTGATAACTTATTTATTTTATTTTTTACACATCAAGCAATAATAATATCACCAAATAAATACAGCGCGTGATGTAAATAATGTATTTAAGGAAGGACTAGTACCAACATGCTCTTTTTTTTCACTTCACACTTATCCACCATAGTAACAGCATCAAAATCCACATCAAGATTTCCTAACCGCGTCAATATCGACGTTGTAGTGACTGCGTTACATCAGATTCATTTTTTTTCTGGTTATTCAAATATTTAAACATGAATTAAGTTTGAAATTTTCAATACAAGAGCTTGAAGGTAAAAATATTTGTCTGTTTCTGTTCAATTGTTGTTTACGCAAATTAAACTAATTGGTTGCATAAGTTGTTGACGTTTTTAAAACCTGTGAAGGCAAGATTCATGTGGCTATGCGCTTTTTTAATATCTATTATTAAGTGGTTAATGATTTATTTTTAACATGACTAAATACGTTAGCGATTTCTTGCATATTATGCACGGTTTTTTTTACCGCATACATTAACTAAAATTATTATTTTTTCGTCCACAAAAAAAAAGGTTAATATACTAGATACGCTTCCGATAACAGAACTTATCTAGACTTGTACAAATATTGTCTCAAAGATGCTGACTAACTGTAACATATATTTACCCTTAGTCAACTCGTAAATCCGTCAGAAAATTTGCAATCGACTGAGACTACACTTGCTCTGATAAGATTCTTTAGCGACCCAAGTGGATTACGCGTGAGTAGAAGTTGGCGCCAAGTTTAACTCAAATATTTGATTGGTAAAACGACTGCCGGAATTCTTTCGATATAGGAAAGAGATTTGACAAGTTCTGCTGTTGGAAAATAACATATCTTCGTTGTTTGATTAAACCAAGAAGATAGAATTAAAGGGAGCTATATAGAAAATCTATAATCTAAACATTGCAATTAATGTCTTAATGATTTGCCATAAAACCGGAAGAATATACTTGTAATCAGTTAATTTACAGGCTGTAATAATGCGGTTAGTATCGAAATAGGACCGTATTTAGCCTACAATACATAAAAAAAAATCAAAAATCTTTGAATTACTTTTTGAAACATTCTAACAATAAATACTTAAAGTAGATTTAAAAATTTTCCTCAAATTTATGTTTTACTCTCATGCCGGTCCTGTAAATGCCATTTAAGTATCTAAAAATACTGTACAAATAATATTTTAAATATATTCCGAGAGAAAATAAGTTATTACATTTCAGATTTTCCTTAAATTGTTGTTTCATTCAAAATCCGATCCTGCATAATCGCGAGGGAGTTCCCAAATATAAATTTAATGCTCAAAAATAACACATAAATAATATAATAATATTTTCGTTGCATTAAATTTTCCAGCCACCATTTTCCAAACGAAAAACGAACACTATGTCAAGAAACATTACATTTCGGTAAAACGAAAAAAAAAAAATTTAAATCGCTATTTCTAGCTCCTCGATCCGGACCTGTAAGTTTACCCCCACCTAGCATCTCGTATTGATCACTGCGGGGGAGGTTTCTAGAATCGTTAAGGAGATTGATTGTTTATAAATTTATATTACAAAACCTTTATTAAATTACTTTTTGAAACATTATAACAATAAATATTTAAAGTAGATTTGAAAATTTTCCTCAAATTTATGTTTTACCCTCATGCCGGTCCTGTAGATGCGATTTAAATATTTAAAAATACTTTTTGAAACATTATAACAATAAATACTTAAACTAGATTTAAAAATTTTCCTCAAATTTATGTTCTACCCTCATGCCGGTCCTGTAAATCCGACTTAAATATCTAAAAATACTGTGCAAATAATATTTTAATTATATTCCAAGAGAAAATATGTTAATTATATTTCAAATTTCGTCTAAAACGTTGTTCATTCTAAATCCGACCCTGGGTAATCGCGGGAGAGTTCCCAAATATGAATTTAATGCTCAAAAATAACACATAAATAATATAATAATTTTTTCGTCACATTACAAGTTGAAATATATGTAGTATCTAAATATGATTGAAAATTGATTCTGTCATAAGTTCGGCTCTGCACAATCATGATATATTTCCAAAAATTAATTTAAAAATCTGGCAATGCCATTATACTATAACTTTAAATATAGTAAATATGAAATTGAATGATTTTTAATTTCATTATTGGTGCGTGCTAAATCCGGGCCTGCACCAACACCCGAACCTACAAAAAAAAATAACGTACTCAAATAAGTATATTATACATACGAAATTTCATAACATTGTCAGTATATGTAATAGAAAATTTACGTTAATATGCTATTTTGTTCTAAGTCCAGCTCTGGATAATCACGCTATAATTCTAAAAAATAATTTAAAAATCTAGCAATATCACATACTACAGTTTAAAATTCAGTAAGTAAATATGATATGAAATTTTTAATTTAATCATTGATATGTCCTAAATTCGGTCCTGCACCGACACCCGAATCTTCAAAGAAAAAATAACGTACCCAAAATTGTGTTATATATATGAAATTTTATAACATTCTCATAATATAATAATAAAAAAAATACTTTAATATACTATTCTGTCCTAAGTCCGGCTCTGCACAATCACGAAATATTTTTCCAAAAATTTATTTAAAAATCTGACAATACCGTTATACTATAACTTTAAATATAGTAAATATGAAATTGAATGATTTTTAATTTCATTATTGGTGCGTCCTAAATCCGGTCCTGCACCAACACCCGAACCTACAAAAAAAAATAACGTACTCAAATAAGTATGTTATACATACGAAATTTCATAACATTGTCAGTATATGTAATAGAAAATTTACGTTAATATGCTATTTTGTTCTAAGTCCAGCTCTGTATAATCACGCTATAATTCTAAAAAATAATTTAAAAATCTAGCAATATCACATACTACAGTTTAAAATTCAGTAAGTAAATATGATATGAAATTTTTACTTTAATCATTGGTACGTCCTAAATTCGGTCCTGCACCGACACCCGAATCTTCAAAGAAAAAATAACGTACCCAAAATATATATACGAAATTTTATAACATTATCATAATATAATAATAAAAAAAAAATACTCTAATATACTATTCTAGAGTCCTAAGTCCGGCTCTGCACAATCACGAAATATTTTTCCAAAAATTTATTTAAAATTCCAGCAATACCGTTATATGTACTATAACTTTAAATATGGTAATATATGAAATTGAATAATTTTTAATTTCATTATTGGTACGTCCTAAATCCGGTCCTGCACCAACACTCAAATCTATAAAAAAAAAATAACGTACTTAAAATATGTTATACATACGAAATTTCATAACATTGTCAATATAATAGAAAATTTACTTTAATATATCTACTATTTTGTCCTAAGTCCGACTCTGCGTAATTACGTCATACTCACAAAAATTGATTAAAAAAATCTAGCAATATCGTTACACTACAACGTTATAGTAAATATGATTGAAAATTTTAATTTACTTTGCTGGTACGTTCTGAATCCGGCCCTGCACTATCACCCAAATCTATAAAAATAATTTCGTATCCAAATTTGTTATATATAATATAAGAAAATTCATAACATAGTTAATATAACAGAAAAAATATTTATTTATTAATATTTTGTCCTAAATCCGGCTCTGCGAAATCATTTTATAGTTTCAAACATTTATTTAAAAATCTAGCTACACTGTAGTATATAAACCATAATTTATAACATTTAAAATATAAAAATGTACTTCCAATATTTCAATTATTTTGCTCTAAATCCGGCCCTGCTTGTTTACAAACGATTTATACACCAAAAAAAAAAAAGAATTATACAAGCAATGTTTCGGAAAATCGTGCTAAATCCAGATTTGCATAATGACAAAAAAAAAATACAACTGCAGATACGAAATTTTAATATTTTGACTTAATAAATCGCAGTTATATTCTAAATCCGGTTCTGCATACATCACCGCATAAATTCTCCATTAACATAATTTAACCACTCCTTCCCAAACTAAAAAAAACGAATATCCATCCCATGAAACAACAACAATACATTTAGGCAAAAATATCGTCCCAACACGATAAACAAAATCAAATCGCTATTTCTGGCTCCTCGATACGGACCTGTACGTTCACCCCCACCCAGCATCTCGTATTGATCACTGCGGGGGCGGTTTCTAGAATCGTTGAGAAGATCGATTGTCTGTCGAGACTCCCCAGAACACAGCGGATGATAATCCCTGTAATGGACCTTACCGCGTTTATATTGCTGTTTCGGGAAATTAGAGAGACAATATAAGGGCATTAGAATGACTTTGGGGTGTATTAAGGTGGCGTGGGAGTGGAACAGGTGGTGGAAAGAGATAACGTTAAACCGAGAGATAAGTATCTAACGGGAACTGTTTGTATATGGAGAAATCATAAAAAGAGTTTTTTTTCGTTTTGTGAAGTTGTAGACATTGAGTTTTTTTTTTGTTCCGTTTTTGACAGATGTCAAATATGTCAAAATTTATTGTAAAAATCTTTTATAATACTCAGTTATTAAGCATTGTTTAAATTGTTCAATACAAAATTTATTCCTATAGTGTAGTTTCGTCAAGTTAGATTAAGTTTTAAAAGTACCTTTCTCCAAGTACCATGTGATTCAAAATGATTGTCGTAAGAAAAAAACTGTTTTCCGGAAAAATTTATCTATACTTATTACCAATTTAATGAGCGAAGTTAGCTACATACAAATTTCACACATTAAATGAATTTTCTTGACATTTAGCGACATTGGGGTGCGTGTTGTAGTATCTTTCGATTATTTATCTTATATTTTTTTTCAAATCGTTAATATTTACATTTAATATCACCAACAATAGTATTTCTGAATACTGTAAGAAAATAAGGAAATTTATCTGTGGTAATAGCTCAACAAACAGGTAAAAAATCAATATTAACATTAAGTGAAATAGTTTATTACATTTTATAATTTTATAGGCTTATCACACATTTCAGCGCAATGAGCTGACAAAAGAAAGTTACATTTTCATCCCTATAAAGTTTCTACGGTACAGGAATTATTACCATTAGATCACGATAGGCGATTGGAATATTGTCATTGGTTTAATAACAATTTAAGGGACGATGACTTGCTAAACAAATCATTTTTCTCTGATGATGCCTGTTTTTATCTAACAGACTATATCAATTTACAAAACTATTGTATCTGGTGTGCAGAAAATCCACACGAATTTCGAGAAACGCAATTGCATCCCATAAAAGTTGGAGTTTGGTTAGCTATGTCCAGGCAACGAATAATAGGGCCAATTTTCTTCGAGGAAACTGTAACAGCCCAACGTTACCAACAGATGTTGGAATTGTTTATTGCAGAGTTACAAAAAATGAGCTTGAAGCAGGTTATTTTCAGCAAGATAATGCCCAGCACATACTGCTTGACAAACCTGCCAATTCTTCAACAGTTTTTGCTGACAGGTTCGTTAGAGCACAAAGATGGCCACCAAGATCGCCTGATCTAACCCCATTAGATTACTTCATGTTCGGCTATCTAAAAAATAGGATCTATATAAACCGCATGCATACCATAGAAGAACTGAGAGATGCAGTTTTGTCACTTAATAATTATACTAATTGTATGTTATAATTTAAAGTAATAAATAAATTTAGTTAAACACCAGTTAGTACTGAATTGTAAAATCATAATTTAATAAAGTTAAATTAATTACATTTCATTTTTACAAGCAGAAACACCAATCCATAGTCGTTTTATATAATGCGAGTTCAAATATAGGTTACGTTTCCTTATTTATGACAGATCCGTTTACTTTCTTATGTTCCAACACTGACTTAGTTCAAACCTTCATTACAAACACGCGGCATATACCTACACCCTGTTACTATCTATAGGAGCGGAATTGACAATCATTTTAAATCTCTGTGTACATACCTACATAAATAAGAATTCTTTTTTCCGTAGCAGTCACAATACAAACTCCGTTAAAAGATGGGTGATATGCAAATCAATTCCGGTTTATTTCTTTTCAACATTACTTACTCCAAAGAAAAACATCTAAAATATTGACTATTAGGTATCTAAATCTTCTACTGAAAGAGATGTAACACTAAGTTGACCTTTTTGTATAAATAGGTACATGCGTTTTAACCCAAGTAAATGCAATTCATTTTTAACAATAAAAAATAATATGAGACGGCTTCTATGACTAGAGTTTTAATTTATTTTGCATAGGACTAATTCGAAAAGTGTAATAAAATAAAAAACGACACATTTGGACAAATTTTTTGTTCAGTATACTTAGATTACATATGGGATATACAGGGTGATTGAAATTAAGTGCGCACCATTGCTATCTCTGTTATTATTGATCCTAGAAAGTAGGTTAAATTAGCAAAGTATTAGGGTTTTTTAATGCTGATTAATATGCAATGCACGAAAAAACAATTGAATGACGCATTTCCAAGAAATGTTGACATTTATATCTTATTTAAATTGAACACCCTGTATATTGTTTAAAAAAATGAAAGATATTTTAATTTATGATGCAAAAGTATCAATATAATATTGTCTTAAAACGAATAATAAAGAAGTTATAATGGATTTTATTTTGTAAAATGTAGAGCGGTATAAAGAATCAACTTTTAACAAAACAGATACATGTCTTTGTGGTTGATGTTTATTTTAACATATTACATCTTAAAATAATGTCGTTGAAATTAAATTGAAAAGGAAAAAGTACATAATTTATAAATACTGTTCAAAGGTATCACTTCTTCATTTTCAATACATTTTCGTGCCCGCTTGAGTAGTACACTCTGGGTAGCTCTTAAGATTGTCCTTCCATCCAATTGGCGGAAAACCTCCCTAACCTTATTTTGCAATTCGTTCACGTTGTTGTACCGGGTTCTGTATATCTGATTTTTTAAGTATCCCCAAAGAAATAAGTCTAAAGGTGAAAGGTCAGGAGAGCGTGCTGGCCATCAAATTGGCCCATTTGTACCAATCCACTTATCGGCAAAGATGATATCCAGATAGTTGTGAACTATGGGGCACCATCTTGCTGAAAGTACAAATTTTGGCGCATCAGCTAATTGACGTTATCAAGGAAATCCTCTAGAACGGTACGAATAAATTCCAGATATCTCTCTCCTGTCAATGTACTATTGTAGAACAATGAATCAACGACTTTCGAATCAATTAATCCGCACCAGACATTAAAACTAAACTTGTGCAGCATGTGGATGCATTATTAATAAATTTTCTTGCGACCAGTAGTGTTCATTTTTCTCATTAAACATTTCTCTATTGGAGAAATTTGTTTCGTCACTCCATAAAATACATTGTGCTCCATTCAAATTTTCATCACGAAAATTAATAAACCATTCACAGAAAGCCAACCTTCTGTTCGAATCTCCTGGTTGTCATGTTTGTGAGGTTCGGTACTTAAATGGGATATACTTATGCTTTTTTTAAAAATCTCTGAACTGACGCGTAATTTAAACCCAATTCCTTAGTAGCATCTCTAATCGAAAATTCGCGATGGGCTTCAAAATATGCTAACACTATAATTTCTACCTCCTCGATGATAATGATATTTTTCTTTGTTCTTTTCTTCTTAAATAAGCAATCGTGTTAACTAAATTGTCTGTAAAGTTTTCCAAAGTAACATCGATCTGGGTGCTGTGGTAAAGGATATTGTTCTGCATAATATTCGATAGTCCTTATTGATTTTTTGCCGCATCCATTCCAGCATATCGCATTTCTCCAAATGAGAAAATACCATGGTGAGATATGATCTAATACTCAGAACTAAATATAACGAAAGCTGTTTAAGCTATTAATGATAATAATATAAAAATAATAATTAGAAGTAAAAGAACACAATACAAAAAATGAAATAACCAACTTTTTTTTAATAATTAAACGTGTAAAAAGATTTAAGCTCAGTGCTTTTTTGACAGTTTCAAACAACATACTATTTGTTTTGACTTAAAGTGAAAGAAGCCTACTATAAATTTTACATATCTTTGGCAGCAATTAAAAACTACCATAACTTCTTTATTATTCGCTTTAAGACAATATTGTATTAGAACTTTTGCATCACAAATTAAAATATCTTCCATTTTCCCACAATATACAGAGTGCTCAATTTAAAAAAAAATATATAAATTTTTGTTTTTTCGTATATTGCATATTAATAATCAGCGTTAAAAACACTAATACTTTGCTAATTTAACCTACTTTCTAGAATCAATAATAACAGAGATAGCAATGGTGGGCACTTAATTTGATTCAACCTGTATAGTAACCTTAATCAGGTTAAAATTGTCAGTTAATTTATTTGTAAATGGGAAGAACTATTTAATGCATGATGATATTTTTCTTTAATAACCTATAAGCAAATTTCGTTACTTATTTGGCAGTCTGCATAAACTATAATAAGGCAATTTATTTCATTTTAAATTGTTAAGATATCTCGTGTCAACGCTTATAGTGGTATGCGTATAACCTCAAACATATATTATTAATACATCCAATGCGGTGGACAATTTTGTAATGCTTATGTGAGATACGAAAGATACTAAATGTTTAGGTATGCTATTGCTGTTAATACATAGTTAAAATTGACGATAAAACATCTGTAGGAGATAACAGAAGGAATTAATATGACACTGACAATTTGCCATGTCAACTTTGTGACGACTACGGAAATATTTGATTTTAATTTCGTTATGTAGGTGTTTAAGTGCAAGGCAACTCACAGCAGTGTTTAACGCATACATATGTATCGTATAAGCACTGGAGAACGCTGTTAATTTCTTAGAGAGTATTCATTAGAAACTATGTGTAAAAAAATTGAATCGCTCTAAACTACATTGTCATATCTAGATCATAGATCCGGTTATGCCGAATACATACACCAGACAAGTTCAATCACCTTGCATAATATGTTATACCGATCTATAAATTGGAATCTTTAAAAGTGTAATTTAACAACAAGGAAAATGTAGACAGAGATTCAAAATGATTGTCAATTCCGCTCCTATAGATAGTAACAGGGTGTAGGTATATGCCGCGTGTTTGTAATGAAGGTTTGAACTAAGTCAGTGTTGGAACATAAGAAAGTAACGATCTGTCATAAATAAGGAAAACGTAACCTATATTTGAACTCGCATTATATAAACGACTATGGATTGGTGTTTCTGCTTGTAAAAATGGAATGTAATTAATTTAACTTTACTAAATTATGATTTTACAATTCAGAAATAACTGGTGTTTAACTAAATTTATTTATTACTTTTGAATTATAACATACAATTAGTATAATTATTAAGTGACAAAACTGCATCTCTCAGTTCTTCTATGGTATGCATGCGGTTTATATAGATCCTATTTTTTAGATAGCCGAACATGAAGTAATCTAATGGGGTTAGATCAGGCGATCTTGGTGGCCATCTTTGTGCTCTAACGAACCTGTCGTCAGCAAAAAACTGTTGAAGATATTAGCAGGTTTGTCGAGCAGTATGTGCTGGAGCATTATCGTGCTGAAAATAACCTGCTTCAAGCTCATTTTCTTGTAACTCTGCAATAAACAATTCCAACATCTGTTGGTAACGTTGGGCTGTTACAGTTTCCTCGAAGAGAATTGGCCCTATTATTCGTTGCCTGGATATAGTTAACCATACTCCAACTTTTACGGGATGCAATTGCGTTTCTCGAAATTCGTGTGGATTTTCTGCAGACCAGATACAATAGTTTTTACCGTAAATTGACATAGTCTGTTAGATAAAACCAGGCTTCATCCGAGAAAAATGATTTGTTTAGCAAGTCATCGTCCCTTAAATTGTTATTAAACCAATGACAATATTCCAATCGCCTATCGTGATCTAATGGTAATAATTCCTGTACCGTAGAAACTTATAGGGATGAAAATGTAACTTTCTTTTGATAGTTCATTGCGCTGAAGTGTAGTATAAGTCTATAAATTATAAAATGTAATAAACTATTCACTGTAGTTAATATTGATTTTTTACCTGTTTGTTGAGCTATTACCACAGATAAATTCCCTTATTTTCTTACAGTATTCAGAAATACTATTGTTGGTGGTATTAGATGTAAATATAAACGATTTGAAAAAAAATTATAAGATAAATAATCGAAAGATACTGCAACACGCACGCCAATGTCGCTAAATGTCGAGAAAATTCATTTAATGTATGAAATTTGTATGTAGCTAGCTTCGCTCATTAAATTGGTAATAAGTATAGATAAATTTTTCCGGAAAACAGTTTTTTTCTTACGACAATCATATTGAATCACATGGTATGCTATAGCGATCTATAAAATGGAACTTTTAAAAATGTAATTTAACAACAAGAACATTTTGTATATACGCGTTATCGAAACAGATTTAGAATGAGCATATTCTGAGCTTGGATAAATGTGTCCAAGGACGAAAAACATTAACGCAAGCCCTGCGGTATATTGTTAGCTCCCAAAACCGATTGATCGAGAAGGTATCTTGAAGTCCCAAGCCAGCAGTTCTGGACGAATAACAAATAGCGAATATAACTCTAACCTGACATCCTTCTATACATTTTCGCAAATTAGCATTGCATAGATGGACAAATTGTTTTGTATATTTATGTAAATATCAGTTTACAGGAAACAGATAATCAATTTCTCTAATGTATTTGTAGAGGTGCTTGCGCGAAAGATGACACTGTCCGCCTGACTTTATGAATAAGATGTGGTCAAAAATTTCATTTAAAATGTATATAAGCGCTCGAGATGAGTTAAGTGATGTGTTGATAAATGGTCTTAATTTATTTATTTTTTTCAAGTTATTTAATCATCTTTTCCTGTTGTGTTCCACATGAACAATTTTTGTTTGCATATCGCGTAATATTGCTTGCTCTAAATTATATCATCAACCATTACAAATATGTTACAATGTTAAAATTTTGTTTAACCTATAACTGATTGATGTAACAGTTAACAGTAATCATTGTAAATAGATGTGTTTACTGGAGATTTTAACACCTATAATAACGACCTACTAATAATATTAGTTCAAAGTCTTGGTACGAGGAAATGTTAATAGCATGAAAGTTTTAACATTTGATCGCGTAAACAAATCGTTATTATTCAATACGTGTCGGTAAAATTATGTATATGTAAGTTTATATTCTCACTACTGTTATTACTTAAAATATTTTGACAGACAAACATCTGGTTTACTTGTCAAAATTTCTATCTTTTATTGCTTAAACGTGTTTTTTTTTTAGAAAAAACTACTTTTCTGAAGAAATGTTTCTTATCTAAAGAAAAACGAGTTTATAGAATTAAGTTAATTTTTTTTGCAAATTCTTTTACTCTTTTTTACATTTGGTGTTTGTTTTTTCATTTTTCTCCGAAATTTGTATCCTCATTATTTCTTTAATTTTTTTTTAACTTCAATTTTTTTTCTTACCTTTCTTTGCATTTGTTTATTGTTTTATTTTTTTCGCACTTTCCACTTTTTCTTTTTTAATATTTTTTGCAACTTTTATTAACAGTTTCTAATTATTTTTTTACCTCTTTCTTATGTGTATATATTTTTTTAAATTTTCAACAATTTTATCATTTTTCTTTTTTTCCCCCCCCCCCCCCTTTACATTTATTAATTTTTTTTTTCTAAAATTTAGATTTTTTCCAAAGCTTCTGCATACCTCTTTTTAACACTTTTTTAGTTTTCTTCGATTTTTTAACTTGGATAGTTTTTACTTTTTTGTAATTTAATTTTTTAATTAACATCTTTTCATTTTTTATTGCTTTTTAACTTTTTTACGACTGTAGTAAGAGTTTGTTTTTTTTCATATTTTTACCTATTTCATGTGTATATTTTTTAATTTTTTCAACAATTTAATAATTTTTAACATTCCTTAACATTTTTTTTTCCTTTTAAATTTTCGTCTATGAATTGATGTATGTATATATAATAATGTATATATTGAGTAGCACAAAAACTGCTATTCTAGATATCAATCCTTTAATTGTTTTATTTTAACATACTACATGTTTAGCCTAGGCCATCCTCAGGTATGTTTTGTAATCTTTTGAAAAAGGTAACGAAAATTGTCTGATTTTTGCATTTAGAAAAAGTTTTTTTTCTATTTTTTTACTTTTTTGCATTTATTTACTTTTTGTTGTTTTTTACCTTTTTTTCGCCCGCTGTTTACATCTATTACTTTTTTTCCTATAATTTTGATTTTTTTCCAAAGTTTGTACATACCTCT
Organism: Protaetia brevitarsis; assembly: GCA_004143645.1. Classification (NCBI taxonomy): domain Eukaryota; kingdom Metazoa; phylum Arthropoda; class Insecta; order Coleoptera; family Scarabaeidae; genus Protaetia; species Protaetia brevitarsis. Next base: position 771,628 of record RXPK01000072.1, read on the forward strand.
TTTTAACATTTTTTAATTTTTTCTATTTTTTTAACTTTAATAGTTTAACTTTTTTTTCCTTTTCTGCATTTTAGTTTTTTTTTAATTAACATATTTTCCATTTTTATTGCTTTTTAACTTTTTACAACTGTAGTGAGTTTCTGTTTTTTTTAATTTAATTTTTTTTATCTATTTCCTAGGTATTTTTAAAATTTTTCAACAATTTTAATATTTTTAACATTCCTTAAATTTTTTTCAATTTTTTGTTTTTTTTTACTTTTTTCATCCCCTGTTTACATTTATTAATTTTTTCCCTAAAATTTTGGTTTTTATTCCAAAGTTTCTACATACCTCTTTTTACCATTTTTTATATTTGTTAACTTTAATAGTTTAACTTTTTGCCTTTTTTGCATTTGTTTAGTTTTTTTAATTAACATCTCTTCGATTTTTTTTCTTTTAAAAACTTTTTATTGCTTTTTAACTTTTTTACAACTTTATTAAAAGTTTGTTTTTTTAATTTTTTTTTACCTATTACCTATGTTTGTATTTTTGAAATTTTTCAACAATTTTAAAAAATTTTTAACATTCCTTAACATTTTTTCAATTTTTTTACTTTTCTTGCATTTATTTATTATTTTTTTACTATTTCCACATTTATTCACTTTTTTCTAGATTTTTTCCCTCAAATTTTTAAATAATTTTTTTCCAAATTTTGCTCTCCTCTTTAACATTTTTTTTTTTAGTTTTGCTATATTTTTTTAACTTTAGTAGTTTTTAACATTTTCAATATTTTATGATTTGTGTATCCTTTTTAATTTCGCTAACATTTTTCTCATTTTGTTTACTTTTCTGTTTCTTTCTTACATTTTTAACAGTTTCTTCTTGTATTTTTTCATTTTTAATTTAAAACTCTCATTTTTATTAATTTTCTATCCTTCTTAAGGTTTTGATTCTTTTCTTCCTTTTTTAACGTTTTTTTTTAATTTTATTTCAAACATTTTACCCTTTTTAGAGAGATATTTAATCTTTTAAAAATTCTTTCAAAATTTCTAAATTATAACTGAAAAACGCAAACGCTTTTGCATTTGGCTACCTTCTATTTGGGGCATTTTAGCTTATATATTCTTGTAGCAAGTACACAATATTTTTCAGCATATTCCTAGCATACAAATCACGTTAATCAATGATCACCTCTTTTGTAAAGTTCATTCTTAAAAACAGCCACTTACCTTCAAATAAAAACTAGCAAAATGACAGACATTATTGTAGTATTGTAAATTTCGTATTTGTCTGACTGATTATTATGCTATTCTGTGGTACTGGCGTTATAATACTTTCCCACAGTATTAGCCCACGCTGTATAAATTTACAATTAAATATTTCTTATCTTTAGTGATAAATTTAAAGGTATTACTTTAAGCCGATATAAAAGAATTTTATGGATGATATAATGCATAATGTGTATTACATCGAGATATTTCAAGATTTGCAAAAACGTAAAAGAAATCGTTTAGAGATTACGATTATGATGCAATTTCGCGTATTGTTTAGTGATTACCGTTAATCGAGTCCCATTAAAAATAGCTCTACAATCAGTAGGTACAGACCTACACTAAAGCACATTCTATCATAAATAACACGGATTTTCGAAAATAGCTACCAGAATCACGAGACCAAACTCGTCGGTTTACGCACAAATAATCGTGATTCCCAGAGCACGCCACATGTGACCGGTACGTACAAGCGAACATCACGTGGTGATTTGATCCTTGAACAAGGTTTTTTATATTATTCGAAGTTTCTATTAGAACTAAACCTGTGGGTGGAAGATTGTAATAGTATCCTAAAGTAAAAATAAATTATAATTCAGGGATTATTGTCAAACTATTTTCGACGAATAAATGTCCTAAAATACCGTACGCTCGTATCAGTACGCCAGTAGGTATTTTACTAAATAATCCTTGCGTAACTAATGCTATATCAATGATACCGAAATAAATGCTGCGAAACAGTTTATATACCGTAATATTACATACTTTTATCATTAATAATTTTCCAATGGTTAACCCGTTAAAATCTAAGTAATTTTCGAATGCTCCAATAACATTTCACCACAGAAATACAGTTCTGCTTTAAATAAATATTGTCAGTAGTGACAAAGCTTTCTTTTTTTTAGATGAACTGGCTGCACTAGTTCAAGTGGTGTATATTGAAGCATTCTTTTTAGTGCAAGTGATGTCATGTAAGTGGTTCTTTTTATCAGTACATCGACACTTACAAGGAAAACCCGTATGCTCTGTAGTTTGTGTTTTTTAACAATTTTTGGTTATATATATGAAAGTAAATATCAGCGATATAGTAACATTTAATTGATTTTAGTTAAATGAATTATATTGTCAGTAGTGACAAAGCTTTCTTCTTTTTAGATGAACTGGTTGCACTAGTTCAAGTTGTGTATACTGAAGCATTCTTTTTAGTGCAAGTGATGTCATGTAAGTGGTTCTTTTTATCAGTACATCGGCACTTACAAGAAAAGCCCGTATGCCATGGAGTTTTGGTTTTTAACCATTTTTTTCTCGTTATATATATATGAAAGTAAATATCAGCGATTAGTAACATTTAATTGATTCTAGTTAAATGAATTGGGTGACCGTTAATTCATGCATTATTTTTAAGATTTATGTAATTTTTCACCATGTATTTTAACTTTTTAAGTGAGCTTCTTTAAAAAAATGTTTTAAATCGACTATAAAATGCTGATAAGTAAGTGACTGCGGGGTAGTGGAGTAGAGTTGGTGAGGGTAGGTAGTTGTTTAAGGCAGTTGGTAGGAGTATTTAATGGGAGTGGTAGTTAATCGAGGTGGTAGTTGGTGGGGGTGGTAGTTAGTTGGAGTGATAGTTGTTGGGGGTGATAGTTTATGGGGGTGGTAGTTAGTGGGGTGGTAGTTAGTGGGGGTGGTAGATAATTGGGGTGGTAGTTGGTGAGGATGATAGTTGATGCGGGTGGTAGTTGATATGGATGGAATTATTATTTTTTTTTAATGATAAACCTATTTTTTAACAATGCTGGAATGGAAGACATTGTTTTTTGTACGCCATCATAAGCAGGGGTCCCAAAACTAGCTTCTCTGCATCGCTGGTTACAACACAGATTTGCTTTTCCAAAGATTGAAAAAACAATTATTGACCCCACATTCTAATTGTAAAATTTGGCTAAAAATGCAATTTTAGTTAAGAACACTAGAAAAAAATGCAATTTTGTTGAAAACGTACGTAAAAAAGCAATTTTAGTTAAAATTCTAGCCAAAAATAATAAATTTAATTTAAAAAATGCAGCTAAAAACGCAGTTTTAGTTAAAAACTAGTTAAAAATGCAATTTTAGGAAAAAAAATCTAGCTAAAAAATAAATTTTTGTTAAAAATGTAGATAAAAATGGAATTTTGGTTAAAAACGTGCGTAAAAAAGCAATTTTAGTTACAATTCTAGCCAAAAATAATAAATTTAATTTAAAAAATGCAGCTAAAAACGCAGTTTTAGTTAAAAACTAGTTAAAAAATGCAATTTTAGGAAAAAATCTAGCTAAAAAATCAATTTTTGTTAAAAATGTAGATAAAAATGGAATTTTGGTTAAAAACGTAAGTAAAAAAGCAATTTTAGTTAAAATTCTGGCCAAAAAATGTCAAATTAGTTAAAAAATACAGCTAAAAACGCATTTGTAGTTAAAAACTAGATAAAAAAAGTAATTTTAGAAAAAAAATTAGCTAAAAATGCAATTTTAGTTTGTTCAATTAGATGAAAAATAAAACTTTAGCTAAAAAAGATCGAAAAGACAATTATTGATCCAATATTTTAATTGTAAAATCTGGCTAAAAATGCAATTTTAGTTAAGAACACTAGCAAAAAATGGGATTTTAGTAAAAAGAATCTAGGCAAAAAAACAATTATAGATAAAATTCTAGCCAAAAATGACAATTTAGTTAAAAAATACAGCTAAGAAACGCATTTGTCGTTAAAACTAGTTAATAAAGGCAATTTTAGGAAAAAAATCTAGCCAAAAAATGAGGATTTTTGTAAAAAATCTAGCTAAAAGCTTATAAAAAAACTAGATGAAAAATAAAATTTTAGTCAAAAATCTAGCTGCAAATAGCAATTTTAGTTAAAGATCTTACTGAAAATCTACCTAAATATGACAATTTTAGTAAGAAATGAAGCTAAAAATGAAAAAAATAGTTAATCTGCCTAAAAATGCAATTTTAGTTAGTAGTATCAATAAAAAATAGCTAAGCCAGTTATATTAGTTGAATATGTAACTAAAAACGCATCTTTCAGTTAAAAATCTAGCTGAGATTGCGATTTTAGTAAAAAATGAATTGCTACCTACTAGACAATGAAAAAATGGTTTCAGAGTCAGGTACAGCTGTTATAACATCAATCCAATACCTCGGCCAATTCTTTGATATTACCCAACTTCTTAAGGAGACAATAATTGATTATATGTTGTATAAAATGTCTAGAAATCGAATCTCGTGCTATTACAAAAATACAAGCGTTTACGAGGGATTATAGAATATTGTTAACGATATGTGCATATATATATATACCTGAATCAAATTTATCTAAGTAATAAATTGATAATTGATAGAAATTTTAATGAAATAATTAGTTTACTAAAAAAAAAAAAATACTAAATGATTCTCTGATCTCATTAAATTCTTTAAGGAAAACAAGCATTGAGAACTTTTTATTACCTTTTTTATATTCCGGCCTGAGGATGTGCATGTGATGTACGAAATCGGTCGCATTTGATTATCATTAAAGAATCTATGAGAAGAATAAACCATTCTATTTCCCACTTAATAAACAATGTTAATTGTTTAGCATATTGCATAATTAATTCAAGTTACTACCCTAATAGCCAAATTTAAATTTCCCGCAATTATTCTTAGTACCTCAACGTTGAAAGATAAAATTACCCACCATTTTGTATTACATTAACTAGTTATTTTAAAGCCTTTACGTTGAATTCACTAAAAATAGTGGCGGGAAATTAATAAATTTGCTATTAGGATAGCTATGCTTAATAAGTTGCAACAGAATTGAATTGGATTGTAGCATGAATTGTTTGTATATATAAATATGAAAATCAAAAGATATTTTATCCTTGGAACATCATAAATATAAAACAACAGCCGCACGTCTATAAACTATGTATGCTGCTGTATGCGGAACCTCCTGCTAAGCATAAAACCCCGTACAATACGACCTCAATTTTAAATCCAAGCCGTCCGCGATCCCGTCAAATATCTCACGGACCGAACACCGGGTATTATGACAGTTCTGAGCGGTCGTATCTCACCTCTCCGAAGGCCCTTTATCTTTAATATACAATACATATATACATTATACTTATACACCTCGCGTAGGTTATGCAAGCGATTTTAGACGCTCTACATACTAAAATTAGCGGCGGCACGTGAATTTTTTTTTTTCGCGCCAGTCCAGGCGCTGCCATGGGCTCGCTTCGGCAGCTCGTGACACCATGTGACGAACGAGGTATTTCTAGAGTCGGCGAAATTCGTGGATTTCCGCGCGCAAGTTGTCGGTGTCCGTACTTGTGTCGCTCTTTCTAATAACGAGGGAGGAATAATGAATTAGTGATGGGTTGAATCATAGACAACAGATGCTATAGATGGGCAACTAATGTTATATTTAACATGAAAACAAATCAGCGCCACTGCAGGTGTAGGTTGGAAACATGCAACAAAAGCGTTTTTTTTTTTTTTTAAATTGAAAATATTATAATAGGATTGTATACATATTTGTAGCACTTGTCAAATTATCTGCAAATTTGTAAGAATATCATAGATGATGACAGATTTACAGATAATTGAACATTATGCTACAAATATGTGTATAATAATAGAGTTCCATTCATTAACTTTTCATGAAAGAATAATGACTAGTATGATGGTTTATAACAATAACCGTTCCTTTATCACAGGCTCAAAATTATCTTCTTATACTAGTCATGGATTAAAATTTCCAAAAATAAAAGTAAACATACAAGGGGAAAGCTTTTTAGGACATTTATGAAATTTCAATATAATCAATCATTTGTTACCTCAATATTTTATTAAAAAATATTTAAGTAGAAGTATATCTAATACAATAATATATGTATGTATAATATGTATATAATAATATCTAACACAATTTGCACTAAAATACATGGAAACATACATAATAGGTAAACTACATGCCTCTCATCGAACAAATTGTAACAGTATCTATCTACCCTATGCTTACTTCCATTTTATCATTTAATTAAGACACCCTAATAGAGATATTAAATTTGTAATACCTTCCTGCGATGGACCAACTTGAGATGTTGGAATTTTTTGCTGCAATTCCAATTATTTCTGTTGTGTATTTCATTATAGAATTTTCTACAGTGGGACTTTCATTAAAACCTATAAGAAAAATTTTCATTTAATCCATAACGAACTTTAACTTACAGTTTTGATTGATTATTGGAATGCTTTTTGCTTTAAGTCCTGTTAGGTCTGTTCTGTGTAAACGGTCAACACGCGAAAAACTACTAAAGTGGATATTGCACACTCTATAGTTCTGGTTGACTTTGAGTGGATTCACGCTGTAAAGACTTTCATTCTCGATTCTCTTAATCCAACAATTATAAAGCTGTAACAGCAGATTACAGTTTATCATTATGTTAATGTATCTAACGCTTTACCTCTTCATCAAGATAAGGGAATCGATGCATTTTATAATCTTTAAATTATAGAATTCTGACAAATGGGTACACAACACTTTAATACCATTATTGTCACTATTATATACACTTATAAGTTTTGAGTTGAATTGTGTACAAAAAGAAAAAACAATTAAAAAAAAAACTGAAAGAAAAAAAAACGAATAAACAAACAAACTATAATAATACAGCGAAACAAAAATAATAAACACAATAAAATATAACCTCTACGTAAATAACTACCAAAAATAAAATACTAAAGATGGTGGCCACAAGTTTGAAATTAGGTACATGACAAGTGGCGCCAATTCAGGTGTAGTTTGGAACTACACTTATATTTTCACCTTGAAGACAATAGTGAACTCCCCGTGGGTTGAATCGAGTAAAAGTTTTGGAACAAGCGAGTGCTTATAGACTGTGTATCAGTCAAATGAAATAAATAAATGTGTGCGTGTTCGAAAAAACGCTCGGACACGTTGAATGGTATTTTTAGTTGTGCATTTCTTTTCTTTCAACCGAAACCTTTTATACACGGTGTATCATGTAACAGCAGTCAATACCAACTTTTTTTATTTTTAATGTTACACCCTGTCTATTATTCAATTCTTGGATTCTACAGAAAATTCTAGACATATTTCATGTGCAATTTCCTATACCTATCTTCAACTGTTTTTCAGTTTTTTTTTTTTGCAAAAAATAACATTAAAGAAAGAAAATTATTTTATTACAGAAATTCTACAGAAATTATTTCTTGAAATTGTAAAAATACGAAAAAAAAACATTCCTTTTTACCGATATGTAATATACAAAAACTGTAAAACTTTTGTTTACTTTTATTTAAAACGCGCGGCCTTAGCAAATTGTTGTCTGCCTGCATGACAGTTTAGTTGTCAGTGTTATAGTCGTTTGAATTTCGTTACCTGTATGTCAGGAAAATAGTTCATTTAACAGAAATGCACAAAATAACAATTCTACAGATAACTAACAGGAAATACCAATAAACTTCAATCTCACAAATTCTTTAATCTTCAAAACACAATGTACATTTCGTTAGCTAAGCTAACATCTTCAGGTGTGCATACAAGTGTATTGTCAAATTCTAAATGCCTTAGTGCTTTGAAGATTAAAGAATTTGTGAGACTGAAGTTTATTGGTATTTCCTGTTAGTTATCAGTATATCTCACAGTGCTCGATTTACCTTCTATTTAATTAATTCTACAGATCATTGGTTGTGGAGATAACCAATAAATAGATAGTTTTTGACATATTAAGGAAAAAATGAAAATCGTGAAATTTTCTTGCCTAGTGAGGTTATTTGAAGAGATAACGAAAAACTGCAATTTTTGTTCTTTATCACATAGTCTTATAAAAAATACAGTACCACGTTTCGTATATTTGGAATCATCTTCAACTTTATTTTTTTAAATACACATCAGTAGCCAAAAGGGTATCGTTGTATTCAAGATAAGATTAAAGAATTTGTGAGACTGAAATTTATTGGTATTTCCTGTTAGTTATCAGTATATCTCACAGTGCTCGATTTACCTTCTATTTAATTAATTCTACAGATGATTGGTTATGGAGATAACCAATAAATAGATAGTTTTTGACATATTAAGGAAAAAATGAAAATCGTGAAATTTTCTTGCCTAGTGAGGTTATTTGAAGAGATAACGAAAAACGGCAATTTTTGTTCTTTATCACATAGTCTTATAAAAAATACAATACCACGTTTCGTATATTTGGAATCATCTTCAACTTTATTTTCTAAATACACATCAATGGCCAAAAGGATATCGTTGTTTTCAAAAATAAAAGAGTTATAAGCAAAAAAAAAACTTTTCTCACGGTAGACTGTAGCTAATGACAGCGAATAATATCAAACAACTGAATATTAATAACCTGTCCTGTCACCCGTCACCCTAAGCTTAATTTTGTGGAACTATAGCGGGCATAATAGCACAGCACGATAACGCCGATGGATTTATTTCTTTGGGGTTACATCAAAGACAAGGTTTACCAACAAACCTTTGACAATGTGGTTGAACTCCGTGCAGCTACTTCAAACATTTACAAGACTTCCACATGCTGTATTAAGTCCCCCTGTAGCGTCGACTGTCAAACGGTGCTATCTGTGTATTGAGAATGAATTAAGTTTAATTGAGCACCTGTTTTAAGTGCTTACGTGGTTACTGTATTAGTTTACTGGTTTTTCTTGTTATTGTTGTTAAAATACCTTTTCTTCTTTTTTCTTTAGTTATGATTGTTGCTCTTTACACTCGTATTCATTTATTTGCTAAGCTACTGTTGCAAATAGATTCTACTTTTGATTGCTATTAAAATATCATACACCTTGAAAGTTTTGATAGTTGAATTTTATTTATCTATTTAGTTTTTCTTCTGGAGTTACAAACAATTTAAATCGTTTTCTACTTATAACTGTATAATGTGTAAAAATAGACTTAGTAGACCTGACATCACAAAAAAGGTACTAAAAGACGATTATTTCCGACTTCAACTATTGCTAGCCACGGCCTTGTGAAAAAACAAGCTTTTCACTTATAACTTTGTTATTTTTGAAAACAATATATGCCTTATATCTCAAAAATTACATACGGCATTTTGAACTTCTCAACACAATTTTGTTGCTGATCTAATTGCGCAACTTTTCTCCAACATTTAACCACTACCTTCTATCTTTTACCGTTCACAAAATCCCTATATATGCATGGGGCTCTTATCTTGAACAATATACCTATTAACACCCTGTATAAAAATACATTTCAGAAAATAAGAATGAATTTATTTACACCTTATTTATTATATCTATAATTTACACAATGCCATACCTGACTGTTCTTACGATTTCAATTAACCAAACTTGAACATCCACAAAAAAAAAATATCCCAAAAAAAACCTGCTTTTATCTCCCTTGCATACTTGGCCATCCAGTTTCTCCATAACATATTAATTTCATGATCAGAATAGAGATTTAGGATGTTTGAGAATTTTACCGCAAAAAATTTATAAACTTAAATTTAAGCAGTGTATAATAATATGCAATACACACACAAAAAAAAAAAAAATTGTATAACCTAATGTTTGCTTAATGCGGTTGCACGACCTTGAAGTTCCAATTTGTGCAAATACAAACTCTACGAACTGAAATCGCCTAGAATTTCCATTAATCCGTCTTTGGAAATTTTCTAACCGAATACTTTATCTGATTCTACAATCTCCAACAATATATAACATCACAATCGAAACCAGTTAATATCCTCAAACCCTGCTCTAGAATCGTGTACGATTCAGACGTAAACTGTCGGCGACCTTTGATCGACACACAGACACCACAAAACAACTAGTTATGTACTTATTTCCTTCTGTATCGACGCTATTTGACGTTCTATATCTGACATTCAACATATATTTCTAGATAAATTTTTGCCGGGGCACATTATTGCGCAACCTTACGCAACATTGTGCAATCTATAGCACGCATGTGTATTGTGTAGTTATTATTAATGTAATTATGTAATGTCAGTCAGTCTCGCGTATAGTGTATGCGTAAAAATAACGTTATGTACCCACTGACGTCACAATTACTCGCTAGATTAATTCTCTCGTGTTTCCGAGATAACACGGATAGAGAGGTTGACAACTGATTCGCAATAGCTGTGGGTATTGTTGTAAGAGGACACTCCTACTGAGAGATAAAATGTGAACTAATAAACAGTCTTTTGAGGCGATACAGTGGTAACGATTGTATTGACGTCTTTGGTTCGATAATAAATTTATAATGTGCTCATCAGAAAATTTATGTTGAAAATATGTAAATAATATCAATTAAGAAGTGAAGAATCGTCAGTACTAATTAACTAACATATTTTTTTTTCACATACACAGAGATTCAAAATGATTGTCAATTCCGCTCCTATAGATAGTAACAGGGTGTATAGGTATATGCCGCGTGTTTGTAATGAAGGTTTGAACTAAGTCAGTGTTGGAACATAAGAAAGTAAACGGATCTGTCATAAATAAGGAAAACGTAAACTATATTTGAACTCGCATTATATAAACGACTATGGATTGGTGTTTCTGCTTGTAAAAATTAAATGTAATTAATTTAACTTACACTAAATTATGATTTTACAATTCAGTACTAACTGTGGTAATTTATTATTACTTAAATTATAACATACAAATTAGTATAATTATTAAGTGACAAAACTGCATCTCTCAGTTCTTCTATGGTATGCATGCGGTTTATATAGATCCTATTTTTTAGATAGCCGAACATGAACTAATCTAATGGGGTTAGATCAGGCGATCTTGGTGGCCATTTTTGTGCTCTAACGACCCTATCAGCAAAAAACTGTTAAAGATATTGGCAGCTTTGTCGAGCAGTATGTGTTGGAGCATTATTGTGCTGGAAATAACCTGCTTCCAGCTCATTTTCTTGCAATTATGCAACAAACAATTCCAACATCTGTTGGTAACGTTGGGCTGTTACAGTTTCCTCGAAGAAAATTGGCCCTATTATTCGTTGCCTGGACATAGCTAACCAAACTCCAACTTTCATGGGATGCAATTGCGTTTCTGGAAATTCGTGTGGATTTTCTGCAGACCAGATACAATAGTTTTGTAAATTGATACAGTCTGTTAGATAAAACCAGGCTTCATCCGAGAAAAATGATTTGTTTAGCAAGTCATTGTCCCTTAAATTGTTATTAAATCAATGACAATATTCCAATCGCCTATCGTGATCTAATGGTAATAATTCCTCTACCGTAGAAACTTTATAGGGATGAAAATGTAACTTTCTTTTGACAGCTCGTTGCGCTGAAGTGTATGATAAGCCTATAAAATTATAAAATGTAATAAACTATTTCACTTAATGTTAATATTGATTTTTTACCTGTTTGTTGAGCTGATTACCACAGATAAATTCCTTATTTCTTTACAGTATCAGAAATCTATTGTTGGTGATATTGATGTAAATATAAACGATTGAAAAAATTTAAGATAAATATCGAAAGATACTACAACACGCACGCCAATGTCACTAAATGTCAAGAAATTCATTTAATGTATGAAATTTGTATGTAGCTAACTTCGCTCATTAAATTGGTAATAAGTATAGATAAATTTTTCCGGAAAACAGTTTTTTTTTCTTACGACAATCATTTTGAATCACATGGTATTAGCACTCGTTGCGAATTTACAAAAGGTGGAACACGTTTATGTATCATTTTGATGGAAAAACGTCATACATATTTTCTTAGAAAAGAATTAATACATCGCACATAGTGAAAGAGATATTTACAAAGCTAATAGTTCATGTTTAGATGCTTTTGGCGTCCGCCTATGCCAAAACGCGGCGACGTATTGAAAATTTAAATGTGTTTCTAATTGACATTTTCGGTGGTAAAAATATGTTTACCGAATATTAAACCTTGAGTTTAAAATTAGCTAAAAATGTTATATTTTTGAATAGAAATTAAATACAAAAAAAAACCGTTATTTAAATATTCAAATAAATATGAGAAAGATGAAACATTAACGTATTTGTAGAAACGTTTGTTCAATATAGACATTAAAAGAAACATTAAACAAAATAACGATTTACAAAATTACGTAAACTACACTTCTATTGTTATTACTACCAACTTCGCAAATGCCGCCAACCTTAGAAAGTTTATTGCTCCAACAATATGTTATAACATCAGGATTAGTTTTGTGTTTGAGTATTAATCTGGTAGTTATAAATAAAACAATACAAAATCATATTTGCTTGCTTCTCTTTTTTCGTGTATTTTTTCTAGACATTCACAATCATGTTTTTTTGCGATTACAGCGCAATCTGTTACGAATCGGAAAAAAGTTTCAAACAAAAACTACATACCATGTGATTCAAAATGATTGTCGTAAGAAAAAAACTGTTTTCCGGAAAAATTTATCTATACTTATTACCAATTTAATGAGCGAAGTTAGCTACATACAAATTTCATACATTAAATGAATTTTGTTGTCATTTAGCGACATTGGCGTGCGTGTTGTAGTATCTTTCGATTATTTATCTTATAATTTTTTTCAAATCGTTTATATTTACATCTAATATCACCAACAATAGTATTTCTGAATACTGTAAGAAAATAAGGGAATTTATCTGTGGTAATTAGCTCAACAAACAGGTAAAAAATCAATATTAACATTAAATGAAATAGTTTATTACATTTTATAATTTTATAGGCTTATCATACACTTCAGCGCAATGAGCTGTCAAAAGAAAGTTACATTTTCATCCTTATAAAGTTTCTACGGTACAGGAATTATTACCATTAGATCACGATAGGCGATTGGAATATTGTCATTGGTTTAATAACAATTTAAGGGACGATGACTTGCTAAACAAATCATTTTTCTCGGATGAAGCCTGGTTTTATGTAACAGACTATATCAATTTACGGTAAAAACTATTGTATCTGGTCTGCAGAAAATCCACACGAATTTCGAGAAACGCAATTGCATCCCGTAAAAGTTGGAGTTTGGTTAGCTATGTCCAGGCAACGAAATAATAGAGCCAATTTTCTTCGAGGAAACTGTAACAGCCCAACGTTACCAACAGATGTTGGAATTGTTTATTGCAGAGTTACAAGAAAATGAGTTTGAAGCAGGTTATTTTCAGCACGATAATGCTCCAGCACATACTGCTCGACAAACCTGCCAATATCTTCAATAGTTTTTTGCTGACAGGTTCGTTAGAGCACAAAGATGGCCACCAAGATCGCCTGATCTATCCCCATTAGATTACTTCATGTTCGGCTATCTAAAAAATAGGATCTATAGAAACCGCATGCATACCATAGAAGAACTGAGAGATGCAGTTTTGTCACTTAGTAATTATACTAATTGTATGTTATAATTTAAAGTAATAAATAAATTTAGTTAAACAGCAGTTAGTACTGAATTGTAAAATCATAATTTAGTAAAGTTAAATTAATTACATTTCATTTTTACAAGCAGAAACACCAATCCATAGTCGTTTATATAATGCGAGTTCAAATATAGGTTACGTTTTCCTTATTTATGACAGATCCGTTTACTTTCTTATGTTCCAACACTGACTTAGTTCAAACCTTCATTACAAACACGCGGCATATACCTACACCCTGTTACTATCCATAGGAGCGGAATTGACAATCATTTTGAATCTCTGTGTAGTTGATGGCGTAGAATCCGAATTTGCAATACAAAATGGGGGTTCCCATTTAAGATTCAAAGTTGTCCCCCCTCCCACTGTGGGAGTGGGTGAGGTGGGGGATCGAGTTCGGCACCATTCAGTGAGCCCCCTACATTATAACAAATCTTATTAAGATCTTTTTTTGATTTGATGCTGTGTTTTAGAGATATTCCGTTGTCTCAAGATAAAAAAACTCACCCAGTATTTTATTCAGCAATTTAAAATTAATGTACCTTAAATGCCGACGAAGCTAGTGTACAAAAATTTACATACAGCCTGGGAATTGAATTCTAAGCAGCTCTTTTCAAATAACTTTTTTCGGGCATCGTGTCAATTAACCTCACTTTCTGCAGATTGATGGCATATCTTTTTTTTTTTTTAATTTACGGCCACACTGGCGGTCATGTGAGGTATGTTAAAATAAATTTTGGGGTTCCTAGATATGCACAACCAATCCCTCAAATAAATATTTAGTATACTTTGATAATAAAAGAAAAAATCCAATATGTTGCAGTGTTTATGCCGGTCACTGTATAACTATATTGTCAAGCGTATTAGAAGATCGAAATGAATGGACGTATTTGAGGTCGTTATAGTTAATTGTCGATAATAGATTGGTGTTACGTTGGGAAGTATCATAGTTCCAAATATTGCCTTCCAATGAGCACAGCTTTAAATATTCCATCAATTCTTTCTTGGGAAAATAAAATGCTTTACGAGTACATGCGCCATAAAGAACAATCTTGTCAATTAAAAGTATTTAGGTTGTCATAGTGTTCACACAATTATCGTTAAATTATGTGATGTAGTTTATTTTACCGTGTTCTTAGATTCATGTCTGTTTCTGGTTTATTTTTTTATTTGAATTATATTAATCGAGATGACAATGAAATAACACGAAGACAAAATAATAATAAACCAGTATTTCTTCGAAACGATTTAAATGCAGGAGATAAAAAGAGGTTTCATTCTCATCGATGGTGTAGTGAAGTAATGGACTTTACTCCTGCGAAAATTATTATACAATAACCTCAATTCATAGCACCTCCTTAAAATGAAAAAAAAATGATGGATGAGTTATACAAATATACATGTTCGTTGTATCATCCTTTTCAGATATATATGTATGTACGTATTTTGTATTTATCGCGTGTCAATAAAATAATATTTAAAATCGATTTACATAATATGTTATTGCATCGTAGTACACTAGCGTAAGTCAATTCTTGTCTCTCGGACACTAAGCCAAGGTCGCACAATATTTCCATTAAACGCTCTACAGGGTGTTCCGCCTGTAGGAAATCTCTGTAACTCTTATAAACAGTGACAGCGAGGAAGCAAAATTGTAGAAAACATTGAGTGATTCTCAATATATGCGACAAACTTTAAGCGCTGATTCCTGGGGTTATTGTGATCATAAAAGTTCATAAGAACATATGTCCAAAATCGCTTAGTTCTAAAGTTGTACAATGTTTAATAGTAAGTTAATATAATTAATGTTTTTTATTATAAATTAAAAAAAATAATTAGTAAAATAAAATTAACTTATACTAACTGTTGAAAATGACCGCCCCCAACTGCAATACAAGCTTCTATCCTCCGTCGTATTGACTGGCGAGTCCGTTCTAAAATACTAGGGGTATTTCGAATTGTTTGAAAAGCTGCGATAATACGATTTCTCAGTTCATCGACATTTTCAATCAGAGTCGTATAAACTAATGATTAAAGGTGACCCCAGAGAAAAAATTCTAAGAATTTAAGTCTGGAGACCGAGGAGGCCACGGTTGTGGACCTCCTCATCCTATCCACCGATCTGGATACGTATTGTCCAAAAACTCGCGAGCAACTAAACTAAAATGCGCTGGAGCGCCGTCATGCATAAAATAGTGGTAGCTCCTCTTTAAGAAAATTGCGGTACACCTCGCCATTTAACCGCATCGGTAAAAAATATGGACCTACCTCCAACAATTTCGGCCCACACATTGACAATTATTTAGCTTTTAATAAATAAACTGTATACAGTATAAAGTGGTTGTATTCAATTCCAGAAATTCGATTAAATAATCCGTTGTCGTTGATAATACGTGTTCTTAATAACAATTCTACAGCCTGCTGACCTTCTGTTTATTAATTAGGGAAGAGGGGTAGTATTAGAAACAGTCAGCTCACGCAAGCATTAATTCTACTATAACACTTACAACTCCCTAAAGAATATGATGGGATCACTTCACAACGGATCTAATCAACCTTGAACCTATAGTACAGTAATGAATACTTAAATGTTAAAGCAGATAACGATATTTGAGTCGTCCATATAACTATTAACAATGAGCCAAATAAATTATTAGATCTCACAATGAAATGCGTGCCGATGATTTCTTCGCTGCGACTCTGACGATTGGCGCAGTCAGTAGGAGTACTAAGCAATATATTTTATCAATTACACTAAAATAAATTTTATCGAGTCTTTCGTTTTTGCAGATGAGAGTGACAGTGAGGAGTCCAACGTCCTTTCCAGTACACAACTTGCGAAGAATTACCACCACAGGCCTTACTATTCGAAGTTGACGTACTCGAGTCAATCCACGCCCACGCGAAGGTTCCCTTATGAATCCAAATCGACCCGGTCTAGCAGTACGGCCAGTGAAACGAAGATCACGTTTAATGAAGGTAAATTTATATGTCCCTTCACTTATATGTAGTTTCTGACAGATGGTACACAGTAGTGTTGAGAATTAAGGGTAAAGTGGTCAGATGTGTCTGTATTATAGCGAATTTTATGACCTTTTGGACACGAATCAAGCGTTGTCTTATGTGGATTAACTTACCTGGCAATACATCCATGCAAGGAAACTTATCATGATGATATCTATATGTATATAAAAGCATATTATTTAAAAGTATGCAAATAAATAAATTATAAGCACAATTCTCAGTGTTGAATGCTTCTTTTACGTATACAGAGTGTATCAGATATAGAGGTAAATATAATAGTATGTAGCAGCTGTAATCATATACAATCAAAAAGTCTTAATGCACAGGGGGTCTATCTGTAAGCATTACGAGAAAAAATATTCATAAATGCCTGGGCTAGAGCCGCACCTGTACCCAACTAAATGCTGTCCCGAGTATACCCCACATACCACTATCATTCAGCCATTACCGCTGTTAGTTTTTGTGTGAATCGCGCTTGGAGTGCAAGCCACTTCGAACATTTTATTTAAATTCTTCCCGTCTCGAAAAAACGATCCTTTCAGGACCATCATGATTTCATATAAAGAAATCGAAGCTTGATGCATCGGCAAAAGCGCGGAATGTATAGATTCATTTTCGCGCGATATCATAGTAAAAGGCGTGTTTGCAAATTTTCTGTATCTACATTTATTTCTGTGTAATTCGATTCATTTCATTTTGCGTTATATGATTAAATAAATAAAAAAAAAAATAACTCAGATTCATGTGGTACCGTTTATTATTAACAACTAATCTCGATTCGACAAAGCAAAGAAAAATATTTACGTTTTTTGTAACTACTGAAGTCGCATATCCGGTGAAACTCGAACGTCTTATCAGGATATTAAAAATAATACTTTGTAGACTTACGTAGAATGCTCTTAACAAAAAAGGAATGTTTATTTTATAAAAAGAAGAAATTTAAAATGCCTCGGTTTTGCTATTTTACAAGGGCCTTTATTTATTCAGAATGACGTTAAATGAACTTACATACCATTAAGAATAATACAAATGAGTGCAATGTATTTATACATAATACCACGTTTAGCGGTGCTTAACATGACGTTTCCTTGCATCAGGCCCGGACTAAAGAATTTTTTGCTCTAAATTTTACTTTTTTTTATTCTTTAATGATGAAATCCGGTTTCGATGGGTTTGTGCTTTATATGTCGTGTAGTTAACACCCAAGCAAAATTTACTTTTTTATTTGATACACCCTGTATATCAGTCGTTATACATTTCTGTTAATGATCGACAATTCTAACGAACTATTTAAAGAAAAACAAATATAGATTTCCTGAAATAGTAACACTTGGCGATTGACATCACTGAAATTATGGTATATAGAAGCAGGAAATCGTCTCAAACCTTTTTTTTTAAGTTTCAATCAACATGCTTGTATTCAAGGCAGAGAATAATGAATAAATAAGACGCTCATATCTCAAAATCTATTACAGATAGGTATAGGGAATGCTGATATAGAATGATAGGGGATGATATTTACTTCCTAATTTCGAATTAAAATACAGGGTGTTCTATTTAAAAAAAAATGAGTTTTCTGCATTTGAAAATATGTCACTTTGTTCCTCAGTTTTGAACACCCTGTATGTTAGAATGTAAAGTGTGTGTACCGTTTCTTAGGGTTATATCTCCATTCATAACATAGCAAATTTGGAGTCTCTACTTGCAGTATTAACCGAGATATTAATTTCTCAATGATGCAATGATTATGACTAAAAAAAAGAAAAACTTAAATAACTCAAAAACGGCAACATGTAACTATAGGGATAGCTAATGGAGACTAACATATTTACGGTCGTAGAATCCAAAAATGAATAAAAAATTATATCATTCAATTTAAAATAATAAAGTTGAAGTCCATTTCCGGTCAACCGGAAGTGATATTTTGGTTAAAGTATTTCACATTTATAGTTCCAGTCGAACAGATAATGGTGCCGAAATCTCAGATGTAAGTAAATAATAGAACATCATAAATAATGAACCACTTACGTGAAAAACCCTGTATATAAAACAAAGAATATTGATACCTACCAACTGATGAGACAAAAAACACAATTTAATTTCGTTCTGTGCCCCAAAATTTGGCATTGCGCCAGTTTTTAAAACAGCAACAACCTTTTTAAGCTAATTTTACAAAATAATATACTAATTAGTGTAGTGGCGACTATTTCCAAGGCAGAAGAAAAAAAAATGCGTTTGAATGTACAAAATCCAACTTTTCCCTCGAAATTTTTACTGAGGATCCCGTAAGTATATTTCTGTCAAAATTTCGATTATTTAATACGCTATTCCTGTTGATATCCGATTAGCACAACTAATCCCTTAAGAATGCTTTAAATCTTCTTTTGATTTATGTTCTTCTATACGATGTCCAGAAGTGCGTAACTGACTGTCTGGGTTGCTTTGGCATCGTTCCAGACAATACGTGATAATGTGTTACTTCAAATATGTTTGAGTTAAATATACGTGTTCGTGCAAATAACAATATAATACATATGTATTTTTTTTTTTTAAATTAAGGAAGCAAGACATTGGTGTTTATTTTTATATAATCTGAGATAAAATTATTTTTTTTTAAAAACAGTTTTAACTTTTTTTTTTGTGATTAATACCTATTTGTTTAGTGACGAACACTCAGTATATTAAAGTTGAGATGTAAATGCATCTGAAAGTATAAATAGATCTGTACTAAGATATTTTAAAATGTAGTTCATTTATATATCTAAATATTAATTAAATACGTGTACCTTTCTCAAACAATGTAAGTGGCATAATATTGAGAAAATATCAAAGATATATTGGAAATTAAAAAGTTTAGGTCTATATTTATTAATTATACAAATAAGTGAAATGTTTAAAATACTAGTTTACTTGTTCTGATTGTATTACTACAGCTAATATAAGAAAAGAAAACACCTTTGATATACAGTTTTCGATATGGATCAGTCACAAAGTTTTCACTTTTTGGAATAATATTTTAGCAGCTTTTTTTTTCAAAAAATTACTTATGTAAGCTATAAGCATTTTTAAGTGTCATTTAGAGAATGACAGCATCTATCTAAAAAATGATGCACAAGTGCTATATTTCCATTTGAAAAGAAAAATACATGACGCTATAATTTTTCAAGGTCATTTAAAAACGACATTACTGTTATTAAAAGATAGCTTTCTTTAAAAACATTAGTTAATATTAATTGATAAAAGAATCGGGCATTTTCGTTTATTCGCGTGGACACGCATAAATATACCCAGTAAACCAAATTCAAATTTCCCGCAATTATATTCAGTAACTTCAACTTAAAGGTATTCAAATAACTATTAATCTAATACAAAATCGTAGGTAATTTCATGTTTTAATGCTGAAATTACTAAAAATAATTGCGGGAAATTTGAATTTGTTTCACTGGGTATTGATTTAAAACTTTTGCCTTTTAGCGGGAAAATGCAAGCACCTGTATTCAAGCTGAGTGCTTTTTTACACGAAAGTATTTTAGTTTTATACATGTTCCCACGTGCATAAGTCTCAGATACACAAACAATAATGAACAAAAGTGAATATTTTTCGCGCGAGGTTAAAGAAATTTCAGAGATAATTGGAATCTCTTCAGTTAATGCTGATTTACTTATAAGCCAAGGAACCTTATAGCAGTATATAGTGTTTGAAGGTTTTAAAACTGTTATTATACACGGGAAAAAACGATCTTGTTGTTTTCAACAATTTTTCATGCATTTGGTTACAGTTACTAAATTATGTATTATTTGATTTAGGAATATTAAAAATATTCCTGTATTCAATCAAAAACAAATAATTTAGTTAGTAGATTTATTTGAAGCTAGCGCAGTATTTATTAATTTAACTAAATATTTACATGGAAGTAAAAATAAATATCGCATTTTATTTTCGTATAGCAGTTTTCTCCACATATAGTACAGCAGATGAGCAGATATACTTATGTGTAGTAAAGAAATTGTCGCATAGATGGCGCATCTCCTATTTCATTCCAGTAACAGATAATATTTCGCACAAAATAGGCTGGAAAATACGATCGTAACATACTAATCTGGTATATTTACCAGATCAACATCTGATAGGAGTCATCGCCACTGAAAGGACGATTTCTTTAATGGCATACTAGGGTGCTAGGATGGTCATTTGCGTCCAACTCCCCAATAGTACTAGGATTTACAACATTCTAACGGCAAATCCCTCCTTAGTACATGGAGTTTTGGAGATAATTCATTTTCATTTCGATTAAAAATGCTCACGGTATTTTCTTGTATTTACGCTTAAGTCTAAAATGAATAAATGTTATAGGAAAAGGAAAAATCTCTTGAATCAAAATGGTTACGGTTTTCTGCCAATCTGCATAGTTTTCAAGTTCAAAATAAAGAGGACTTGAATCAACAACTATCAACATCTTTCACTTAAAAGAATAAACTGTTTTAACGAAAAATATATTATTTCCGAAGAAATGCGTGAATTTAAAATTATATTCCTTTTCAAAGAAACACCAAATCATGTTGGCCATATAGAAAACGCAAAAACTTTTGGTTTAATACAATTCCTTTTAAATGAAAAGGATATTTTTCTCAGTGTAAATTTAGATATATTTCAATAAGTTACTTCGTTTGTAAATTTAACCGACCGCGCCATCTATTGATTTTCGCATTTTAAATCCTCCACTTAATGATCTTACTTCAACCACACTTATAGAGAAATTAATTATGACACAATAGCCGTGTTTGAATTGTGTACCCGGAAGCAATTTTGGGGAAATGATATTTTTAGCTAGGACTGGCTTTAAATATATATACTCTCGGCTTGTGTCTGATACCGAATTATGTAGGTCTTAAGTCTATCGCCAGTCGAGCCTCTATTTCTAGCTGAAGTGTGGTGGTACTCTAGCGTAGCCCTGGGATTGACTGGAATGATTGACTTAAAATATCCATGCATCTTTGCCTATAACTAGACACTAGTTCAAACCGAAATAGATTTTATAAGAGTATGGGAAATTTTTTCCGCATATAGAATTTCGTTTTGTGTTTATCTATATATATACCATGTGATTCAAAATGATTGTCGTAAGAAAAAAACTGTTTTCCGGAAAAAAATTATCTATACTTATTACCAATTTAATGAGCGAAATTAGCTACATACAAATTTCATACATTAAATGAATTTTCTTGACATTTAGCGACATTGGCGTGCGTGTTGTAGTATCTTTCGATTATTTATCTTATAATTTTTTTCAAACCGTTTATATTTACAGCTGTCAAAAGAAAGTTACATTTTCATCCCTATAAAGTTTCTACGGTACAGGAATTATTACCATTAGATCACGATAGGCGATTGGAATGTTGTCGTTGGTTTAATAACAATTTAAGGGACGATGACTTGTTAAATAAATCATTTTTCTCGGGTGAAGCCTGGTTTTATCTAACAGACTATATCAATTTACAAAACTATTGTATCTGGTCTGCAGAAAATCCATACGAATTTCGAGAAACGCAATTGCATCCCATAAAAGTTGGAGTTTGGTTAGCTATGTCCAGGCGACGAATAATAGGGCCAATTTTCTTCGAGGGAAACTGTAACAGCCCAGCGTTACCAACAGATGTTGGAATTGCTTATTGCAGAGTTACAAGAAAATGAGCTTGAAGCAGGTTATTTTCAGCTCCAGCACATTCTGCTCGACAAATCTGCCAATATCTTCAACAGTTTTTAGCTGACAGGTTCGTTAGAGCACAAAGATGGCCACCAAGATCGCCTGATCTAACTCCATTAGATTACTTCATGTTCGGCTATCTAAAAAAATAGGATCTATAAAAACCGCATGCATACCATAGAAGAACTGAGAGATGCAGTTTTGTCACTTAATAATTATACTGATTGTATGTTATAATTTAAAGTAATAAATAAATTTAGTTAAACACCAGTTAGTACTGAATTGTAAAATCATAATTTAGTAAAGTTAAATTAATTACATTTCATTTTTACAAGCAGAAACATCAATCCATAGTCGTTTATATAATGCGAGTTCCAATATAGGTTACGTTTTCCATATTTATGACAGATCCGTTTACTTTCTTATGTTCCAACACTGACTTAGTTCGAACCTTCATTACAAACAAGCGGCATATACCTACACCCTGTTACTATCTATAGGAGCGGAATTGACAATCATTTTGAATCTCTGTGTAGTTATCTCAACGTCAAATGTTTACTATAATACCTGCTTCCTGATGGTACAGGATTGATTTAAGATATTTACCGAGGACTTTACGACTACGTAGATATCGCATAAAAAGTCAGTTTTTTCACTGACGACATCTCCGTTGAAATTTAAAACGTATATAAAACTGTCGTTAGACATGGGAGATTGTGAAGAAAAAAAATGTGTACGTTTAATCTGTATAGCACAAGCGAGTAAACAATTATTAGGGATTTACTCTCGAAATGACGATAAGATAACACGTACAGCCAGTATTGTACAATCGTGTTTGTAATACAGAAAATGTATGTAATTTGACCCGATTACTTTAAACGAAATATTTATAATCTAGTGTGCATATCTTGATGTATTTTAGCGAATACCTAAACCTCACTTATGTATATCTATTCGTCGGGTAGAATGGAAAATATTCCAAACTTTATACGTAACTATGTGACGTCAATATTACCCCAAAGTATATGCAAAAATAAAAATTTCTTGGCTGCAGTTCAATATTGATGTTATATTGTATCGTACCGACAATAATATATAGTTCGCAATGTTGACGTTATATTATATATTTTTTCTCGCGTTTAAATCGCATTATTTTTTACTGTCAACGTAAAATATATTGGAGTTAAAGTAAGCATGTGTTGCAGAATTACGTTTTACTAAAGGTAACTTGACAAATTGTTATAAAATTGAAATAATACCCAACACATGCAGATTTCAATAACTCCTGATGATTATAATAATAACGGTTAGGAAAAAAGATTTTCCTATAAAGTGAAATTATCGGTATTTATATAGGGTGTATCGTAACTTCGGTATGGGCTTCAATTTTATTTTCTTAAATACACAGAGATTCAAAATGATTGTCAATTCCGCTCCTATAGATAGTAACAGGGTGTAGGTATATGCCGCGTGTTTGTAATGAAGGTTTGAACTAAGTCAGTGTTGGAACATAAGAAAGTAAACGGATCTGTCATAAATAAGGAAAACGTAACCTATATTTGAACTCGCATTATATAAACGACTACGGATTGGCGTTTCTACTTGTAAAAATGAAATGTAATTAATTTAACTTTACTAAATTATGATTTTACAATTCAGTACTAACTGCTGTTTAACTAAATTTATTTATTACTTTAAATTATAACATACAATTAGTATAATTATTAAGTGACAAAACTGCATCTCTCAGTTCTTCTATGGTATGCATACGGTTTCTACAGATCCTATTTTTTAGATAACCGAACATGAAGTAATCTAATGGGGTTAGATCAGGCGATCTTGGTGGCTATCTTTGCGCTCTAACGAACCTGTCAGCAAAAAACTGTTGAAGATATTGGCAGGTTTGTCGAGCAGTATGTGCTGGAGCATTATCGTGCTGAAAATAACTGCTTCAAGCTCATTTTCTTGTAACTCTGCAATAAACAATTCAACATCTGTGGTAACGTTGGGCTGTTACAGTTTCCTCGAAGAAAATTGGCCCTATTATTCGTTGCCTGGACATAGCTAACCAAACTCCAACTTTTACGGGATGCAATTGCGTTTCTCGAAATTCGTGTGGATTTTCTGCAGACCAGATACAATAGTTTTGTAAATTGATATAGTTTGTTAGATAAAACCAGGCTTCATCCGAGAAAAATGATTTGTTTAGCAAGTTATCGTCCCTTAAATTGTTATTAAACCAATGACAATATTCCAATTGCCTATTGTGATCTAATGGTAATAATTCCTGTACCGTAGAAACTTTATAGGGATGAAAATGTAACTTTCTTTTGACAGCTCATTGCGCTGAAGTGTATGATAAGCCTATAAAATTATAAAATGTAATAAGCTATTTCACTTAATGTTAATATTGATTTTTTACCTGTTTGTTGAGCTATTACCACAGATAAATTACCTTATTTTCTTACAGTATTCAGAAATACTATTGTTGGTGATATTAGATGTAAATATAAACGGTTTGAAAAAAATTATAAGATAAATAATCGAAAGATACTACAACACGCACGCCAATGTCGCTAAATGTCAAGAAAATTCATTTAATGTATGAAATTTGTATGTAGCTAACTTCGCTCATTAAATTGGTAATAAGTATAGATAAATTTTTCCGAAAAATAGTTTTTTTATTACGACAATCATTTTGGATTACATGGTACAATGCCCCTCTATTACAATTCCAGTCTTAGAAATATCATTAAATTTTAGCTTTTTTAAAACTTAATTGATTGAATCAAATAATTAATGTTTTACTGCCAACACTGGCAATAAGGCAAATGTTATTATACAAAAAAATCTTGCCACGTGTGAGATCTGAACTCACGTCCTCAAATCAATTATTTGATAGTTTTTACACATTGAATTCCAATGTGAATTGCACTAATTGACATATTTTATGATTTTCCTAAAAAAAAAAATTAATTAGATTATTATTTAGGTGTTTCCAGATTTTTCGGACGCATTATATACAGGGTGGCATAGAAAGAACTACAATGCATAGCACCACGAGATAAAAGAACGAAAGACAACAAAAAAAAAGTTCCTATATACACTAATGTCCGATTGCTTTTTGTTTTCAAGTTACAAACTGTTTTTTTATATTGTTCTTGTATTTTAGTATTACCTAGGCAATAAAAATATTTTAATGTAGGCTGTGATTTCATGAAACAAAACATTTGGTAAATGTCAAACCGATATTAGCATAGTGTCTTGAAAGTTTTATTTCAAAATGGTGCGCTACACTTTCGTAGAATACAGAGACATGATCATGTGTTACGGCCAAGCTCATTCAAATTCTTCCGAAACTCAACGGATCTATCGAGAGAGATACCCATTAATGGCAAGTTCATAATGTTAGGACATTTATTGACGTACATAGGGCGTTTGGTAGAAGATAGTTGCTTTAAAAAACCAAAATTCGATTCTAGGGTTAACAGAACTCGTCGTACTGTTGCAAATGAAGAAGCTATTTTGCAAATAGTAGAAGACAATCCTAGAATAAGTGCAGCTGTACCGAATGTCAATCGTGAATCTGTTAGGGAAGTCCTCAATGAACAACTTCTTCGTCCATTTCATTTCCAAAAAAATCCATCACCTATTGGAGCAGGATTTCCTACCGCGTTTACAATATTGCCAGTGGGGGGGGGGGGGCAAAACTTTCTGTCATTAATTTTGTTTACTGATGAAGCAGGTTTTAGTCGCGATGGCATTTTGAATATTCACAATATGCATTATTGGAGCAATGAAAACCCTCATCAGAACGTAATACGGAATCACCAGTATGGATTTTCCATTAATGTGTGGGCAGGTATAGTCAACAATTATCTAATTGGTCCATTTCGAATGCCCAGACGATTGACCACAGGCGAACTCTATCGAATTTTTTTTGGAAAATAAACTGAATACTTTATTAGAAGATGTTCCATTGAATATTATAAGAAGTATGTACTACATGTATGACGGCGCGCCAGCTCACTATTCTAGGAGAGTAAGGGAATCTCTGCAAAAAGAAAATTTGGAAATAGCTGGTTTGGTCGTGGGGGATCTATACCATGGCCAGCTCGTAGTCCCGACCTTAATGCCCTCGATTTTTCATTTTGGGGATTTATGAAAGGTGAAGTGTATGCCGCAGAACTAAATAGTGAAGAACAATTATGGAACAGAATTGTGGAGTGTGCTGACAGATTTCGTAATAATGCCAACATATTTCAAAGATGCCGTCAATCTTTGAACGAAGATTGGAAATGTGTATTCAGGAACAAGGTTACCAATTTCAACACCTTATGCAGAACTAATATGTATCTTATATTTTTGAATGTTGTTTTTTTTAATAAAAGCCTTTTTAACTTCAACAGCTTGTAACTTGAACAAACAAAAAGCAATCGGACATTAGTGTATAGGAACTTTTTTTGTTATTTCTTGGTCTTCTATCACATGTTACTATGCATTGTAGTTTTTTCTATGTCCTGTACATATGTACACTAGCGACACTTTCTAATTGTACGACCTACAGCATAAAACAGAGCCTAAATGTGTAGCATGGGTAGTAGACGACTTATGCATTCACTGCCGTCTTCGAAATATGTAAACACAGATGTGCGGTCTCGGTGTTTTTTGTAGTAATCTACTTTAAATGTAAGGAAGAATGCAGTAAATAAACATAGAAAAAACATTGATCTTATAAAGTAGAGAGAATTAAATACATCAAAGGCGCATACTTATGCCTGCCGACCTACCTCGGTTAGCACAATTCGATTTTTTTCATTTACTTACCTTAAATATAATATTGTATACAAACAGATGTTTTGTTTCTTTACAAATCCTACAGCTTTACCAAATATGTTTGTGTTTTAATCCAATTGATTCACAATGATTGTTTTCATAACTATTTTAATTCGCCCCGGCTTCTTTTTTCGATATTAACATAATGAATAATTAATATTTATATAAACTAATCATTAATTACTAATTTAAACCTGCATTTTGTATTTATAGCTATCACTACTGTTCAATTTAGCACTAATTCAAATTTTGTATTTCTTTTGAAAAAATATTGTGAGACTTTTGAGGTAAAATCTTTGAAACTAGGGAATTTATAATCGAAATATTATTTTATCTTGCTATTATAATATTAATGGAAACATACCATTACTATAACTAATAAAAAATATTTCTGACGAGTGTAGAGCTTTTCCTTCTAATATCTGATAATCTGATATAAAAATCATGGTTTTGAATGCATCCTCGCCATATCTCCTTTATTATTTAATGTTAAAGAAGGAAGCCGGAGCGAGTTAAAAAAAATGATATGAATCATCATGACATTAATTAGATTAAAAATATAAGCATATTTGGGTAACGCTGCAGGGAAAACAAAACATGCATTTCTGTCAATAACGAAATTACTACAATTTCTCTGCATTTAATAAATTAATTGGCGCAACACCACTTCAAAAAGTGGAAGTAGTAATAATCCTTATTACTATATTGTTAATATCTTGCATAGGGCTGTCGCAATCTAGTTAATGCATTAACTAGATTGAATGAAACACTTTTTTCATGTGTTCAGTAATATTGAAAAAAGTGTTTCATTCATAACGGAGGTGTGCTTTACTGATTTCAGTATAGCTAAATACTTTAAATGTCTTCATGCGATCCATTCTGATAGTTTCATTATTATTTGCATACGTATAAAATGAATAAAAGTAATAAACCCATTGATATTGCTATTTATTGTATAATTAACATGCCTTTGGTTTAGTTCCTAGTCGTAGTTCAACTGTAAATGAAAATACCTTTTAAAACCATTTAATAACACTACAGCTATTCGAAATACTTCAAACATCAAATAAATTTATTCCTACGCAAAGAAAAAAATACATAAGAGATGCATCAACTTCGCACATTAATAAATCCAGTCTAAGCTTTTTTAAAATAACCGACAGAGAGACCGCACATCTGTGTTTACATATTTCGAAGCGGCCAGTTACTGCATAAATCCGTCTACTATCCACGCTAAAGATATGGGCTCTATTTTACCCTGTAGGTCGTACAATTAGAAAGTGTCGCTAGTGTACATTGCTTACTTTAGTACCTAATAAATAATTATTTGCAATTTTCTAAAAGACTAACTCGTTAATGCGGTTTTATTCTATATTTGTTAACCACAAAGAAATATCTCTTCAGAACATTGATCGTTGATCAATCATAGAAATACACCGGATGTAGGGAATTCTCGTAAATATTTTATTGCCCTCATGTATAATTCACGAACTGCCTATATGCGATGTTTTTTTGAGTGCCTTTGGGTAAGGAAAATGTTATTTATAACCCTGCATATCTGTACGGCAAATTCGTCGTAAAAAAAACTATCATTTTTCACTTTTTCCAGGAAAAATGATAGTTTTTTTTAAACGAGTTTTTTTTTTGTTGTAAATGTTTATTTCCTAGAGATGGATTTTTTTTATATCCTGTATTCGCTGGCGGAATAATTATAAACACTTCAAAATTTTGATTACTTCATTGTTTACACCAGAACGGAAATATTCTTTTGTAAAGATATTATAATGATTACATTACGGCATACACATTGCAATAAAAGATGCAGAATCAATGCAAAGTTATTTTCACACAGTAGCATACAGTTTTATTTTTGATAGCACCAGTATAACAGTAACAATATACAGGGTGTTAGGTAAATATGCGGCAAAAATTCAAGGGGTTATTCCTTGGCCTATTCTAAAGATATTTTGTCCTATGATGATTTTTGAAAAACCCCTATATTTCGAAGATACAGAACGAACAAAAATTGCGACAGTAACAACATTTTACTATCAAAAAGTACATGTAAAGTTGCTCAATCTACAATAAATGTTCAAAATGGCTTCCTCCAGCCTAGATACAAGCATTCAATCTTCTCGTCATTGACCGTCGAACTCTTTCAAACACACCAAGGTCGTTTCTAATTGAGTTATACATCCAGCAATTATCCGATTTCGCAAATCGTCCAAATTCTCCACTGGAGTAGCGTAAACTATTGACTTCAGAGATCCCCAGAAGAAATAATCTAGGGGGTTTAAGTCTGGGTATCGAGCGGGTCATGCGTGTGGCCCACTTCGACCAATCCAGCGATCTCCGTATGTTGCTGTTAAAAAATTACGAGCAATCAAACTAAAATTTGGTGGTACACCATTGTGCATAAACCACATTGCAATTCTTGTCGCGTATGGTACATCCTCCAGAAACTCAGGCAGCGTTGCTTGCCAAAAAGTTGCGGTACACCACGCCAGTAAGTCTTCCTGGTAGAATTAGATAGTCACCCACAATTCCAACCCAAACATTCAACGAGAACTGATGTTTTGAAAACGATCTTCATCTGCCCACACATGGTTATTATGAAAATTCCTTATTGCATTTCTTGAGAAACTGGTTTCATCGGTAAAAAGAATCTGTGTCAGGAATAGAGGGATGTGAATTAATGTTTGCAATATCCATTGATATAATGCAATACGTGGAGAAAAATCAGTAGGTAGTAGTGCCTGAACGCATTGAATGTGGTGTGGATACAACAAATTGTCCTTAAGAATTTTCCAAACTGTCCAGTAACTTACATTCAAAGTATTTGCAATTTCTCGTGTAGAACTCCCAGGATCTTCCTCTAACATCTCCAGCACATTCTGTTCCAGTTGCACCGTTTTTGCAGTCATTGATCTTCCTGGCCCTCCACTTCGTTTCATTGAGCCTGTTTCACGAAGACGTCGATGAATGTTTTCGAAGATTTTTACATTACGAGCAGGAAATCGTTCAATGTACAATCGTCTAGCATTCTAACGAGTTGCCATCAGCAAGTCCATACATGAAATGCATGTCAGTCATCTCGGCGTTCGTATACATCATGATAGAGGATTTCTCAAACTATTTTAGTCACGTTAAACAGCCAAACGTCATTCAATCTAAACAAATGCGATCGATGAGACGTATTCAAATGAAATCCACTACTCGATAAAACAGCTGTTTCATGTGATCGAGATGGAAAAAATAAGAACGCATTGTAAACAATTTTTTGTACTTGATAAACTCATTGGCGTATATACACCATACTTTTATTTACATTAATAATTTCAAGGAATATCGAATATGGTTGTCGCAAATTTTGTTCGCCCTGTATCTTCGAAACAAAGGGTTTTTTCAAAAATCATCATAGGACAAAATATTCTTAGAATAAGCCAAGGAATAACCCCTTGAATTTTTGCAGCATGTTTACTCAACACCCTGTACATGCATTATAAACCTTACTGTATATTTTCGCATCAAACTATCTGTTATCTATCATATACAAGTTATAAAGGAATTCCCACCCAATGGAACACTCTATATAGTCACATCCCACACGGTAAACAGAACGAGTTAACGATTTTCCTTCACCTTAAACTGTTCGGCCTTGTTTACACGAACTAATCCAAATTTAATATCGTGCACCGGATATACCTATACACCTACAACTCTGCGTATTTCATCGCAAAACGCGCAACACGGATAATTTATCATCTGGTACGTATAGTATTAGTAAGGATGCATCTTGCCAAATCTAATGTTGATACTTTCCCGAGATTAATATTAATATAAACCTTTTCATTCGTTTACAGACGAATACACGAAGATCACAACGCCCAGGCAAGATGTGTTGTTCAAGAAGGGTTACCTCAGCAAGCCGAAGAACTATCAAACGCAAACTTCCACTGGAAACTCCACAGCATCGACCGGCAATTCTACAGGCAATGGCACGCCAGATCACCAATCTGCTGGTAGGTATTCTAGAGTAAGGATGTGATGATAGAGAATGTTCGAAATGGCTTCCTCCAGCCTGCGAAAGGAGATTGCATTAAATGATAGAGGAAAGGAAATAGATTTGTACGAAAATCTTGACTAGAATGTCTAATTAATATCAAGAACACAAAAACACTTAACTGCACATGAATGAAAATTCGTGATAGATCAAAGTTTTGCATAAATAGATTTCTTCTTTCTATTGTTCTCTAACAAGAGACCAGCAAAAATCACCCATCACGACGGGATACCAAATACCCTGACATCGTGTCTCCACTTCTACAATGTCTTTGATGAAATCTTCTTCCCTATTCATCACTCGTCTTTCCTAAATTAACAAGAAAGATACCCACATGTGAATGCAAAAAATGAACTTTGAGCTACATTCAGCACCTTAAGTCTGAGACAGCCAAAGACACCCAAATGGGAATGCAAAAAAATTGACTTTGAGCTACATTTAGCATCTTAAGTTTTTATAGTCTTCTAGCAAATTAACCATACGATATCTTTGGTAATTTTCACTCTTTTTAATTCCCTGAAGATGCTTGCAAACATTTTTAAAAGAAGTCCATGATGCCCAGCTCTAAATCATTCATGGCATGTTCAAAATTTTCATCTTTAAACAGCTTCTTAACTTGTGGACCAACAAAATGCTCTTACGCAAACTTTCACATCAGAGAGCTTTGGAAACTTGTTCCTTAAGTATTTAAAACAGTTGCCTTCTTTTTCTAGTGCTTTCACAAACTGTTTAATCAATCCTAATTTATTTTTTAGAGGGGACAAATCACCAAATTAGAATCAACCAATAACGGCTAAACATTATTGATCCGTGACTGTCATTCTTTTATTTGGTAATATTTCTGAGCTATTCGGCTGTCCTACAGACATAGAAGCAACAATATTTGGTAAATCCTCCCTGCAGTCCAAATAATGACATAACTTTAAGGTCACTACAGATTTGCTATAGATGATTTGAGTATTGAATTAGAATTTAATGTAGTAGACACACTGTCATACGTTTCTTTTGTATTTGTAGAATAAACCAATGGAATTGATGTTATGACTTGAGTTACCATTATAAGGTGAAACAGCTTTGAGACTTGTTTTCGACGAGTAGATAAACAATTGCCATTCTACAGGCCTATATTGAATACTCATTTCATATAAAAGTCTATTTTAAATCAGTAGAGTAACAAAAATTTTTTTTCAACTTTGTAAAAAAAAAATTTCGTGACGTCTTCAATACAGAAATTCTTGTAGTAGAATTTACTACTTTTTGAGCAACACCTTCTTGCTTAATTGATAGTTTATAGTTCTGGAAAATACTTTTAGGACGAAGAATTAAAAGAATAAAATTTAAATAACGATTTTCAAATGTTTTAATAGAAAAATAACAAAATCTTCATTTTAGCATTGCAAAATGATAACCAAACACTTAAAAATTAATATTGCGTGAGACCATCCCCTAGCTCTTATAACCTCTTGGTAACGTCTTGGTAGGAAAGCAAATCCCAAATGTAATGCTGAGGAATATTTGCCCATTCTTCCAAAACGGCAGTTCGAAGCTGATGGTGATTGTTTGGTCCACTCCTCGTGACCTTATCAACCATTTCAGGTAATCCCATACGTTATCTATGGGATTAAGATGTGGAGAGTTCGCTGGCCAGTTCATGGGCGTAATATTGTTCTCTTCAAAAGAATGCATTCATTTGCCTTGTTCTATATACGAGGACGCGCATTATAATCAACAAATACAAAACCATCGCCTATTTCATTCGTAAATGGCAACACTACAGAGGTTGTAATACCTCGTTAAGATACCTGACACTATTCAGTGTAGCATTCCCAAGCAGTAATTGAACCATCTCCATAAGCTTGATGGTAAGTCATGTGGTTCTCAATATAGCGTTCTCCTGTGTTTCTCCAAACTTTCACTTCTCCATCTGAGCTATGAAGACGCACACTGACCCCAATCTTCAACATTCCAATTTGCATGTTGATGTGCTCGCTCTAGCCTTCTTCTTTTGTGGGCTCTGGTCAGCAATGGACCAGTGGAGCAAAGTTGTTAAAATAAAAGTGGTGGTCGTTAGAACAATAACATATTTCATTGAGCCAACCAATCAAGCTACCATTTGATTTTCATTGATCTCGGTTTCATTAATACGATGAATATCACTCAATAAACTCTGTCGTCATTTGATGAAATCTTTTTCATTGATTTGATACATTCTCTGAACTTTTATTATTCCATGTGAACAATTCATTGTTTTAGCACCCATTTTTTTTTGGTTCAGTGTAATGAGATGTGTTTCATTAGAAGGCACATACGTTAGATTACTTGAAAATAACACACATTCAAAACATCGTTTATATCTTCTTCGTGCGTGGAATTTGTAAAAAGAATTTAAATGCATTAGAGTTAGAACCTCACAATCAGTTCTTTTCAACGGTTAGCTTACAGCTTCTCTTTGAAAACTCTACAATTTTTAGAAGACAGAATTAACAGTTCGTGACGTGATTTGTTAATTCACTCCAAATCATAGATAGGCCTTTCTGACAGGGCTTCAGAAGAATTCTTGTTTTTGTTCCACTGAGTTAATTTGACATAACACGAAATACAGCATATATGTGATACCCATGTTTTGTCTTCATTTCTAATTTTAAAGCCAAAATATTATTCATTTTGCGATTTTATAACATATAATCTACAAACATTATAAAAACTGTCGGAAGATGGCCGAATGGTTTTCCATTCTTGAAAATCACACCCAACACAGCTTATGGAACACCACTTCAAACTTCCTTAACTAAGTGACAGTTCAGTGACATTTCGTTTGTCTCTTGCCAGGCCGTGTCAACAACTAAATAATAAATGAATCACTCCGCCCGCTGCAAACTTTATATCCACACGTAATCGATTCCAGAAGTTCGATGAATATATTTATATCAGTGTATATTTGTTTCCGGACACCTGTATTTTACCATATCATTTAATCGCGCGGATATTTTTCACTTAAACGTTATATAATCGTGCACAAATTGTACCATATATAGCGAAAGATAAGAACATTCTCGACCATTTTACTTAATCATTCATTGGATTATTCTCCACAAATGAACTAACTCTTATCGTTCATCATTTCTAATGAATAAAAATTCCTGACTCAGCATATTATAAAGTAGATTAACTAGCACGTTTTTTTTTTATCACGATTTCCTGTGGCAATTCCTACAATTTCAAAAACGCGTTTCAATTTGGATGCTGCACATATTTTTGAAACCTACGAGATGAAATAACAAAACACGAAAATCTTAATAAACATCTGTTTGTCGTATACCTCAACTAATGTGTTTAATTCTATAGCGAAAATATATCTGGCGAATTGTCAAACGGAAAGTATTGTTTACTACTTATTTCAACATTATGACCGTAATAAATGTTAACTCGCTATTAATATAATTGATGGGCTATTTCTAGAATACTCCAGATTATTTCCGTAGATAATGTTTTGATGCTAACATCTCAACTGTAGGAAGGCCAATATCGTACCGTGTGGAGTTGTGAGAATAAACACCAGACAAAAAATTGCAATGATAATAATTCTTTTCGCAACTTCTTTGACAACAGTTTTGTCAAAAAAAAAATAATGATGAGGTTTATGGTATAACAGATTTGATTTTTTTATTGATTGCATTTTATTTTAAATGACAAAGTTCAATTATCTTATCTTATCTTCTTTTTCTGATGGGCCTTCAATAAACGACTTTCTATAAATTTACTTAGTTGCATTATTAACAATGTTTTTTACGTTTCTCTTTGATCCAGACCCTTACCTGCTCTTGTGCTGTGTTTTTCTGGCAGTGCTAGAGTAGGTTCTGGGCCTATATATGAATCGGATGATCCCTTTCTTGCTAACTCTTCAGCTTTTTCGTTCCCTTCGACTGCTAAATGTCCGGGCATCCACACGCGAAAAAAAAGTTTCAAACAAAAACTACATACTTGATGGCGTAGAATCCGAATCTGCAATACAAAATGGGGGTTACCATTTAAGATTTCAAAGTTATCCCCCCTCCCACTCTGGGGGGGATCGAGTTCGACACCATTCAGTGAGCCCCCTACATTATAACAAATCTTATTAAGATCTTTTTTCGATGTGATGCAGTGTTTTAGAGATATTCCGTTATCTCAAGATAAAAAAAAACTCACCCTGTATATATTTCAAACAAGCAAATAAATCTAATTGTTTCAACATAATGTTTTGTTCTTCTTCGTATTTTATTTATATTTGAGTCGATAAAATTTATTGTTTGAAGTAAATATTCCATTGGATCAATTTTACAAAATTTTATTTGAACTAAACGTATGTATATATCTCATTGTTTCAATGAAATAAATATTTATTTACCGAAGAAATTCCTTGAATCAATCTCCGTCGATTTTGCCGTGACAAAATATATACAAAACTGTTAATTTTAATTTTTGTTCATATTTATCAGCTAATAAATACAAAACTAAATCATATTTTCAAAATTTTATCATATGATCTAGCGCACCAGATCTACCTTGATATGCATACCAAATTTCACGAATTTCCATCAATAAATAAGAAAGTTATAGACGATTTAGTCGATCGATGCACCGTACTAGTCGATGAGAAGCTGCGGAGTGAGGCGGGGGGGAAAGAGGGATCAACTTGGGGTGAAACTCGGTTCGATGTACAGGACTAGCTCTCCTATCTTTTCGCCAATATAAGACAGACGGAGTGCGGACGATAGAGTGGGGATAAAATGGGCTACGACCTTGTCTATCTTACGGGTCGCTATGTAATTTTCCTGTTGCGTTTGTCGCACGTCGTATGGGAGATGTGTATTTCAAAACGCGCGGGTCGGTTTAAGACAGAGAAGGTGCTTCCTTGTCTGTCGCACGCAGCTTATGGTCAGTTCGGTTATCGCAAGTAGATTCAGAACTAGCGGGCCGATTTTAAAAATTCTTTCGCCGTTATGAAGCGCGTATAATTTCTTTTAAATGTTGAAATTAATTTTTATGAAGGGAATGGAAATTTTTTTTTTTTTCGAAATGATGACTGTGGATTTAATTCGTTCGTATTACGTGTATTTTGTTTAAAGTTAAAGAAGAAAAATAAGTGTGTTAATTGTCAGAAATGAGAGAGGCAGTAAAACATCTCTGTGTTTCAATATTTAAGCTTTATGCTATCTACCTTACCGGCCGAACGACCATAATATCATTATTAATCAAATTCATGTTATATAAATTATATTAAATGTTGTATCATATAAATAATTCTTCATTCGAAAAATCTATTTCACAACAATAAATAAATAGACAAATTAAATTGAGCTACACGCTTAACAAAATCAAATAATTTAAAAAAAATAAACTAGGGACAAGATTGCATATGTATACATTATGTTAAATTTTAAAAACCCGTTTTTTTTTGTCTTACAGATGGTACAGAAGGTACAGATCTGGAATATGAATCACAATTCGTCTTCCCTAATGCAGCATTCGTAGACCACAATGGTATATACTATATTAATGGTAAGTTATACATAACATGTCTAGCTATATACGAAAAATTTTCCGCTAATAATAAGAGAAATATCTTTTCTGATTTATGCACCTGTTGTTAAAAGTTAAATTCTCTGTAGGGTATTACTCATAGATTTTATTGTTTATAAATTTAAGAAAAAAAATGCTTTTATTAATGAAATATCAGCAATATTCAGATACTTATACGTTATCTTTTTGCTTAAGGCCACTATCATTTTCTTTTTGGTTTTATTTAAAGCAGGAAAGTAAACCAGTTATATTTATTTTCGAAGTGAATGGTGATTATTTCGGGAACCTTCTTAACTGAAAGTTATTTTTTTTTTAAATTAACTTTAGAGTGACTCATCAAGTAAGAATGACGTAACAATTACTATTTTATTAGTGCACCATAAAGTATAATAAACCTTAAAGTAATTTATCTGGTACCTATCACTGACAAGGGAACACCGGCCGGTGTCCCCCTCCGATTTCGATGAAACTTAACAGATCGAAAGAGTACTTAAAATAAGAGACACGTATTTTTTTTATCGGCGTATCCGCACGATTTTGGGTACAGCCCCCTCCAAGTTTGGACGATTTTTCAATTTTTGCAAAATATTTTCTAAATTATAACAATATTAAATTTCTCCTTAGACATATTTGCAGCATATTGCATTGCTAAGGGTGGCGTCGTCCGTATTCGCAAAAAGTAATAACGGGGGAGGGTACCCGTACCCCCCATTTTTTATTTTTTCTTTTTCTTATTCATCAAAAGAAGGCCGATTTACATAAATACGATGTGTATAACAAGTTTAGAAAATTAATAATTGTAAAATAGAAAAATAATAAAGCTTCAAAATTAATGAACTTGTTATTGATATAAATCAAATGAACTGTAACAGAAATAAGTTTTTATCCTTAACATAATTTCCAGCATAAACATGGTCTCAAGGTAGATACTTCATAAGAAGCTAATAAGGGGGGACGGGGTACCCCATACCCTAGCATT
Organism: Protaetia brevitarsis; assembly: GCA_004143645.1. Classification (NCBI taxonomy): domain Eukaryota; kingdom Metazoa; phylum Arthropoda; class Insecta; order Coleoptera; family Scarabaeidae; genus Protaetia; species Protaetia brevitarsis. The sequence goes on from RXPK01000072.1 coordinate 809,481, forward strand.
TTTTTAATAAGTTTATTCATTATCATCAAAAAAAGATCGCTTTTACATAGAAAACAATGGTAAAAATTTGGAGGATTAATAATAAAAATAATTGTAATAATATAAATAAGTACATTAAACACAATTATTTGTTATCGTTACTCCGCTGCTCTCCTTAATTAAATATTTCTTAATTTAGAATTGTATCTACTCGACAAGCTATGGTCAAACCTTTCTATGCCTATTAACTTATACTATACTATACGAAACTTTTATCGGTGGTAGCAATATAAATCGTTTTATCAACTGCAGTTAGTGACTGCGTTTTATATTTCCTTAATAAATGTTATTCATTCTTAGAATACCATAATCCTTTAGTGCGTATATATGAAACAATTTGCTACAACAGGACGAAGGATTAAATAATACATACATATATATTTTTAATTTATTTCAAGTTTTCGTGCAATGTAGGTGTACAATGTAAGTATTCAATGGAGTATAAATATAACTAATGTGTTTGTAACGATATATACATTTCGAAACAATAGAAGAGAATTAGAAAAACATTATAATGCTTATAAATGTTTAAATACATGACTTACTGTAATGCGATTATTGGTATATATGTATTGCAATAGCGAACAAGATTAATATACATACAGTAATTAAGCTATGTAAGTATTACAGTAGTGATAGTCTGTGTAAAAGTGTTTAAAACACAATTTTGTTTGCACCATGAACACCGCACAATAGCTGGTTTATTCCAAATACTATACAAGGTGTAGACTGGCATCTTTGTTAAAACAAAACTCTACAGGATTTTAAAGGGTCCAGGTCTTCCTCACGTATCCACTCTTATACCACGAGTACTTGAATACGTCGAAAATCTTGGGAAGAAACTGATTATGGGTTAGGGATTGCAACTTAATAATATTATTTCTCTGATGTAAATCTATGTCGTAGTTCATAAGAATCACTATATCCGAAAAAGTTCTAACAAAATTCATCACAATAGACACGTACATATATTTATTTTGAGTTATTATTACTATTATTAATTTTCTAAATTTATTATACATCACCGTTTCTATGTAAAAGCGATCTTTTTTTGATGAATATGAATAATATTATTATTAAAAAATGCGGGGTATGGGTACCCCGCCCCATTATTAGCTTTTTATGAAGATATCTACCTTGAGACCATGTATTAAGCTGGAAATTATGTTAGGATAAAACTTATTTCTGTTATAGTTCATTTGATATATATCAATAAACAAGTTTATTAATTTTGAAGCTTATTATTATTTTTACAATTATTAATTTTCTAAACTTGTTATACATCATCGTATTCTATGTAAAATCGGCCTTCTTTTGATGAATAAGAAAAAAGAAAAAATGTAAAAAAATGGGGGGTACGGGGTACCCGTCCCCCGTTATTAACTTTTTGCGAATACGGACGACTCCACCCTTAGGGCATGCAATATGCTGCAAATTATGTTAAGAAGAAAATTTAATGTCTGTTATAATTTAGAAAATATTTGCAAAAATTGAAAAATCGTCCCAACTTTGGAGGGAGCTGTACCCCAAAATCGTGCGGATACGCCGATAAAAAAAAATACGTGTCTCTTATTTTAAGGTACTCTTTCGATCTGTTAAGTTTCATCGAAATCGGAGGGGGACACCCGCCGGTGTTCCCTTGTGAGTATAAAATTAAATATGAAAAGTCTTATTCCAATCAAAGATAGTCGATTAACCCTGTAATCCTCCCACCAATTTCTACACACCCTATATAATAAAAACTTGCCGTTCTAAAAATGAAATTCCTTTTACGTATTTTCCGAGTTTTTGAAATTTGAAAATCTAAACACAACTTATACAAAAAAAGAAAATATTTGCTTATTTAATTTTTTCTTTGTCAACAGGATACGAACATTACCCTCTGGTAATGTATAATCACCCACCGATATGTTACCCTGATTACTCCGTATCCAGAACCAAAAGACACAGCACGGGATCATTGGTAAGTTTGAAGATTCTATAATTGATTTTAAAATTATCCTGTGTTTAAATAAGATGTAATTATATAATACTGGATCTCTAGATATAAATGATTAATCCATATGTAATAGAGAATGATATATAAATATTTGTGTACAGATTCGAACTTTGTAAGGTTATTTTGAATGCTAACGTAAAAAATTCACCCATCATATAACTACATAGATCCTAGAACTTTGACACGGCGTATATAAAGATTATGCAATGCTTTTTAAGCAGATACAAGCGATGTTATTGATATAATGTTATTGTAAGATTCTCAATCATTGACGAATGTACACTGATAGACAGATGTTATGTCTATGACTAACAATAAGTGATTATCAAAAAAGTAGGTACCTAATACTCATTATTTTCACAAGCGTGCATCAAATATCTCCAGGTAGAATTTTTTTTTAGGGTAGGTAATTAGCTATGCGTGTAAAATACTTGGCAATTGTGCAAATCAAGTAGAAGAGTTGAGGTTATTTTTGATTTGCAAATAATTTGATTTTGCAGATACAGGGTGACTTTGATAAGGATGTTATAGCTATTATTGGCAAGTATAGATGATACAAAATGAATCGGTTCTAAATGGGAGGAAAAGTTTTTTTTTCTTAGAGAGAATGCGCTAACAAAATTATAAGTGACATGTTTGAAAGACGAGAAGAAGAACATTCTTCTTATCCAGGACCGTATTACTACTAATTATTATATATAGACTGTGAACAACAAAATAAAATTAAAACTTATTATTGCCACCGTATTTAGTGTAGAAAAAATATAAGAGAAACATAAAAAAAATATACAGGATCGCATTTTAAAAGAGAAATTGAGGTTGATTATGGTTCTTTGCAGCCGAAACGTCTTATGAGTTATAATAAAATTATTTTATAATAAAAAAAAACATAATACTACATAATAATAATTTTTTTTTGTCATATTTAATACTTATAATAATATAAAACTCAATATCCCATGTCAAAAAAAATCAATTTTTCAAGCTTTTTCATGTATCTTCTTAGTCGTTTGAATTTTTTTTTGTTCGTTTCCATGCATTGTATTATTAATTCTAAAATACAAAATTATATCACCATTTAACCGATTCTGTATCTGCTATACTTTCTGAGATAAGAACAGTGCCCTTTTCAAACACACCCTGTATCTCTGAAACGACGCATTTGCGAAGAAAAGTTCATTAAGATATTATGTTCAGAATTATGTCAAATACCTACATCTTAAGTTTGGTCACCTGATTCCCAGACACCCTGTATTTCGGTTTTAGCTTGTGATTAGATTGAAGCATTTTTTTTCTTATAGATCTCGGAGGCAATTGGCACCTATCAATATTTATATTTAACTATATAATTAAATGAATGAATGGATGACGAAATAACTTGCATTAATTACTTAGCTCAAGTAGTAAAATACAGGGTGATCGTTGATCTGGGGAAACTGAAATATTTCGCATATAAATTGAATGACTAATTTTAATAAGCTAAAATGGCCCATGTAGCCGATTTTCTATCTCTTATACTTTCCAAGAATAGCAATAGTGCCCTTATTAAAATCACCCTATATCTTCGAAAGGATTGATTTACGAACCAAAGTTTATTAAGAAATTTTGTTCAGAATTCCGTCAAATACCTATGCCTTAAGTTTGATCACTTGATTGCCAAACACCCTGTATTTCGATTTTATTTTGTGCTTAGATTGAAGTACTTTTTTTCACAGCTCTAGGAGAATAATTGACGCATCATTTTGAAAAATGCTATATACAGAGTGCTCCGAATGACTTGCTTTATGGTAGGAACTTATATTATTACATATTTTGTCCGGTTTTATGAAATAAATATTGATACGTCAAAAACTATTAAACATAGGTATACTTAAACTGAATGAATACTAATTGGTGTAGAATCTTGTCGAGTTGTATTCAATGCTGCATTGAAAAATACCACGTTCCATATGAATAAAAACATTTTTTTTTTACTTTAAATATATATAGTCGTGAGTTTCTGATCACCCTGTGCATTGCAATTATCGCTGTCGTAGTTATTACCTACGACTGTGTACTTGCACCCACATCAGTAGAATATCTTCATGTCTAATAGCCTGTGAGATATATTTAATTTTATTTGTAAGAGAGCAAACGTCAAAATTTTGACAAAATTGCAAATATCTCAAAAACGATTAGGTTTAGGAATGGGCAACATTAATACAAACTGATCACAAATGATGCGAGCAATACACTAGACACATAAAAAAATGCACCATTCCATTTAAAATAAGAAAGTTGATATCGTCACTCTGTATACTAAAAGTGGTACAAAGTTGAAAATATTCTCTTTAAATAATACATCATAGACAACTATGACTACTCTGCAAGTTTCAAACTCAAATTCCTACTAGAAACTCGAAAAAATCTAATGACTCAGTTCCATGGGAACATCTGTATATTCCATCCATACGTAAGCTAGACTTTCAGATATTTGTTTAAAGAACTGGTCTACATATGTATGTAGCACAAATAAAAGAATTCTCGAACATTGCATTTTGAACTTGAAAGATAACATTGTGTTATGTTATTATTATTACATTCTTGTTTGTTAATATGATGGATTAGTCCAACTAAAACGTGTGCGAATTTTTCATATCCGTTTCGTGTCGATAGGAATATGTATGTATGTTGTAACAGCTCAATAATGAACGATGTGTAAATATATCATCCAATCAAGCAGGAAGAAACGTTAAAAGTTTGTTACGTATATCAGATAGCACTTTGAACTGTTAAATATCGTTATTGATTCCAATTTATACGTTTAAGTACATTAATCTCCCTGATAATTGCATATAAATACAGGGTCAATCGAAATAAACATTGATTAATATAATATGATGGTAAATGACTTTTTTTAAAAAAAATAATTTTAATTTTGTTATAAACTGTTTTGTATATCTATTCATTTGAAGTGTTTTAAGTTTTGGGTTAATTTGACAAGTCTTACTTTTGTGTTGATCAGAACAAAAGTCAGTCATAGCATTTGCATAGTGGTGCCCCCAAGGGATCAGTTTTTGGACCATTATTTTTTTGTATTTACACATCGCTTTTGCAAACACATGTAAGCTGGTGATATACAAGGTGTTTCAGAGCACTTGTGCAGTATCAATATCTCGGGACCTATTTGAGCTAGATTAATGCGACAAAAAAAAAACTTCCATTTGAAGAATCTTCTAACTTCCGGAAATCTTTTTAAATGAAGCGGTGTTTTTTTCTTACCTCATTGAAGTCCACAGATTATTTTAACACATTTTTTTTTTAAAGTCTCTACCTGTAAATCAACTGCTTTCGATATATTTGCAACTTTATCAAAATTTTGACATTTACATTGTCTTCGATATAATATTCTATATTTCACAAATCATTTGAGATAATGATGTCAAATTACAACAGCATAAGAAACAAAGTCGTATGTCGTATATACCAGATTCTGTAAAGAGAACCACAATTTTTATACAGGGGGTGTTCATAAAATGATCGTCCACCTGTCACGTAATATTTCCTAAACCTAAGGAGATTCTGAGGATTATCAAAATCATTGAAGTAATCTTGGCTTACTGAATATTATTATGTGAATATACCCTAGTGAAATATCCATTTTGAAAATTAAATTGGTGTGATAATTAATTTATTTTACAAATAATTTTAGCTGTTTACGATATCCTCAGTTAGAATGATCTCTCGGTGTATGTTAAAATGATAGAATGTCAATCTTTGTTATGTAGTTAGCTAAAATGGTAAAATTAATAATATTTAAGTAAATAAAATAAGTATGAAAGTGTGTATAAAGTGAAAAATTATTAAAATGAAGGGAGAAACAATTTTAACATTATTTTCGTATTTCATACTTCCAATTTTTTTAAATTTTTGATTGCTAAATATCGTTAACTTTGTCATTTTAATTCAAATTGCGATTTTACCACATGAATGGCTTTCTACAATTTTAAAGTGCGCTGAAGGACGATTCTACCCGAAAATGGCCCTACCGCAGGAATTACTTTTAGAGTAAAGTAATAATTGAATCAATAAGCATATAAAAATATTTCCAACATATTTTCAGATTTAATAAAAATGAAAGTTCGAATTAAATGCACTCTGCCAGGAAACCTCCATTTCTTCAATACTTTCCGTTTTGTTAACAAAACAAATCAGAAAACCTTTTCTTCTTTGTAATTTTACTTTTAAACAAGTAAAACTTCTATGGAAATTATCACTATCTCAGAAATTTTACTTGTAATATTCCAGACTACATAAAAAATTCTTGAAAATGTTACCCACATTTCGAAATTTTACTATGAATATTCCAGGTTTCATAAAAAAAAAACTTCGAAAAATTACTTATAAGTAGTTAGAAATATTACTTCTAAAAGTAAAATACCTGTACGGTTTTAGGGCCACAAAATTGGCCCAAAATCGTATAGAAATTTCACCAAATTTTTTTAGTGTGTATATGTACTTTATTCCCGTCATGCATTTATCTATAGCAGAGTAAGATTTTGACAACACTTTAGTAACTATCTAGTTCTATATTTCCCCAATCAATGGATGGTACGAAATTCCTTTTCTATCCAACCAGAAACTGCCACGTTCCTTTTACGCCCTAAACACACACCGTATCGACTAAATATTAAAAGGGGGAATTACAACAACACGTGGCACGGAAAAGTTACGGGGTCCCTGTACCTGCTCGGGATAATAAAATATACATTTCGACTCTCGAATCTACGGAATTTTCCAAACACACTATACCGAAAGCGAATATCGATTCTTAGTGTTTTTTTTTTCTATGCTTTCTAGACCGAATCCACAAGCCCTCATACGGAAGAAACAGGCCAGGATTTGAGCCAAAGTGGTGGAGAGAACGCCTCGAATCCACCAGAAACAAATCACGTCTTCAATGTTGTATATCCGAGTTACTACTTCAACACAACACCCTGCAGTAACAATGGTAAGATGCTATTATTTGTAAGAGTAAATATCATATAGCCCAAATATAAGTATATCCATACAGAGTGAGCTTTTTCTTTCATTATTTGTATGTATGTGGATATCGAAAACTATAAGAGAAATCAAGAATTGAATAGCTTCTCTTATCAGTAAAATCACATTGATATTATTAAAATAATTGGCACTAAACTATTACAATACAGGGTACCTATTCCACGTAACTGGTTCATTAAAAGTTTATGATGTTCTATTATTTACTTATATTTGAGATTTTGGCACCGTATCTGTTCGATTGGAACTATAAATGTAAAATACCTTAACCAAAATATCACTTCCGGTTGACCGGAAATTGATGTGAACTTTCTTATTTTAAATAGAATGATATAATTTTTTATTCATTTTTGGATTCTACAACTATAAATATGTCAGTTTTCATTAGCTATTCCTATAGCTACATGTTGCCGTTTTTGAGTAATTAAGTTTTTCTTTTTTTTTAGTCATAATCATTGCATCATTGAGAATTAATATCTCGGTTAATACTGCAAGTAGAGACTCCAAATTTGCTATGTATGAATGTAGATATTACTCTAAGAACGGTAAGCACACTTTACATTCTAACATACAGAGTGTTCAACTGAGGAACAAAGTGACATATTTTCAAATGCAGAAAACTCTTTTCTTTTTAATAGCAACACCCTGTATTGAATCTCGGAATTAGAAGTAAATATCATGCCCTATCGCTTTATATGAGATTCCCTATACCTATCTTTAATAGATTTTGAGATATGAGCGATTTTTTTTAAAACAGACTAAGTATTCTTTTTTTTAATAGAACACCCTGTATTTAATTCGGAATTAGAAGTAAATATAATCCCTATCACTTTATATCAGCATTCCCTATACCTATCTTAATAGATTTTGAGATATGAACGATTTTTTGTTAAACAACTAAGTAGCCCTATCTCTGCGTGTTTGTAGCTGGCTCTGAATGAGATTAATGTCAATAATTCATTGACTAACCAAAAGTGTTTATGTATATCATTGTAATTACACTTTCGTACAACGCAATATTAATAGAAATGACTATTCGAACAGACATTCTTGTATTGGTATTCAAAAATAATACATGAATTTGAGGTGAATCCATTTCAGAGCCAGCTACAAACATTTAAAGATAGGGCTACTTATCTCGTTTAACAATAAGTCGCTCATATCTCAAAATCTATTAAAGTAGGTATAGGGAATGCTCATATAAAGCAATAGGGGAGGATATTTACTTCCGAATTCCGAATTAAAATACAGGGTGTTCTATTTAAAAAAAAAATGAGTTTTCTGCATTTGAAATATATCACTTTGTCCTCAGTTTTGAACAACTCTGTATTTAGACAGTAAAGTGTGCTTACCGTTTCTTAGAGTAATATCTACATTCGTAACAGTAGCAAATTTGAAGTCTCTACTTGAGATATAACCGAGATATTAATTTCTCAATGATGCATGATTATGACTAAAAAAAAAAGAAAAACTTAAATAACTCAAAAACGGCAAACATGTAGCTATGAATAGCTAATAAAACTGACGTATTATAGTTGTAGAATCTAAAAATGAATAAAAAATTAGATCATTCTATTTAAAATAACAAAGTTGACATCCATTTCCGGTCAACCGGAAGTGATATTTTGATTAAGTTATTTTGCATTTATAGTTCCAATCGAACAGATACTGGTGCCAAAATCTCAAATATAAGTCAATAATAGAACATCATGAACTTTTAATGAATCAATTACGTGGAATACCCTGTATATGTTGGTTTTATTTTATTCTAGTTTTTTAGTCAACTTTGGTAGTAACTTGTAACTGCAAGACTAACAATAATTTTTGTATGTTGTTGTTATTTATATAAATTTGGGTGGTGATAATAATACATGGAACAAAGATAAATACATAAAGGCTATATTTATTTGATAATATCATAGTGATTTCCATCATGCATATTCATTGGCATATTATCTATAACTTCTTGCAGAATATTGAGGTATTCAACAGCGTCTAATAAATTGATCCGATAACAGTATATTATACCTAACCAAGCCTTAACAAAAAATCGTCTTTGGCGACTATAACTTGATTAACCATCGACTATTTTTGCTCAAATAATTTTCGTTTATATGCTCGAACAAAATGTATTAAAGAATCCAAGATATAATCTTTTGAAGGAATGTTTTATTTCACATCGGTAGAATATTTGAAATATACCAATACATCATTTCGACTAGGCTAAAACGCGTTCGTCATTGAAACATTCTTGACCTATTACTATATCGTTGGCACTGTATCAGACATAATTTGGTTATCGTCCTACAATGAAACCAAAACGTTAGATTTATAGCGGAACACGATGTTTACAAAATTAGATGTAACGCCACTTAAATTGAATTAGCGAAACTCATCTAACAGTAATTTCTTAATTCGTTTAAAATCTTGGCGACCAAACTTTAACATGCTCTCTTGAAACTGATCACTCACTTAATTGATTCTTCCGCGATTGCGTCAAAATTTCTCCAATCAGTCCAAAGAAATAGAGAATCGAGAAGTTTTTGTTTAAGCAACGATATCCGTAAATCAGTTGACAAGTAGTTTCACGGCTGCCAAGTATTCATATTTGCAAGGTGTGGGGTTTTGCAACAAGTATACCGCGAAACGGTCATTGGGATACCTTTATAGCATCGCCCTTGCAACACGTGGTCATTACATAGACTTCGATATTGTGCCAAAGTGTAACGACACCTTTTTGCAAATACAACTGATCAAAAGCGGTTGCCAATAAGCGGGGAAGAGAAGTGTGTAACAGCTATTGGGCGTGAAAGCACTGAAAATATCATGGGTAGATTACTCTTCTCAAATATAGCACTTTTGGAACTTATTAGAACCCATTTTCTTTTGAAAATATTGATTATATACATATATACAGGGTCGCTAAAAAGTATGGATACAGTTAAATATTATGAAAACAATTCAAATTTGGTACATGGTTAAAAGTATTTAAATTTTATCGTCTAAGATGTTTTTAATAAAAAGAAGTTCAAACAAGAAATTACATAATTTTTATGTTACAAAAGATGTTCGAAATGATTTCCATTTACCTCCTGGCAATAATGAACACGTTGAGCAAAATTTTGCAAAGAATCATCAATCAAAATATTTGGAGAAATACTGGCAATTTCGTTTCTTCTACGTTCTTGTAGGTTTTCGATTTGTAATGGTCTGTTGACATACACTCGATTTTTTACATGACCCCACAGGAAAAAATCAAGTGGGGACAGATCAGGAGACCTAGCTGACTATTCAATAGCCCCCCTTCACCCTATCCATCTACCGGGAAATGTTTCATCCAAATATTCGCGCACTTGACGACCAAAATGCGGCGGTGCTCCGTCTTGTTGAGACCATATGATTTCTCTTGGTATACAATTTCGATTGCCGTGGTTTGGAAATATTTCCCTAAGTCGTGGAACAATATGTTGTTGTAAAAGTTGCAAATATCTTTGCTGTTAATGAAAAAAGGACCTACGATATTCCGACCAATAATGCCACACCAAACATTAATTTTCTGTCGATGCTGCGTATGAATCTGCTCCATCCAAGGCGGATTTCTGTCAGACCAATATCGACAGTTATGGCGGTTAACATATCCATTTAGACGAAAAGTTGACTCATCAGAGAAGAGGACACGATTAAGAAAGTTACCATCCTGATGTATTCTGTGCATCATAGTTTCGTAAAATTCGGTTCTGCGGTCAAAATCGTCGTCACTTAATTCTTGTAGAAGTGAATTTATAAGATGATATTTTTCGCGTTTCATTATTTTTTGTATGATCCTCTACTCGTGTTGTGGTTCAACGCCAACTGTTGTACTGAATTTTTTGGATTTTCTACCACATCCAACATAACATTCAAAGAATTTTCTTCGTTGGTAATAATTCGAGGTCGCCCAGATCTTGCACGGTCTTTAACGCTACCAGTTTCTTGAAATCTTTGTCAGGTTTTTGAAACCGTCGTCCTGGAGATCGGTTCCCGGTTTGGATGAATTTCATTAAAAAGAGTCACTACTTGAGCACAACTTCGTTTTCTGTCGCCCATAACCAACCATCATGGGAATTTCTATACGCTCAGTTTCGCTTAAATGTACCATTGTTAAAAAAATTATTGCACACAAGTTGAATTTTTGGCGAATATGCAAGTGACACATCGTCAATAACAGCATTTTCAAAGCTAACTTAGTTTTATTTTTCCAGAATTAAATTTTTGGATTTAATTTTTTTTTTGCCTTTTAATAAAAATAAAGGTGGGCATGTGTTACATTACTGAATTCAGAAAAAAATGCTCTTTTTAAAAATATCAAATTCGACCACCCGTGCCATTAAAAAAAAATCAAGTTAGCCTTGTATTTTCAAAATAAATGATGGTAGAAAATTGAAAGAAATCTCAGATGATAGAATTTAAACACTTCTAACTGTATGCCAAATTTCAACGAGCTCTGCTAAACCGTTCTGAAAATATTTAACTGTATCCATACTTTTTAGCGACCCTGTATAATAAAAAGTTTGTTTAGTGACTTTCTCTTAAGGCAACAACGTTTAAATCTATTATAATCAAAATTTGACAGAAAAAATAACGGGATAGAATTATATTCAGCTAGATAAATTCCGGAATCAATAATTCAATCAAAAATAAAGGTACAATTATTAAATATATTAATTAATGAACTTAGAATCAAATTCGGGGCAAATAATATTTAAATTTGAGCTTGTAGGAACGTTTAAAACTAAATCATGAACTCCCTTTTGCAAATGTGATTTAATCCTGATTAAAATACTTAAATAACCATAATATAATAAATAAGTAGTATTAATATCGATTCTTCTTTCTGCACTCCCATTTTGGTCATATGAGAAGCAATCATTGATCTACTGCTGTGATTTGTAATTCCGGAAATAGGTATATTGCTTAAAATTCCTTTAAATGAGGAAGCAGTTAACTACACTGTAAAAACAGTAAAATTACATGTACAAATCTTGGTAACAAAGTTGCTAACAATTTTACAGGTAAATTTGCTTCAGAAGGTAAAATTTCTACCATCTAGTAAATTTCACATGCTGATGTGTTTTTCAAAGATTGTACTGTAACATTCATATGTAATATTATATGAACTCTATATTTACGAACACTGAAGTAATTTTCATATGTATTTTTATAAAGAGAGCAAGCAACTTACCTAATTCTTTTATAGCACCTAATAGGTCATACTGAATCGCTCAACCAGGGATCAAGAATGAACACGCTTACGCGAAACCTACGATTGTTTGTCACGTACATGATATCATTGACCCAATAATAAGTTCGACAAACGAATAGAATTACCTACGCGCACAGATAAATAATCCAACAACCAATCACATTGCGGCGTATGAATTTCGTATTTTCCATGATATCTATAGTTTTACCCGAAAATTCAAGTAAAAACAAATAAATATAAAAGATCCTCATATTTTTACAGCAAAATTAATAGTTCACTAGTAAAATTACTTTTAAAGTGCACTAAATACCCCAAAAAATGTCAATTTTACACTTTTAAGTAAATACAAAATCGTACATGTTTTTTCCTGTATTTTCCTTTTGAATTTTTGTTACATCTTAAACTTACATGAAAAAGCTATAAATTTTACCGAAATTTCTTTTTCTATGTTAAATATCCTAGAAAAAACATGTAAAACAAAATTTACATGATTCCCGAATTGTTTTCGTATTCTGGTGTTTGTATTCTTCATTTTCCGCATATTTACTGTCAAATTTCTTAAAAATATTTGTCAATGCCTGTTGCGATGTATCTTTTCCAAATTTATGATTCATAACCTCGCAAAATATGGCGTAAAATGAGTCTGAATGGATTTTGACGACTAAACAGTATTTATTGCGTGTGATCGTTGATTAATTAACTGGTTAATGTCGTCATCAGAGGTGTTCCCAAAAGATTTGTTGTATATTCATTTTACAAAACGTCAAAATATTTTTTTGACAGTTCATTCAGTAATTTTTACTAGCGATAAAAGAAAGCTCAATTACTTTCATTACAGCATGATTGATTAAAACAAAATTGCAGGAGCAAGACTCTACTTGGAGGAAATTCTTTTTCAAAATCTTCAACTGCTTATGATAAGATTACAATTCCTCAAAATTAGACCAATCAGAAAGAAGGCACAACATCTGAAGTATTTGTTTGATTCTCCTAAGAGATCTACCATTCCATTCGAAATTGACATTTTCCTTTAAGAAGTTAATACCAAAATCATCTTAATCCATTTAAAATTTAATAAATAGGTAGATGCAGATGTTTAACCAGATGTTCTTTCTCTTTTTTTGGCAGTTACCACAAACGGACAAGCGACTTCAACGGAGCCGCGCAAAATCAAGAAGAAGAGACGGCGAAAACTCTCAAAGACAGTGCCGCCCCAAGAAGACGGTACCTCTACAGTCTCGTCTTCAGAAGAAGAAGGATATTCTTCGGATGAAGACGTCACGCAGGTGGAGAATCGCGTACGCGAGGATCCAATCGAAGACAACCAATCGAGAACCGAGGAAGAAAACTGCCAAACTAAATCGGATGATGGGGCAAAGCCATCGCATCGACTCCAGACTGCCCTAGCGAAGACAAAGCCACGACCAATACAATCGATAATGACGAGGATTCGACGCATAATAACGTGGGAGAAGTCTCAGAGGAACCCAAAGCTGATGGCGATCATCGAAGTTCCGCGCCAGAAATTGCTGAAAGCAGCAAATTCAATCTGAACGCCGAGGAGTTCGTTCCAAGAGCGTATAGACCCATGGACCACGTTCCTCTGGATCCCAACTTGCATTTCGTCAACGTACATCCTAACTTCGTCCCGCTACCACTATTGAATCCATCCCCCTCTAATTTCAATCCTCCATTCCTACCCCCTGGTATTCCTTTGAATTTTGTCGCGGCAGATCCGAAACTGTTGCCCAATTTCGTTAACTTCGTTCCGAATCAATTCGTACCGCCCAATAAGGTTTACGACCACAATCAGCCGCCTCACAACACTCCTGAAGCACCTCAAGAAGGAAGATGGTGCGAAACGATGACGCCAAGAATGACGAGGTGAAGGAAAATGATCATCAAGAGCGAGGTGATCAAGCTGATGGTGGTCAAAAAGACGTATCGGAAGAAGGCGAAAGGCTGAAGGAAAAACCCAGGAAGGAGTTAACATCGGCTGTGGTGTATAAGACTGAAGTTGATATCGCGAAGATCGTGTCTAAATTGGAAGAAGCAGCGAAGGAGCAGAAATACTTTGAGGATAGGAGGCAGAATTATAGAAGCCCGAGCAAGTTTAACAAATCTCCTAAGATGCAACGATACAATAACCAAAGTTACGATAAAAGGAAGTCAAGGAGATTCCAAGAAGCACCCAAGAAAATCGAAGAACTTACGGTTCAACAAAAAGCCGAAAGCGTCCAAACTAAAACTGAGGAAATCCAAACGGATCCACCGCAAATAAAGACTGAAATACCAGCAAGCACTGACGAACACAAAGTGTTATCATCTCCTAAACACCAAAGTTATCGCGCTAGCCCTAAGAAATACCCCAATTACAACAATAGGAACATCAAAAGCAGCAAATCGATAGAAACCCATAATCACCAATTGAGCCGATCAGTTCCGAATAAGCGCCGAATATTCTGAAAGCTTAAAACGACCTCCGACGAGTTACAACAGCAAATCCTGCCCGCGATTCGAGAGATATAACTCCAATAACAATGCCAGAACGAATACTCAGTATGTCGCCAATCGTGCCAATAGCGTTAGAAAGATCGAAGACGCGATCAAAGATACTTCATCGAAGATGCCTGACGCGAGCAAATCCAGCCAATGGATCTCGGTGTCCAACAAGAAGAAGCGCAATAAAAATAATCGTTCTGGAAATGAAGAAGAGATCGATGTGGTCCCAGATACCGAAGAATCCATTCTAGACGTTCCTGCGCCCATCGAAGCTGAAGTTAAAGCCGAGATAAGTGAAGAAGGATCAAGTGTGAATGTCGAGAACTTTATCGAGATTGTATCGAACAGTAAGGAGGTGTTACCAGAAGCGGACATTCCCAAAATCGAGATTCAAGACTTGAAAGACGTTGAAAAAGAGATGTTAAAAGACGTGACGCCCAAAGCTGTGGAGGAAATTCCTGAGAATATTGAGACGAAAGTCCATTGAGTTGCCGGTGCAGCCGGTGAAGATTCAAAAGGATTCTCAGAGGAAGAAGAATAAGAAGTCTTCGAATAAGAGTGGAACGAAACGCATTATAATTCTCGATCCAGATTTGACGTCCCAGAAGCAACAATCAGCATCTGTTTCCGATAAAGAAAACCCGAACACAGGAAGCGAAAAATATCAAAGCGAAAGAAGATCCTGCACCTAATGAAATGAAAAATTCGGAAGAGCAAACTCCAGAGAAGAAAAAATCGAAAAAGAAGAAGAAGCTGAATTAAACGAACCTCATGTCCACTAGCATCACTTCGATATCCAGTTCTTCGACTACCTTAAACAACGCTGACGATTCTTACGATTTCCTCTTGGACACCTCGGCATTAATCGACGATAAGACCAACGTGGAGAATCTCAGAGGAACTGGACAAGATGATCCAGAAGGGCTTGTTCGGAAATTTAGAAGAGAAATTCAAATCTTTAAACGTGTCGGTGGACGATGATTTCTTCAGGTCTCTCAGCCTGAAGCCCAAGACCCAATCCACGCCGGAGAAGGGATTCATTAAGGCCACTAACTTCACTACGATCTTAAACGGGGCCAATCAAAATCTACCCAAGATGAAGGCTGTCGAGGAGAATGATAAGATTGACGTGGATTTTTCCAAGATCAAATTACCTCAGTGTGAACCTCAACCGTCAACTTCAAGAACCGGTCATTTTTTAGACGAGGTCATCCAGAGTGAGACTGGTCCGCCTTTGGATTCAGCAGGGGAGGATGTGAGTTCATCCAAGAGTAATGATGGGAGGTTGAAGAATAAAAGCAAGAAGTGCGTGGTGGAAGTTCAGGAGGAGGAAAAATCGTTGCAGAAGATGAAGAGGTTTGCTGTGGTGTTGAAGCGAATTTAGAGAATGATGATGGTTTAAAGCAAGAGGAGGATGTGGAAGGAAAATTACCTTTGGTCCAAGCAGCAATTGAAGATGAAACTCTAACAGAAGTCAACGACAATAATTTTTTAAAAAACGACGACCAATTAACGATAAACATTGAAGCGACATCATCAGAACTTACCGCGTCAAATATTTCGATAACCATGAGCGAATCATTAACAAATTTCGAAGAATCTCACCAAGACGATACCACCTCGAAGGACTCCATCGAATTGAAACCGCTTTACCCGATCACAGAAGCAGTGAAGGAATGGATGTCGAAGACCAGAGAGACCACACCTGACGTGGAACTGCTCAAAAGCCCGGACACGATCTACAAAGAGTTCTCCATCGAAGACAGCACTGAAGATGAGGCAGAATCAGACACGGAAACCGAACAAAAAAACCTAAAAAGCAACCCTTCACCTGCAGATTATCCTAGGAAAGAGGGCGGTAGAAGGGTTGCTAGCAAAAGACTCGAAGAAGACCAGATTACCATCTCGGAAACGTGGAGTATGTCCGAAGACGGCGGTTTGCAAGAGGAAGATCTGTTAGATTGTTGGGAAGCTGAACCGATTGAGCAAGGTGAAGATGCGCTGGAATCATACGAATCCCATTTTGGAAAAGATGAAGATTTTATCAAATTGAAATCCGAGATCGAACAACACAAACGTAATGGGACATTACCGAAGCACGGCTCTCTCCCCTACAGAGCCATCTGTTGTAATCTGATGTAAGAAGCGAAAACAGCGCCATCTGTCGCTTTACAGGTAAACGAAAACGAGTAATATAATAAACAGTTCCATCTATCGGAATTTTGAGACGATTTCGAATTAAACGACCGATTTTATCGACTTATCGAGGAAGAGAGAGATATAAAGAAAGAAAGAAAAAAAACAGACGTTTTTATATATAATTAGGCGCGTAATTTAAATGATACGTTAGTTGTGGCTGTGCATAAGACAAAAAAAATAAATGCTGCGTTGTGTTATTGTTTCGTTCTAAAAAAAAAAAAGAAAAAATTGTATGTTTTATATAAATACGCAATAGCAGAGACGAAAAACTTAAACGGTACTTAAAATAAATTATATGCGATTGATTAGATGAAATGTAATAATTATATTATAGTCGTATTTGAGCACAATATTATTATTCTGTCTATATGAATTGGTTAACTAATTGTCGGAGTTTATTGTTTAGCCAAATATGGTGTATATAAATCAAAAATCGAGGAAATAGCGGATTTTTTTCCGTATTTTTATGGAAACATCACTCCTAAAATCTAGATTTCTTGGAAAAATATTCTGTAATCCTATAATAGTCATCAATAGATGGTGAATTTTGGTAAGTAACTATTTCAAATTCAGGATCTAATGTAAGTTATATATGTAAATTTACCTATTTGATATGTATAAATTCTATAACAACAATAATCTTATAAAACTTACTTCAGTATCTTTGCAAACTATTTAATACTTAAGAATCGTCCGCATTTATTAAATAATCATTCTAAATGTCACTTAAACACTAACCAAATGGTATTAAATGATATCTAACATATGTGATACTGGTGGAACCCAAAATCCTCAATTTTTTATTGGCCAAAACAGTTGTGACGTCTTAGGACTTGATTCAAATTTTATCATTCTTTGAATTAGTTTTACTGATAAATATTAAACTCAAATATTGAATCGTTTTAGGCATCCGTCATCGTATAGCACAAAAATTAAGTACATAAAGTCGTTTATTGCATAACTTGGACCCTATTAGAGCCTATTATTAACTGTAATTATATGTGATAGTATTTATTCTTTTTATATATGTAAATGACTTTTAATTTAACATTATTTTCAACAAGAAAGTGATGTTTTTCTTTGTCCTTATTATATACCTATATGAAGGCAAAGATGATTAGATACTTATATTACCTAAAGATAAAATTAATTACACATTAACACAATTTAACACATATTGTAAGAAATAATCTTCTTCTTTTCTTTTAAAATGTACTTCAACGGTGAATCATGAAATCACTAACAATTTTGTATTACATTAATAGTTATTTTAATACCTTTATGTTGAGGTTACTAAAAATAATTGTGGGAAATTTAAATTTGGTTACCTGAACGTTGAATCATGAAATCACTAACAATTTTGTATTACATTAATAGTTATTTTAATACCTTTATGTTAAGGTTACTAAAAATAATTGTGGGAAATTTAAATTTGGTTACCTGAACGTTGAATCATGAAATCACTAACAATTTTGTATTACATTAATAGTTATTTTAATACCTTTATGTTGAGGTTACTAAAAATAATTGTGGGAAATTTAAATTTGGTTACCTGAGTTTGAAAAAAAAAACTCACTTAATTTATTGCATTATTTGTTGTGATTGTGTTGGGGTACAAAAAAGGGCAAACGGTACAATACTTAAACCATAGGATACAAAATCATAAGTCGTCCACTATTATAACAGCTTAAAAAAAAAAACATGAAATTACAATTAATAACAACTATACATAATTTTGAAAAAAAAATTTTTAATTTTAGAAAAAAACTATTACGCTAAATTTAAATTTCCCGCAATTACTCTTAGTAGTAACTTCAACGTTGAAACATAAAAGTACCCACCATTTTGTGTTATATTAATAGTTATTTTAAAGTCTTTACGCGAAATTCACTAAAAATTGTGGCGGGAAATTTAAATTTGACTATTGGCCTTGTTTATTCAAACGATCCGAAGTACCCTTAGGTGTTTGATAGATGGCGCTCTGGCCCATATAAATGCCATTTACGTAGCGCGCCATCTAAGAGATACCCAAAGGTATGTCAATCGGTTGAATAACTATAAGATAAGACATAAACAAGGCTATTAGGGATGCACAAAACATTTTATATTAAAAAAAAAGTGAATTTCAGAACAGATATAGACAAAAGAATACTCATACGTATTTTAAATAATATAACACAACTTTCATATAATACCTTATTCTATATCGCTTGCCTACATGGATGTTATATTTAACTTAACAAAAATATTAATTTTAACAAAAAAAATTCTTGTTTTAAACTCCATCGCCGATATGAAAAGACACACTGTTCAATAACCTTACAGCTTTGTATTTTATGTGTTTGTCATTGTGTATTTGTCTTTTACAAAATGTTAATTAATAATGACAAAACGACTTTACTTTCATTGTTAAAAATAATATTAAATTAAAAGTCATTTATATGAAAAAAAAATTATATATTATCACGTAAGTTTTTTTTATATAATTACATTTAATAGTTGTAAGAAGTCTGTCTATGCCCTTAATGTAATCTTGTAAATTTAAAACATCTCAAAAAAGACAATGAATGTCGAAAATTTCCTCGATTTTTGATTTATAGATATAAATCGGTGTTCAAAAGTTAAATGTTGTTTCAATCAATTTTATTTGATTTAAATTTTAATTTTCTTGGCTGATAAATATTTAAAAAAAAAAATCATTTTAAATACTCTTAATAATTAATTAATTGAATTTAATATTCTAATGTTTTGTTTAATTCATGACCAACAAAAGACATTTTAAACAAGATTTTAACAGCCAATAATAAACATTTAAATTTTGAGCGACCTCTGTATATAATAACTACGTACTACGACTATGTTTGACCACCACTTCACCATTTCAGAACTATAATTTAGAACGAGCATATAAACACGAGTAGTTTCTCATTGCCTGCCCCATTTCATCCCAAATTTCGGAAGTATCTAGTCGCTTATAATAATAATAATAATAATATATGATAAATATTCGTATATTTTTCGCGAAAATATTACGCTGTTCTTATTGAAACTGTAATATATATATTTATGTACATTATATAATTTTGCCTACCTCATTATATTTGCGGATATACCGACTTCCGATTGACAGGGAGAAGGGGATAAAATAAATCATAATCGCTACGAAAAAAAAACATCTTTCAATAAAATCATCTTCCGTAGCATCCTTAATATGTAACATAATTTTAGGTACACATACACGTTATTTAAATAAAATTGATAATGATATGACATTATTGAGACGATTGTTGAATTTGACCCTTTGTACAGAACAAAGATAATATTATAACCTATAATAATAATTGTTATTAATATCTATACGTGACGGAAAATCACGCGAATACGAAAGAGAAAAAAATGTTTGACGATGCAAAAAAAAACGTATTTTCTTAAAGTAAAAAGAACATGGCGTTATACTGTGACAAATAAAAGACAAAAAGTATGTAAGACTTAACGCCACCTATTGTTATTATCCGTTATTAAGATAAATAACGTAATGAATAATTAATTGAAAAAAAAGGTTGTGCTAAATGAGAAAACGCTAATGAAAGAAAGAGAGATTGGAAAGTGGTTTTTCATTGTTTCATTTCTTTTCGTTTTCACCTCTCAAAACAAAATATTATTATTACCTAACTATTCTTGACTGAAACTTTTGACAGTTTTGCGATCCCTTTAAAAAAAAAATCGAATTTAAAAACGCTCAATATTTTATTTTAAACATTAAAATAATATTAATAAAAAAAAAAACATTAACATTAACTTTAAATCGTTAATAATTGACTATATCATACGATTTCTTGTGATGGCTTTAGTATATTTAAATCTTAACCTATTGACGAATTGTTGTATTATATCTATCTAATTACATAAATGTATAAATGCAATGTGTATACCTTACACTTTGCCTGTGAACGAGTTGTGGACTGAAATTATGATGTATTTAGCTTTGTTTAAAAAAGAATTCTGCAAAAATAATTTAATACAAATTCCAGTAGATGGCGCCACATCATTTTTATGAAACGTCAAATTTCTTGTCAAAATGTGCTTTGGAGTTGACAGGATCAATGTTAAAATGAACACATTTGAGAAAATTGCACTTTTTATCAAAAATACTACTTTAATTACAATTGGTAAGTAAAGTTTGCTAAAGCTCAGCACCTTAGAATGCTCTAACAAAATATGAAAATAAATATAATGAGACTGTTTGCTGAAAACAAGAAAATTGGCTCTTTATTTAGCTCCAAACCACATAAGATAGCATTTTTATTATTTAATACATAAGTGGCAGTAAAGTTTATTGACGTTTCTCAATTTTAATATGAGTAAAATTATTAATTTTTTTTAATAAATTCGAAGTAAAATTAGGCAGCGTCTTTGATTTAAATTGAAATACGATTTTTTTTCTCTTACTATAAACGAACCAAAAATATAAATAAGAGAGAACATGCCAAACAGTACAAAAGGAA
Organism: Protaetia brevitarsis; assembly: GCA_004143645.1. Taxonomy (NCBI): domain Eukaryota; kingdom Metazoa; phylum Arthropoda; class Insecta; order Coleoptera; family Scarabaeidae; genus Protaetia; species Protaetia brevitarsis. Next base: position 831,007 of record RXPK01000072.1, read on the forward strand.
AATACTAAATATATTTTTATCTGTTGGTAATTTACATGTGACGATTTTCGGCGCCAAATTTAAAATGCACTTAAATCGATATTAAAATAAAAAATATTTTTTCGCGGTGTCTTTATTATTTGGCTCATAAGAAACAAAAAAAAAGCATTACTATACGTATCACAAATTAATAAATAAAATAAAAACCTGTATCGTTCACTATAATAATATAATAATAAGATATAGATGTAATCTTGCAGACTCAATGAATGCGTAATAAAATAACAAAGAAGAAACTAATTTAGGATCTTTCAATCGCAAATTCGACTACATGCTGAAAATAGATCCGACTCTACATGATGGATTAATTAATTTGTAAGGGTTCAAAAATAATAATTAATAATTACGTAAATAAGACTATATTTATAGAAATAGTGTATTTTTTTGTTGTTTTATTTTATTTTATTTTTTCTTGTACGTAAAATAATAAAAACTCGATAAAGAATTTAAAAAAAATGGTTGTAATGTGATTTACACCAATATTTAAACAAAAAAAAAATGCTTAAAAATGCAAAAATTACGATACAATAGGAAAAATGGAAACTATGCAGGGTGTCTAATAGGGTGAAACTTAATCTTTTCTCGACCTCAGAATAAAAACTGAGATTTCAACGTTGCAAATTGTGGGAAATAGCAAAGTGACGTCACTATGACGTAATAGACGTAACGTCCATTAGACGTCCATTTTACGTCACTCTGCTACCTGAGCATAAATTTCAAGTTATATGCCAAAAATTACGTTGTTAATTACCATTTTATTAAACACCCTGTATTGGATGCATCTTATAAACCTTCTCTAATCTTCATTGCTGGTCCCTCGTTCGTGTAGTTCCCTCTGTACCCCTCCCCCCATACCCCTCTTCACAACACCTTTTTAATTATAGGTTTAGTTTTAGCTTTAGTTCAATTAATATTTAGGACAATTTGAAACTAATTAGAGAAATTGTAACTTAAAAAGCGTAATTATTAAATTTAAGTTTGGATGATTCGTTTGTAGGATGACGTAGTCAGCGGCCATTACGTTTTAGTAATTATATCTGTTAAGTTTGTTCGTTACAAGGGTGTGAATAGCCGTGCCAGTTCGGTCATAACGAAAGTACACAATTATTTAATTGATTGTGTTGAAATACATAAATTCTGAACCTAATTTCTAAGTTTATATACAAGCAATAATATATGGAAAAAAATAAAATACGTGTATCATTTTTAGGTGCGTAAGATTTGAAGACGTGGGTAAAATAATGATGTGTTAGGATATAAGGTGGATATGGCACTAAAGTATGTATGAGTTGTTTTTAATTTTAATTATTGGTAATTCGTTTCATTGTTGCTTTTTTTTTTTTAAGCGTGGAAGTTTTGCTAAATCCCCAGAAAACACGTATATATTTTACGAGCATATGAATAAATAACGTTGATATATTAAAAACGGATTATTAAAAGAAAAAAATTCAAAAAAAATATATTGCAAAAAAATTTCAATAACCCGAATTTTTGTTATAACACTATTTAGCCTATTATAATTATTTTATTTTTTAATCTAGACGATTTCAAGGATGATTATTATATCTATAACAATTTATTAGGAATTTTAAGTTTACACACGTAATTTGTTGTTAAAAATTATGATTATTATTAGGTGATTAATAGGACTTACTACTCCCCCCGATAAATACGGTGATCATACTTACTATTATTAATATTAATTAAATATGAATTATGATATGTTAATTACACTTAATTTTGTTGTTAAATGTTTGTTAATTTTGAAATTTGTGCCTTGGCAATTTTTAAAATAAAGAAAAATCGAAAAATACAATTTTTGTTCTTGATTCCTTTTTTCTCTGTTTCTATTCCTACATCTATTAAAAAAAAGCAAGAAGTTACGATTTAACCGCCAAAATAATGCCAATCGATAAGACGCATGCTCATTGGTCGATTCTACACGGAATTGGTTCAGTGATTTCGTATTTGATGTTAAAAAATGGGCGTTTTATCTTTAAAACAAAAAAACATTTAATATATTTAAAATAGGAAAGTTACTTCAGTTTTTCATTATCGTCAAACAATAACAGATATATGAATAATTTTTAAATTAGCAAATACGTAAGCGCAGAATATTACTGGAAAAATGATATAGAATTTACAGTAACATTTTTAATTAATAATTCATATATAAAAAATGTTTATGCGTTTTTGGAAATCAAACAATTAAATTATAATTATCGGTTATTCAAAATTTGAATTACGTATTTACTTTGCTGTCATCTGTGTGAAATTCGCTATAACTAATATATACAGATATCTGTAATGAGAACCATAAGAAATACCTATTACAGATTGCTTTAAAATGTGTTTAAAAAGATAATGTTGCATAGATGGCAGCACATTCAACAATCTAAAATTTTGATTCTGTTTTAAATAAAAGTTGAATTAGCGACCAAAAGGTGTTTAAAGCACTAATAAAATGTACAGAATAATATAAAAATCTATAATACCATTGTTTATATTTAAATAATTAATAAGAATATGTTTTAACTTTAGTCCCGACAAAAAAAGACAAACCAACGACAAAAAAAGTGTTTCAAACGGTAATAAAATGTACAGATCTATATAAATATACTTAGATGGCAAGAGAAGAAAATGTCCATCAAAAGATAGGTATTTTTGTTTATTTACCACTGATTTTTTTTCTTTTGTCCTGCATTGTCTTATCTCTCTCGTGCGTTGTCTGATTTTGTCCTTCATTGTCTTCATTTTGTCGTGTGAACACTGCCGTAAATAAAATTATAATTATCGTGGTTTTATAATATTTTGTGTGTGATTTCTCAGTTTAATTTATTATTCAATACATGATTTGTTTGAGTACAATAATGGTTATCAAATGAATATTACCTAAACTTCATTCTGTGCTTCTATATGTCATTTTTCATGTCACGGTCTATTATTATACAGTTCGGATTCTCTGACAAATTTATTTCTTGTCGCGCTAACGGCCTATTCTGCCGGGCCGATATATATTCACCATTTTAAAATATATAATATATTTTCTAAGGAAAGCTCTAATATTATTACTTACCATTAATAAATAAACTAAAAATAACATTTTAATTAATTATATATGCTGCCATCTCTGCATGACTTTACTTAACTAATATATACAGCAATCTGCAATGCTGCTAGTCTTACAGATCCCTTTATATTTTAGTTAATCGAAAATGCACCACAGAGGGCAGCATATGTGTTGATTTATATGCTATTAGATTATTAAATTATTGTATAAAATATACCTGTAATTTTCTTAATCTAGATATGTTTTTAGTAGCATGTATAAAACCTTTACTTCCCAAATATAGCTATTTAATGCATTTCTATAAATAAGAGTTTGAAATGATTATATGTGCTGGCATCTGTTGGCAACTTTCCTCCATTAAAGTTTATAGGGATCTGTAATGCAATTCAAGATCAATTAATATTTTAGTCAATTGAATTACACATAGATGGCAACACAGGGTGATTCCAATTTATTGTTTTAAATAAAAACGTATTTTAATATTTTTAAAATCTTTATTTCCTAAGCGTAGCTACCTAATCCAATATTACATATAAATAAATTAAAATACAATATTAAAAATCTTGCTTCAATTCCATTGTAAACACGTATAAAAAGTGCTTCATCTCTCGTATCTCATATAAAATGCAATAAATCGTAGTTATTACCTTAAGATACACAGCGAATAAATAAATAAATCATCGAAGATACACACACGAAAACACACGTAAAAATACATAGATTGTGACCGACATTAAAAATGCTTAAAATGTATGTATGTATATATGAATATATTAAATATTCGAGAGGAAAAAAAATGTATTTAGGCAACCGTGATATGCGTATAAGTTTGTGGAAACGTCAAGGTGGTCCCGTTCAGAAGATATCTTCGAGCAGATTCCGTTTTCGAGGCCACATTTCCAATTTCTTGGAGTGTGTTGTGGGTGGGGCGTTCTCTTTGTCGTTTTCGTTGATCGTATTAGGACTTTCGATGCCGAAAGGACTGTAGAGTTTCGTAGGCGTCCTGCCTAAGATTGTGCGTGCATGTGGGGTGGAACAATTCGGCGTCATGGGGCCCTCTTCGAGGATTTGCCTTCGGCGTGTTGAACTTTTGAATCTCTGCAATTTTTTAATGATAAAATGGCCTTTCTTACATGCAGAACAGCAATATTTAAAGAGTATGATAATTGAATTATACGAATTTAATTAAAAATAACAGAAACTAGGCCACAGATCGATGCACTAGGTAATTAGTTAGAAAAAAATAGCTTCTTCCTAAATTAATAATGAAGAAAATACATAAAAGATACAGAAATGTATATTTTAAATAATTTCTAACAAGGAAAATAATTCAATTGCATAAAATAATCATTAAAATGCAGACTAAAATGCAATTAGAGCATTAAAATTAATTGTATCCAAGAGTAATGCATGCAAACTAAATAACTATTATTTCTATCGACTTTTCCTACTAGACGCGGAAGTTATTGATGTAATAAACCTATTTGACCCCTGTTAAATCGAATTTCCACCCGCACAAACAATTTTTTCACCCCGAAAAGGGCAAACTAACCTGCGAAAAATTGCCTAAACTAATCCTGACATTACTGAACGTCTTCGATATTTTCTCGGCTCCGTTCCTGAAGGCCTTCCTCGTATCGTTCAAGGACAACACCGACAAGACACTCCTATCGTTCTTGCTAGTCCCGAGAGGCTCTTTATTAACCGAATCCTTGCTCGTGGAATCGAACTTGTCCTGCAGTTTGACACGGCAGTTGAGCCTGGAATGTCCGTTACCGGAATTCGACGAAAATACCGCCTTGTGAAAGGTGAACGACTCGCTCTTATTGTCGGGCCGCATGGTCGCGCGATTTATTTATTTACTTATTTTCGAAGGTGATCTCGTTTTTTTTTTTAGGTTGCCATTCGCGAATAAACCGTTAGAAGTGGTTTCAAAACACGAAAGTTGTTTTGTTGTAAAGCGCCCTCTACAGGAAAGAGGATGATTAGAATTTTCGTAAAAATTGTATATAAATTGATTTTAAAAGATTATTGTATTTATTTTAAATAATTATGTGGATTGTTTGGCGTTCGTGCAAAAATTTAATTTTAAAAAGTATTGTATTTTTCAGGGCGCCATCTTCAGCCTGAAAGATGAGTTAATTTAATTTAAAGATTAAATTAAATAATTCCATTATTTTAACACGTAGATTTTAAAATAATTGCAAGCATTTTTACAATATTGATTTTGAAATCAAAATTATTTTTTAAATAAAAGAAAGAAATAGAGATGTCACCTACTTCATATTTAGTGTAATTGCTGTCAAAATTTTGACAATTCGTGACAGTTAAATGACGTTTACAAGAACAACAAGAAATGGCTGGGACAATTTTATCGTACGAAGGTAATTATTGAATTAATCCAAATCTGTTTTACATTTCACAGCTTCTACGACGCGTAAATTAACATCGTTTCCTTGTAGACCTAAGGAAACAAGCTAGACACCTCGAAAATGACATCGATTTGAAACTAGTGGCTTTCAGCAAATTGGGAGCTGGTATAAATACCCCTCATACTCACAATGCACCCGACACAGTCCCGTTATTATCGGGTGAAGACACTTTCGAAGCGATGAGTTTGGAAATAGAACAATTATTAGCTAAGGTAAGTCTATATCTATTTAAATCTATTTTTACTGAATTTTATCTGGTAAGTTGACGCAAATTAACGAGAGGATGTCCGAACAACCCGTTTCCGGAGCAGCTATGTTACATACGTTACGCAGACATAAGGATATCTTAGCGGATTTGTCGCGGGATTTCCGTAAAACGAATTCGCAACATACGGCTAGGAGAGAACGGGAGAATCTGTTGCGGTCGCCTAAGCAAGAAAATTATCGACCGGAAGGTGTGAATAGGCGCGAACAATATTTAAAGAGAATTCCCATCTATATAAGTGAGTTTTTTTTTCAAAAAAATCTTGTTTTTATTATATCAATGTAAAAAAATTTAAAGCTCGGATCGGCTCGTTAACGATCAAATTGCAATCGCCATGGAAACCAGGGAACATCTCTCCAATCAACGGCAAACATTCAAGAAGATGCAGACTCGTTTCAACGACATTTCCAACAGATTTCCAATGATGAATAGCTTGATACAGAGGATCAACATCAGGAAGAGACGCGATTCAATCGTAATAGGTTTAATTGTAGCGATTTGCACGTTTTTATCTCTATTATATGTTTTTCATTGATTTTAAACGGAATTATTTGTGTATTCCAAATGAATTTAGTGAAATAATTGGGGCGAAAAACTCTTATCCCAATTGTATGTCCTAAATCGTTAAGACCTGTATAGCTTGAGTTATTACCTATTTTTTACTGTTATATTAATTGTGTATTTAATCTAAGTGTAAATCAATTAGAATGTGTGATATTTATTGTAATTATAAGGATTAAAAGATGGAAAACGGTGCAAATTTTAGTTCGACCTTTGGGGGATTCCCAAACTTTAGTGCGTTGGTTGTATCGTTTTGATGAAAATAAAACTCGTTTGGGATGATGATTTATGTATTCTCTGTGTACGACATCTATTTTTGGATTATAATTATATTATATTTGTTAAATTTATAATAAATGAATAATTTTATAATTGTATTTTTTTTTAATTGTTTATACCTAAGTATTTTTTTCCCTTAAAGTGTTTCTGCAAATAATATATTCGATTTAACTTTGATAACAATACAAATATTAGATTACTGCGTTTCTAAAGGATTTTTATCGAAATATTTTAAGTTAGAAAGAACGATTAATGTGCAAATGTGTGTTTTATAAAACCTTTCTAGACTTGTCTGATAAAATTGGCTTTATGAAACTAGTATTTTAATATTCAATTTTAAAATAAATAAATAAATTAGAATTATTTGCTGCAGTTAAGCATGTGCTGCCATCTATTAACGAAAAGCGTTAATAAAAGTAATAGTTCACTTGATGTTGATAGATGGCGCACTATAAGACGATTTCTATCTTACGAAATGGCGCTGCTAGCTATTTAAACAATAAATCATCTCTATTGACCAACAGATGACGCTGCTGTCCGGATTTATTTTATTCTTTTTAAATAAAATTATAAAACGGAAATTAAATTTACTCATATGGGCCGACAAAAAAACCGTTTTTTTTTTGATAGAATTTTGCACTAAAATCTATCTACCACCTACCGCTATTATATGCTTTATATATACATTATTATGATCATCCCCGGAAGCAAACCAATTTCCTGTTTCAATTGTTTATACGTAAGTAATTTTTTCCCTAAAATGTTTCTGCAAATAATATATTCAACTTCGATAACAATACAGTATTAAACATACGGATACGTAATTATGATTTTTATGGCATGGTATTATATTATATTTTCTTAACATGTTAAAAAACTTCTCTTTATTAAATTTCTTTTTCTAATTTGCTGTTATACGTAGCTATAAACACACGGAGTACAGTTATAGACAAACTTATTAGATTACTAGCTTTATAAAGGACTTTAATGAACTCGCTCCCTAAAGCCTGATAAAACTGCTTCATGAAACAAGTTTTTTTTTGATTAGCAGTTGCAAAGATATGTAGTTAGTCAATAAATGATCTAAAATTATTTTTAAATTTGTATCTGTGCTGCCATCTATGGACAAAAAGCGTTAATAAGAGCAATAGTTCACCTAATCTTGATAGATGGCGCGCTGCAATACAATTTCTTTCTTATGATAGCGCTGTCAGTCATTACAAAAGTAATGACTCCTATTGTCCAACAGATGGCGCCGCTTTCCAGAAGAAGGTGTATATTTATAATATTGTAAGTAAATTTAATTAATTCTGGCTAATTTTATATTATTATTAAAGTATTTATTAAAGAATATTTTATTTATTACGTCACTTTTTTTTCGATCTAAAATTATTTTTGCATTTGAATCTGTGCTGCTATCTATGGATAAAAGGCGTTAATAAGAGCAATTGTTTACCTAATCTTGATAGATGGCGCGCTGCAATGACAATTTCTTTCTTATGAGATAGGGCTGTCAGTCATTACAAAAGTAATTACTCCTATTGTCCAACAGATGGCGCCGCTTTCCAGAAGAAGGCGTGTATTTGTAATATTTTAAGTAAATTTAATTGATTTTGGCTGATTTTATATTATTATTAACGTATTTATTAAGGAATATTTTATTTAATAATTACGTCACTTTTTTTTCCGTGTAAATACTAGTAAATCCTTTTTTCTTTCTCTTCTTTCTTTGTATCTATACTATGTATTAATTCTTAGCGTCTTTATATATATATTTTTTACTCACTTATTCTATTATTAGATTGTAAAATCTGTTGGATAATACATTATTATTATTATTATTATTAAATCAAATTTATTTGACTTCAGGAAGGATTGGTGAGTTTACGAATTTAAATTTCAGCCACTCCTCATCGGATGGCGCTGAATAAATAAATATTTACAAGTAAATTTAATTCAATATGATTAATTTTTAAAAAATATTGATTAAGAACTACGTTATTTAACAATTGTCTTTTTTTTCTTGTAAAAACTAATAAACACGAATTTTGCTTTTATTACTTCTAGGACGGCTTGGTAAGATTACGAACTTGAATTTCAACCACTCTCCATTAGATGGCGATAAATAAATACACATTTATAAGTAAATTTACCTAATTTTATTAAGGAATACTAATTTCATATTACTAAAATATTGATTAGAAAATAATTTATTTATCTTAATTACATATAAATCAAAATTTCGGTAGCAATCGTATTTTACCACTTACCTCAACTTCTTATTCAGCTTTCCTCCGCTAGATGGGGTGAAGATGAAATTTGAAATTAACTTACACATTTCCAATAAAAGTTACAAAATATTCGATTTAATAAAAGAAAAATAATTACAATTTTTAATCAAAACATTCGCTTTTTATTCATATTAGTCAATTATTTCACCATTGCTTTTATTGCTATATATTTATACCATGTTTTTTTTTTAAATAATATATACAAAATATAAAAATGTTACAAATTATAAAAACAACAAAATACAAAAATATACACCATTATATTATATTATTTTGACGGAGACTTTTGCACCACACCTTTCCACGCTCAGCAATTAGATTTGAACAAATTTAATAGAGAATGCATAGCCTGAACAGCGTTTTTAAAGGTTCTGGGCCTCTCCTTGTAATCCAATCCCCAATCTGGCTCGATAGATGGCGTCGGCAATTCTTATAACTTCCGAACATATCCGCCGTGGCGCTCTTGTGCTGCACCTTCGACGCCATCTTGTATTTCCTCTCGCAGAGTTGCTTGATCTTGTGAAGTTTGTGCGGCAGATTGGGTAAAGCGATTATGAATCTTTTACGTCGAGAATCTTGCGCCAGGTGCCAGATTAAAGTGCAGAGATGCGCGAATCAAAGGATAATCTTTATCGCACCAATGGATCATGACGGTAAAGACTGCGTCTATATATTCTGGATACCAGCAGTTGCCGATAGTCGTCGAGTATTTACAGAAGTTGATTAGGATATTGGTGGCGAATGTGCACGATTGCATCTCGGGCACCGATCTGCTAGAAGTCGTTATCATCCTGTACAGTTCTTCCGGAAGGCATTGGCTTAGATCGACGCAACTTTGTTTGAAAAGTCGAGTTTCGTAATCTATAGGGAAATTAAGAGAATCATAAGAGTCTGCTTTTATTTTTGAGAGGATATCGATTCAACACGTATCATTTCAAGACTGCGCAAAATAATTGTGAATAAAAGCGAAGAGTAGAGTCGATACCGGAAGTGCAATAACGAGGGAGCATCGGCAACTGTCAAATTTGCCTTTTCGAAGGTTCGTGTTTAATTACATATCTAATATTGATTACGTCTGCGTTTTTGTGAAATGCTATTGTTTAAAATTTACTCAATAAATGCCAATTCTGAAAGGTCACAAAGTGGCAACTGTAAATCTACATACACTGCACATTAAATAAATAAATAAATCGAAATATAAATCTTTGATTATTAATAAGGTTCGTGTTTAATTATACATCTAATATATCTTGATATGGATTAGATTATGTGTGCATCTTTGCGAAATGTTATTGTTTAAAATGTACTCTATAAATGTCCATTTTGAAGTAATCCATGGTCTACGTGTAAAAATACGTGTAAATCTAGATACATCTACCCATTAAATAAATAAATCGAAATATGAATCTTTAGTTACTTGCCTTGTGCCCCAAATTTGTTCGTAGTATATGCATTTTTCTGACGATATAATAGTGAAAGAATGAATAACATTTTATTGAAAAATATAAGGTTCGTGTTTAATTATATATCTAATATATTTTGATATGGATTAGGTTATGTGTAAAAATGTTATTATTTAAAATATACTCTATAAATGCACATTCTGAAGTAATCGACGGTCTATGTGTAAAAAATCACAGAGTATCAACTGTAAATCTACATACATCTAAACATTAAATAAATAAATCGAATTATGAATCTTTAGTTACTTGCCTTGCGCCCCAAATTTGTTCGTAGTATATGCATTTTTCTGACGATATAATAGCAAAAGAATGAATAACATTTTATTGAAAAATATAAGGTTCGTGTTTAATTATAGGTCTAATATATCTTGATATGGATTTGATTATGTGTAAACATGTTATTATTTAAAATATACTCTATAAATGCGCAATCTGAAGTAATCGACGGTCTATATGTAAAAAATCACAGAGTGTCAACTGTAAATCTACATACATCTAAACATTAAATAAATAAATCGAAATATGAATCTTTAGTTACTTGCCTTGTGCCCCAAATTTGTTCGTAGTATATGCATTTTTCTGACGATATAATAGTAAAAGAATGAATAACATTTTATTGAAAAATATAAGGTTCGTGTTTAATTATAGGTCTAATATATCTTGATATGGATTTGATTATGTGTAAACATGTTATTATTTAAAATATACTCTATAAATGCGCATTCTGAAGTAATCGACGGTCTATATGTAAAAAATCACAGAGTGTCAACTGTAAATCTACATACATCTAAACATTAAATAAATAAATCGAAATATGAATCTTTAGTTACTTGCCTTGTGCCCCAAATTTGTTCGTAGTATATGTATTTTTCTGACGATATAATAGTAAAAGAATGAATAACATTTTATTGAAAAATATAAGGTTCGTGTTTAATTATAGGTCTAATATATCTTGATATGGATTTGATTATGTGTAAACATGTTATTATTTAAAATATACTCTATAAATGCGCATTCTGAAGTAATCGACGGTCTATATGTAAAAAAATCACAGAGTGTCAACTGTAAATCTACATACATCTAAACATTAAATAAATAAATCGAAATATGAATCTTTAGTTACTTGCCTTGTGTCCAAAATTTGTTCATAATATACGCATTTTTCTGATGATATAATAGTAAAAGAATGCATAACATTTTATTGAAAAATATAAGGTTCGTGTTTAATTATACGTCTAATATATCTTGATATGGATTTGATTATGTGTAAAAATGTTATTATTTAAAATATACTCTATAAATGCGCACTCTGAAGTAATCGATGGTCTATGTGTAAAAAGACAGAGAGTGTCAACTGTAAATCTACATACATCTACACATTAAATAAATAAATCGAAATATGAATCTTTAGTTACTTGCCTTGTGCCCCAAATTTGTTCGTAGTATATGCATTTTTCTGAGGATATAATAGTAAAAGAATGCATAACATTTTATTGAAAAATATAAGGTTCGTGTTTAATTATACGTCTAATATATCTTGATATGGATTTGATTATGTGTAAAAATGTTATTATTTAAAATATATTCTATAAATGCGGATTCTAAAAGTAATCTAGATGGTCTATGTGTAAAAAATCACAATGTTAATTGTAAATCTACATTTATACACTGTACATTAAATAAATAAATAAATCGAAATATAAATCTTTACTTATTCGTCTTGTGCATTAAATTTGTCCCTAGTATATCCGCTTTCTTGAGAATTAATTGCATTTTATAAAAAAATATTATTTAAGGTTCGTGTTTAATTATACATTTAATATATATTGATATGGGTAATCTAAAATCATATCATCAATAGGTTTGGAAAGCCAGCTGTAAAACAGCAAGAATATGGGACACATAAATCACCCTCCATTCATACGCACATGCATACAGTTTATATTTATTTTAAACAAAATCTTACCCAAATCCTGCAATGCCGATATTATCTGATCCAAGGTCGAATCTTCGCTCACCATGATGTCCAGAGCTTTCTCCTTCTTATAGGCCAAAGTTTTCTGCGGCACCACTTTCTCATTGGCCACCTTCACCTTCTTCCTTATATTCTTCAACTCGGGTTTTTCGACAGATCTCGTCTTGTATCCCCTCCAGCAAGCTTGGATTTTCGTAGCGGCTCTTCTTTCCACGGCTCGCCTCTCTCTTTTCTCCATCAACACGGGAAGATATTGCTGAGCGAAAATTTTTCTAGTCAGGAAACCTCTGACGAACGCTTGAACGATAATTATGTTGGCTCTAGTTTTTCTAACGACCCGTTTGGCTCTCCACAAACGTTGTATGAAGATGACGGATTTTAGCAAGATTTGGTAATGTTTTCTTTGTGTTTCACCTATTCTATTAGCTCTAAACCGTCTTTGTACTGTAACGACGCTTTTCCTCAACATTAAATACTCCTTCCTGACTGCAGCACTCACTAAAACGTTTCTAAACCATGTTTGTATGAACACCGTGCTCTTCTTCAACTCCAAAAACTCCACATGCTGCTTCAACATCATTTTCTTCGCCAAATATCGCCTCTCTATCGTTAAAACAGCCCTTTTTAAAGCTAAATATCTTGCCCTATCACACTTCATCGACTTTAACGCTCTGTACCTCTTCTGCACCACGATTGCAGCTTGTCTCAACCTCAAATATCCGTTCTGATACTCTTTCATCAATCGTTAGCTCTAAATCTGCGTTGCAAGTACAAATTCGCCTTTACGATAGCTCTAAAGCTCTCTCTGTCCCTTTTCATCAGAATATTCGCGCGGAATCTATTCTGAACCATGACTGTTTGTTCTCGCAGTTCTAGATACTCCTTTCGAGATATTCTCATCAATTTGTTAGCTCTAAATCGCCTTTGAACGATTACGACAGCTCTCCTTAGCTCTAAAAACCTTTTACGTTGCGCTACCACCAATGAATGCGCCCTAAATTTGCGTTGTATCAAAATCGTGGATTCTCGTAAACATTCGTACGCTTTCAACTGTTTTCGACCTAATAATTTAGCTTTAAATCTACTTTCTATCGTCAAAACAGCTTTCCTCAACTCCATTTGTTTAATCTCCTCTGCTTTAGCTAATCTTATTAATCTAAATCGTCGTTGCAGAAGTACAGTAGCTTTCTTCAGCGTTAAAAATTCCTCTCTTTGCGTCAACATTAATATGTTAGCTCTAAATCGCTTTTGCGTGACAATCGCTGCGTTCCTCAATTTCAGATAATCCTCCCCTTTGTTCCATCGCCATTTTGTTAGCTCTAAATCTCGCCTGTACTGACGTTGTCGCATTTTTAAGACGCACATACGATTCCCTCTGGATTTTCATAGCTCTATTAGCTCTAAATTTAATTTGAATCATTACGGTGTATCGTTTTAAAGTTTGATATTCGTTATATTGCTTCCGAGACAATTGCATGGCTCTAAAGCGTCGCTGTATGACGTTAGTAGCGTGTTTAAGCTGTAAATACTCGTGTCTTTGTTTTGATCCTAGTGAGATAGCTCTAAAGCGTCTTTGAATGCTAATCACTCTGTTTCTGAATTCGATGAAGTCACGTCGAGTCGCTAACCCCACCTTATTGGCCCTCAATCTACGTTGGATAGTGACTGTTGAATCTCTAAGTTGTCGATATTGCATCTGTTGAATTTTGGCCATTTTGTTAGCTCTAAATTTATTTTGAATAATTATAACGCTTCTTCTCAGCATAAGATATTCTTGGCGCAGCTTCTTCGTGAGGATATACTCCCTATATCTCCTTTGAATAACTATAGTCGCTTGTTTCATGATCGTATATTCAGCAAATTGTTTTAGCGCCAACTTTTTAGCTTTAAATCTGCTTTCAACGCACTTAACAGCCATCTTCAAATTTAAATATTCTTTTCTGCATTGGCGACGTAACCTATTAGCTCTAAAACGCTCCTGAATGACGATGGTAGCTCTTTTTAGAGCTACAAATCGTTCGCGATGGATTTTCATTAGTCGATTAGCTCTAAACCGATTTTGAACGATCAAAGAAGCTTTCCTAATTTGCTGATACTCGTATTTCTGTTGCTCACACAAACGATTAGCTCTAAATCTTCTTTGTACCGTGATGACTGCGCTTCTCAATTGTCTGTAGCGATATTCGGCGATTTTCATCTGTTTTTGAGCTCTAAATCTGCGTTGGATTGAAACCGTTGCCCTCTTTAGCTCTAAGAAGCTCTCTTTCTGTTTGATAGCTAATATCTTCGCTCTGTATCTATCTTCGACGATCCTGATCGAATGCTTCATCTGCATATATGTTCGTCTTTGTCTTTTCATCAACTTCAACGCCAGGAAATGTTCTTCGATTAATCTGACAGACGATTTTAGCTCTAAATATCGCTTCCTTACGATGCTACCGGATACTTTAGCTCTATAAAGTCGTTGTATTGAAATTGTGGCCTTTTAAGATTTTGATAGTGAGTTTTTTGAATTAGCATCATTTTGTTAGCTCTAAATCGTGTTTGCAGCATTATAGTAGCTCTTTTTAATTCGACGTAACGGGATTTTTGGTCCCGCATAGCTAATTTGGCTTTGTATCTACTCTGGATGCATTTTACGGCATTTTTAAGCGTGAGATATTCGTTACGTCGCTGTTTCATGAGTAAATTAGCTCTAAGACGTTTCTGTATCGCAAAGGTTGCCATTTTCAGGGTTTCGAAGCGTGCTCTTTCTTTTAACATTAGTTTTTTAGCTCTAAAACGCAGTTGGATTGTAGTGGCAGCCGTTTTCAAGCTTTGGTAATGATTTCTTTGTTTCAACATGAGTTGATTAGCTCTAAATTTCTGCTGGATCAATATTGTCGATGATCTGAGCTCTTTGTAACTTTTTCTTTCGATCAACATCAGTTTCGTAGCTCTAAATCTAGTCTGTATGATTAGCGTGGCTCGCTTTAGATTCCTATAATTATCCTGATCGATTTTCCTTTGTATTTTAGCTCTAAAATATCGTTGAATCGAAATGGCTGAGGATCTCAGCTGCTGATACCATCTCCGTTGCACTTTCATCTCCTTATTAGCTCTTATAGTCTGTTGTAGAAGGATGGTCGACGTTTTTAGAGTTAAATAATCGCACCTTTGCTTCTGCATCGATTTGTTGGCTCTATATTTGTTTTGGATGAAAATTGCAGCCGACCTCAATCGGGTATATGCTTCTAGATCTGTCCTCATCGCTAATTTAGCTTTAAATTTCGCCTGTATAAACAGGGTGGTCGATTTAAGTTTTCGATATTCTTCGAATTGTTTCTGCATCAATCGTTTGCTCGTGTAAGTTTCTTCCACGTATCTAACTGACGCTTTTAGACATAAAAAGCGTTTTCTTTGGATCCACATACGTAAGTGGGTTTGGATTAGAATTATTGCACTGATTTTAGTTTTTATGTGTCGATTAATTAGGAATCTTCGAGAGTAGCGTTGTATTTCGATTATACTTTTGCGTAAGGTTAAATATCTTTTCCTTTGGATTATCGTTTTGAAATAGCTTTGTATTAATGCGGCCGACTTTTCTAGTTTTCTTCGATGGAGAATTTCCGTTACGATAGGGATAATTTGGATTATTTTTCTACCTAATTTCATTCGTCGATAGTATTGTTGGATTACAATTGCAGCCGATTCCCTACGAAGTCGTTCTTTAAGTAAAATCCTTCGTTTGATCGTCACATGTAGACTTCTCCAGAATCTCTGTATCGTTAAGATGGCTTTAGTGATTCTAGGAGATTGGAACTTGTAGATGATTTGCCACAAAAACGATAGAGTCTTCTCTTTGTGCCCGTCCACTATGTCTTTAGGTTCGATCTCGTGCATTATCGTATGCCCTGATTTGCTTAACGCCTCGAAAACAATCCTCATATTGTGCACTTTCTGCAGACGAGAGATAGCAGGCACCCGTAATTTGTTTGTCAATCCTTCAACGGTTAAAATAATCTCCATGACTCTCGTTAAACGAACGCCATCCCTCAAATCCACCCCTAAATTATTCACTGCATAGTCGAATTCGTGTATGTAAGTCTGTTTGTGCGTCAGGACGTAATTGGTGTGCTTCAACACTCTGGTAATGTCTCCGATGGACGATAACAATTCGCAGGAGAATTTCAAGATGATGTCTCGACTTTCCTTATAGGGGGCGTTTTTGCAGAACAAACAGGGATCGTGTGGAATTAATTTTGTCTCTTTGGCTTTATCCAGGAAGAAGATCAGCATTAAGAATCGTTTCAGCACTAATTTTTTTATTTCCAATGCGTATTTTTTCGCGTGAACACTCTTGAACTTCCTCATCAAATACTGATCTTTGAAAAAGTGTTCCGATAAGAACAACACCA
The DNA here is from genome assembly GCA_004143645.1 of Protaetia brevitarsis. Lineage (NCBI taxonomy): Eukaryota > Metazoa > Arthropoda > Insecta > Coleoptera > Scarabaeidae > Protaetia > Protaetia brevitarsis. The sequence goes on from RXPK01000072.1 coordinate 847,779, forward strand.
ATCCTACGACGTCGGAATTGGAATGCAACGATATCGCAGTATTATAAACCGTCTCCAAGCCTATACGCAACCACAGCGGATTGTAACTCAACAACAGCCTCAACACTTCAGCTTGAAGACCTAAATCCAGATGTATATCTCTATCTGTCCTGATTATTAACCGTTGATTCTCGACCATCATGCAAACTTTCGACAGGATTTCGCTAATCTCTTGCGATCTGAAGAATATACCTGCGTTTCTTCGCAAAGAATCCAAACGGGTTTTCGTGTGGTATCTACTGGACACCGTTTCTTTGGTGGGTGCTTTAGAGACTTCGCGTTTTCGGCAATCCTGCCACAGTTTCACGATGTCTAATTGGCCGGCCTCGGTGTTAGAATTTAATTCGGCTGGGGGTGTCAAGAGGGCGTTTAGCCATTTTTTAAAGCTGTTCTCTTGTTCGTCGACCCATTTCGAGTCATAATACAAAGTGCCCGACATGAAGGGGTCTATCGAGTTGATCGCGGTCAAGATGAACGGGTTGTGCGTTGCGAAGGTGGATATGTTGTGTTCGAATTCTTTTAGCACTTTAGTTGTGGTCGATTCGACTGAAAATTTAATTGAAAAAAGAAATGATCGAGTTTTGAATTTTCCCGCAAATATTTTTAATATCTTCAACGTTGTGAAAACATTTTGCTTTACATTAAAAAGTTGCTTTAATATCTTTACGTTTAATTCACTAAAAAAATGACGGCGAGAGATTTAAATTTGATTACTATAGGAGAAACGAAAAACATATTTCACACATTTAAAATCGTTTTCAATTATAAAAACCCCCAAAAAGCGATTAGACGAACAAAGAAAACATGTTTTAATGATCATTTCGCTTCATTTAAAGCATGTTCATAATAATTGCTAGATAAAATGATAAATAAATGATTGTATTAAATAAACAGTTAGAATTTTACGAAAGCACGCTATAAAATCTTTCTTCTCGAATAGATGGCAGTGAAATAAAAGATTTTTTAATAATTTAATGATTAATTTAACATATAATACTAATAACTAAATGAAATAAGTAACTTCTTTTACACACTGCCGCTAAACGAAATTATCTTAGCAATTTGGAACTTTTAGAAGTTTTACGCGAACAAATTCTTAACAATGAATCGTCTCTGGATGCTGAGTTAAATTTTGATGTTACCCCCATCTATGAATCATTATTTTATCGAATTCTAACAGTTACTACTACACCTGTTACCTGTTTTCTTTGTTTGTGTTCCTTGGTTTTCATTTTTTAACTATAGATGTCCTACCCATCCCGATATTTTTATTAATAGTCTTTCAATTTCACAAACAAAAAATTGTTTACTGTGTATCAATGATATTTTTATACTTTAAAACTATAATTTTTTAGCTCTAAATCCGTTGTTAATAATTTTTCAGCAACGGAAATGCTTAAACTTGTTTTTGAATCAAAATTAACTCTTTAAATCATTCCTTTCATTCGCTTACGTTGCAAAATGTCTTTAGAGCTAATTTCTTAGCTTTAAAAATGTCTTCGACGTATCTGGATCTAATTTCAAACTTCGATATTTTTTCCTCCGATCGTGACTTCATTTACTAGCTTTAACACGTTCCTGAACGATTATTGTAGCTCTCTTTAGAGCTAAAGATATTTTAGCAGATGATTTTAGCTCTAAATATCTTTTTCTCAATAAATTATCTGATGCTTTAGCGCTGTAGTCTTTAAAGCACAATATTTTAGCGTTTCCAAGAATTTGATGGTGTTTTTTTTTAATGAGCTTGAGTTTGTTAGCTCTAAATCTGTTGTTAATAAATTTTCAGCAACGGAACGCTTAAAGTGGCTTTTATATTAAAATTTACTCTTTAAATCATTTCTTTTTGCAGTAAGACAAATTCTCATTTCATTCGCTTACGTTGCAAAATGTCTTTAGAGCTAATTTCTTAGCTTTAAAAATGTCTTTCGGCGAATCTGACATCTAATCTCAAACTTTGATATTTCTAACTTCCATTGTGATTCCATTTGCTAGCTCTAAAACGTTTCTGGACGATTATTGTAGCTCTCTATAGAGCTAAAGATAATTTGACAAATGATTTTAGCTCTAAATATCATTTTTTCAATAGATTACCCGATGCTGTAGCTCTATAAAGTCTTTAAAGTCCAATATTGTAGCGTTTCCAATACTTTGATTGTGGTTTTCTTAATGTGAGATTCAGTTTGTTAGCTCTAAACCTGTTGTTAATAAATTTTCAACAACAGAAATGCTTAAAGTTGCTTTTATATCAAAATTTACTCTTTATATCATTCTTTTTGTACTAAGACAAATTCTCATTTCATTCGCCAATATTGCAAAATCTCTTTAGAGCTAATATCTTAGCTTTAAAAATGTCTTTCGGCGAATCTAACATCTAATCTCAAACTTTGATATTTCTTCCTCCCATTGTGATTCCATTTGTTAGCTCTAAAACATTCCTGGACGATTATTGTAGCTCTCTCTTTAGAGCTAAAGATAATTTGACATATTATTTTAGCTCTAAATATCTTTTTCTCAATAGATTACCCGATGCGTTAGCTCTATAAAGTCTTTAAAGTTCAATATTGTAGCGTTTTCAAGACTTTGATTGTGATTGTTTTAATGTGAGCTTCAGTTTGTTAGCTCTAAAAGCTGTTGTTAATAATTTTTCAGCAAGAGAAACGCTTAAGGTGGTTTTTGTATCAAAATTTACTCTTTAAATCATCCCTTTTTGTAGTTAATCAAATTCTCATTTCATTTTCTTACGTTGCAAATATCCTTAAAGCTAATTTCTTAGCTTTAAATTTGTCTTCGACGTATCTGCTATCTAATTTCAATTTCCTCCGATTATGAATCGATTTACTAGCTCTAAAACGTTCCTGGGCGATTATTGTAGCTCTCTTTAAAGCTAAAGATAATTTGATAGCTCTAAATATAATTTTCTCAACACATTACCAGATACCTTAGCTCTATTTTAAGTCTTTAAACTGTAATATTGTAGCGTCTTCAAGGCTTTGTGAGCTTTTTGAGTGAGCATCGATTTATTAGCTCTAAATCATTTTCATAGCGATATATGTATATATCAGCTCTCTTTAATTCTAAAACCAGAGATTCTTGGATGCTGCACAACGAAAATGGTTTTATAATTGTTTTAAATGTTTCTGTAGGATTTTTTTAGATTATAATTAAAAATTAGCTCTAAAACATTTTGTATCATAATGACAGCCTTGTTTACGATTTGGATAGGGATTTCTTTGTTCTAACCAACTTCTTTAATCGAATTACAATTATTATGACTAGCCTCAGGTTTTAATAACGATCTTTTTACTGTAACATTAGATGATTAGCTCTAAAATGTTTCTGTCACAACGTTAGCCCTATTTAGGATTTGGATAGTGATTTCTGCATTTTTCTAACTAAATTACAATTTTTTACTTTTACTCAAATTACTACATACAACAACTTTATTGTTTATTGACATGTCATGCAAATATTGATGACTAAATAAATGAATATGAATATTAATATGAATAATATGAATTTAGAGTTGTCATCAAGTTTTGGGAACGATTTGTTTAGACTTTAACTTTAATTTGCTAAAATAAATCTTTGAAAAATCGAATTTGTTGATGACAGTAACTGATTAGCACTAAAACAGTTTTGTATTAATAATTTTCATTTTTAAATTTGTATGATTATTTTACTCATTTAGCTCTAAAATAATCTTCTACGTTCTGAATGTATTTTGTATACGAAAATAGCACATGTTTTAGATATATTAAATAGTATTTTCAAGACTTAAAATCTACGAAATTACTGAAAACATTGAGTTAATCGAAGTAAAATTAAATTTCAAGAGACAAAAGTTGGGAGTATACAGAAAATCTAATAAGTGTTAGTTAAAACTGCATAAAACACTCCCGATTCTTCTGATCAAAATAATTAAACAAAAATCAAGACTCACCGACAACTTCTTCGACAGTAACCAAAGTTTCACACGTGTGTTTCGTCTTCATCACGAATTCCTTCAAATTAAGCGCTTTCCCGGTCCTAAAACTCCTCCTAACAGTACCATTTCTGAAGCTATGCTCGTCTTCTCTAGAGTTTGGCGATTTGCGCTTCGGTGCCGTAACATTCAAACAATTTTCACTCCGTCTCTTTCTAAAATCCGTACGACTCAATTGGCTAACATCGGAGGATACAGTCGACTCTTCCAGGATCTGTTCCAACATCTTTTTCGGCCTGCTTCCGTCGAAACAAATATCTCCGTTTTCACCCTCGAAGTGTATAGGCGAAAGAGTCCGATCGGAAAAGTTCAAATCTGCCGCAATTGTATCTTTAGTGTAGGTACTCGAGCTGATGTTGCCCTTGACGAAGGTTCCGGTGCTGATATTCGATAATCGCTCTTCGATATTGTAAGTGCCCGATGATACGGTGCTGAGGTTCGCATCGCTAGACTTCACGTACGTTCCGTTGCTCAGATTCAATTGCGGGCTGCGTTTAAACACGTCGTAGGTGGCTGTGGAGGATATATCGATGTTAAACGCTTCTTCATCCTTATGGAAAAACTGAGTTTTCTCCCCGTCGTATTGAAACTCGGTTGAAACGGTGTGCGTGTCGGTGTGAACATCAGAGCGTTTAATTTATCTTCGATACTAAGCGGAGTCCTAGGTGAATGATCGACGAACGTGCGTTTATTCTCAGTATTACGCTGTTCCTTCTGCATTTCTAAGCTGTCGTCGAAATTTTCATCACTTCCCTTAGAGCTGTTATTACGAACGACGTCAAAACGCGTTTCTGGTGGAGATTTTCGCGATGAACTCTGAATTACAGCCAGTGAAGCTCAAACTTTCCACGCCCGATAATTCTAAATTCTCTTTGTTCTTGACGTAGGTGTTTTCGTTATTGCAAGTCACGTTTTGTCGCGGGGATTCTAGCGAAATCCTCGGGATATTCGTTATGTCCGGTAAGGCGGATCTCGTGGTAGTTGGTTTGGGGGATTTCTGTTTCGGCGAGAACCATTTCTTTGGGGATTTGACTTTCGTGCTGACACATTTAACGACTTTTTTCGGCTTAGGTTTTGTTTTCTGTAAGACAATGGAATGTGTATGTATCGCAGCACTCAATGGAATGTTAAGGAAGACAGATGTATCGGGGAAACTGAAGATAAGGATATATAAGACGGTAATAAGGCCAGTAGTTTTGTATGCGTGTGTTGACTTGGACTCTAAACAAGGCGGAGCAAGCGAGGCTAGCTGTGTGGGAGTGGAAAGTTTGGAGAAAAATATTTGGAGGGAAGAGGGAAGGAGAGATACGGGTGAGAAGAACAAATCAAGAATCGAATGAACTTTATGGAGAAGCAAATATAGTGGGAGTGGTGAAGGCGCAGAGGCTGACATGGATGGGATATATAGAAAGGATGTTGGAGTCAAGAATACCAAAAATGATAATGGCAAGGACAGTTGGCGGAAAGTGGAGGAGAGGAAGGCCGAGGGGAAGGTGGAGGACAGAAGTGGAAAAGGATATAAACACGTTAAGGATAGCGAGATGGAAAGAAGTAGCGAAGGATAGAAACAGATGGAAGAAAATTACTCATGAAGCCTCATGGGCCTCCTAGGCTCGCAGTGCTGATATATATATAAAACAATGGAAAGGTGAGGATGCCGATGAGAGAATAAGATGAAAAAAAAAAGCTGTAAGAGAATTAGAATATCTTTCAAGGAATCGAACACAAAAAAGGGATCTATGTAGGGAGAGAAGAGGTGAATGATCAGGAAATCACCTATATACAAGGAAAGTAATGGGAGTTAATATAATTTTGCAGCAAAGAACTGAATGAAAAAAGTAAAAGTTTTGACCTCATATAAGATGATGTGTACGCATTGAAAATCAGATAGACGAGTTGCGGATAAAACAAACATTTTATCGGTTAGAATATGTTTATAGACAGAAAAAGGACAGAAATATCAATTGAAATAAATTTGGAAACTATTAATTTGCAACTAAATATACATTGTATGAAAATTTTCCATAAGAATCCCAGGTAGCAGAGTGACGAAAAAGACGTTTAATTCTGCTACCTAGGATAAGCTATTATTAATCTATGGATGGTGAATACAAGATAATACGTAAAGGGAGAGAGAGAGAACGAAAAATAGATGAATACACAACAACCCCAGTAGCAAAATTTAAATTTCCCGCAATTATTTTTAGTAACTTCAACATTGAAACACGATGATTACCAATGATTTTCTATTAGATTACTAGTTACTTCGATGTCTTTCTGTTGAAGTTACTGAAATAATTGTGGGAAATTTAAATTTTGCTACTAGGGAAATTACAAGCACGAAAAATAACTAAAGAACTGTAAAATGAAGTAGAATTGAAAGGAATTGCGGACGATCAGCAATAAAATAAACTGATCTGTGGAAGAGGATGAATGGACAGTAAAATTGAGGATGGAATGAAAGACGCCAATGAATGTCTGCATAGGAAAAGTAAACTTAAAAAGAAGAAACAAAAATAATAGGAAGAGGTGCAAAATGAAACAGAACAAACAAAGAAAAATATTGAACGAAAACAAATCGAGAATGCAAGGAAGATTTGTAGAGCAAAAATAATTAAATAATTAAATTAAATAATAAATTGGCTTTTATTGTTAATGTAAACAAATATTCTTTATAAAAAGTTCTGCTTTAGATATACATATATAAATCATTATTCTTTCGTAAAATTAATAATAAGAAAATTTTATTTATTACCAACTTTTTCAGATGTATAGATATTATACATGAACAAAGAAAAATATATGAACATCAAAGCAATTTATCGTAGAAATGTAGAAAGCCTACTATAGGAAAGACAAAAATAAAATTGCAGACATGCACAAAAGACACTTCAATCTAACGACTTGTTAAACCAAGAAAAAGGACAACAATAAGTAAAAGATTAATTAATTGTACTAATGAGAAAGTAACAGAAGAACCGATAGAACAAAATATGTATCAAATTATGAAAAAAGTTAATAATAAAAACCTACAAAAAGAAAGTGGGATTTTTGTATAAGTTTATTAACCCTAATAGCCAAATTTGAATTTCCCGAAATTATTCTTAGTAACTTCAACGAACGTCGATACTTAAAATTCCCCATCATTTTTACATTAATAGTTGCTTTAATGCCTTTATGTTGAATTCACTAAAAATTGTAGCGGGAAATTTAAATTTGGCTATTAGGGAAGACAAGGAGACACAGAAGTTGCAACATAAATTAAAAGTCATTCAATATGAATAATGTAGAAATAATCCTAAAGATTAGAGTACTGACAGAAATAATACCAAGACATACGAGAAACAAGGAGAAAATAGCTGCTTGTTTATCAAAGAGGTGTTATCTGGAGCCAGTTCAAGTTTTCATATTAAAATAGTGGATACAGTAACTGTAATAGCTAGGAAAAAAATTTAGGTTTGCGTATGTTCTTTGTTGATTTTAACAGACATGACTCAAATATCACAGAAAGATTGTATGACTCGATTGTAAGATTAGAAATTCGGAAGCGAACAAAAAATAATAAACCTGACAGAGATACAGGAAATGACATTTTAATAGGGAGCAGTTACTCAAAGCAATTTAAATTTGGAAAAGGTTTAAACACAAGACAAACCTCTCTAATGAACTTATTTAATCCAGCACTGAGGTAGTAAGAAAAACTAAGAAACAAACAACAAAAAGTTTTGATTTACCATCAAATATAGTGTATTGAACAAGCAGATGATGTTAACCTTGTTAATGAGGTTCAAAAAAGGGCTTTTGAATAATTTTGAAAAGAAAATAAAAATACATAAAGGTGAGAATACAAATATAACAGGCCAAAGTAAATATCTCAAGTTCAATACAGTCAATTGCTAAAAACTTGGAACCAGTTTCAATATCTAGGATTAACTATACCAGAAAAATGAAATAACAAGAATTATGTGGGACAAGTAAGAGAATCCTGAAGGGAAATAGAACAGCCAGAATGTTTAGGGCAAAAAACACATCGAAAGTAGTCAAAAAAAAAGCTTCTGAAACGAGCTTAAAACTAATTATACTAGATGCCAGTGAAAGGTGGATAATGACAAGAAAAGACAAATAAAAGCTGCAAATCGCAGAAAGAAACATTTTGAGGTAAATATTGAAAGGTGTATAAACAACAGAGATTAAAAATTTGATCAAATTATTTTAAAGAAAAAATAAATGAAAAATTTGTGAGAAAACTACTAAAAAAGTTAACTGAAAGGAAGAACATGCGAGAAACTAGGAATTTTTATATAAATATCAATCTAGATAGAAGCCAAAATATAACACATAAACTCACCTTAAGTTTTATTGCTTTAAAAATCACCGATACATCTTTTTTCATCCGGCCTCCATCTTCAAACGTTAAAGTATCTTTCCATCCTCCTTCAGCTGTCGCTTCCCAATATAATTCCAAAGCGACCTTCTCCTGCGATCTCACAATGCATTCGACCCAACTCAGTGTAAAACGTCGTTCATCTGGCGGTGCTCTAGTTATGTACAACTATAAAAATAGCTCGTAATGGAATAGCAATCAAATGTGGGTGTGAATCGTAATTACCCTTATATTGTTCGGTGTGGGGTTGTGTATAATTAAAGTTTTCGTTGCGTGTGTATTAATCAAGACGTTGTCGAAACAGATTTTTGGTATCGCTGTAAATGGAGCTAACGAAAGAACTGGTGTTTCTTCTGGTTCGGGTAAAATTTTCTTTGTTGGTTTGGCTTTGTGTACAGGTGATACCTTAAAAAAAAAGGCACTTGAGCTACTGTAAAAGAAATTATTAAGTGTAAATACCTGGAAATACATGTTTCCTTTTTCATATGTGATTAAACAAACTCCTGGTTTTAAAACCAACACTTTTTATCACTCCTTCACATAAAAAAAAACATGCATTGCAACAGATGCATGCGATTATCATTAATAAAACGAATTTAAAATCGGAATACGTTGAAATAATTGTCCATTATAGAATATTATAGCACCATGAAAACTACAACCACTTTGCTGCTATAATTGTCCCAAAAAAAAACACTTCACACTTTCAAGCGATTATATACAATTAAAAATACGAATTTAAAATCGGAATACGTTAAAATTAGTCGTTAATTTAGGATTAAAATACGATTTAAAGGGAGCTGTTTCTGAAAAAACGACTGTTAGAGATTTAAACTTCAAACGATCGACCAATCAAATCGGCGGACAACCAATGAGAGAGCAGGGAAGTTTTGACAGATTAGAAACGATGAAGCGTTCAGCCAGATTTCGAGCGCTCGGAGATCGTCTTAGTAATTTTTTTAAATATTTACGTGATAATTTAATTGTTTGGTTATAATTTTAATGTATGTATTTGTTGACGCTAACTGCAATTTTTTTAAGTATTTATATGCAATTTTTTTCAGTACTTCATTGGCAATTTTATTTACAGCTAGCGCTTTTTTTGTCAATTTTCAGTGTCAGAGAATACCTAACTGAAAATATGTATTTAGAATTACAATTAAATCTTTTATTATTTAAAATAATAAACTAGAATGAAGGCATACATGAAATCCCATAGAAGTTCATATCAATTCATACACTAATAGTTGACAATTTAAATTTTCGAAATACTTTTCGGATAGACTGACTTTTCAAGTATTTTTATGATAATTCTGTACTATATCATTGTGAATTTAGCATTTATGAAGTAATTTTATCGATTTTAATGTGGAAATAAATAAAAACATATAGAATTACAATTTATAGCTTTTATTTTTTAGAACATACATAAAATTCGATAAACTTTTTAATATTAATTCGCATTAACAAATATTATTGGTAATTTAAATTACAATAGTGATAGAGATTTTAGGGACAAACTTTAACTTTTTAATTTTTTTTCTTTTTACAAATTATTGCAGTATTTCGTACTAAATTTAATATTTTTTACCACTTGCGTGTTTTTTTAATATTCATGGATTTTGGTGCGAAAATAAACGGTGTAGAATTATAATTTAAAATTCGAATTATATGGCATACATGAAATTCGATAGATTATTTTAATTCATAATCATGAATACCATGAAATTTGGAATTCAAATAACCAATGAGAAAGCAGGGAAGTTTGACAGGTAAATACTAAAATGTGAACGAAAAAGATTTTAGGTTTTTAATCAAGTTTTCTGTAGAATTTAAATGTTTTTTTACTTTTTTCCTGTAACTGATTCATCCGTATTAGTAATATTTAAATTTTCCCCTATTATTTTTAGCGGATAAAGCGTAAAAGTATTAAAATCACTATTAATGTAATATAAAATAATAGGTAATTTTATGTTTCGACGTTGAAGTTACTAGAAATTAATGCGGGAAATTTAAATTTGGCTATTTGGGATTATTATAGATTTAAGTTTAATATATTTTTAGGGATTTGGAAATAAAAGACGGAATTGCAATTTAAGGCTTTTATTTTATTTAATCTTTTTTTAAATAATAAATTATTACATATACATCTATAAAATCAGATAGAATTTTTATCAATTCGTAACAACCTAGCAATAAAAATATTTCAAATATTATACTCATGCAAAATATATAAATCACATAATTTAATTTATATAATATATATCTTAAATACAATATAATATATTTGCAGTTAATAATGATAATAATAATAATAATAAATGTATTATAATTATTGGGTTTATGGCACAACAAAATTGAGGCAAATACGATTAAGACATATGAATCTTTTTTTTATTTAGAATAGAAGAATTTAACTTTATTTAACACAATCAAAATATAAAATCGTTACAATAAACAATATTAAACTGATTGTTGAAAATACACAATTTTCCGCAAATATTTTATCCTTACTTTGAATATTATTTTAAATACGATTGTGGCACTTTAAGTATCGTGTAAGTATCAATTAATAAATAAAGATTTGCGAAATGGATGATCATGTTTCATGAAGGAATGATGATAAAAGGAATGTCTTTTTTTCTCTCAAAATAAAAATTCAGATCTCTATGGAATATTATCGAGTGAAACAATTCATATATAATGATACAAACAACGTGCGAAATGTTTGCATAAACTAAGTATACACTGGGTGTCTCACATTTTCTGCTTCTATGGAATATTTTTGATTGTTTCGTCATCATGGAATTGACAGAAATTATGAGATATCATTAATACTAGTAAATAGGTAATATATTATAAGCTATAGGCGATGTAACATGATTAAAAAAAAAAGGTTTAATGATAAAATGAAGTGAAAAGTATTATCACATTTAAACATACCGTCGACATAATCAATCATACATAAGAAAAGACACAATTTTAATATCTTTTAGCAGCAGCGACATACAAATAGTCATAAATACAGCTTGTTCTAGATAAGAATGGGGTAGCTTTGGAATCTTGAAAAAAGTTGCACAACTTAAATACCGTTTACATGGTGCTTGCAAAGATAAATTATTTCCTTTTTTGCGATATTAGTTTTTATTTATTTCTGATATTGTTTTAAGATACCTGAAAAACATGGAAAACACTTTTTTTATCGTCACTTTTTAAGCTGAAGAAGATAGCGTTTATAGATTTTCAGTACGATGTTTGGTTTTCGAAAAATCATCGACTTTTTTTCTTATTTTATTTTCCAATTTAAAGTTATTTTTAATACCCCTTGTTATGATTTAAACATGTGTGCAACTTTTTTTAGGTATCATTTAAAATTATTCTGGGAAAAATCACCTTCATTCGGAAAACACTTCTAATAATTAATTGGAATTAATTGAATCTTTGGTCTTTTTTTTTTTAGTTATCAAAACAGACGATTTTCATAGATAAATGTTTTTTAAGCATTCAGTGCCGAACTAAGGAGAATTTTCTTGAATCACTTTAAATAATTTGAACATTTTTGTAATTTCAGTTTTTATTGTTAAATAGTGTTTTTTTTTAATGTCCAATTATTATAAATTAATCTTAATTAAATTTGTAAAAACGGAACTGAAATATATTCATATTTGTAATTAAAACTTGAATTTTATATAACTATTTTATTCCCAACATAAAATTTTATTATACCTAGATTAATGTAATTAGTTTAAACATTTATGTAATTTAAATTTTCGTTTTTTAATATTGTTTTTTATTTGCTGCATCCAATTAACAATTATACCATGTCGACTTGTTTTTCTGTTTGTTTATAATAACCATACTACAACGAAAGATCACCTATGAATCAGTCGAACATAGTCTATCTTTGCCAATTCCGGCTTTTCGATGTTGTAAATATACCTTCCAGAGAAGTTAAAGGCAGAATCATTCTGTTGTCCGACGTTTTCGGATTGTACTTCCGCTGTATAAGCGTTAGATAAGTGATTTCTCGACCATTACTTGTCTAAAGATAAAATCCGAATCTCTTGTAAAACCGCCTCTCATATTAAACCTCCATTTAAATAAACGTAGTTTAGTTAAGCAAGTGTGCGTTTTATTAAATAAACTAGTGATCGGTTGTAGTGAACTAGGGCATTCATAAACAAGATCTTTCAACTGATTGAGTGCGACATTCAACGTTGTTCAGTAGTCTACAGGATGTTCAAATATCTAGAACAAATTTTGTCAATTTGAGTCATAGCTAACTTTGTTATTTCAAATGGAACAAGTTGATAGTTAGAAATTTTTATGTCTTTAGTATTTAAGAATGTTAATTACAATTTCAGCTTTCAATCTTTAGCTTACTTTTCTACGTTTATTACACCTGTTGTATGATATCCCGTTTACCATTCTTTGTTAAGTGCAATGTCTACTTTATTATTTGAAAACCTCTGTACTCATTTTAGAAACTGGTTACATCAAATATGCCGACAAGACCACCCACGAATCAGTCGAACATAGCCTATCTTTGCCGATCATCTCGGCTTTTCAATGTTGTAAATATACCTTCCGAGAGAAGTTAAAGGCAGAATCATTCTGTTGTCCGACGTTTTCGGATTGTACTTATCTTACTTTTCTACATTTATTGCATCAGTTATATAATATCTCGTTTACCATTCTTTGTGAAGCGCAATGTCTACTTTATCATTTGAAAACTTTTGTATTCATTTCAGAAACTTTGCTGCTTCCTATTATAACTATGCCGACTTGTTTTTCTGTTTGCTTATAGTAGCTATAATACAAACCAAAGATTACACACAAATCAGTCGAAGATAGCCTACCTTTCCCGATTCCGGCTTTTCAATGTTGTAAATATACCTTCCGAGAGAAGTTAAAGGCAGAATCATTTTATTCGACGTTTTTGGATTGTACTTATTTTACTTTTCTACGTTTATTGCATCAGTTGTGTAATATCCCGTTTACCATTCTGTGTGAAGCGCAATATCTACTTTATCATTTGAAAACTTTTGTACTCATTTTAGAAACTTTGCTGCTTCCTATTATACCATGCCGACTTGTTTTTCTGTTTGCTTATAATAGCTATAATACAAACAAAAAAGATTACCCACAAATCAGTGGAAGATAGCCTATCTTTCCCGATTCCGGCTTTTCAATGTTGTAAATATACCTTCCGAGAGAAGTTAAAGGCAGAATCATTCTGTTGTCCGACGTTTTCGGATTGTACTTATCTTACTTTTCTACGTTTATTGCATCAGTTGTGTAATATCCCGTTTACCATTCTGTGCGAAGCGCAATGTCTACTTTATCATTTGACAACTTTTGTACTCATTTTAGAAACTTTCCTGCTTCCTATTATACCATGCCGAGACTTGTTTTTCTGTTTGCTTATAATAGCTATAATACAAACGAAAGATTACCCACAAATCAGTAGAAGATAGCCTATCTTTCCCGATTCCGGCTTTTCAATGTTGTAAATATACCTTCCGAGAGAAGTTAAAGGCAGAATCATTCTGTTGTTCGACGTTTTCGGATTGTACTTATCTTACTTTTCTACGTTTATTGCATCGGTTGTGTAATATCCCGTTTACCATTCTGTGTATCATTTTAAAACTTTATCATTTGAAAACTTTTGTACTCATTTTAGAAACTTTGCTGCTTCCTAGTGTACCATGCCGAGACTTGTTTTTCTGTTTGCTTATAATAGCTATAATACAAACGAAAGATTACCCACAAACCAGTCGGAAGATAGCGTATCTTTCCCGATTCCGGCTTTTCAATGTTGTAAATATACCTTCCGAGGGAAGTTAAAGGCAGAAGCTAACTTTTTTTTTATGCAGGAGTAAAACTAAGTCACAAAGTTTGCCCAGGGGGTTCCATTAAGAAAAAACATAGCTTTTATGCACTGATAAGTTTTGTATTTAAATTGTGTAACTTTTTGCTTAATTCCAAAGTTATTCCATTCTTATCACGAAGAGGCTGTATCTAAATCTAAATTTTTACGAACACATTTTTTTTTTGTTTTTGCTTAAAACGATTATAATCTCACCTTACGACACCTTAATACATCATCTATATTCACTAATTTGAGTAAGCAGCCGCAAATACGCGTTTATCACGAGCTTATTTTTTTTGTTTTGTATATATGAATACAAATTTAATATATTATGGCAAGAATACTGATGGTATCGTACGAAACGGTATCACGCTAGATGGCGCTGCGCCTCCCACCTGTCATCATTTCGAATTTACCGCCAATTCTACCGCCTCCGATAGGCTGCGTTCGAACTGTCACAAATCGGGATCCAATAAGACGTCCTTGATCTTCCTAACGAGGGGAAAAGTGCGCGCAGAATCCCCCCTACCCTTGGAACAATCCCCCGAATAATCATCGGAGTTCAAGCTGTAAACCATGGCGCCGCCGAAGTTGTTTTGTTTTATATATTCCGTCTGCGTTTTTGGTTAAAAGAACGTTATATCAAGAATCGTGATTTAAGATTGGGAGATTCGACTTACTTTGTATGTTAAGCTCTTGGTATCGTCGTACGAGACCCAATCCTCTTGATCGGTGGCGTAAGGACTCTTGGAGACGTCGTCAAAGTTCGGTAGAATCCTGGAATTCGAAAGGAAATCGCAAACTTCGCTGAAATCGATAAAACCGTTGTGTCCCAAGTTGCCGTATCCGATGGCCGGTGCGCTGATGCCGTTGTTGTTCGGGTTGATCAGTCTGAAAGAGTTGAATTTTGGAAAGAAATAGCGAGGAGGGAGTTTGGCGACTCACTTGTACGTGTGACCGTACGTGGGAAGGCCTACGATGATCTTGTTCCGGTCCATGCCCTGCGAGACCCAGAAGTTGGCCGAGTAATTCATGTTTAGTGTGCCGAAGATGCCAACGTCGTCCGGTAAAGAATATAGGGGGGAGTTTATGCCGGTGAACGGTGTCATTTTCGTGTAAAAGTGGAAATCGTAGGTCATTAAGTTGACGTAGTCGACGTAGCTGATAAAAAAAAATATTCGATTTTATTGCCAAAATAATATATTATTTCCAACACCTTCGCTTAAAAAAAAATAAAAGAAAATAAAAAAAAAATAATTTTTAATAATTTTATCATCCTGTATCCTAATCCCCCTTCCCCGCTTCTGTCAGCCTCGTTGACAAATATTTGATTTTATTCGCTAAAATAATATATTATTCCCAACCCCTTCGCTTAAAAAAAAATAAATAAAATATACAAAAAATAATTTTAATAATTTTATCATCCTGTATCCTACTCCCCTTTCCTCACTTCTGTCAGCCTGGTTGACAAATATTCGATTTTATTGCCAAAATAATATATTATTCCCAACCCTTCACTTAAAAAAAATAATAAAATATATAAAAAAATAATTTTTAATAATTTTGTCATCCTGTATCCTACTCCCCCTTTCCCGCGTCTGTCAGCCTCGTTGTTTGGTTATATATATTTTCTTTTAGTCCACAAACAATTAATTAAATATTTTAATTTAAAAAGCTATTATAATAATTAAAAAAATATTTAAAATTTTTAATATTAGTTTCCTCAATTGTTCTCCCCTTTCTCCATTTCCGCCTTAAAAAAAAATGTTGATTTTTCACTCCCCTGCATCGCTACCTATCCTAAAGTATTTGTTAAAAAAATAATTAAATTTTTCAATTATTTTTTTTCCCTGTTCCCTGTCATCGATTATCCCCATAAGCACTACTTTTTAATGCCCCCTGCATCGCTATCATCCTAAAGTATTTTTTTTAAAAATAAAATGTTCAATTATTTTTCTCCGGCCCCCTGTCATCTACTATCCCCCTAGCACTACTTTTTATTGCCCCCTGCATCGCCACCACTTCCAAAAAAATCGTTTAAAAAAAATAGAAAAATTCCAATTATTTCAAAAGCACTTTGCTTAATTATGTTCTACCCTTATTTTCTATTACCCTCTTTCCCTGACGCCCAAATTTCTTGTCACTGTATATATCTTGAAAATGGTAATTCCGCTATTAAATAAATACTTATTTTTCTTTACAGCATTATTATTATTATTATTTTTTAATAATTTGTCAAATCCGGTATATTATTTCAATATTATAAAATACCTGTTTTATCGCTTTTGCAATTCATACATTGGCAAACCTTCCGTACATTCATTAGTGTTACGATGTTACTATAGGGGGAAAACTTCAGAAAATAAATAATATAAACAATATAAATAAAAATATATAAAGAAAAAATTAAAATTTGTGTGAGAAAACCTTTTTAATTCCCTTAATAAAAAAAAATTAATCAACTGAAATAAGAATAAAATTATTATATTCTAAGTATTTTATTTTGAACCAAGACAAAAGGAGGTTATAAAACATTGAAATTAACAAAAAGGTGGAAAAAAAAAAACAACAGAATACTTATTCTCTTATTAGAAATTTCGTAAATAAAAAAGATATAATCAAGAATATATACAAAGTTCTATATAGGCTAGTTGTAATGTTTGGATACAAGACTAGGTCTTTATGAACTGGTGAAAAGTAAAGTGTAATTTATCAAGTTGAAATATTTGGAAAGAATTAAAATTAAGTTACTTCCGACTAAAATCGATTGGTGATTTTATCTCAACTTTGAGCAAACAATATCTTAATATTTTAGAAACTACTTTCGACAGAGTGAGACCCCATAATACTTAAAAAAAAATCAGACAATAACAAGAAATAAAATAAAACGAGAATCATAGGATTAATATGTGATTATGACTTACTGAAAAAAAAAGGCGAACTTAAGAAAAGGTTATAAAATCAATCATCATTTTAAGTTTAAAAAAATATCTCTAAAAGTCTTAACAGCCTATTAAATCATATAAAAAAAACTTCTAATTTATCAATAAAAGATTGAAAACTTCGAAAAGATATTTCTAACGTAAAAATTTTAAAAACTCTCACACTTTTAATAGAATATAAAATTTTACTCACTCGTTCATGTAGGAAATATCATAGGAGTTCGTCGCAATAAAATACGGAGAAGCCACAGCCACCGTTATCAAGAATTTATGCTTCTTCTGCCGATTAATTTCCTCCCGAATTTCATGAAGCAATTGCGTAAAGTGCATACGTTCTTTACTGTTATACACATCGGGATTGGGGAATTCCCAATCCAAATCGATCCCATCTATCTTCAATTCTTTAACATATGCGAGCATCGATCGTATAAACCTAAAAAACCACTCCAAGAACTATCACCGAGAAAAATTTCAAAGCACTTACGTTTTACGATTCGCGTGATTCACAACCATCTCGACAAATCCGCTATCTGCATCTCCGCTGACGGATAACAGCACTTTGAGATTCTTATTCTCCGCCTTTAAAGCCACCACTTCCTTGGTAACGTTCTTCCGGAAATCGTCTAAGACTATTGTGTTGTTCGCTACCGATGCGAATCCCACGTTTAAATGTGTGCAGAGATCGGGGTCGATATCCCGGTGTAGAAGCTGCTTTTTCAAATCGTAGCCGCTGTTGGGGAAGTTATAATAACAAACAAGTTTGTAATTTTCGACCGGATCAGTTTTGATCTGTCGATATCCAATTTTGGGGATCGTAATGTTGTTTTCTGGTAATTTGCTGTAAAGCACCGCCCTGTAGAAGCTGTGATCGTGGAATTCTAACATCGAAATAATAATTTTGTAACGTTAAAATTCAGGAAAAACAACAATAAATACCTTTGTAGTATGTGTGACTATTCCGCCTGACAAATCCGAAACCATTCTGCAATAATATGATCCCAACGGCACACACGGCAGAAGCAAACAATAACCCAGCCAGGAAGAACACTAAAAGCGTCTTTTTCAAGTATTTCACCCTGGAAATCCGCCCCGAATAACGCGAAAATCACACAAAATACATTTATAACCTATCCGAAGCTGCTGGTAAATTAAATTAGATTTCAGACTTACCCGTTCTTTTCCCGTAGCAGGAAATATCGGGCTTGGGGCACCGAAATATCAACCATTTTTTTCACAACCACGAATAGGATCGTATCCACCGCTAGACATTCGAAAAATACGATTTTCTGCGACTCTGCTAACAGTATCGATTTGTTCGAAAATACGACGCCATTTTATGACCTTGGATTTTGACAAGTAAATGTGCGCTAAATATGAATCCGAACACACAAAGGGATTTTCAATTGGAAATTATAAGCACCGATTAAATTGAATTAATAGACGTGTATATTGTTAAATTAAAATGCGTTGCATTGTTCGTGCGTAGATAATTGGATTATGAAAATGATATCTTTTATCAGAAATAAATTTACATTTGCACTAAACAATGAGCAATGAAATCGTTAAAAATTACTTTACTTCAAAGACATTTTTGGAATGTACTAATATGAATCCTATTTTTAAATATTAAAAAGTAGATAAGGGAAATTCCAAACTTCCACACATATTTTTAATAACTTAAAAATAATCCTTAATGGGAATAAATTATTGAAACAACTAAAATAAGTGCTGCAAATTAAAATTTCCATTTCTTAAGATAGTTATTATTTATATTGTATATATTGTAAATACTTATCCTTTAATCTGTTTGATGTTCTTGTAAACATTTGATGGACATGTTAAAAAAGTTTAACATTCTTTTAAATAGATGTTTTTTTAATATACAATAAAATAAATTTCTATGAAGTATTCGGCTGATGTTCTTTGTAGACATTTATAGTGGACATATTAAAAAAGGTGTAGAGGTTCTTCTAAACAGATATGTTTTTTTTAATCCAAAATAAATAGAAATTCCAATTGAATGACTGGTTGATGTTCTTGTGGACATTTGTCCGGACACATTTGGTTTTGATAAATGTTTTTTTTTTCTTTTTTAATATGAAAAAGCTTTATGTTGTTTTTCGTAATGTGTGATAAAAAAAAACACGTTTTCGTTTCGTATAAATACTGAATGATTTTATCTTATTTTTTTTTAAACCCACTCATCACAGAAATTATAATTATAATAATAGTAATTACATTAATTAACATAGTAAGATCTTTCACACAGACACACTCAAAATGAACAAATGAACAAAAAAAATTACATACAAAGGGTTTGATCGTGACACTATTATGAGATAATAAAAATAGTACAGCATACTAGTAATAATAATTATAATTACATATTATATATTACGTGTAAATAATAATAATAATAATAATCATAATATTAATAATAATAATATAGGGAAAAAAATATATTATATTGTAGTAAAAAAGATGATTTTATGAAATCACCGTGTCTTATTTTCTTTTTTTTTTTAATTATACATCATTTATATCGTTATTTTTTATTTTAGAATCATTTCCATGATTTATAGGCGTACAATATTTATAATATTATGTATATCGTATCATATCAATATTATTTTTGTTTTACATTGCGTAATCCACCATTAAATTATGGTCACAATTTTACTTTGAACTTCATATATTATGCAGTAATAATATTTATAAATTTTACTACATTTTACGTTGCAATATACGTATTTTCTCGTATCTGTTTTTTTTATCATTTCATTTACAACATAATAATCGGGGGAAGAAAAAAAATTTAACGAAAAAATTAAAAATAAATTTAAGTATAAATAAAAAATACGTTAAACGTAAATAAGGTAAAGCGAAAATAATATAACAAGTAGAGAACAAAAATAGTAGTAATAAGGGAAAAGACTAGCTAATAAATAAAATAAAGTAAAAAATATTAATCGGGTGAAAATGTAAACGATTTTTTTTTTAAATTAAAACCGTTAAGATTTTCACCTGCAGTATTAGAAGTATTAATTAAAATAAAATATGGCAAATCGATTCACGTATAGAATAGACATTATATACGTATTTCAAATTAAAAAAAAAATAATAAAACAAAGCGACAACCAAAGAAATACCGATTAAAATAAAATATTTATTTTAAATTTGACGTTTACAGCGCCATCTATACGCACATTCCCACACTGAGGTCTCAGTGTATATTCGGTTGCCTAAGATGCCGGTGATTTTGTTAATGTCAAATCAGTGATTTTCCTGGGAATAATTTTAATTTTACAATATTTCTTCGCCGAACTTTGAGTATATAGACAAGTAACGAATAAATTAATAACGTAAAATCGTTGACATTGAGCGGTACACGTGGAAAAAGAAAATATATAAATGTGGGGTAAAATTACAGTCTAAAATAAATTGGGGAAGATATTTTACAGAGGTTATGACACATTTTGTTTTTTTTTATTTATAATGCGCACTATTTTATTTCCGTTGTGGTTATATTTTTACGTATAATAATAATTATAATAAAACTATTCACTATTTTTCGTCTTCATATATGTTTTTATCATTTATCATTATCATAGAACAATCAATATATATATATGTATTTATATAATATATTCACTTTTTTTTCTATCTCAAAACGAATTTTACATTTCCAATTTTCGTATCGAAAGTGTAAAGTTCGTCAGTTACAAGAAGGAATAGGGATTTTTTATTTTATGAGGGAGAAAGTATACAACATCTATATATATATATATAATATATGGCACTTCTTGGAATGATTTTTCTTTCTAATAATAATAATTATCGTAATAAAAAATCTCGATTCTCTGTAGATACGTATTTTAAAATTCTATCAATGTCTTATAAAAAGGAAATCAATGACTAACTCCTAGTTTATTTGATATCGATCTTTGCCAAAGTGACACCTGTCTTTCTTCAAAGGTATTTCGTTTATTGTTCAAGGTGTCATGCTAAGGCACGCAAAATGTATATTGTAATATGTCGAATTCTAAGGCACTAAAAACTAACCGTCGTGTAACAAAAAAAAAAAAAACGTATTCATCACTATAGAAATTGTAAAATAAATAATATCTGGTGATTTTCATTTTTATAGGTTGATTCTATCGTTAGAGTTTAATTTAAATTGGTAGTTTTTGATTTTAAGGTTATGTATCTGTCACTTTTGATTACTATTACCAACTATTACGTATTGGCAATCGCTAAAGTTGAAAATTATATTGTTTCAAATCACCTGATATTAATTTTTTACGTTATTTTGGAAGGCCTGCTTTATATTCTACTAAATTATGTTCTGTATATTTATTCCCTTCCGGAAAATGAGAGAAAAAAAAAATAGATAATGACATTAAGAAATGTTATCTCCTTTTTCGTTAGTCTTTTTTTTTTGAATTTTTACAAATTCCTCTAAAACATTAAAAAAAAACTATGTATTCACTTTTGTATATAATACAATATTATTAATATTACTTTATATAGTGTTATGTAGTATATAATATAAATTTTTGTATTTTTGTGTGTAAATAGATGTATGTATATATATCACTAAAAAATATAAAAATTCTAAATACTATAAAAACGTTTTTTTTCATTTGTTATTTATTATCATCGTCATTACTTTTTTTTATTATTAAATTTATAATAAATGGTGTTCCGTTTTTTGTGTCTTAATTTTTATTTAACTTTTGCATCCCGTATCGATTTTTACGTCATTTATTTTTTTCTTTTACAAACTTTAAAAGTTGCATTTCCTCAGTCTTCATTTATAACGTCTATAATTATTATTAATTTCATAATTTTTCTTTTTAAAATCTTCCCTCTTTAGCGCGCCATCTGTTAACCGTGCGCAAGAGATTGCTCATCCGTGTTTTAAAACGCCCAAGTTTCAAACCTTATTATATATACACGACTTAAAATCATATTTCAGTTGGCCATGCTGTCATTGTCATCCAAGAAGACTAAATTCACGTCAGTCATCTGTCGTACCAACCTTCTGTATCTGTACACAAAATTTACAAAGTACACGAAGACGCATCATGTCCGGAATCAGGAAAATCAATCGCTTTCTTCATACGGGGCAATTCATCCTTCCATATGTCTGTATTTGTGCGCGGACATCTGTGCCAACCCTAGTACCGCGTACTGGCAGGATAAGCAGTGATAGTGAGTCTGTTTCCCGCTGTGTTGACAGTTGGGGGCCCGGCAGTGTTGACTTGGGGTGAATTTCTCGAAGCCCGCCGCTTGGATAGAATCTAGTTTCTGATGCTGACGTCGATGGGCGACCACTTTATTGGTATCCGTGCAGACGAAGTCGCATTTCAAGCAGTGGAAGTGCGAGGCCTTGTTTTGTGTCGAACCTGTTGAAATTTTGAGATTAAATCCGAGGTGTTGAATATAATTTTACCGGGAGTTTACCTAAATTCGACGTGTACGCGCAATCTTGTCTCCCGCAAGCCACGTTGGCTCTGTATTGTTGAAAATCTCCTCCCATCAGAGTGTCGAGTCGTTCGTGTCTCGCAGTGTGCTGTACGAATCTGGTTTTATCACAAAAGCTGTACCCGCAATCTTGTCTTTGACAGTGGAAGTGTGTTTGGTGTTCCGGTATCCGCAGTGTTGGTATTGGCAATCCTCGTTGAATCTACAATCATAAATTTCAATATGTTCTTGTCAAAACCGTTGCAGAAATTGAGAGTTTTTACCCTAAGCATTGAAAATATAGGATATACTTATAGTAAATTTTATGCACATTAATGGATAGAGCATGTCTCTCTGAGTCCAAAATCGTCATTTAGTTTCTTAGGAAATGAAAAGGAAGTAGCAAAAACTGTATTTGAAAAGTGTCATTTGCAGGTTATGTTGGACGCGATTTTGACGTTTATTACGTGTGGTTATCCTGGGTGATGGTTACTAATTACTAAATATAACCAAATAATGTCGATAAAAGGCGCGAAATACAAACTTGTCTAATTTAATTAGGTTTCACCCTGGTTTAATTTTTCGTCGTCAATGTAAATCAATGTTAATGAACGTTAATGAATCTAAATGAATTAAGAATTATGCAGCTGATCGAACGTTTTTAGATAACATGTCATTTAACCTCACTTTTTGCAGATTCATGGCATATTTTTTAAATTTGCCGCCATACTAGTGTGTCAAAATAAGTTTTGGGGATCTTAGACATGCACAACCTCAATCTCAAAAAAAATAGATATTTTTATTCTTCGTAAATACCCCAAATTAAAATTTAATGAGATTGCAGAAAGTTTGGAATATTTAATGTTTCATTGGTAAAATATGATTCTCTACCTATTATTTATTAAAAAAAATAATTGCTGTTGAAATTGCTTTTTATTTTAAATATATAAATTAATTCAAAACGAAATAAGTTCTGGTCTCAAAAAAACCAAACATCTGCAAACATGCTGGGGTATGGCATATCCCTTATAATAACGAAGGGTCACTAATCAAAAAAAATCCTATATGTTCCAATACCATGTGATTCAAAATGATTGTCGTAAGAAAAAAAACTGTTTTCCGGAAAATTTTATCTATACTTATTACCAATTTAATGAGCGAAGTTAGCTACATACAAATTTCATACATTAAATGAATTTTCTTGACATTTAGCGACATTGGCGTGCGTGTTGTAGTATCTTTCGATTATTTATCTTATAATTTTTTTCAAACCGTTTATATTTACATCTAATATCACCAACAATAGTATTTCTGAATACTGTAAGAAAATAAGGGAATTTATCTGTGGTAATTAGCTCAACAAACAGGTAAAAAATCAATATTAACATTAAGTCAAATAGTTTATTACATTTTATAATTTTATAGGCTTATCATACACTTCAGCGCAATGAGCTGTCAAAAGAAAGTTACATTTTCATCCCTATAAAGTTTCTACGGTACAGGAATTATTACCATTAGATCACGATAGGCGATTGGAATATTGTCATTGGTTTAATAACAATTTAAGGGGCGATGCTTGCTAAACAAATCATTTTTCTCTGATGTAGCCTGGTTTTATCTAACAAGCTATATCCATTTACAAAACTATCGTATCTGGTGTGCAGAAAATCCACATGAATTTCGAGAAACGCAATTGCATCCCGTAAAAGTTGGAGTTTGGTTAGCTATGTCCAGGCAACGAATAATAGGGTCAATTTTCTTCGAGCAAACTGTAACAGCCCAACGTTACCAACAGATGTTGGAATTGCTTATTGCAGAGTTACAAGAAAATGAGCTTGAATCAGGTTATTTTCAGCACTATAATGCTCCAGCACATACTGCTCGACAAACCTGCCAATATCTTCAACAGTTTTTTACTGACAGGTTCGTTAGAGCACAAAGATGGCTACCAAGATCGCCTGATCTAACGCCATTAGATTACTTCATGTTCGGCTATCTAAAAAATAGGATCTATAGAAACCGCATGCATACTATAGAAGAACTGAGAGATGCAGTTTTGTAACTTAATAATTATACTAATTGTATGTTATAATTTAAATTAATAAATAAATTTAGTTAAACACCAGTTAGTACTGAATTGTAAAATCATAATTTAGTAAAGTTAAATTAATTACATTTAATTTTTACAAGCAGAAACACCAATCCATAGTCGTTTATATAATGCGAGTTCAAATATAGGTTACGTTTTCCTTATTTATGACAGATCCGTTTACTTTCTTATGTTCCAACACTGACTTAGTTCAAACCTTCATTACAAACACGCGGCATATACCTACACCCTGTTACTATCTATAGGAGCGGAATTGACAATCATTTTGAATCTCTGTGTATTTATGCCGGTCACTGCAGAACAAATTAGACAGTGACAATATCCCAAGTAGGAGAGTAACGTAAAATGACGTTTAATGGGCGTATATATTACGTCATATTGACGTCTGTTAGACGTCATTTTCCTACCTAGCGTATGCATTCATCGGATGGATTTAAAAACTCTCCAAAATCGATTTCTATCCTCTATGAAACTTACCTAAACCTCAAATAGCCTTCAGGCACTGGTTCGTCCTTCAATATCCTCATGGAATTCTGCAACCTGGCTTTCTTCTGTTCCGGAGACAATTCGTGCGGACTCAACGATCTCTTATTCAAGTTTGCCGCCATCGCTGCAAGCGGTGACGTCAAGTTTTCCGACGGGTAAGGACTCTGCGGCGCCAATAGAGGGCTCTGCATCAATCCGGTGTGTTGGAACATCAATTGAGCAGGCAACGCGGCGTTCGGATAGAGACTTTGGTGTAGAAATGAGTTTTGCATCGTCTGTTGTTGCGTCATCAGGGCGAATTGTGTCGCTAAATTAGCGGGGAAGTTGCTGAAGTGGCTGTAAGCGTCGAAAGTGGTCGGCAAGTAGGGATTATTGTTATCGTGTTCTGTTTTGGGGGTTGAAATGGGATTCTGTAAGGATTGTAAAGGAGCGACGGTGATTTTTGATTCGGTTTTAACAGGAGACGGATTAGTTTGAACCGGTGATTGACTCTGTTGTTGTTGTTGTTGTTGATTGTTGTTATCTTCTTGTAATTGGCTGTTGAGGGCGCCAGTGCTGTGCTTGGCAACGTGGCTAACTAACTTGTCAACCTCGGAAAACGCCTTTAAAGAAATCGAACGGTAACATTAGAAGCGAAAATACAAATTTAGAAGCGAAAATACAACGTACTTGGTTGCAAGCGTTACAGTGGTAATGATACTTCCTTTTGAGCTTGCAAAAAGGTCTGCTACAACTAATTTCCGGTCCGTAAAGGGTGTTGCTGCCGCTGATATCGGATGACGTCGGTTCTGATGGATGAAAATTGGGAATGTAGTTTAAAAATCCGATAGATATTGCTCTTAAAAGTATCTACCAGTTTGTTATTTGTAAGATTAGTGAATTTAAACAATAAAATTTAGATTAGAATACACTATATTATGGTTAAGGTCAAAAAGCTGAATTTTAAGGTTATGTTCGAATGATTTTTCTTTTTGTTGTCGTGAAATCTTTTACAAGCGATGTAAAAGCGATTTCAGTATATCAATTTGGTAAATACTTTTTTTATTATATAACGTGTGCGTGAATTGTCGTAAAAGTTGTGGTGACTATGATACTATGATACTATGACTATGACACTATGTTAAAATGTCGTGTCCTGCTTTGCTTTCATTTCATAGGATTCAGATTTAAATTGACCGCAATTATTTTTAGTAATTTCAACTTTGAAATATAAAATTACCTGCCATTTTGTGCTACATTAATAGTTATTTTCACGGGTTTACGTTGAAGTCACTAAAAATAATGGCGGGAAATTTGAATTTGGGTATTAGGGAACAAGTAAAGTCACCCAATTGGTCACCTTCGATTTTGATAAAATTATGCAAGCATGCAGAGCAGGGAAAACTAATCGACCCTTAGCTGTTAATATTTACTTACAGGGGAGATACATATCCCTAAAATTACACCCCAAAAAAACACATTTTCAACGATATCTTTGGAACTGGAAGAGATATCGATCTGAATTAAAAAGGACAATGTTCTTGACACTTCTCGGCTATATTGGTTCAATAAAGAGATCAGTGGTGCATGATGGGAGTTGTGAAGGGTTAAAATAAGAACAAAAAGTTAATCCCCCCACCACGTAAATTAGAAATTCATTTTTTTTTCGTTCTAATCCATAAACTAAATTAAAAAATAAAATTTATGTGTTTTTGGATTTTTTTTCCAAAATATATACAGGAGTTGCAGCTACCCCAAAATGTCCCTTACACAACTCCCCTTCTTTTTTCTTTTCTATCTCCAAAAGGAAATATTCGAGAGCATTCATATTTGGTAGGTTAGGTATCCTTAGAAGACGCGATAGCAAAGTTTTGGTTAAAAAGAGTTAGATGAGTTTATTCTTCTGATTTGTTGTTTTTCTTTAAAATCTTTGAAATTCACATTTCTCCTACGTTTGGTACAAACTTCTATTTGCCTATGCCACTTTTTTCCCTCAAAGTTATCTGAGAAGGAGGGTGCTCTTACGCTTAATGTCAATATGCGTATAATAGTTGGTAACCGTTCGATGTAGCAAATATTTTTCTTAACAAAAATTAATCTAGTAAAGCCAACAATAAGAAAAAAAAAACATTTTACGAAAGCAGCAGATTAAACATTAGAACACCTGGTAAGAAAACTGTTTTTTTTTTAAATGATATTCCAAGAATATGAACAAATACGAAGCATGCACGATACTACATTTTAACATTAACATTTTCGATTAAAAATTCTGCGTGTATTAGCTTTTACGACAATTTATACACATGTTATACATATACATCTTAACCGCCACCAATTTGTTTTTAAATATAAAATTAATAATAAAAAAATGCGATAAATACATACAAGAATAGAAGAATGAAAGAAATATACATAGATTTAACACTAATACACCTGACAACTATATATGATATGGTTAAAAGAATACACAAAAAAAATATAATTAGAGACAGAAAGAAAAATAAAAGCACTGATTTATTGTATTTTATTTCTTATATTAGTGACAGAAAAAACGATTCTTTTTGTAAATTATCGGCCGTTATTATTTGACTAATTACCTGTTAGCACATTTTTAGTACTGTCTTGTGTATTGTGTCTCTCAGTTGGTATTGTGGAGAGGGGATAAAAAGTTCCCGAAGCCTTAACAACTAGAAGAGATATATAGATAAAGAGCTATATATATAAATATATTTACATACAAACGTGATACAACAAAACGATAAATGGTCAAATATTTTTTTATAAAAAGGAATTCAAAAAAATCTTATCATTGTGTATATCAGGGGTTGGTCGAAATAATGTGACCGCTATCTTTGTTATTATTGATCGTACCAAGTCGGTTATTTTAGGAAATTTGTAGGGTTTTAAGTGCTGATTATGATACTGCTAACAACAAAGTGAAATTAAACGATTTTTAAGGGGTATTCATATATTTTTTTTTACAATAAATATATATAAATTGGTTTGGGAGTTTAATAAATACAGGGTGTCAGATATAGAGGTAAATATAATAATATGTATCAGCTGTAATCATATACGATCAAAAAGTCTTAATGCACAGGGGGTCTATCTGTAAGCATTAACGAGAAAAAAAATATTTTATAAATGCCGTGGGCTAGAGCCGCACCTGTGCCCAATCTAAATGCTGTCCCGAGTATACCCCCACATACCACTATCATTCAGCCATTACCGCTGTTAGTTTTGTGTGGATCGCCGCTTGGAGTGCAAGCCACTTCGAACATTTTATTTAAATTCTTCCCGTCTCGAAAAAAAACGATCCTTTTCAGGACCATTATGATTTCATATAAAGAAAATCGAAGCTTGATGCATCGGCAAAAGCGCGGGAATGTATTGATTCATTTTCGCGCGATATCATAGTAAAAAAGCGTGTTTACAAATTTTCTGTATCTACATTTATTTCTGTGTAATTCGATTCAATTCATTTTGCGTTATATGATTAAATAGATCCAAAAGAAATAACTCAGATTCATGTGGTACCGTTTATTAACAACTAACTCTCGATTCGACAAAGCAAAAGAAAAATATTTACGTTTTTTGTAACTACTGAAGTCGCATATCCGGTGAAACTCGAACGTCTTATCAGGATATTAAAAATAATACTTTGAAAACTTACGTAGAATGCTCTTAACAAAAAAGGAATGTTTATTTTATAAAAAGAAGAAATTTAAAATGCCTCAGTTTTGCTATTTTTACAAGGGCCTTTATTTATTCAGAATGACGTTAAATGAACTTGCGGCATACCAATAAGAATAATACTAAATGAGTGCTATGTATTTATAAAGGCTTTTTGCTTAAATTTTTGTATGTTTTTACAATTTTCTCAGCTACTAAAATGAATATTTAGATTTTTGCTTCTGAATTGGCGGTTTTGAGACGAGCAAAAAGGTTTTTATAAAGAATGACATTTTTGCATTAAGTTTCAAATATTTTTTTCTTTTGTTCAGTCCATCCGGGGACACGCTGTATACAGATATGTTTACATAAGCAATATCATACAAAAGATAAGATGCTATAAAGTGATTGGGTATTAAAACAAATTGGGAATATTGCCAACCAAATATGTAAGATATTTAAGCAAATAATATTTTTTTAATTTCTTGAGGATTGCCTTATTCAATTATTGCCTTTTTCTTTCTATGGTTGCCCGCCAAGTGCGCGAATCAGTTTCTTATTTTATGGTCCTTTTTTTTTAAATTAAATTGAATTTTAAACCTTGTACTGCCATCTAGTATTGGGAACGTAATTCACACGAACTTAGTTTTGTTAGTAATATTGATTAATAGCATTTTTTCCTTTCATCTAAACGTAACTTTTATAATATTCATTTTACTAGAATATTCCGCATATTCTTGCCCATCAATATTTAGTTTCAACATTAATTGCATTTAGTTTTGCATTTTTAATGTTCATTTGACTCATTAGTGATTACGTATTTCCGAACATCTTCCGTGTTTATGTGAATCTACATGAATTCTGTGTTAATTCCGCATTAGTGGGTCCTTTCATCCGAGTCACTTAGTTAGAAATCGCTTGTTTATGTTATCCCTGGACTGCCAGGAGTGTGTTCTGTGGTCACAGCGAGTTTCTTTACCTGAAGAGGTTTTTATTTAAACACGTTCGTTCGACTTTGCGTCATGTCTCTATCTTAGTCGTTGGTAAGCGTAATTTTTTCTGTCTAAATATCTGGTTGTGTCCTTTAAACAGCATACTTGTTTAGGGCGATATTGTGCCCGTATTCCCCATCACAACTCTACTAGCGAAATCTACGAGGCCATCTGCTTCACCTCACCTACCGGCCATCCGCGATTAAGGTGCACTCTCTTCCTATTATTGTATAATTCTTGTATTTTGTCTTAATTAGCTGATAACGTAGCGATAACTCTTGTATTTGCCTTAATCAGCTGATAACGTATTTTTGTAACAATTAACCAACCTTAAATACATGTTAATATTGATGTAATAATAAGTATAATCATTTCGATCCAACCTGTTCCGAATCTACGACTGTACCCCGTAACACTATTTCTGTACAAAACAGCACTGAAAATCCTTTGTACCGCCAATAATAACAAAGATAGATTGAAGATATTTTTATCACATTCTTCCCAACAAAACATTTTTCATAAAATTTACATGTGCATAGATTTTCTATATACCAAAAAATCGACCCATATTAAAATAACTCAAATCTATCGACATGCAACTTAAATTAAAAATAAATAAAATTTGGTATAATATACGTTTCAAACTAACTAAACCTCCCCCAAACAATTTATACACTAAAACCCCTATACTTTTATACAAATACCGTCAAAAAAAAACACCCCCAGAAAAAAACTAATTAATACATTCAAAGTACCATCTTGTGTGTAATAAAATGAAGATTAAAGATGACTCACCAGAGACTTTATTATCTTGCACGGCAGTCGAAGTCTGACTCAAATTCATGGCTCTGAACTGCTGACTCTCCAAATCCGATTTATCATCAGCAGGTTCATTCTTGATGGAAACGTTTGACGTCTCTTCGATTTTACCATCTTCTAAGTGCTTCTGATTGTGTAGCGCCATCGTGGAATATTGGACGAAGCTGTAATTGCAATTCGGCCTAGTACAATGGAAGTGTCTGTTCACTTTATTGCTCGGGCAATTAGGAAGTCGACAGTCCACATTTCTGTCGTAGAATTCAAAACCATCCAAAATGTCTATGTTGTCATGGAAGTCCTTGCTATGCATCAGGAGTACGTCCTCTTTGTCTGTAACATAGAGGCACCGATTCTGATTGCAATGGTAGTGGACGTTGCCCAAATAAGGGCATAGATTGTCCGGGCATTTAGTGTTCTCATTGTAGATGTCGAAACCTTGCATGCTGTAGTCTTGTATCTGCAAAAAAAAATCGTGATAAAACTTTCACCCCGAAAAAAAATGTATTAGTCATACACTGGATGGTGGGCTGCAAGATCTCTCATCATTCGAGTCGTGCTGTTCAACTTCCTTGCTGCTACAAGGCACTGTGGTCGAAGGTTTCGGTAGTTTAAAGCTGGTGAAGATTGCTTGCGGTGAGTCCATGAGACTCTGTCCACCCATCGGCGCCTAAAACGTTTAAAAAATGCTTTCCTCCCAATAAGGAAATCGATTTTAATATCTTACATAATCGTTCCAAACTTCGATGACCCTATTCTTTGGTGGTCGTCCACGTTTTCTGCAGAACATCCCGTCTATTGAGGTCGCAAGATGAGTCATGGTCAACGGATCTTTTGTCAGGCTCAATTTCCTGGAGTATTCGTGCATCTTGTAGTGTTCTAATCGCCTGAAGGGTTTGTCGTTGGGTAAGATGACTTCGCGACAGTTCTCCTGGAATGGTGAAGGTCTCTTTTGATCATCGATGGTGATGGTAAGATTTGAGGCATGATGCAGTTTGGTAGAAACGGTAACATGCAGTTATTTATAATTTTCTGGTACAGATTTAAATATTATTTCATGCTTTCTACATTTGAAGCATTTGATATTTGACATTTTTGATATGTTTGACACTTTTGACGTTTCTGAATTTTCACAGTTATCATTTTTGACATCTAAATCCTTAAATGCTATTTTATACTTTCTACATTTGAACCATTTGATATTTGACATTTTTGATATGTTTGACGTTTCATAATTTTGACAGTTATCATTTTTGACATTTAAATTATCGTCAATTCATGAAAATTTTAGCAATGTCCAGCAACAATCTCTTTTATTTTACATTTTGGCAAAATCAGTGTCTGCAATTCTGTTTAAAAATTGCTATGCAAATCAATTATTTCATTTTCTTTTAACGTTTTTCGTGCTTTTGACATTTCATAATTTTGACAATTACGCTTTTTGACAGCCATCAAATCCTTAAATTAGCTTGAATTTTACAGGATTTTAACATGAGTAAAATTTTAAAGCATTTTCTGGCAAATCACAAAAATTAATTTATCTATCGCAATTTGGCAGAAACCAATTAATATTTTGACATTTGACGTTTCTGATGTTATTGATATTTCACATTTGTGGCTTTTGATACTTTTGTTATGGTTGATAATTCGATACAGTGCTTTTTAACGTTTTATTGGAAACATACAAAGAGCATTTACACTAACTGTCAAATAAAAATTATATATTGAAAAGCAACTGAACTTCATGCCATGACTCCTTAATATAATATATAATTTTATATAGCCGGTATTATTCGTATATATAACAATTTTAGCATTTTGAAAAATTTGACACTTTTGTGACTTCTATTATTTGACATTTTCGATTTGATTAAGTATTTCTAAGACTGTCAAATCTTTAAATCATGACGGATTTTTTAGAATTTTACTAAAAACTTTTAGTATTCTATAATAATATATAATTTATTCGAAAATAATTTGAAATTAAGTTAGAGTGGAGTTAAAACTACAATAATAAAATAAGCATTAAGAAATTGGTGAATTAATGCACACATATAAAATAAATAAATATTTATTAAGATAATCAAATGTTAATTGAATACAGCAACATTTAAAAATTGCCCATACCAAATCAGCACCTTTAACATTAAATACTTTTGGAATTTAGTTATGCTTGTATTTTTTAATTTATTATAAATTAAATGTTCAAATGTTTGATAGTTTTAATATTTTGAAGAATTAAAATTTTCGACATTTGACATGTTTTTTTTTTTTTTAATAATTTTGTCACTATAATTCTGTTATTTCTTAAAATATTTATTATTATTACTCTATATTGCTTTTTTCATGATACTAAACATTTTGATATTTTAAAAATTGCGTTCTTTGACATTTTTCTGTATGTCACATCGTGATATTTTTTTTAAAAGCGGCTTTTTCAAACTTGGATATATTTTTTTTTATATTTTCGCAATTCTTAATGCTTTGATATTTTAGTATTTTCGTATCAAGATTTGACATTTGGCGTTTCCGATATGCGGCATTTCTAACGGCTTTGCTATTTTTATAATTTTGACGCTTCATAATTCTGATAATTTATACAAAATAATCAAAAAAACTATAAAATTATGAATTATTTTACATAACAACATATTAAACAACATCAAATGTCAAATTTTACGATATAAGAGTATTTATATAAAATATAAAAAATGTCAAAACATTATTTTGACATTCTCAAGCTGCTTTTACACTTATCCAAAAATTGATCAGTTTGAACAAAGCATTTCCTTTTACATTTAGCAATGAATTGAACTAGTTATATTAATATATCAATTTATAGATAAACATCAAATTAGGTTGATATACTTATGCTTGATTATCCTTAAAATTTACTTTCAATTTTTGACATGTAGATTGACATTTCAACGTCATCATTTGACATTTGACATTTCTATATTTGATTATATTTTTATTAATTTAGAACTCTTTACGATCATTGAAAGAAGGTTATACAAGCAATTTATTGGTCGATTTTGATTTCATATCACGAATGGGAACTCACCCAATTACAATGGTAATGCTTTTCCTTATCTTCATAAATACAACCATCTTCGCATCCGCCATTTTGTGCCGTCACAGTATTGAAGAAGTTCTCGGTTATCTGTTCTTGTTGTTCGTGATTCCTGGCGTGTTCTCGAACACCGTCTCTGCAACTGAACAAACAATACATTTTCTAATCAATTCCACCAGATAAAACAAGCATTTTTCCCTACAGTAACTTACTTGAAAACCATATTACAATATTCAGCGCAGCAATGGTAATGATCACTGTAGGAGTATTCGCAATTCTCAGTACAACTCTCGTGGTGGGCGAAGAATTGGCAGTACTTCTTCCAAAAGTCTTCACTGTTCCAATTCTGCGAACTCTCTTCTTGTTGCCCAGTAGTCTGGTTTGACTCATTTGCTGATAAATCTATGACAGAAGCGCTCTCTCCATCCCCGTAACTTACTGGTGAATTCCTTTCACTCAAAGTCTCTGACGTGGATAAATTTGACGCAGAATTCTGACCAGCGAATACGGATAAATTCAATCCCTCGAACTGCTGGTCGTATTCTCTCGTAAAAGGCATGTTCACGCCGCCATCTTGTAGCGTTTTCATCATACTTTGAGCCAATTTGTACTTCCTATAAGCCAATTCGGAATCTTTGCGTTCGTGTTTCCTCTTGTGCGAGAATAATTGGCCGGAACTGTGCAGGACGTAGTTGCATTGGGGTCGTATGCAGTGGATGTGGTTGCAGACTTTGGAGAAGCGGCAATTGTCGTAGGGGCACACTTCGTTTTTCATGAATTTCTTGAAGCCGTCCCTCGAGAGTTGTTCGTCTTTGATGTGGTAGGTTTTGTGTTTTTCTATTGGGAGAAATAATAAAAACGTTATGGATATGAAAGATGGTAACAAATTAATGATAAATGTTTTAGAGTGAGCTATGAGAAACGTCAAAATATGACATTTTTGGTTATAATATAATTATTTATGTTAATTTTATAGTTGTTTGTCTTTCAGATGATAAGTTTTGTGTTTTTCTATTGGGAGAAACAATAAAACGCCATGGATATGAAAGTTGATAACAAATTAATAATAAATATTTTAGACTGTTATGAGAAACGTCAAAATATGACATTTTAGGTTATATTAATTGAAAAGAAGGTTTTTGCTCTTGAATATATTTTATTGGGTACCCATTTTGAAATTTTGTGTATCATACGATTTGACATTATATTTTTGACATATATTTCCGACATTTTTGACAGCAGGGAGGACAACAATGATTTTAAGAAGTTTTAAGAGAGCACTAGTTTTTTTCTTTTAATTACTAATTTTTTTTTGCTTTTTTTTGCTAATAAAGGGGTTAATTTTTGATTTTATTGGGTACCCATTTTGAAATTTTGTATATCATACGATTTGACATTAAATTTTTGACATATATTTCTGACATTTTTGACAGCAGGGAGGACAACAATGATTTTAAGAAGTTTAAAGAGAGCACTGGTTTTTTCTTTTAATTACTAATTCTTTTTTTGCTAAGAAAGGGGTTAATTTTTGTTTAAATCAACAAATTATTTTTTCTTAATATTGGGGGCATAAGGAACAAAAAACTTTTTAAACGAGTTCATATTTAATTTATTTATTTTTTTCCATTGGGAGAAATAATAAAACGCTGTGGATATGACAATTTAATAACAATGATAAGTATGCCAGAGGGAGCTATGAGAAACACCAAAATATGACATTTTAGGTTATATTAATTGAAAAGAAGATTTTTGCTCTTGAATAAATTTTATTGGGTACCGATTTTGAAATTTTGTATATCATACGATATTTTTGACATATATTTCCAACATTTTTGACAGCAGGAAGAACAATAATTTTAAGAAATTTTAAGAGAGCACTAGTTTTTTCTTTTAATTACTAATTATTTTTGTTGCTAAGAAAGGAGTTAATTTTTGTTTAAATCAACAAATTATTTTTTGTATTTTTTCTTAATATTGGGAGCATAGGAAACAAAAAACTTTTTAAACGAGTTCATATCTAATTTATTTATTTTTTTTCTATTGGGAGAAATAATAAAACACTGTGGATATGAGAATTTAGTAACAAATTAATGATAAGTATGCCAGAGGGAGTTATGAGAAACGTCAAAATATGACATTTTAGGTTATATTAATGAAAAGAAGATTTTTGCTCTTGAATAAATTTTATTGGGTACCGATTGATAATATATATTCATATTTCTGACAATTTTAATTTTTAGATTTTGGATTAGCTCATACTTTTGAGATATTTCACATCTTATTTTCTCACATTTCCCACATATTGTTGACATTTGACATCACATTTTTAATAACGGCCATAGCTGGAACTATACAAAATCTGTTTGACAGTTCTCAAGAGAGTAGTGTGTTTATTTGTGACAACTGACATTTGTTAAATTCTATATTTTTTATTACAATTGGGGGGTGTTTTTTGAAAGACAGCACAAACTCAAGTTTATTGCGCATCTCACGAGAAAATGAGTTGCTTATACACGTACAAGATTTTAGTTTTTTGTTTCTCCTTCTATAGAATAGAATAGAATTGTATTTCAAAAAAGTGTACAAAGACAAAATGTACAGTATATGATTCGTCAAAGTGTTGTCAAAGTAATAAAAACACAAAACACTTAAAAATTAGGTTTGAGAAAACCTTCGTTAGGAAAAGACGGTATGTAAGTACATATTAAAAAGTAAGTAAGACACAGAAAAAACAAAACAGGCAAAACTTCTATAATGTTTTAATTATGCGGAATACGTGGAAATGATATGAAGTTTGCATATTTCTGTCAATTATTCTTTGTGATTTCAGAAAAATTATATTTATATATAATTATACATATCGTGTTTTTGTAATACACGCCTTAATCTGTTTTTTTTTGACATACGAAGCGATTTACTTTGACGTTTTCGATATTTGACATTGACAGTTTTGACAATCATCGTTCTCAAACCGTCAAAAAATTTCAATTTTACTCACCCATATCCGACTTATTCTTGAACGTATATCGACAACCAGACCTACGACAATGAAAATGCGTCGTCCGTTGTCCGAAGAAGGCACAATAGGAGGCGCCACATTCCTCCGTAGCTCTGTACCTCTGGAAGCCCTCCTGTATGATCGCCGAGTCTTTCCTATGATAGTTGGCGTGCATTTGGACGTCTGACGTCGATATGTACACCTTGTCACAGCCTTCTTTGATGCAGTGATAGTGTGTTTGTTTCTTATTGTGCGTACAATTGGAATAACGATCCGAACAATCGTCTAGCGGGCTGTAACGCATGAAGCCGTGCTGTAAGGATTCGTCTCTCTTTTTATGCCACTTGAAATGCCTTATCATCTCTTCTTTCTTGATGAAGACGCGGGAATTGCAGTCGAGACAATGGAAGTGCTCCCTATATATATATAAGATGGTTATTTTTACGTGTTGTAATTGGTTGTCATGATTTCGTTTATAATAGGTTTGTTCGAACATGCATTCCAATCCAATCTGTTTTCTGATTGGTTCACGTGATAACAAACCGTTCGCGAACAGCATGTTCGAACAAACCTATTATAAACGAAATCATGACAACCAATTACAATTGTATACTATTGTTACTATTGGTTGTTAAGCAACTGACTATCTTGGAGGGGAAATTTGAATTTTAAATATACTTTTTTTTTCTACCTGTAATTGAGATCTTTGCAGTACGAACTGCCGCATTCCAAGGAAGATGAGAACTTCTTCACGTACTTGGAGTAGTCCATTTGGCTCTGTGTCTTGTTCAGTAGTAGACCTTGCGCGGGGTTGGTATCCCTTGATTGCGTTGGGGCGAGCGATTGTGCCATCATTGCTGTAAAACGCGTTCAATATTAATTATATATAGTGTGCGCGCAGTCCATGGCAGTCGAAGGCTGTTCGATTATAAGTACGAAGGGGCTAATGTGTATATTTAATTATGGTCGTCCGAAAGATGCTTAAAAAAATAACTGGAATAAACATTTGTTTGGATTATGAACGTCAAATATTGGTGTCTACAAGAATTTCCTTTATACAAATAATCTTTTCACATGTTAACTTCGAAATGGTGAGATAACAAAAACGGCTTATTGAGTCAGAAACTAATTAGTTAAGCTTTATACAGGGTGGTGCATTAGGGTGTGGAAGCTTGATATATTTGACATTATAAAAGTTATCAAAAAAAAAATATTAATAATAAAAAGTGTTGATGAAAGAAGTTGATGCATGATAGTCCTGAAAAGGATTGTTTTTTCGAGACGGGAAGAATTTAAATAAAATGTTCGAAGAAGAAGGCTTGCACTCCAAGCGGCGATCCACACAAAACTAACAGCGGTAATGGCTGATTGATAGTGATATGTGGGGGTATACTAGGGGCAGCATTTAGGTTGGGCACAGGTGCGGCTCTAGCCCACGGCATTTACAAAATATTTTTTTTCTCGTTAATGCTTACAGATAGACCCCCTGTGCATTAAGACTTTTTGATTGTATATGATTACAGCTGCTACATATTATTATATTTACCTCTATATCTGACACACCCTGTATACCAGATTCTTTTTGTTTCATTATGCATATACTTTTCCTATGTGTAACGTTAAAAAAAAATTGTCAGTACATTGATAACTGATGAGTAGGCAACCAGATATACCACATACCAGTTATTAATTTGACGTTTGACATATTGTGAAATTTTACTATTGACGTATGACATACGTCCAGAAATTGCATTAATCTACTGCCTTGATTTCGTCCATCAACTTGGAGAAAACATTTTTGGAATAGGAACATTTTTTTTTATTAATCGATTAAACTCACTTTACAGTGTCATTTCAGAACTACGGTATAAAATTATTCAAATAACTTCTTGATTTATACGGAACTGATTGTATTTAACACCTAATTTTTTTACCCGTATACGAACTGATTAGGCGTGAATTTAAAAATATTAGGTTATTCTCATTAGATTCAGATTATATGTCACTCGGAATTTATTGTAGGAACCACGGGTTACCGCATGCTGTAATTTCGGATTTATAACTCTGTATAATTCCACGATTTGTCCCATATATAAATATAAAAGGAGTTGGAAATTATATGCTTATCGCTTTTTTTTTCTAGTTCGAAGTATTGATTTTGATAGCCGATCTTATATATTGTACGGATTTCAACGAGAATCCTCTTTTGTGTGTGTAATCTATAATTTAATTTTAATTTAAAATCGTTTTGAGATTATTCGTGAATGGTGCAGATGTTTTACGATTTAAAAATATAACCGACAGCGAGTAACTCGACATTTATAAAATGTGTGGAGTGTGTGGTTATTTTTTTTTGTGCTTTTAACGATTCCTTCATTCATAGCAGCTACTACACGCCGCTTTGAAACGAACATATGAACTTTTATACATTTATGCATGCATATGCGTACGAAAAGGGAGAAAATGAAATAAAAGCAAGAGAAACTAACGGATGTTAAAACAAGACACTAATTATCTTTTTATATAGACGTCGGAGAAACGGTTTCTAGAATTAGTCGGGGCAAGACGTATCTAATATAAGAAAATATTCTTTTCCTTATTAAACAGTTGGTTGCAATGAGGTGCGAAAATAAATGGATTTAATTTTATAATTGATAGTCCCAGTGCTTAACAGTAAGTAGGAAGGTGAACTAGCGTAATATTTTGAAGATAAGTTTTCGTAAATAATATCCTTCCATGTCATAATAACATTTCTTTGTTAACATATTTTTATTGAAAATACCATCCTTTCTGATTAGAGTAGATTATGTTTATTTTAATCGTTGGTCACAATGCATGCACGCACTAATTATTTTTGACAGTTTGTATGTCACTAAATATGTGTGTCTGGAGCTAACAGCTTCCAACTTGAAGTCTGGATCTTAGTATTTCAGCTTGAGTTTTTTGACAAATTTATTTATCTCGAATAAGGTCATTTAATTCTGACTGATTTGTACTACAGAAGACACATTAGCCTCACTAATCTTTTTCTTATTTTTGTTGGACAACAGCAAAAGTAGCAATCAGATACGTGGTCCGTTTGTTCACGCCAAATCATTAGGTCTTGCAAATAGCTGTTCTACCGTTTGCCTAGCCCTCAATGTGACAGCACACCGTGCGCAGCAAATGTAAGGGGCCCATACTTGTCCTGATATTTAATTATTAGACCAAAATAGTGAAAATATAAATGTTCTACTAAAGGCGTAATATTCCGTTTATGTCGCTGAGTAGTGAATCCTCCACATACATAACAGAAGCTGATTATTTGTTACACGCACGGGACATTATGAAATAAAAAGACGTTCAGCTATCACAAACTTAAATTCAATCTAACGAGCCGTGCGTGGCTTCCTATACAGGGTGTATCAAATAAAAAGTAAATTTTGCTTGGGTGTTAACTACACGACATATAAAGTACAGACCCACCGAAACCGGATTTCATCATTAAAGAATAAAAAAAAAGTAAAATTTAGAGCCAAAAATTCTTTAGTCCGGGCCTGATGCAAGGAAACGTCATGTTAAGCACCTGCTAAACGTGGTATTATGTATAAATACATTGCACTCATTTAGTATTATTCTTAATGGTATGCCGTAAGTTCATTTAACGTCATTCTGAATAAATAAAGGCGCTTGTAAAAATAGCAAAACTGAGGCATTTTAAATTTCTTCTTTTTATAAAATAAACATTCCTTTTTTTGTTAAGAGCATTCTACGTAAGTCTACAAAGTATTATTTTTAATATCCTGATAAGACGTTCGAGTTTCACCGGATATGCGACTTCAGTAGTTACAAAAAAACGTAAATATTTTTCTTTTGCTTTATCGAATCGAGAGTTAGTTGTTAATAAGCGGTACCACATAAATCTGAGTTATTTCTTTTGGATTTATTTAATCATATAACGCAAAATGAATTGGATCGAATTACACAGAAATAAATGTAGATACAGAAAATTTGCAAACACGCCTTTTTACTATGATATCGCGCGAAAATGAATCTATACATTCCCGCGCTTTTGCCGATGCATCAAGCTTCGATTTTCTTTATATGAAATCAT
Organism: Protaetia brevitarsis; assembly: GCA_004143645.1. Taxonomy (NCBI): domain Eukaryota; kingdom Metazoa; phylum Arthropoda; class Insecta; order Coleoptera; family Scarabaeidae; genus Protaetia; species Protaetia brevitarsis. Next base: position 888,683 of record RXPK01000072.1, read on the forward strand.
GATGGTCCTGAAAAGGATCGTTTTTTCGAGACGGGAAGAATTTAAATAAAATGTTCGAAGTGGCTTGCCCTCCAAGCGGCGATCCACACAAAACTAACAGCGGTAATGGCTGAATGATAGTGGTATGTGGGGGTATACTCGGGACAGCATTTAGGTTGGGCACAGGTGCGGCTCAAGCCCACGGCATTTATAATTTTTTTTTTCTCGTTAATGCTTATAGATAGACCCCCTGTGCATTAAGACTTTATGATTGTATATGATTACAGCTGCAACATATTATTATATTTACCTCTATATCTAATACACCCTGTATACCCACAAAGCCAGAAATCTACAAATTCCTAATTTCATTGGTTCCAGAGCACAAAAGGGGGGTGGTTTGAATGCTGTGACGTAGGAAACAGGCAAAGACATGTTCAAACATGTCTACTCAATGCTTGGCAGTGCGATATATCTTGTAATATCTTTCTGGTATAAAAGTCATTTTGAAATTCGCTAAAATTTAATGTACTTTTTGAAAAAAGGTATTTAAAATAATTTCTATAAATTCTGACGTGATTGGAACAACAATTTAAAATTAGTTTGAGAATCAGCATGAAACACCACGTAAACTACAGGTAATACTGGTGTATGAGGAAAAAAATTATGTTGGACAGTGTAATTCATCTTCTTGAAACTGTTAGCCATCCTACGTCTATTTTCTGCGGATGTAATAAAGTTTCTACGAATTTTGCCGACCACATTTTGATTACTTAAATAACCCAGAAAGCAGCAAATACTCGTAGCGAATGCATTTTTTACCTAACTATAATTGCACCTTTAGAAAAGAGAGCATTAACCTAAACAAAAATATTGTGAATCAAACTTTATTATTATTAATTATGATTGTTACTTCAAAATTTTTGGTGAATGGTTTTTTTTTTATGTATTTATCATTAAATAATACTGATGAACACAAAAGAATATTTAAAAGATTATTTATTATTATTTATCTATAACTATATTTGCACCTTTATTAGAGAAGAGAGCATTAACCTAAAAAAAAAATATTGCGAATCAAACTTTAGTATTATTAACTATAACTGTTACTTTAAAATTTTTGGCGAAATTTTTTTATGTATTTATTATTAAATAATAATTAAGATAAAGATTGTTATGTGAATAATGAAATATTTTTGATGAAATGAAATATTTTTCATTATTCACATAACAATCTTTATCTTAATTATTATTTAATAATAAATACATAAAAAAACAAAAACAAAAGTAACAGTTATAGTTAATAATACTAAAGTTTGATTCGCAATATTTTTTTTTAGGTTAATGCTCTCTTCTCTAATAAAGGTGCAATTATAGTTATAGATAAAAAAAATGCATTCGCTACGAGTACCCAGCTTATATTTCTAACTGTATGAATTCCTAATATTCCTAAACATCACTCAAATATATGTACTCAAGCTAAGTATTAAATCATCTCTTGACAGTATCGGAAAAAATCCATAACTTATTTCTAGTAATAAATAACCAGTCTTAATGATGGACAAGCGTAATTAAGATCTGAAAAAATCCAAATATGAAACTAATAACTGTAAATGCGATTATACAGACGAAAGTTTGTGCTATATATACACTTGTATGTATAGGCATATAATATTTACTTAACAGATGCTAACAGAAGTTTCTTCTTGTAATATTCTTCTTCACTTATTTCGGCAACTTTCATTCTATGTGGAAATTTTTAGATACAATTAGATTATTCATTTCGTCAAAGCTCTTATTGAAAATTGCTCTCAACATTAAAGTATATATACAGGGTGTCACACTGAACTAGATGATAAGATTTTTTTTTTGAACTTGTAGTGGCAATTTCAATATTTTAAAAGCTATGAAGAATAGGTATACCCAGATTCTAATATCAATCGATGTAGAATTTTACGCAGCACTCAATGTTGTAGTAAAAAATAACATGTTCCATATATTTGAAAGAAAAACGTTTTGTCGATTTATTTAAAAGTATTTTACATTAAATATGCGTTTGTTAACACCCTGTATGTGATTCGGTGATTATTGCTACAAAACCGTATACCTACGTCTTTATACTTACATCGACATTAGTAGAACCATTAAATATCTGACACCCCATGAACTATTTAATTTTATTTGAAAAAGTGCAAACGTCAAAAATTCAATAAAATAACAAATATTTCAAAAACGGTTGAATTTACGGATAGGGAAGCTTCATATAAACTTGTTGGGAATGACTTGGTAAATTCACTAGACCGATAAAAATTACACCATTCCATTTAAAATAAGAAAGTTCATATCAACACCCTGTATACCGAAAGTGCTATAAAGTTGAAAATATTTTCCTTAAATAGATCACAGTGGCCCATGACTACATTGTAAGTTTTAAAATCAAATTCCTACTAAAAATTAAAAAAAAATTAATGATCCAGTTCGGTGGGACTGTATAGAAGTAAGTATTTCTGCTATATTAATGTTTTAAATTTCGGAATCCATAGCATTCCTTGGACTTTACTCGCAGTTCACAATCGGAATTATAGTGCACAGCAGCACATATGGGCTTTGGAGCCACCTGTATGGACATAAATAACAATCAAGAGACTGTTTGAACGCATCCAGGGTATATATATATATCGTGGCGTTACGCCATTTTATATCAGCATTATTGGTGTGACTGTGCGGATTTTAGGAGAAAAAAAGATGTTTTGCAAGGGCTTTTACGACCTTACAATTGATCAAAAGATGATATTAACTATGCACTATGCTCTGGCAGTTAATATTTAAAACAAAAAAAATATATACAGTGTGTTAAAAAAAGGTTGTCGGATATTTTGCCCAATTGTAGTACTGGTGGAAATAAACAAAAAAGTCTTAGTCAACATCGATCCGCAATTCAACTGTTTTTGACATATAGTCGATTGCATATTGTTTTAGTAGGATAAAAAATTTCAAAGAAATTCTGATCGCAATGTAAATTAAACAAATGTTTATTTAGAGTAAAACTAAAGAAATTGTTCTACATGTCCACCGTTCATTTCTAAGCACGCTTCACACCTTCTTATGAAAGATCGACGCAATCTTTCGAAAATTCCTGGAGTCCTCCGAATTTCCTCGCAACAATTTACGATTCGTTGCCTGAGTTCTTCCAAATTGTTTACAGATCGTGCGTACACTAATTGTTTTAGATGCCCCCAAACATAGAAGTCTAGAGGTGTCAGGTCAGGGGACCTAGGAGGCCATGCAGTTGGTCCACCCCGTCCTATCCATCTCTCGTTGTAATCTTGATTTAAGAAATTTCTAACTACGATGGAAAAATGCGCAGGAGCTCCATCGTGTATAAACCACATATTTAATCTGTTAAAAAGTGGCACGTCTTCTAACAAAACGGTAATTTATTTCTTAAAAAATCCAAGTATACTTGTCCCGTATAAACGATTAGGAGAAATACTGGACCAATTAAACAGTCTCCAAAAATAGCAAGCCAAACATTTAGCGAAAAACGGTTTTAGTGATGCAGTTCAACAACAGCATGGGGATTTTCATCTGCCCAGACGTGATTGTTATGAAAATTGAATATTCCGTCTCTTGTAAACCCAGCCTCGTCACTAAATAAAATCTGAGTCGCAAAATTAGGAGTTTCTGCCAGCTTTCGTAAAACCCAATGACAAAAAACCCTACGTGCATCATAATCGAGAGGAGCAAGAACTTGCACGCGTTGAATGTGGTAGGATAGAGCTGCTGTTCCCGCAGAATTCTCCAAATGAGAGGATGACTGACGTTCAGTTCTGCGGCAAGTCTTCGGGTGCTAATATTTGGGTTGTCTTCTACCCGTCTCAAAATATCTAATTCTACTGCGGGAGAAGAAACTGATCTAGGTCTGACAGAACCACCATCAATTTTAAATGAACCAGTTTCTGACAGCCGGATATGAAGTCTTGAGAAAATCTTATCACTCGGTAACAACCGATTTGGAAATTCTTCGGCATACATACGCCGTGCTTCAGTAGCATTACCATTCGCACGACCGTACATAAAATGCATATCGGCCATTTCTGCATTTGTGTACTTATGCGTAATTTGAGAACAAAAAAAAATTGACGCAAATGATAAATAATCTGATGACATATGTCTGACAGAACTAATTTTAAGTTACAATCAGTTGTTTGACAAAGGGAACTATTCTCAAAACCGAAAAATGTTTTTTTTATTATTTTAAAATATGCAATTGACTATATGTCAAAAACAGTTGAATTGCGGACCCATGTTGACTAAGAATTTTTTCTTTATTACCACCAGTACTATAATTGGGTAAAATATCCGACAACCTTTTTTTAACACACTGTATATTGGAAGAATTGAAAAGTTCTGTTATTTTTGACAGTTCCATATCGTAATTCTAAATCAATAATTACTATAACGTACCAAAACTATTACTTATACACCTTTGACATTTCCAAATCGTATAGCATTCAATTAATTATACTAATTATCTGAAATCTTCGATAACTCCAAGCTTAATTACGGTAAAACTATACGATTTTTTTCCTATCTAATTTATCGGCGAGAGAGATTCACTAATTACGATCAATAAAAAAAAAAGTGAAACAAGTCGTAATCACCACAAGGATTCGTCCAAAATCGAGGTGACTCTCTCTATTAGGAAAGCGTAGGTGAAACTGTTGCACAATGTCGATCGAACGTCGATTATAATAGTTGTGAATATTATGTAGAGCGAGTTATCGAAGCTGTATAATAATATGGACTATTTGGGAATTGAAAGTGGAAATCGTTGTTACAAATCTTGTTGTAAGTCAGATTCGATTTCATAGAGGGGAGCTACATCGATGGGTATTGTTTCTGTTGCTTTTCTGCCATGTTACTACGAGGGCGGATCAATAAGCCTGTGAATTTTTGAAGTTTATTCGCAGCTAATTGAAAATTAACACTGTTCCCGGCTAATAACATCTGTTAATGGACATCTATTACATTTTGAGTAAACTTCGTCATTAACTTTGTGTTTGGCAGCTATTCAAACAATACAAATTCATGCATTTTTGTAAAAAAAGTAATTTTCTCAATGCTAATTAATAAAACATTATTTTTTGGGGAGAAAAAATATACATAAGTCACACCAAGGAAAAGCTTGATAAGTATTATGTGGATTCTGTACCGGTAATTGCAATAGCCAAAAAGTGGTTTGCTGGTTCGTTGTGTTGTCGTCGAATATTCTGGACGACCAATTAAAGTCACTCACTCGAAAAAATTCACGATATGGTGATAGCCAATAAAGGAGAGAAAGTGTTCGAGATTGTTGATGTCATAGGCATATCAGATGGCGCTGTGATTTAGGTTTTAAATGAACAGTTGGGTTTCAGAAAGCTGTGAAAAGCATGTACTTAAGAAGAAAATAGTCTTCCGGTAAAACAGCACGCTACTTTCAATTAAAATAAACACTTTTCTGAGAAAAGGTATTCTTTTCGTTGAACATGATGAAAACCAAAAGTTATAAAACTTTTCATTTAATGCAATCTCTTTTCTCAGTGTATTTATTAATAATAATAAGTGCAACTGGAGACACCAGTTCATCTGTCATCAGTTTAATGACAGTTTATTACATAATATCTTTCACGTCGAATGTAGATTGCCAACCTTTAGTAACACTTTTGCCTGCGTAAGTCGCTTTGAAGTAATGTAAAATGGATGGAGGTCTAAAAAAGTATTTTTTTAACCTCCATCAAGATTTACCGATGTTATAAGTAAACAAGGATAGACAGTACACTTTTGCCGTTGAGCGTTAATGACTATGCATTAATCCATGCTGCATTATACAAGGCGTCTGTACAAAATCTTTCCACCAAACCTACATACATATACAGGCTGTATCAGATATAGAGGTAAATATAATAATATGTAGCAGCTGTAATCATATACGATTAAAAAGTCTTAATGCACAAGGGGTCTATCTGTAAGCATTAACGAGAAAAAAATATTTATAAATACCGTGGGCTAGAGCCGCACCTGTTGCCCAACCTAAATGCTGTCCCGAGTATACCCCCACATACCACTATCATTCAGCCATTACCGCTGTTAGTTTTGTGTGGATCGCCGCTTGGAGTGCAAGCCACTGCGAACATTTTATTTAAATTCCTCCCGTCTCGAAAAAACGATCCTTTTCAGGACCATCATGATTTCATATAAAGAAAATCGAAGCTTGATGCATCGACAAAAGCGCGGGAATGTATAGATTCATTTTCGCGCGATATCATAGTAAAAAGGCGTGTTTGCAAATTTTCTGTATCTACATTTATTTCTGTGTAATTCGATTCAATTCATTTTGCGTTATATGATTAAATAAATCCAAAAGAAATAACTCAGATTCATGTGGTACCGTTTATTATTAACAACTAACTCTCGATTCGACAAAGCAAAAGAAAAATATTTACATTTTTTGTAACTACTGAAGTCGCATATGCAGTGAAACTCGAACGTCTTATCAGGATTATAAAAATAATACTTTGTAGACTTACGTAGAATGCTCTTAACAAAAAAGGAATGTTTATTTTATAAAAAGAAGAAATTTAAAATGCCTCAAGTTTTGCTATTTTTACAAGGGCGTTTATTTATTCAGAATGACGTTAAATGAACTTACGGCATACTATTAAGAATAATACTAAATGAGTGCAATGTATTTATACATAATACCACGTTTAGCGGGTGCTTACCATGACGTTTCCTTTCATCAGGCCCGGACTAAAGAATTTTTGGCTCTAAATTCTCCTTTTTTTTATTCTTTAATGATGAAATCCGGTTTCGGTGGGTTTGTGCTTTATATGCCGTGTAGTTAACACCCAAGTAAAATTTACTTTTTTATTTGATACACCCTGTATAAGAAACGAGTATATATAGAAACGTCTAACATTGTCGAATCATTACTCACGCAAACGTTACCGCATTGCAACCACTTTTACGTGGCAGTCAATGGAAACCCCATTTTTGAAACCGAACTCACGTCCGTCGTATTAAACAGCATTATATGCATTGGAGGCACGTCGTTCCGATTGACCTGGATATTTCAAATTCCTTCATGGAGCGACAATATCGCCCGTACTCCGATTCTACGCGCGATGTGACACAATAATATCGCTTTATAATAATTATAATAACATTATTTCACGTATTATAGTTGTTCGAAAACGAAATCTCAAATCCACGTATTACGGTGCAAGAACGGGTTAGAGATATTACGATGCGGTTTTATGCGAAGGTTTTGATGAATTTTTGGACTGATGCGTCTAATACTTTATAAATGTCGCTAACAAGCGCGTATATAATGTGAGAATATGTGTACCGTCCAGATAAGTTTGTTTGAAATCTCGTTAGCGTCTCTGGGAAACTAATGAGAATTTGGCTACTGGCGCAGACGATGTTACAAATGTAATAAATAGGTGGTTTGTTCTGATTCTTGCCTTTTCATTTGAGGGTTTTTGAGCATAAAGAAAGAAGATATGTATGTTACCTAAATTCCTTGTGAGATGTACAGTTAAGGAAAAAAAGTATGTGGGCAATTCTCTAAATCGTAGGCAACACAAATTACAGTCAACAAAAGGGAATATCACCCCTTTGAACACAATTGCAAACATTTTGTGATTGTATAGAAATTGTAGGCAATAGAATTATTATCTTAAGATGTAGAGGAGGGTGGGGCAAGATGGGGCCCATGAGACATGATGGGGACATCGTCTTATCTACAAAACGGCAGTAAGCATCTGTCAAATAATAGCAGTCCTAATATTGACAAGTGCTGTTTTATGTTTGTTGTAATGTAGGAAACTTTACTAGTCGTAATAACAAAGTTATTGCTATTTGTGCGTGAACTTTGCAATTTCTAGAATTTCGTTATTATTTTGATGGTGAGTTCAACGGCCAGTATCGGAAGCATAAGTAAATTATTTACAACTGCACTTTTTTGTGCTTATTAATTGACATGTATTGCTGCATGTATTTTCTATAGTGCGTTATTTGTTTATTTCAAATATTTAATATGTTATTATAACATAACCAGAAACTGTCCCAAAGAGGCAAGATGGGGCTACATGGAGACATCACTATCTCACTCTTCAGTCTGGTTCGTTATGCTTGGATATGCCATTATGCAAAAAATAGATTCTTAAAATATTCTTAAAACATGCATGAACAAAGCTTAAACTCTTTAAAGCGGAACTACTTAAAATAAAAAAAATACAATAACGATAAGAATATTAAACTTAATCTTCACAATTGAGACAATAGAAGACGAACTCATCCACGTTATTCGCACAGCCTCCATGTTCCCAACCTCGCCATCCATGGCATTGTATCAATACTTCCCCATACAATACTAACATTGAGCGTCATCTTCCTCAACAGAAGAACTTGATTATTTTCCTTGACGTTTTCTAAAAATCTATCTCTTTGCTATCCTTACAAAATTCGGCTTCTTGATCTCTTCTGTTTTCTTCTTTGTCATTTTTTTTTCCTTTAACTCTCCCTCAGCACTTCTAGTTGCCTTAGGGATTCTCCAGACTTCTATTTTCTTATAGCAGATTTTTATACGTAGTGCTTGTATGGATTGTTGTCTTTCCCTTGTTACGCTTTGATTGAACCTGTACTTTATTCCTAACATGAGAAATAGGCATTATGTCTTCGAGAAAGCATAATGGCATATCCAGACATAACGGAGTGAGATAGTGATGTCCCCATGTTGCCCCATACCAATAGCCCCATCTTGTCTCTTTGGGGCATTTTCTGGTTATGTTATAATAACATATTAAATATTTGAAATAAACAAATAACGCACTATTATAGAAAATACATGCAATACATGTCAATTAATAAGCACAAAAAAGTGTAGTTGTAAATAATTTACTTATGCTTCCGATATTGGCCGTTGAACTCACCATCAAAATAATAACGAAATTCTGGAAATTGCAAAGTTCACGCACAAACAGTAATAACTTTGTTATTACGACTAGTAAAGTTTCCTACATTACAACAAACATAAAACAGCACTTGTCAATATTAGGACTGCTATTATTTGACAGATGCTTACTGCCGTTTTGTAGATAAGACGATGTCCCCATCATACCTCGTGGCCCCATCTTGCCCCACGTTCCCCTACTAGTTAGGATATCTGAAGAAATCAAAGCAATTGGTTGTGAAGAACATCAACTTTTTAGGAATAGTTGCATGGCCTTTTTTATTGCAATATTTTTACTACAAAATGTTCTGTGTTCAGCAACATTTTCCTTTATATACCAGAACCACCAAATAATCTAACAACAATCTCTAAATCATAGATCATAGATATACGCAAATAGTTATAGAATAAAAAAAAACAGATGCATACAATCCATAACTACCATCACTGATTTATTTATCAGACGCAGCGAATAGAACAATTCAATCGAAGTTGTGTTCCTATATATCGTCTTTTTTTCTAGCCGACCTTGCGCCTGCATATCCCACACTCCTATATATGAATACATATACCGGTATTTACCTTCGGTAAATATTTGAGTTCTCGGGAGATATTTCGGTGAACAGTCGGGACACAGACATCCAACAGGTGTCTAAACAACAATTACTCGCACGTTTATGGCTCCTAATAACTGAGGATGCGACGACGCAAGCCTTCGATATGGGAGGCAAGGTAGAGTTACACACATCTAATTGTAAGCGCACTATAAATTATGGAATCAGAGTTAAATCTTCTGGTTATCATATATTAAAACTATAATGTGAAAAATAATCGTTCCACATTACGATGTTGCTATGTTCATAAATCATACGAACAAGTAGCGCTATTGTGGACGACAATTCGGGCTTTGGGACACTTGCTGTTTACGAATATAGCTGTTGGCAAGAAGTCGCATGTCTATTTCTGGCGGTAAAGCGGAACTATTCGGAATCAAACTTATAGGTTGTGAAGTTGTAGTGCATGCACTTATTGTATACTCAGTGACATTAGAAGTTGAAGGGATGATTTGTTCAACTTTATTTTTTAGCAATGTGATATTAGTTTTATTTAAAAAAATGAAATGGTAACATTTGTAAGAAATTTTATTAAGATGCACTGAGAAAAATGGGTAAAAAGTAAAGTGTTTACTTGATAAAAAATCATTTACAATAGATAAAGTTTTACTTGCAACTATTCTCCTCAATTAATATACCTGCCACTAAACCCAATTTCCTGAATGCAAGTTCTTACTATAAACAGTGCTCTTATTAACGGCTATTACACAGCGTACCTGACAAATTCTTGTGTAATAATCGTAATCAAACTGTTGATATGTGGTAAGTGACATATTATTTGTGACTATTGGTACTGTATCTAAACTACTGCATATACTTAGTACAGAATAATAATAGTATATTGCTATTAAACTCATGTATTTCATAAATAAGTAGCAACTTGCCACAACTATATTTATTTGAGTTTTGCTGCACCTCGTGTGTTTTCGGGGAACCTTGGTAGTCTTACCGTGTTTTGCACATAACCGTCATAACTAGTGTTGAATCACGTACACGCAATAGACGGATAAATCTCCCGGGGTTAATAAAGATGTTTGCTTATTAATACTCGATAATACCTGTGTTAGAAGTTAGAAATAGAAGAATTGCTTTCATCTTGGGGCTTCAACTCGACTACTTACACTGTTGAAAATATTACGGTGTTGGCGTTAATTTTGCGCTAGTCAAATATTTTAGTGTTGATTTTTCCAAACTTTGCCAGACGAGTTGACTACGCGTATTTAATAGAACAGAAATGACTAGAATTTCGTGTGAATTCTTTGTTCAGATATGAGGATTGACTATTTTTCTAGACATTCAGAAGCGTCAACCAATCAGAATTTTTCCCTCGGACAGAAATATAGAAACCCCACCTATTCTAATACAGTATTGCATTATACGCACCACCTGCATTGCACGTGTATCTGTTTTCGTGTTTGATTCTCCGTATTAACATATCCAAACAAACCACCAAATGTAACTGACTTGCAAAGTGTAACCTCGTGTTATTAAACGTTAATTTCAGTGGGCATAAAAAATGTCAACATCTTAATGATGTATTGGGAACAACTATTTACGTAATTAGTTCAGATTTGAATCAAATAGCATAAACATTCTCTTAATTTTATAATGGTTCTCAAAAAATCATTTTAAAATTAGTACGTTTAGTTGAAACCAAAACTTTTGAATGAGTGGTTCTGTATATTTATAATTGAGAAAACGTCTTAAAGAGAGAATATTATAGCACTAAGAAATAGGAGTTGCATATTAAAAAGACGTTGTGTTTAGAAAACGGTGTTAAATCATCCAATAGATTGCATTCATTTAGTTAAACAGCTAGTAAATTTGTCTAGTCTAGATCAAGTAAAATGTGACTAGAAGTATTTTATAATTCCACGTGTCAGTTGGACAAAATAACCCCTTAGCAATAGACAATACTTGACTATCTTTGTTCGTCAAATTTAAACTTCTATAGTTCTCGACAAAATAACACGAAAAGAGTGTGTACCTCTCCTGACTATTAAATTAGTCAAAAAAGTTGTTAAAATTTTTCAAACAGTATGACATTGAAATTTTGCAGAGGTAACATACGTAAACATCTTTGATATGCACCCTTCATAATCATAAACAATTTATATTTAGAATTATTAAATTTAAGAGTATCGGCAAGTTGTATAAGGATTCCATTCAATCAGTTGGGGTAATTGTTATCCTTCTAAAGCTTGTTTTGAAACGTCTGTTCAGGTTATTCGGGCATTTACTTGTTCTTTGTTGTTATTATGTAGCTTAAACATTACATTACATTACATTTATATCAGGTAGTCACTGTGTTTGTCGTATACAAAATAAAACTATTACTAATAACACTGCTTTTTTTTCTTAAGTAATGTACCATCTTTAGCAAATTAAATGCGAATTTAAGCTCCACAAATCTTCGATTATTAATGCAATCGAAGCTACAGCACATTGAAATAGTAATTAAAAATTATTTGCAACAATTTTGAATTACGCATTGCTCGCTACGCTGTACTTATAGTTGCGGTTGTATAAATAATCGAAGATTTGTGGAGCTTTTTTTGTACTTTATCAGTTATTCACACAGAGTATACAGTAAGCTATTTAATAAATATTTACTAAACCTTCTAGTTTCGTAAGCTGAGCATCATTGAACAACAAATTTAAAGTAAGCATTGCATATTTGTAGCAAATCATTAGCTTTTATATATCAGGTATTTAGTGAACGTGCATTAATGATACTGTTTCCTTATCACAAGTAATCTAAATAGCTTGTATTAATTATGAAGGCGTAATAGCTATTATAGAATAGTTCACTCACTGCAATACTCCTACTACTTGACAAGGGCAAATCTTTGCTTACTGCAACTACATATATTCTTTGGCTTAACTACTTCAGTTCAATTATCATAAGTAACTTCATAAGTTACCGGTATGAAATAGACCGTAAGTAACTCAAAGATCTCAAAGATGCCACAAAGACTTGCGTCTGGCACCAGAGGGACGTGGAGACCGTATGTATTGTTGTTTAATGTAATTTCCTTATGTAGATTAAACAGCAGTGCTGTAGAAAGTAAGTTAAAATATGTTGTCACATAAGGGCTGATATGTACAGCATAAATAATCCTGAAACTAATCGATGATTTTCCATTTTTATTTTTTTTTTATTTGTATGTTCTACCACACAGAAAGAAATATATAATAAACCAAAATACATACATTACTATATAACAAAAAATCAGGTTAACTCATAAAACTTAACTCCTTGTAAACCTAAATGTACACAGTTTGATATACCAAAAAGCCAAGTTGGTACCTTAAACCAAACTCCAAAAAACCTTCCCTCAAAAGGGGGAAATAACTGTAATTTTGAACTGAGTGAACTCACGTATTTTTTTTTTTAACGTGATAGGAATTACTTAATTCCTGAGAAAAAAAAATATTGAATTTTTCCACCCTTATGCTAATATCTCGAATGGGATGGCATCGTTTGAGCTAATCTTTGGTATTTACAGTATGTGTGACAGTAGTACTCATTTGCTTTAATTTCAGCCCGATAGCTTTAGGAGCACTTTTCAATGGCTTATTGGAGCAGAGTCTTTGTACAGGAATTTTACCAAAAACTTTTTTAGTGCATAGAGGATAAACTTTGATATTCCTGCAAGGTATCTATTACATACTGTGAGAAACCGGGCAACAGTGTAGCGACGTTTTTTATTTATATTTTCGACGGAAATCCCAATAGATGGCGACACTTACTTTTTCATACTTTATCTCAAATGAATTCAGCGCCCTCCTAGTTCGCCCATATATACAGGGTGTATCAAATAAAAAAAGTAAATTTTGCTTGGGTGTTAAAAACACAATATATAAAGCACAAACCCACCGAAACCAGATTTCATCATTAAAGAATAAAAAAAAAAGTAAAATTTAGAGCCAAAAATTCTTTAGTCCGGGTCTGATGCAAGGAAACGTCATGTTAAGCACCCGCTAAACGTGGTATTATGTATAAATACATTGCACTCATTTAGTATTATTCTTAATAATGGTATGCCGTAAGTTCATTTAATGTCATTCTGAATAAAAAAAAAGGTCCTTGTAAAAATAGCAAAGCTGAGGCATTTTAAATTTCTTTTTTTTTTATAAAATAAACATTCTATTTTTGTTAAGAGCATTCTACGTAAGTCTACAAAGTATTATTTTTAATATCCTGATAAGACGTTCGAGTTTCACCGGATATGCGACTTCAGTAGTTACAAAAAAACGTAAATATTTTTCTTTTGCTTTGTCGAATCGAGAGTTAGTTGTTAATAATAAACGGTACCACGTGAATCTGAGTTATTTCTTTTGGATTTATTTAATCATATAACGCAAAATGAATTGAATCGAATTACACAGAAATAAATGTAGATAAAGAAAATTTGCAAACACGTCTTTTTACTATGATGTCGCGCGAAAATGAATCTATACATTCGATGCATCAAGCTTCGATTTTCTTTACATGAAATCATGATGGTCCTGAAAAGGATCGTTTTTTCGAGACGGGAAGAATTTAAATAAAATATTCGAAGTGGCTTGCACTCCAAGCGGCGATCCACACAAAACTAACAGCGGTAATGGCTGAATGATAGTGGTATGTGGGGGTATACATGGGACAGCATTTATGTTGGGCACAGGTGCGGCTCTAGCCCACGGCATTTACAAAATATTTTTTTTCTCGTTAATGCTTACATATAGACCACCTGTGCTTTAAGACTTTTTGATCATATACGATTACAGCTGCTACATATCATTATATTTACCTCTATATCTGATACACCCTGTATATGTATAAATTCTCGCGCGTTCACCAATTTGTCCGTGCCATTACGAACGTTTATAATCGGTGGAAACGTTCGCTCATTGTATGTCGTATGTGGATATTACACCGGCGAGCTTCGGTAAATATAATGTAATGTTGTACATATACATCCATACAGATGTTACATATATATATTTGTGCGTTCGTTAAGTGGTTATCTGAAAAAGGAAATACTAAATAAAGACAAACTCTTCGCTCTCCGCGCGCACACACAAACACTGCGTGTACGTACGTATAAAACGGTCACATAGAACGAGTATATTCTCCTCTCTCCGTATCCTCTTAAATTACCATAATCACGTCAATTGAAGCAAATGAAAATCTCCACACATATTGTCCCACGGCAATTGCCCTCCAATTTAACCAATTTAAATCTTTTTATTATTCATAAAATTTCATTTCTTCGTCGTTCTGACGGTCCTATGCGCGACAATCTATCCCTCCTCTCTCTTTTCGTATATATTCTCTCCCGCTTATATATAGGAGTAATACCGGGACACATCGTTTTATGTACGTGAAAAATCCGTTTCGTCCCAGCCGAGTACGTCAATTTCTCATGGTCTCCTATCGTGTGATATTAATTCTTTCCTATACTAACTGTTGCTCTGTTAAAAATTACCGCTCCTTCGATGTGGATGTATGTATATGCACGGTTCAGTATATAAATGATATTGTGACGTCAATGATCCTTAATGACACGTAAATAAAGAGAACGCTTCAGATAAACGCATCCTAAATGAGAATTATACTGATGGAAATTGATAAACACGCATTAGCCCAAAGAAAGTATACCTTTATTAAATAGTGGCAAGGATTTTTGTTTCTTTTTCTTTTCTTCTCATAATCCCTCTCTGATTGGAACAAAATGACGCACTTAATATGGCGCGGAAATTTTTGAAATATAGGGAAAAACGTTAAATTCTTTCCAAGTCGGTAATCCATGGAGTATTTGAGATCGCCACTTATAGGAATTATTTGATACGTTTTTATTTGATATTTATTATAAAATGGTACCACTTCAAATAAAAGCATTTTTTTTTTGATTGAGTTATGGAAAGAAATCGTTTAAAAATGTTGAAAAATAAAAAAAAATGTAAGGCAACTTTAAAAACAGGGACAAAATGGTAAAAATGTAAAAATCCCGTCAAAAAAAAAATTAAAACATGTAACAGAAACATAGAAAGAGAATATGGAAGGTGAATCAGGGAAAAGGAAACAAGGAAAAGGGTGTTGCAAAGCCAACAGATAAAAGATAATCGGGAAAAGGGAATAGGGAAAAGAGGTAGAGAATAGAGAATAAGGAAAAGGCAATAGGGAAACTGTAAGAGGAACAGGGAATAGGAAAAAGTGAATAGGGAATTGGGAAAAGGGAATAGAGAAAAGGGAATAGGAAAAAGGGAAAAAGGGAAAGGTAATAGGGAAGAGGAAATAGGGAAAAGGGAATTGGGAAAAGGGAATAGGGAAAAGGGAATAAGGAAAGGGGAATGGGTAAAAGGGAATAGGGAAAAGAGAATAAGTAAAAGAGAATAAGAAAAAGGGAATAGGGAAAAGGGAATAGGGAAAAGGGATTAGGGAAAGGGGAATAGGTAAAAGGGAAAAGGGAAGGAAAAATAAACAAATATAAAAAAGAGGTTAAAAATTTGGAAAACACTGATAAAAAAAAACATGTTGAAAAGAAAAACGACGCAGGGGGGAAACAAAAGAAAGCTATCTGACGTGTTTTGCACATTCTAAAAGTGGATTATTATCGGGTAAAGGGACCGACTTATAAAACCATCTTCTTCGAGTAACACATTCTAGGAGACTGCCCTACTTCTAGTTACATATCTTCATTAAAACTTGATTTTGCAATTAGAAGTGGATTCATTTTAACATCCATACAATCACAGAATCCACAATATAAAAAGGAATGACCTTTTTCTGTTGATATAATATTAATTGCTAATACTTACCTCTTTTGGTAATATTCTTTTTTTTTCCAATTCAGAACGAAAGAAACAAGAAAAAAGCCGTTTTTGAATTACTCGAGTCTATATCATTTAAATGTGAAAGTAAAAATTCTATAGATTGCCATGAAAAGTATGAAATTTAATCTAGAGAAGCAAAGAATATTTAGTTATCAAAAACAAAACAAAATCTACAATACTAATAAAGTTTTCAACATAACCACCGCTATTATTTATTAACAATTAACAATATTTCTCATGAACTTTCTTGTAATTGAGTTTAAAATAAAGTCTGGATGGTCTCTATTTAAATTCTATTGATATTCTAGAATTACTGGCATAAAAAATTCTAATTATTTCACGATTTTCTTCCGTCGAATATCCCATAATTAATGAAAAGATATAAAATATTTTTGATGTTACACAAGACGTCATGAAAACGAAAGAGGACTTTCACACTGTCTAATAATATACAGGGTGTTGTATTAAAAAAAAAATTGCAAGTTGTATTCAATGGTCTATTAATTTTTTGCTTGCATTTTTTCTTTGTTTAGCCAATTATATTCTAATTCTTTTCTAAAAACACTTTATACGTCGTATTATTGATTGTGCTAACGTCTTATACAACCTTCTTAAAATTTCTCACGTAATTGACTGAACAACATTATGTTGTGACATAATAGTAATGGAAGTTATCTACACTGTAAAAAATTACCGCAATTTTGCCATGGTAAATCAGGAATATTACATGTAATAATGTTGTGAATTTACCACATTAAATTATGTAATTTTGTTTTACATGTTTTTTCTAAGATATTTAACATGGAAAAAAAATTCGGGGAAAATTATAGCTTTTTCATGTAAGTTTAAGATGTAAAAAAATTCAAAAGGAAATATATGTACAAATTTTGTATTTACTCCTCAAAATTTACTTAAAAGTGTAAATTGACATTTTTTTGTAGTATTTAGTGCACTTTAAAAGTAATTTTACTAGTGAACTATTAATTTTGCTGTAAAAATATGAGGATCGTATTATATTTTATTTGTTTTACTTGAATTTCGGGTAAAACTATAGATATATCGGAAAATACGGAATTCATGCGCCGCAAACTGTGATTGCTTATTGAATTATTTATCTGTGCGCGTAGGTAATTCTATTCGTTTGTCGAACTTATTATTGGCTCAATGATATCATGTACGTCACAAACAATCGTAGGTTTCGCGTATAAGCGTGTTCATTCTTGATCCCTGGTTGAGCGATTCAGTATAACCATTAGTGCTATAAAAGAATTAGGTAAGTTGCTTGCTCTTTTTATAAAAATACATATGAAAATTACTTCAATGTTCGGTAAATATAGAGTTCATATAATAATATTACATACGAATTTTACAGTACATCTTTTGAAAAACACATCAGCATGTGAAATTTACTAGAAGGTAGAAATTTTACCTTATGAAGCAAATTTACCTGTAAAATTGTAGGCAACTTTGTTACCAACGATTTTACATGTAATTTTACTGCAACTTTTTTTACAGTGTACTACACTATTGTAATTATTTTCACTATTTAAAAAAAAACTTAAAAAACACATTAAAATGTTGAAACGTCGTTGATCCATTAAAAATCTCTTTTATTTGAGGCAAAAATGAACAAACATTTTGTCACAGAATTTCATTAATTTATGAGATAATATCAACTTTGAAAATTGTAAAAGATAATAATAGAGCAAAAATCCTATAACTTTTGTATTTAAAGCGTTTTCCTATCTGAAATAATACAACCTGTAGGTAGGGGTCAAAATATAAACGGACACCCTGTACAGTATCTGTATATTTTACTTGAACAGAAACATGAATTCTCTCGAAAAGCGCCCCACCAACCAATTTATAATTTTCCCCCCCGAACCGTACAATAGCAATAAATATGACCGATTCCTCCTCGGTATAGATCGAAAAAACAAAAGAAATATAACGAACAAGACAGAAGAAGAAAAAAAATAATAACACAGAAGAACACGCACCCATATAGCATCGGAATGAAAAGAGAACGGCACCAGTTAGTCAGAGTCTATCGAGCGAGTAAGGGATAGAAGAAGGCAGGTCAGAGAGGGCTACGAGAGCCAATTTTTAACGTCACATCACAATAACTTCAATATAAAACTATAAAAATAAATACCTATATAGTATAAGTACGAAATATCCCAAATGTCCCGATCGTCAGGCGAGTATCTCCCTTAAAGGCCCCCGTACGTTGAATCGAGATTCGCGTCCCGATGCGGTCCGAGCATCGTCTTAAAAATTCAATCGAAAATAAATAATAAAAAATCGGTATGAATTATGAGCTCACATATTTTGTAGTAGGAGGCGCTGGTTATAGTGAGCGGCTGTTGTTTCTTAGTGTATTTACGTATATATTATACGTGTGTGTGTCTGTGTGTAGGAATAAGGAGAATTTGAGGGATTTTTCCCCCTCTGTTTTATAGCGATTGGTTATTATTAAGATTTATTGTTGTACAGTGAAGTAATGATTCTTCGCAGTTAAAAATAATTAGTTAAATATATTCAATGACATAAATAAAATGTATATAATTGTTCTTTCCCAATCTATTGAACAAACAACATGTTTCGATTACATGGTAGGTAATCATCTTCAGGAGAAATAATATCAATGGACTTTAAATAATAAATATTGAAATAGCTAAGACGACTATTACATCAGACATTTTAAAGTATTGTAACGAGCGCCAATTTGCCGGTTTTATATGATTTAGTATTGTTTATGCGTCTATGGATTAGGTACATAGAATGCATACGCGCACGTGCGTATCATCAACGTTTTCATTCGTTTGTCCGTTACATGTTATAGTTTATAATAGTATACGATTAGGGCAGATTAGGGTTAACTGTGTAATTAATTGTTGCGGGGTGTGTTTTAGCTTTTGTGGTGACTACGAGGTAAGCAAAACTTTTGAACATGTCATGGCATTTATAAGATAATTGGAATGCTCAATATCGCTATGTACAGAAATCGTTTAATAATATAATCGTAAGAATTTTATGCATCATATATGTACTGCATCTACCAGATAAATTGTTTGGTTGATTTGCTTAAGAGATTCATCCGGTAGATAAGCGTCATAACCTCAAATAGAGGTTAGAATACGTTGTGTTGTTTTATTGTTTGTACGTAGAATGTTTTCAAATATTATGAAATAAAGTAAAATAAGTATCGTAAGTATTAGAATGTAGCTACCACTCCAATTATTGTAAATGCTCCAAATGTATTAGTAGGTGTTGACAATGTTTTACGATGTTTTATTCATGGTATGATCTAATACAATTGGCATTGTTTTAGAGGCACAAGGAAACGCCATGAGAGCGCCACTACGAAAATATGAAAAAAGCCATAGGGTTGTACTGGCACCAGCCAAGGCTAGACTTAAAAATGAGTATTTTTCATTTTTATTGGCTTATTCAAATAAAATGATAATAAATACGTTTGTTTTTTATTTAGAACACTTCAATTAAAAAATAGTGATTAATTTGATAAACCTTCAGTATGTCTTAAAAGATGCCAGAATTATTGATTATTAACTTATATGGTGAGTGTGAAAAAACAAGTTCTTGCCTTTTAGACAACTCTATGTATGTTTCAACTTTTCGTTATCGACGTTATACATTCTAAATAACCAAGAACAATTTTAGTTCATTTTGACAAATTAAAAAATCTCAATTTTCATATAAATAATATTTTACAAATATTTTAGAAAAAATATTACGATTACATTAATTTTAAAATATGGAATAAATATTTTAATTGAATATTTTATCTATATTTAAAAAAAAATATGAAAAAATATTCAAAAACTCTCACGAAAAATAATTATAAATATATTTTTTAAAAATATTTATGTAATATTTCTGGCTGTTAGGGATGGTTCTAAATAAAAGAACACTTCATGGTTCTTTCAAACCTGACATTTATGAATCTTTAATGCATATTCTATATATACTTCTCTGTTTATAATGCAGCGCTGTATTAAAAAAAAAAAACTAAGGTTGATCATGGTTCTTTAGAGCCGAAACGTTGTATTGCAAATCGCAACAACAAAAACTTATATGGAGAGTTAACAGTTATTTTAAAATAAAAAATCTCAATACATTTTCTTTTAGATTTTCAAAACTCAAGGCACTATGCTTAAAAGGGTAAAACAGCAGCTGTGTGGTTTTTTTTTGCGTATTTTCAAGCAACGTCCAGCATCTCCCCTACGTTCCGGGATAGCCATAGTGTCCTTCGTCATCAAAGCCAGTCATTTGCTGACCAAGGTTCATTAAGGTATTTTGTTCAGAATAAGGTCAGGTATGCACAATTACATCACAAAATTATGACCGCGGTTGATAAAACGAATTCATAGACGTAATTCTAACATATTTACTTTAAAAGCAATATCATGGTAATCCGCCACGCAATGAATTATCGTCTCGAAAGATAATACCCTTTACGGTGCCCGACAAAGATGCCGCTCAGAGTTAAAGCCTTTGTAGTTGCCGGCAAAGGATTTTATACAATATTTCTGATTTCTAATTCTCTTGTTTACGTCGAAATTTTATTTCAATCAGCTGTTTGTATTTTTTTTTCTTCTTATATTTGAATTATCATTAACTTTTTAGTTCTCTTTAGTTACCTGGGTGGGTTATATTAGCATTTATAATAAACATATTTACACAATACTTTATTTTTGTAGATAGTTTTAGTTTAAATTGTTTTCTTTCAGCTATAATATGATACATATATATATATATATATAACTTACTATTACACGAATAAATAAATGTCCATAATCTCTATATATCTTTTTTAACTTTACAACTATCAACGCAAGTTTACTTGTTTAGTTATTTACAATAGATATACTATATTAAAGGCGAGAATATTGAAAAAGAAACGGTTTACTTGCTTATTTCTCATTCATTTGAAGGGACAAACTTTCTATGTAAAAATCCCTAGACGAACAAAATAAAATTATAACTAGATACTTTTTGTAATAATAGGTTTACTAAAACAATTTCACGTATGGTCTTGTTCATATTTTTCATTTTACTATTATTAAGTCGAATCATCTTAATTTTTGAAGTTTAAAACTGGAAACATCTAATCCACATTTTATGCAGAAATTCCAACAAATGTAATTCGATTTGTGCCGTCATAAAAAAGCCATAGTGATAAAACATTAAAAAAGAATAACTATTTTTTTTTTAATAACTATTAAAATAATTTTTAATAAAAAATAAGATCTTTCCATATTTTCCAGACTTTTTCAATAAAAATTGCCATTTGGTATTTATGTCTGAGAGATTATTTATTTATACATCCATATTAAGACATTTTTATAAAACTAAACCTTAAACAGTTTTTTTTTTTTGTAACTGAAGTAATGGTTTCAGTGAATTTGTTTCGGCAAATATATTCTGCAAGAACTAATTTTAAATATTTGCACAAATTATACCATCTGGTCACCTGCGAGTAATCGCTGACTAAAATAAACAACAAAGGAAAGGTATATATTCCGACAATCGTTCCGGAAGGTAATCTCTTGATGTTACCCGACAAAGACACCGAAATATTTTCAGCTAGATTGACATTCGCAGTGTTTTGCTTTACAGTTCCCGCAGAAGAATTCAATAACAAAATAATTCTTAGAATCTACACACGCGCAATGGCTGGTAGATTAAAGGAGATGTATCTTTCTTTATGTTCCCTTATGGCTTATTTTCCCTATGTCATCTTTTTTTGAGTCGATAATACATCTACCTTAAATTTGGCCATTTGATTGCGGGACACTCTGTATGTATGTCTTCGTTAGTTAGGGTGAGTGGTTTTCGTGGTTTTTCCGATTTTGGCAAATTCTAGTCATAGCAGAAGGGTTCCAGTCATATAAAAAAGTTTTAGTGTGTATCGTTGAATTTGAAAAAGAAGAAATACAAGGTCCTTTATAATCTGTACAAATCTACCAGGGTAGTTCAGTCAATTAAAAGAAAAATGAGGGTACTTCTGGTTGAAATAAATAATAAAAAGATATGATCAAAATTAGGTGTATTATTCCTAGTGTTAGAATATTATGTTATTTTTTAGTTCGCGTTATGCGCATGCCCAAACGGCACGTTGTATTATGTTTCTTAGTCGTCAGACACAGTCCACTAATACACGTCATTACGAACGCGTTGTTTTATTTTGAGTGCTATTAAAACATCAGTTTCAATCATTTTCTTTCAATAAAACACACAACACCTAGTATATCTTGCACTTTTTCGTAACAAATACTCCTTCGACAATTAAATTTTGCTAATCGACAATACAACAATTATTATCATAGTCTTTATAAATGATATAAATGGTCCGGCACATAACAGCATATATACTAATGGTACAACACCGAAGCCAATAATAATACTAAATGGTGGCCACTTTTAGCATAATGAAACCTATGTGCCGCTCCTTACTGATGGCGATCCGGATTCCATAAATTCGGTAATGTTGCCGTAACATATTTTGTCGGATTTCGACGAATATTTTATGGCCATTTCGTGTTTCGCTTCATTATTTTCTGGAGACCCAGTGAGCAGCGGGTCTTTTGCCTCTTCGCTTCTTGTACAGCCATACATACATACAGACTACAGACGATGTTTGTAAGGAAAGCTCTTGCTTGCATCGGTATTTCTTGCGAGCAACAGACGACACGGGATTCTGAAAGGGGTTTTAGATTCTCGAAGCTTAATATGGCGTGTTTATTTTCTCTTTTTTTACGTATTTATATTTATTTTCATTTGTTGCCCGGGTAAATTCCGCGTAACTCTAAAATCGCGTTTCATGTAACTGTGGTTATATCGAATGTTAATTAACGATATTCGCACGAAATGTCATTAAGAGAAATATGATTCTGCGATAGGGGACATGGATTTTAGTATTATTTTTATTGTACATGGACAGAGAGGTGTGGCTACTACTTACTAAATGGTTCGCCATGTACTGGAAGAAATTTATATTTAGAAGTGTAAGTTCGGCACCATTCAGTGAGCCCCCTACATTATAACAAATCTTATTTTAGATCTTTTTTTGATTTGATGCAGTGTTTTAGAGATATTCTGTTGTCTCAAGATAAAAAACTCAACCTGTATATGAAACTTAGTAGTGACCTGGTGCGCAGGCTTCTTTTGGCTTCTTTATGTATGCATTTTAATCATTCTTGCTATGTTTCGTTGCTTGTTAGCAACATATTCAAACAGCTAACACAGTGAAGACAGCCGACGCAATATCTTCTCTATTTCAGGCTCGTATGGGGATCCCCCATAGGTCAATTCTTGCACCGTTCTTTTTCTTAATGTTTATCGCCCATGGAAGTCCTGCTCCAATTCCTGTTTATTAGCGGTGTCGTTCCGCTAATAAACGTCATTCCTCCATGGTTGATCCTACGAGTAGCTAGGGAAGAAGAGGTCCACCTTCACAGAGCCCCGCATGCAGAGATAAGGCTAAATACAATGGGGTGCGCCAGGTGCCCCAAGGTTTGACTAGTAGACTGGTTTTCTATCCAACCACGCATCCCATCAGCCTAGTCTCGGATTTAGGTTTTTGTTGAGGTTGTCTCCTCTGGGTCGGTGGAGTTAAGCCAAGACCCTCCATCCCTTTCGGGACCTGGTTTAACAGTTGTGCTTTCGGTAGCCACAAGCAAAAACTGGCATCGTTGTAGAACCCTGTACAAGCCCTTCGCCACAACACGACAGCTCGGGCGAGGAGGGAGTGGTTCACGGCAACGGTCTTCATTCAACCTGCTCCGCTTTTAAGCAGAGAGGACGAACTTATAGCCGCCACTAACCATCTCGTCTTGAGCGAACCTTGACAAGATGGCTTTTCCCCCATTCCACCACCATAAAATGAATTAAATTAGGTATTGTGATAAATAGTGACATCTAACGAAAAAATTGTTTAACCTAAGAACCTGTGCGTAGCGACAATAGGTCTTCTTATCGATGTAGTTTCTTATAATAGATTTATTCAGAAATCTAAAAAAACTGCGACCATAGTTAACATCAGAATTTATCTTGCAAGAGCGAATGGCACAATAGCATGATGCGACATCTAACAAATAAATTGTTTACCCTAGGAACCTCTGCATAGTGACAATAGCTCTTCTTATCGATGTACTTTCTTATAATATAATAGATTCATTCAGAAATCTAAAAAAACTGCGACCATAGTTAACATCAGAATTTATCTTGCAAGAGCGAATGGCACAATAGCATGATGCCCATTGGCGTCTTCTTTCACAGCTATTTCATTTAAACCTAACAATATATTATATAACAAAGTATGTAAATGTTATGGCGACTAACCTTACCTTTTGCACAATGCACTGTATCAAGATTTATTAAATGTTTTTAAAATTGCAGGTGTAATTTAAAACTAATAAAATACGTAAAATAAATAAATAAAACAAGTAGATCATGTAGATTAAACGTATGAGTGAACTAATTTATGTACCTAGGTACGAATATAAACAATAATAAACAGCCATATTGGGAGGCTGTTGTTTGAAGTGAAGATATGCTTAGAAATTTAGACCCAATGACTCATCCATTAGCCTCTAACTGTTTAAATTGTGGTTCGTATCACTTCGGTGTGAATGCTTCCTGACACTGACTAGCGAACTGCACCCAATATCCTCACTGTACTAACACAGTTTATTACAGTAAGGACATGTTCGCAAAAATCTATTGTTCTTGAGTGGTCCGTTTTGAATGACTTTCAAGCCCAGCTGCCATTTCGTAAAGCTGTTGCCGGGAATTATCAAACGTGTAGAATAATTTATATTTTAAAGGAAGTAGAAAAATAGATTAAAAAAATACACAAATTTATGCGTTTTTTATTCTGGTCTTGTTGCAAATATTTATGAACAGTTTATAGTAATAGAAAACACGATTCCAGTAAAATAATGTTTGATTAAGTGATAGATATATTTGCAAGTGTTTTACGATAATTATGTTCATATTCTTTCCTTTTTGTGAAATAAATCTTTGTTTATATTTTTATAGTGTAAAAGATTCTTCCAGGAATAAATATGTTGTGTTTCTTTCTCAAATAAATTAATAAAAATGCAACAGCATCGGTGGAAGGGACTTTCAAATTTCTGACACAAATACACAATAACTTTTAATTAGGGTTCAAGAGTTATGACCATATCGTTCTGTGCGATACAAAGATTGTTCCTTTTTATTCGACTACTTCATTTATAACATCCGACCCTGCACTGGTTTGTCAACAATAATGTGCGGGAGTGCACAAGTGGATAGAGTTCAGACGTAGACTATATAATATCGAATTGTCTATAATGTGAATAAATGCGATTAAAATTTATACCAGTATAATGCAGTTCAAACCAAAATCACATTATTTTAAAAAGTGAACATAAAATGAATTAAGTTACTGCGATAAATAGCAATCTAGCTTAAAATGTGTATCTAACAAATATCTAAATAGTCCAGCAACTGTTGCTTAGGCATCCAATCGTAATTTGCTATTGCAACTTATACATACTTTATTCTCGCTGCATATATGAGGGAATCATTACAAATTTTAACAATAAAAAAACTGATTAAAGAACCATGCATGTACACATTTCTAAGTTACATCCATGTACATACAACGCAGCCTATTACGATTCAAGATGCATTAACTCATTTTTTTTCTATTCCAGATATTTCACAGCAGAATCTGTTTAAATTAACATGTATATAGAGATACGTACACATTTTTTTTTTATGTGAATCTACATTCGTTATTTAACTCACGAATCGTATAGAAGAAAGACAGATGTCCATTTAGAAATGCAACAAGGCTATATCATCGCACGCAATGATTCATTCATATTTGTTTTATACGGAATCTGTTTTTCAGCGTGACGTTTTCTTAGTTCGTTTTTCTACCGTCTAGATGGCGTGTACATCGTGGAATACGCATGAATATGTTGATGGTACTATACGCAGAGTGTAGATATAGTAGTCATAGTAAAAGAGACCAGATGTTTTTTGAAAGGGTCAAAATCGTATTGAGGCGCGCAGTCTAGCAGCAGTGCGCGGATTGTTCTTTAAGTCCTGGTGTGTTTGGGACTAAATTCGTACGGTTTAGTATTATAACCATCGTTTTTTTTTTTTTGTTTATTCAAGTGGTTCACTCGCACATATATGTATATATATGTAAACCCATTTATCCAACTAACGTGCTGTGGTAGTCGATTTTGTACGCACATACATA
Organism: Protaetia brevitarsis; assembly: GCA_004143645.1. NCBI lineage: Eukaryota > Metazoa > Arthropoda > Insecta > Coleoptera > Scarabaeidae > Protaetia > Protaetia brevitarsis. Next base: position 915,384 of record RXPK01000072.1, read on the forward strand.
AGCGAGAATGTTTTTTCCTTTTTTGTTGGGTCCATTCCGTCTTTCATCTGGCCTCTCACATATGTAGACTCATATACACACAGTCGAAATCCAGAAATTAGATTTACGTACATGATTTTTATTATTGCGTTTTTTCTATGCTGACGGTATTGCGTGATCTTCACAAACGATTCTACAGACTCTAGTAAGTAGAGTTTGGAGTTAAAAAAAGCGGCTGTTTCTATAAATGTTTCTATAGGCTTGCTGATGTATGTATGTCCGTAAATTATTATATTATATTTCCATGTTAGAATTTTCTGGGTATAGTCGAGTTTGTCTTTGATAGATGACGGTTAATAATATGTGTTTGATAACAAAACACTTAATGATAATACACATTAAAGAGCTGACCACACTCTTATAGTACAGAGACTGTAATAAAAAGTTATCATGTAAAATAAAGATTTTACATTGATTTTCCAAGATGTGAAACGGGTAACTTTTTTTTAGCATAACTATTTGTACAAATAACAACAATTTTATTAATCCAAATAAATTATTCTTTTAAATAGCAGCAAAGAAATATTTATTAGGTCCTTGGAAAAGAATTATTTGAAACAGATAGTGATTTAGTCCAGGATATTTCTTCCTTATGAAAAGGTATATCTTTAACGTGAACATAATTGATATCTGTGCCAAAGTAACATTTCTCTGTTTGGATTTAGTACACTGTAAAAAATTACAGTAATTTTGCCATGGTAAATTAGGAATATTACCTGTAATAACGTTGTGAATTTACCACAATAAATCACGTAAATTTTGTTTTACATGTTTTTTCTAGGATATTTAACATGGAAAAAGAAATTTCAGTAAAATTTATAGCTTTTTCATGTAGCTTTAAGATGTAACACAAATTCAAAAGGAAAATATAGAAAAAAACATGTACAATTTTGTATTTACTCTCAAAATTTACTTAAAAGTGTAAAAATGACATTTTTTTGGGGTATTTAGTGCACTTTAAAAGTAATTTTACGAGTGAACTATTAATTTTGCTGTAAAAATATGAGGATTTTTTATATTTATTTGTTTTTATTTGAATTTTCGAGTAAAACTATAGATATCATGGAAAATACGAAATTCATACGCCGCAATGTGATTGGTTATTGGATTATTTATCTGTGCGCGTAGGTAATTCTATTCGTTTGTCGAGCTTATTAATGGCTCAATGATATCATGTAAGTCACAAAACAATCGTAGGTTTCGCGTAAGCGTGTTCATTCTTGATCCTGTTTGAGCGATTCAAGTATGACCTATTAGGTGCTATAAAAGAATTAGGTAAGTTGCTTGCTCTCTTTATAAAAATACATATGAAAATTTGCTTCAGTGTTCGGTAAATATAGAGTTCATATAATAATATTATATACGAATTTTACAGTACAATCTTTGAAAAACACATCAGCATGTGAAATTTACTAGATGGTAGAAATTTTACCTTATGAAGCAAATTTACCTGTAAAATTGTAGGCAACTTTGTTACCAACGATTTTACATGTAATTTTACTGCAACTTTTTTTACAGTGTAGGGGTGCTAAACTTTTATACTGTAGTCTTGAGGTAGTGTTCTACTGAAATTCATAAAAATATACAGGGTCCTTCATTTAAAATAAAAGAGAAGATCTGATTCGGATATAAATATGCTCATCGAATACCCGATTTGCGTTTAATTAAATGTGAAAGGTATTATTGTAATCAAAGTGGCGATATTAAAGATATTCGCATGAATCCATACATTTGCCTAACCCTGTATATGACGTATGTAAATACATAGATACATAGTAACTGACACATTGAAATTACTCCTTTGGGGACAAAACACTTTCAAACTTTATTCTCCTATAAGGTCGTAAAATGGTCGGGATTTATGTGTTTAGAAATTCGCGAAAATGAACGCCTGTTAAGGCCTATCAACTCTGTCGTATAATCGGGAAAACGGTTAGAGCTTTTTGGACATAAAACGTCTATACGTGTGAATGTACGCAGTTATAATCTTTTTTTTGCAGCAGCACGCCTATTCGAGGTGTTATAAACCTATTTAGATTTCAATTAAAATCCTGTGTTTAATTCTAGGAGATAGCCGTAAAACGGCGTATATAATTATCGGCTATTTGAATATACGTGGATGTTTTTGTATTTAATTGTAGGCTGTAAAATGTGCGTAAAAGTGTTTATTTTCTGCTGGTGGTGAAAATGCGATCCTTTTAGAAAGTTTCCGAGTAATTATTTCTTTTAACTATGAAAAATATTGCTGTTTTTAAACGCATCCTAATCTAAGTAGCTCCTGATGTACAGTAGTGGTCTGAATTAATGTCTTCCTCTATGATGGGGGATTAGTAAAATGTATCTAAACGATAATGTGCTTCTAATATGTTCTCTAAGGGAGATTTATACCTACCTGCGCAATAGTCTTTGACATTCTAGAACGGTAGTTTAAATACTTAAAACACGTGCGCGACAAACGTGTTTTAAAACTGATCATAGGGAAATGCTAACGTTATACACAGAGATTCAAAGTGATTGTCATATCCACTCCCTATAGATAGTAACAGGGTGTAGGTATATGCCGCGTGTTTGTAATGAAGGTTTGAATTAAGTCAGTGTTGGAACATAAGAAAGTAAACGGATCAGTCATAAATAAGGAAAACTTAACCTATATTTGAACTCGCATTATATAAACGACTATGGATTGGTTTTCCTGCTTGTAAAAATGAAATGTAATTAATTTAACTTTACTAAATTATGATTTTACAATTCAGAAATAACTGGTGTTTAACTAAATTTATTTATTACTTTTGAATTATAACATACAATTAATATAATTATTAAGTGACAAAACTGCATCTCTCAGTTCTTCTATGGTATGCATGCGGTTTCTATAGATCCTATTTTTTAGATAGCCGAACATGAAGTAATCTAATGGGGTTAGATCAGGCGATCTTGGTGGCCATCTTTGTGCTCTAACGAACCTGTCAGCAAAAAACTGTTGAAGATATTGGCAGGTTTGTGGAGCAGTATGTGCTGGAGCATTATCGTGCTGAAAATAACCTGCTTCAAGCTCATTTTCTTGTAACTCTGCAACAAACAATTCCAACATCTGTTGGTAACGTTGGGCTGTTACAGTTTCCTCGAAGAAAATTGGCCCTATTATTCGTTGCCTGGACATAGCTAACCAAAACTGCAACTTTTACGGGATGCAATTGCGTTTCTCGAAATTCGTGTGGATTTTCTGCAGACCAGATACAATAGTTTTGTAAATTGATATAGTCTGTTAGATAAAACCAGGCTTCATCCGAGAAAAATGATTTGATTAGCAAGTCATCGTCCCTTAAATTGTTATTAAACCAGTTGCAATATTCCAATCGCCTATCGTGATCTAATGGTAATTTCTGTATCGTAGAAACTTTTATAGGGATGAAAATGTAACTTTCTTTTGACAGCTCATTGCGCTGAAGTGTATGATAAGCCTATAAAATTATAAAATGTAATAAACTATTTCACTTAATGTTAATATTGATTTTTTACCTGTTTGTTGAGCTGTTACCACAGATAAATTCCCTTATTTTCTTACAGCATTCAGAAATACTATTGTTGGTGATATTAGATGTAAATATAAACGAGTTGAAAAAAATTATACGATAAATAATTGAAAGATACTACAACACGCACACCAATGTCGCTAAATGTCAAAAAAAATCATTTAATGTATGAAATTTGTATGCAGCTAACTTCACTCATTAAATTGGTAATAAGTATAGATAAATTTTTCCGGAAAACAGTTTTTTTCTTACGACAATCATTTTGAATCACATGGTGTGCCGAGAGCCTAAAAAAAAATCACGCTATACACATTATGCGGGATGAAATTATAAACTATAAATTCCCGATTTAATTCCTTCAAGATTAAAACAAGCATAGGTATATCTGTTCGGATAGCTGAGAAAAGAGATCGTGTACTCCCCTGTCCCTTATGTATAGAGCATTTTAAACACTTGAAATTAATCAAGTTTAAGCGACAAACCTTACACTCTTCTCAGGGTACCGTCGAAGAAGCAGCGCGTTTTTAACGATAGTCACAAATTGCCTTAAATTGACGAAGACAGATTTAATTCCGACAGTGAATTGATGCAGCAACAAACTAGAGACTATATAGCATACGACACTCTCCTGCATATATGTATAGGAACGATTTTTTTTTATATATGAAGATAGTGCAGTAAACAATTTAATTAATTTAGAAAGAGAAGCATTTATAATAGTCTGTTTCACTAACAGGGAATTGCTATATACCTTGTGAACGGTATCAAGAATATGGAAAATAGTATATTAAAACACAAGTTTCTTAAAGTGTAGTTTGGTCGAGTGCATTTTTACGGTGTATGCGTCCGAACGAAAAAAATGGAGGAAACTTTTTAAAAAAATATATTTACTTAACTAAAGAAATCCTTTTTATGTGTGCATTTTATGGGTATTTTGCTGTTGGTTTGGTTTTCTTTCAAATATATCTGTATTTGAAATAAGACATTATTCCTGTATACAAACAGATATTTTACTTGGTTGTAATCGATAATATTCTTGGTTATAAGGCTTGTTTTAAGAAAAGACATTTTCTTCAAGAAACAAAATTTTCGATCTAAGAAATAAAAGAGGCAACGAAAGAGTGGATCAGATATTTGAATTAAGAAAATAAATACTTTTATTGAGGATTTAATATTTGAGGTAAATCTTGCAAGTACTTATGTTAAGGTGAAAATTTGTTTTAAAAAATAAGATGTCATTTTTGCGGATTACCAATAATGCAGTAGTTGTGTGCATGCATCGAAGATAGAAATGTGAATTGCGGTGATGCTAAATACGTTAAATTGTATATATAATAGCAGGAAGTCTGTAAGTAATTCAAGGTTTATCTGCTTTATTTTTAAATTGCAGATCCGTACTTAAGCTTTTTGATAATGGAAGCTTTTGAAAGGTAATTATCTTTTGCTAATTTATAGAATTACTTAACGTATTGCAGTAGTCTGGCACTCCAGGTTTTGTAAACTCAGTGTTTTCATTTTTCCAAGATCAAGTTTTGGCTTTGCCGCGCGCAAATTCTCACTGTAATTTAATATTTGTGTATTTTGCTAAGAATTTTGTAGTTTTGTTTGATGTATTTTATTGTTCAGTTAGTTAGTTTATTTTCTTTCCTTTATATGTTTAGCTTTTGTTTTTCATGTCTTAGGTCCTTCTTAAAAGGCATTTTCTGTGATTTTTGCGGCTGACGCAGCGCGCGCAGTTGTTAGTTTGTATGTACGCGTTGTAGGGCCTCTTTTAGGGCAGTGTCTGAATCATTGTCGCGAATGTAAGTATATGTAAATTTTGAGCTCTTTGCATCCATTTTGCAGTCTTTCATTTGTAAGGATTTGTTCGTTATTTTGTTAATTTTGATCATCATTTAGACAACTCAGTTTATTAATTGGTGTTATAATATTGTGCACAATTTATGTATAAGGCCCGTTAATAATTTGTTCTAGAAGTAACCGCGTTAAGAGTTTAAATTTTCCGTTTTTTTTTGTTAGTTTTAATTTTATGATATTTTAATCACCTCGGGGTAGGTGAAGAGAGGCTTAGAGCTTGTTTTTTAAATTTCATTTTGATTTTGTTTGTTTCTCTACGTTAATTTAATTAAATTTTAGTTTGCTTTGAATTTTTGAGACCACGTGAATTTTTTTTTGTGGTTTAAGATTTTCCTTCTAGAACGAATCCACCTTTATGTTTGCTAAAGGATTTGCATTGTCCTTTTTAATTGTAAATTCACGAAGGGGTTATTTTAATCCAAGACATTCAGTCTTAAGGTTTTTTCCCCTGTTGATTGTATTTAAATGTTTTTTTTCTTTTTTATATGGAAATTTTATGAATATATATATATATAAATATCATCTTAAATTACAGTTCTTTTATTTTTGATTTAACCATTTCAATTTTTGGGGATTTTAAAGAAAGTCAAATTTTACAAACGCCCACTATTACTTTTCATGAAAGTTACTCTGAGATCTAAAAATCTCTTGCGCCCTTTTGAATTTTTATTTGCTGAGCTAGTTAAATTAATTTTGTCGTTTTTAATTTCTTTGAACATTTATGCTTGTACAATCAGTTCACAGCAGTATATTTAATTACAGATTTTAAATTTGCCTACCAATTATTAATTCTTCTGCTTTTACTGCCTCCAACGGGGCTGTAAAATCGTCGAAAAAAAGCATTGGAAACACCAGCTTTGGAAGCTATAACAGCATTTTTATCCATGCGAAGGTATGTTTTTCTTTTGTAAATCAACATATCCTGTCTAATTTGTTAATTTCTCTGATTAAAGTAATCTTAAGCTTTCTTGGTCACAACAAACCTTTAAAAGGTAATAATTTCAAGAGTATAGAATAGAATAGTTTGTTAAGCCATAAGCTGTATAAATCAATAAATAGATAATTATAATCATGTTGTTTAATTGAGGTGAAACATAAAAATAAAAACAGCATGGCCCTACATTCGAATGCTTAGTTGCACTAACAAGTAAAAATATACCAATTATTATACCACATCTTCTTATCTACTATATATTGTGAAGTATATATATTCATTGTAAAATAATGTATCTCTTCAGATATCCGAAGATTTTGAAATGTTAATAAAGGAGCAACAAGTAACTGCCGATATTCGGAAGACCAGCTGAAGATTAAAGTCTAATTAAAGGATCCAGAAAATTCGAATGCGGAAAATTAGAAAATGTATAGTCTCTTTGTGAGGTGTGTGCTATAGTGCTGTAATACGTTTTTTCCTATAACGCCAAAATTATAAATAAAAAATAAATTTATGTTCCGAATAGCTTTTTTTTTTTTTTAGATATAAATGATGTTATAATAGTAGTAACATTATTATTATAGTAACTAAAGAAATGTAAAAACAATATGAAAAGAAGACTTTCACTTGAACTAAATATATTTTGAAAGAAGATTGTGGTTTTATTTACAAAACTGCTATATTTTCTAAAATTGTTTTATTATATATAAAAAAATTACCATTAATACCAAATAGAATACTAGATAGAGATATACATATCTAGTATCCAGTTTGATGTTAGTAGCAGGTTTTATATACATATAAAAAAATACATTTTAGAAAACAGTAGTATTGTTGCAAAACTACAATCTTCTTTCAAAATAACAAATATTTAGTTCAAGTAAAAGTCTTCTTTACCCACCCAAAGCTAATCACTTGAATTAAAAGTGTATTTCTTCTTTAGAGTAAAATTCAAATTTCTTTGCAAGAAAATAAAGCTTCATTCAATGAAAAATATTCTTGTACTAAGATATCTACATACCTAGGCTGACACTGCAATGTTTCAACTAATAGTAAGTTTTATTTAATTCAATGAACGATTTTTTTTGGATTAAGATATTTTTTCTTAAAAATTAAATAAAAAATATATTTATTTGCGTATATACGAAACAATGATATTCTTAACTTAAGGAAAATTTCTTTAAATTGAACATTTCTTTTTATGTGTGTGACTTCTGACAGGTGATAGTTCCAAAAAGTTACTAATCTAAAAATTAAACAGACGCTGAAAAAAAAACAGTGCTACATTGGGCTACCTACATTATAACAATGTTTGAATTGCGAAGTTCCGAGCCATGTCTAACTTATGGAACCTGACAGTTGTGCAATCTATCAACCCCAAAATTAAAAACAAAATACCGAAAACTGTGTTATGATGAATTCTATTATAGCATTGTTTCACCGAAACAGAAAAACAATTTTTATAAATTGTTGTAGCACTATGATTCTTCCATAAAGTAGAATTCTCGACATATGTACAGAGTGTTTGGTAACATTGGCACAGTCTTGAATTTTGTTTTCTTAAGCATGATACTCTCATTATTATTCCATTTTTAGAAATACCATTAAATTTTGAACAAACAAGATATATATAACATATCACTCGCCCAAGCTTATGTATTTTCAAGATATCTTTGATTTTCTAAACATTATGTCGCTTACACTGTTTGAGAAACCGCTAACCCTGTTTCTTGTGACGCATTTAGAATAAGCGAATCAAATTTTGAAATATCTTAATAGGGATCCACTTACGCTTTCAGATGTGTTTATACCTCAAAGGTATATAATAAAGAGGAATTCCCTTACATTAAAACACCCTGTACGTCGTCTAATAAGAGACGTGTTAGTTATTTATTGCGCAACGCTTGTCTGAAAGGAGTAATTATAGCCGGCCGATTTTCGCATCGACGGAGTCCGCTGAGCATACAATAGCATCGTCGATGGAAAGGAAAAAACGAAATTCAAGCGAAAATTGGCAAACATACAGAAGGAGCCGTTTCGTTTCTCCGCCACTGCGATGCGTTTTGAGTTGTTGCGGCTTGCGGTAACGCCGTTGCACGCTGTGTCGTAACGTGGTATTGGACGTGGTGCCTATTTTAAATAATAGTTCGGGAGATTTATCGAGATATTGTCTGGGAATTTCAGGATCGCGTAATAATCTCGTACTTTTCCCGTGGGCATTCACGTGTACATATTTATTTACGTTCTGAAAGTTTTCGACTTACAGTTAATATAATATGTATACACTGTAAAAAATTACAGTAATTTTGTCATGGTAAATTAGGAATATTACATGTAATAACGTTGTGAATTCACCACAATAAATCATGTAAATTTTGTTTTACATGTTTTTTTTCTAGGATATTTAAACATGGAAAAAGAAATTCGGAAAATTTATAGCTTTTTCATGTAAGTTTAAAAATGTAACAAAAATCAAAAGGAAAATACAGGAAAAACATGTACAATTTTGTATTTACTCTCAAAATTTACTTAAAAGTGTAAAATTGACATTTTTTTTGGGGTATTTAGTGCACTTTAAAAGTAATTTTACTAGTGAACTATTAATTTTGCTGTAAAAATATGAGGATCTTTTATATTTATTTATTTTTACTTGAATTTTCGGGTAAAACTATAGATATCATGGAAAATACGAAATTCATACGCCGCAATGTGATTGGTTATTGATTATTTATCTGTGCGCGTAGGTAATTCTATTCGTTTGTCGATCTTATTATTGGCTCAATGATATCATGTACGTCACAAACAATCGTAGGTTTCGCGTAAGGCGTGTTCATTCTTGATCCTTGGTTGGCGATTCAGTCTGACCTATTAGGTGCTATAAAGAATTAGGTAAGTTGCTTGCTCTCTTTATAAAAATACATATGAAAATTACTTCAATGTTCGGTAAATATAGAGTTCATATAAATATTACATACTGCTGTGGTCTGGCACCCGGGTTTCTGGAAATTCAAATTTGTATTTTTATTAATTCCAAATCATCTTTATCAATGTAGTGATAGAGTTTCCACAATTTTAATATTTTATTTTAAAAAGATTTTGTTGATAGAATTGTGTGTTAAGTTTAATGTAATTGTTCTGTTTAAATTTAAATTCATTCAGTTGTACATTTTGCGTGTACTTGTAGTGTATATAGTTCATTGTGGTTTTTCTTCTTTTTCCGTGAGGGTAGCGGCTAATTTCTAATGATGACTTAAATTTTTAAAAAGTTAAACAACTCATTTTTAACGTTTCGATAATCTTTATTTTTCGTTGTCTTCTTCAGAATAATGTATATTTTATAATTTAACTTTATTTTTTTTTTTAAAAAATATATATATTTAGGGACATTCACAAACATTTTAAAAAAACTTATTTAATAATTACATTTTTTTTTAAACAATTACTGGAAACGTCGTCATTTTACAATACTGTTAACAAAACTATTTTAAATGCTGCCGAAGAATACATTTAAACGTTTTTTTTTTGTTTATTTGTATTTTGTTTATTTGTTTAAATGTATTCTTCGGCAGTTCGATTTAAAATAGTTTTGTTAACAGTATTATAAAATGACGACGTTTCCAGTAATTGTTTTATAAAAAAAAGTAATTATTAAATAAGTTTTTTTAAAATGAAACCATATATAATTAACGGCTACGAACAAATAATCATCATATAGTTCATTGTTATATGCTAGAGATTTTCTTTGCATTTCATGCGCCGCTTTGGCACGCAAAACGTAAATTGTCATATGTATGCGATGTGTGGGCCCCTAAAAGGTAGTTATTTGATTTGATTCCGAGATGTAAGTTCTTGTATTTTTATTTTCATTGCTGCCATTCTGGTATCTCAATTTTAATTTAAAATTTGATTCGTTTATTTTGATTTTATTTTATCGATCAGGCAACCCAACTTTTTAATAATTGATATTATATAATTGTGCACATATTAGATATAAGATCCGTTATTATAATTTGATCTAGAAGTTTTTTTTTGGTTTAAAGTGTTTAAATTTTTCCGTTTCTTAGTTTTCAAATTAGTTTTTTTTAGTTAATCACCTCGGTGTAGGTGAAAAGAAGCTTTTTCTATTTTGCGTTCGTAAAAACACGTATCGAAAAGTGCTTCATTGTGATACGCCTTTTTTCATTTCTATAGGTTGCTATGGAATATATTATGACAGAAAGCAAAATTGACGTTTAATGCATGTAAATTGTAAATACTTTAATCAAAAATTCTATACAAATTTAGTTTACATTGTTATTGTTATGAAACGTGGAATTACTGTATACATTTACACTGACGGAACAAGTATCTTGAGCATGTATTGTTATGCCAGGGCAAATTCTTCGTAACAAAGTTTTGCTGAGTTATGTTATTGGCTTTAAAGGTAGACTCTTGTGATTGAGAATCATTCGATGATATAACTCAGAATGACCAGATGTATTGCCCTAAATATTGTGCGCTACAGCCACTTTACTTTTCATAGATGTTTTCGATGTAACCCCTCACCTAAACGCAGATGACTTCCAACCCACCATGACGTTTTATAGTCAGCAAATCACTGCCTGCGTCTGCTAAGTGTGTAGCACTAGAACGTCTGAAGCAATGTCCAGTATAAAGCTCTGAATTGGGCAATTTTAGAAAACAGCTATTAATTTAGGCATTTTGCCAATCGTATTAATTCCAATCGGGCACGATATACAATAACATTGCGAATGGTAAGAAAGAATCTTGAATGATTAATATTTTTTAATTAAAGTAATCATCTTTCATCCGTAATTGCAAAAACTCTTACGATATTATTTTTTGTTTAGGTACTGTCACCAAAATAATATCACTCTTAAATTCTAAATCATGTATGGACATATTTGTTAATTCATCTCGTCTACAGGCACCTGTGTAACCATTATTAAAAGCGATCTAAAATTAAATCCATTACATAAAAAATAACATTTTGCAAATAATATCGTACCTTATATGCTAAATAACAATGCGTCAGAACCTCCTTCTATAAATTATTAATATCTTCAATGCATAAAATTTAGATTTCTTAGCCTCGTATCCTCAGAGAATCGTTTTAAATAGGCTTGTAATTAATTATATTTTGATATGTCTGTATTTTTATAATGGAAACGCAAGACGAAGCATGGAATACATAGACCATAAAGTAGAAGATTTCTTATTTTGACCTTGTAATTCAAAAATGCCATAAAATGTTTTCAGATATTGTGTGACATTATTCGGTAACAGCCATAGTTCAAATTGACGGTAGCATTTTTCATATACGTTTTGATTTTTTCGGAAATAAATTATGACGCGTTATCGCAATTCACCAGTTGTGGTGGCGTACAAGATAATTTGTCTCAGTATCACTCATTTTTTACAGTTTACAGAGACGTAATATTATGAAATATAATGTTTAAACAATTTAAATAACCGAATTTGAATTTTGAATTCGTAAATGTCAATCGTATGTCAATGTGACCAACTTCATATTAAAATAAAACTCAACATTTTAATGAGATTTTTTATTAAGTATTTTTATCAATTTATAATGCAAAATAGAAAAAATAGTATAAGGACTCGTTTCATAAGGCTTTTGTCGCACTCGTTCATTAAAAACTCGCCTGCGGTCGTTTCTAAACTTAACTCGTGCGACAAAATCATGCCTTATGAAACTCTACTTTAATTTCTTAACTCTGCAAGATAGTTGCTTTTG